>OZ026619.1:15570808-16233529 GCA_964020975.1 Hermodice carunculata | reverse complement strand
TCTAATAAATGTCATTTAGGTCTACCAAAAGTCTGTAGCAGATAATATGACAGTGAGGGGATTGCATTGAACCGCTGTTGACTTTTGTCGGTTAACACGTCTCAAATCAAGAATGTAGTACACTCGAATACATCATAAGTATTACGGTTTGATGGGTTGATTTTGGCGTGCTATGTCACTATGATAATGAGATTTCTGAACCCTAGCAATACTTTTGGAGTCTATATGTGCAAAGTTTATTATTGTGCAATGGTTTGGGGTGACCATACTGTACCACATTGGTAGTATTCTATGGACATGGGTCGTACAGTGGCTTGCACTTATTGAATATGTTTTTGTAGTCACAATATGCGTAAGGTATATCAGCCTTATGTAGTGTTGCACATGTTGCTCTTCTGGTGTTTTAAGGATCCATGCAGATGATATACTACCAAGAGTAAGACTCGACAAAGTGAGCAAATTTCAAATAACATTCTGGTTAATTATTGCACCAATGAAGGTGTTATTATAATGCAATTAGCACGTTGTCCAAGAAAACCAACATTCGACTTTGTCGTTTTTACTTTTTAATTCCAGTTTTTCCCTAACATGAATTTGATTAACTGTATATATGCACAAAGAGTACATCGAAGTTATCCAGCAGCATGATTTAGTAACGTAAAGTGAAGTTATTAGCATTGTAGCTTGAGCTTACCGGCCTTAACACATAATGCTAAACTCTTTTGGTGAGGAAGAGCGAAGTTATTTTGAACTTAAATTACAATCAGACTTAAATTGATCTCCGAAAAAGTTCACTTATTAACATTTGGGAATCAATTGGCCACACGCATTTACACGTTAAGCGAATCTTTACCACGTTTGCTAAAAGGGTCTTACTCCAATAATTTATTGTGTATTGTGACTTTTACAATATAAAACAACATGCCTTATTGCTTCAAAATTGCATTGGTGTACATCTTGGTACAGGTAGAACTGCTAGATATTGATGTGTTCCAATGGTCAAAGTTCTGATATTTTTTTCATGTATTTTCTAATATATATATATATATATATATATATATATATATATATATATATATATATATATATATATATATATATATATATATATATATATATATATATATATATATATATATATGGGCTTCACCACAGGAGGTTGAAATATCTTTAAACATGTTAAAATGTATGTTCAGTCAGTCTGCACCAAGTGATTAGTGGTTGTTGCTGCTGTCATTTCCTGATTTTAAACTTTTTTTTTTTCAAATATCTACCAAGTAATCACCAGTTGGTGCCACTATCCCTTCTCGACTTTCGACAATTTTTCAAAGTTACACAATGCTTGGTAAGAGTACATATTTACATGGTTAGTGCATGCAAGGATGAGCCAAACCCTGAACTTCCTCAAACTTGCTTAGGCTATACTTTGGGTGGGTTTACATATATTTTTTTACAGCTCAGCTCGATTTATTGATATATGTTATCACAACACTGGCCGCACTGCTTTGAAATCACACAAGCACAGTTCTGGCAAATCTAAGTTTTTTTATTCAAGAAATTTCATGGCAGTTATTCTCTTAAATTTGCATGTAATTTTGAAATATCTACATTCTTTTAAACTGTATGCAGTCGTTCTTTTCACTAGTCGGTGATGATTTCATTTCTGGAATATTATGAATTTATACAATAGCAATGATCACTAAGAGTACATATCAGGATTGTTAATATGCTGATACTAGTGTATTTTAACTTTCCGAATCTACAGGGAAGGTTTTTCTTCAGAAAATGTATCAAAGGTAAGCCATACTTTTATTGTTCAACGCAAAGGATGCTTCAGATTCCTGGTTAAAGATGATGCCTCTATTTGCATCATGCTAATATCATAGGATGTATTCATATCTAAATGCGGTCCTACTCTAACACCTATTGAGCAAAAGAGGGAGTCACCTGTATCAGGGCAGATCCATGTATTTAGCATGGTAAAAGTACTTTTTCAACAAAATGAACAACACAAACACAAAATAATCTTAAGAAAATGTATTAACATATATTTAAAACATAAAGGATGACTAAATTGATTAGAAATGGGCTCTCTTTTGGTTGAAAAGGTGTTCTTTATGGATGTTTATGTAGTATATAATACAAACCTGCCCTGATCATGGTGGAAGTATCAGTCTGTTACCCCGGCAAACAGGAAGTGAGTAGGATCGCAGTTAAATATGAATGTCTCCTATTGTATGCATACATTATCATTGATTACTACACATTTACTTGTCAATGGGCATGGCACCAAAGATACGCATGTGTAAGCAACAACTTCTTGGAACTTTGACACAGTTTCAACCTCTTTCACACACATGTATCCGACAAAATAAATGTGTCCTGTAACAAAAGTAGGACATAAATCGAAATATTTGGATCGCTGATACATTCATGTACTATTCATCTTTGGGCTATGACCTCCTTCTCATTTCAATTTCTGTCTACATGTGTCTTTTAATTTTTGGCACAAATGATGAATTTGGGTTTGGGTGGTTAGGCCTTTATGTTTAAAAAACTGTAGTTGAGATTATTTCCAAGTTTGAGAGGACTGCTTTAAAACCACCTTTTTTTCTATTGAGAGTGCCTGCCTGTCTCAAAACATGATTGAAATTTGTTTCTTCACTTTGGTATTGAAAGCTGAGTCTTAAAGTTTTTGGTAACTATTGAATCTCTGCCTTTCGCCGTATTTGAATTGGTTAAGATTGTTAGGTTGGAATTTGTGAATGTGAGTAATGCTTTTCTGAACTATTTGATAAATACTTCATCTGCTATGTTATGCTATGGACTATATTATAACGGAGTTAGAGTGTTTTTATTGAGTCCAGGTCATGAATGCCACAGGAACGATGTTGGCTTGCTTTGTTTCTTTTTCCTGTCGGCTGGGCTGACTGACATGTCAGGAACGCCAAAGGGTTACAGGCCTGTATGTTTTGGAAAAAACTGAAGTTTGCAGTTAATAAAGAGTATTTCAGTGGTTGAGAGCCCCAGTAAACCTCCAGCTTCCATTTATGGGTGACTACCTGTGTCAAGTCAGGAGTAAAATTTATTTCACATTGGTATTGAAAACTAAATATTGACGTTTTAAGTCTCACCCTTTTGCTGTATTTGATTTTGCTCTAATTGTTGGGCTGCATTTTATGAATGTGGGTAATGCTTTTCTGAACTGTTTGGTCTCAGGTAAACTCTAGACATAGGAGCCTTTATAGCTATGTCTGGAGTGTACATCTGAAGGTGAACACTCCGGAAATAGCCTCCAGGATTGTCTACAGTTAGTCTCAGGAAAGAATATGTTGGGCAAAAACAGGTGCCTTGAAGTAAAACTATGTCATAGGTTCAATTATGTGGATAACAGTGACATATCAATAATCCATATGCTATATATCTCCAGGTTCTAATTCTGCTGCACTTTAAAATTTTTTTTATGAAGCTTCCAATCAAAACTAAGGTAACCAGGTAAATTATCAGCCATGTGGCCACTGCCCTGGAAGGATTCCTGAAACTCATTTGTGAAATATGGTAAGCGTGATCCCCTATGAACAGCCCACAGGTGTCCTTGTAAAATGTACAGTCCTTGACAGTGACATATTAATACTCCATATGCTATATATCTCCAGGTTTTTGCTGTGCTTTGAATGTTTTTCAAGTAACTTCCAAACAAAACTTAGGTAACCAGGTAAACTATCAGGCGTGTGGCCACTGCCTTGTAAAGATACCTTGAACTGGTTTGTGAAATATGCTAATAGGATCTCCTATGAGCAACCCACAAGTGTCATTGTAAAATGTACAGTCCTTGACATGTCTGGGAGTAGCTTAGCCCTTATGTTGTCTCTTTGAAAGGCTAAAGCACAGCGAGGGTTGGCTTTTTAATTAAGTTGGAAATTCAACCCAACATGATGTGACAAATTGAATCACATGAGTTGTTGATTCAAGTTTCAGCACAATCTCATTGATTATGTTGAAGAAGTCAAAAATAGCGAAGCACATTCTCAGTGACAAGAAGTACAAAATAGCAAAGCACAGTTTCAGTGACCATTTAGAAAAGAAGTCAATATAGGAAAAACATACAAAAATGCACACAAAAATAAAAAAGAAAAATGCCGTGATTGGTCCATGAAGCATAGTATTTAAGGTCAATTAAGTCATGACAGATGTTTTAGTTCATAATTCAATACAATTAGATATACTGAATGTGTTATATCATTGGAATATAGTTCCATATCAGATGCACATGATATACAATAGACAAAAAATTGCCGGCATTGGTTCTGTAACTAGATATATATCAGTCAAAGAAATTTTGGTAGCAACATATTCTGAGGATATATGAGGTGTGCTCGACCAGGGGCTGGGCTATTACAAAGCCCATTTTGACTACCCACCTTCTGCATCATTGGTTGGGCATTCCAGATAGACCTAAGAGCCTTCTCTGTATTTCTCAGGGTAATTGATATATGGCAAAGTGCAAAATGGAAATTGTCAGCAGCACATACAGAAACATTCTATGGCTATAACTTCAGTTTCTTGCATTATGAAACATAGGGTTACATGTGACAGTTAACTCACTTGCAAACATATCAATGGTAAGCTGAAAAATATTACTCGTTTTTTGTGTTTGGAACTTTGGCCTCATTTGCTATTCTTTTTCAAAGTGAACTGCCTTGGTTAGGGATTTACAATGTCATACACATGACTGGAAGACAGCCCCAATTTTCTTTCATTATGATATTGCAAGAGCCTAATCATTCCATATCGGGGAGTTATTACGCCCATGCTATTCATGCATCTTTGAGGTGTATTGCACCCATTTTATATCCCACATTCCTGAAAAAGACTTCATTGAATGAAACGGTGGAATCGTTTAAAAAAAGAAGGAAAAAAAACCCCATGCCAATAGCATATATTTAGGAATTACCAAAATATCAACCTGCATCTCGCAATACCAATGTATAGTAAAAAATTTCAGTCCCCATTTGAGACAGACAGTCACAGCTGATGGTTTTAAACTGGTCCTTTCAACCTTTGAAATAAATATTCTGAATCAACTATGCAGTTAATTATTTTTTTCCAAAACATGTAGGCCAAACCAGTTTAACCCCTTAAATATTATTTGGACCAGATATAAAGAGACATGGTAAGCATGCCACTTTCTGGTGTTCCTGACTAATCTGTCAGCTGATGTGACAGCAAATGAAGAAAGGAGTAGGTCTGTGTCATTTTTGTGACATCAAAGAATCTGGAGCACTACAAAAGCACCATGCCTCCATGATAACTATGAGTTGGAGAACACAGCCGGCAGCACAACACAGCCACTGAAGTATTTATCAAATAGTTCAGAAAAACAGTGTTCATATTCATTAATTTCAACCCAACATTGACACTAAGGTTAAATACATCAAAAGGCAGAGATTTAAGAAAAGCAGCTTAAAGGAATCTTGAATAAAATATTCATTATGGGTCCGCCAACATCCAGTTTATTGCATATCCAAATGGCACCCAAATCATGTCCAGACAAATCACGCCATAGTGACATCATTTTTGTCATAAGTAAAATGATGATACTAATTTATTGATTTATATAGCACTAGCATCTAGCCACAGGTCCCCCTGTTGGTGCTTTACATAAATCCTTACTAATGCACAGTGCATTTCTAATAAAAGTCACTTGAAGACATTTAAAATAAAACACATTCGGGCCTAAAATATCAGATTGGATCAAATCAAGTGATCAATGTCACTTGAATGAAAAGATCAAGTCCACATGTAGGCAAATGGGCTAAAGGCTTTAGTCAAAGGCTTTGTGGCAAAAGAGAGTCTTCAAACTACATTTGAAAGTACTCAGCACTACAGAGGCTGCTATATTAAATGTTTTATCCCCCCAATCATATTGCTTTCCTTGTATTTGTTGATTGATTTGACAGCCACTATGACCAAATATAGAAATCTGAAATTTGAGAATCTTTTTACAGTATGCTGTTGACCGAAAGTTTGCACTAATATTTTACAGTGGTTAACTTTGTGTTGTTGCAGATGTATACATCATTGCTACATTTGCTTGAATGTCTGATTGTTATGGAATCAGTAGTGTCCAGTTCCAATGAAAAAGCGAGTTTTCATGTTTTGTTTGTTATTGTGACATTTTAAGGTTCGTTAATGGGCAGCCTAGAACCTACCTGCGTTGCATACATTCAAAGTGGGGAGAGTATATTGTGTGGGTGGCTTATGGGACACTGATGCATGTTAATGGATACTTACATATCTGAATGTCAGTGGAAGCAAAAGTTAATAAATGTTGAATGTATTGCAACTAAAATACAATCACATACGCCCACAGTGTTGGGAGGTGGTGCTGTCGTGTACATAGAATATAATAGTCCAGTGTTCATATTTTTCATTATTCTTCAAAGCTTATACTTTTTGCATCCCACGAAGCCATGATCCAGGGTAATTTTATCGTTTAAACCTTTGTGTACTGAAGTGCTTTACTTGAGATTAGATAGGAAATGTATTTGTACTGCATTTGTATTGCCCTATGACAATAAAAAAAAGCAAAGTAAACAACTGCAAAACTATGGCGAGAGTTTCATGTTGTATGGTATACAATCACCCAAATGAGAGGATAGGATGCTACATTGATGCATTACAGTAATGTTCAATGTTGCATACCACTGATTAGGAAAATTTACATACATATTTATTACTTGTATTGCCAGTATTTTTAACATGTGGAAAGGGTGTTGTGAATGATTTGATAAGTTTTACCCCCACCCCCTCCCCATAAGCAAAGCACCAGAGCAGAAAGGTGAGAAGAAAGAAAAAAGAAAACCCCCAAAAAACAAAACATGGGCAGCTTGCACACACTGAAGTGATTCTGTGACCTTGGGCATTAGGTCTTGGTTACCTTCCCTAAAGGACTTCATCATATGTCAATATCAAAGTACTGGCTCTAGGGTTTTTAAGTTAAACTTCAAAACATTCAATTCACTAACTTAATCCAGTAGCCTGGATATTCAGATTTACCATGTGTGTTTAATTTTTGGGCTTTATGCAGAACTATTATCATGATCATTTTAACGTAAATACCACTTACATGCAACAGAATGATCTGTAATGTAGTAGCTATTAGCTGACTATATATATGTATATATGTATATATATATATATATATATATATATATATATATATATATATATATATATATATATATATATATATTCACCTTTTTGTCAAATTAAAAGTGTTCTGACTATATGTGTATATATATATTTAAAATTCAAAAAGGTTCTACTGACATGGTGTGGGTACTTTCTTTTTGATACTGTTTTTCACTTTGTTTATAAAAAGCGTCATAGCTCTGACACGTGCAAATATGGACTTAAAGAAATCATTCGTTTTTTCGATCTTATGGTAGCCCAGTCTTTATCTGTTTCATAGATGCCATGAACGCCTTTGACAATATAATCACTGGACGTTGCTACATAAGCTGCTTAACAAACATGCTCCGACTTTCATTGTAAACTGTTTAATTTGTTCTTTTTCTTTACAGCAGTTTTGTGTACAGTGGGGTTCTGCAACCTCTTATCATTTCTCTGTATTAAATGGGGCAGGGTCATCTCCCTTCGGCTCTTCAACGTCTACATGGACGACCTTAACAGTACACTTGTAAACAGTCAGATAGGCTGTAACATTGCTGGTACTTTTGTAAACAACCTTAGTTAAGCAGATGATATGGTACTGATTAACCCTTCTGTGAACGGTTTAAGACAATTTTCCCCTCTGAAAAATACGCTGCCGAATATGATTTTACTTACAATACGCAAAAAATTACAGAATGTCTGCAAATATGAAGCCACCTTCCTTATACTTTGATATGATTCTTATCGTGTATATGGCCGGGGAACAGCTGATATTTATAAACAGTTTGAAGTATTTTTGCGATATTTCGACATACGATTTCTCTGATGATTTAGACATCAAGCGTCGATTCGGATTTATTTGTAGCAGAGCTAATATGCTGCATCGTAAGTTTTATACTTGCAGTCATGAGACAAGGATTCTTCTCTTTAAAACTTTCTGTTCGTCATTGTACACACCCTAGCTCTCGCAGGAATATACAAAATTGGACATGTATAAAATAAACATATGTTTTCACATTTCCCTGAGACGGTTTCTTGGATACCCTAGTCATTGTAGTGCAAGTGCTGCGCTTGCCCAGAATCGTGTTAAATCTATTCTGGAATTGCTACGTCATGTGATATATAATTTTGTGAATAGGCTCCACTCATCTGTTAACACTGTGATACAAACTTAAAACATTTTTTTATGTGAGACGGTGCTCAACCATGTGGAAGACGTGGTGCGGATTTTCATATGAACATTGAAATCGTGTAATTGATAATTTTTTTAAACTTTGGACTGTGTGGCATTTGTACCAACCCTTTTTAAATTTGTATGTGTATTTTATACTATGGAAATATTTTTAAGTGTCTTAAATAAAGTTATCGTATCTTATATATATATATATATATATATATATATATATATATATATATTATATATATGCAATTTTCCCTGATCATGTTTGAGCATTTCATTTGAATTTAGGTAAAATCTTGACGAGTCTCATCTATGACTAAGTTGTAGTGAATACATCTGAACATCTCTACTTCCTATGTTTTGAGAGTATACCCACTTTAATATGGAGTGACCAGAATTAGCAGCACGTTCACTACACTGGTTAGCAGAGACACCACAATTCCCCACAACCTGAAGAGAAACACCATATTCACAATGACATAACATACTAATCTCGACATCTCAGTGCCTAATACTGATTTGAAGGTATCTATGGCATAGTATGAAAATTTTATTTGGAAAGGGGTGAAAATAGAAATTAGACAGTGTGATTACCATATCCAAACCGTAGTCCTAATGAAACAAATCCAAGTCAATTCCGACCAAAGGCAATGTTCCTTGGTATGTATAGCTGAAACATATATAGTTCGTATTTACCCAAAAGAGACCAAAACGTAAGTGCAAAGGTCCATAGGGGGGAAAAAAAACCTTATCTAGTTTTCACATGACAGAATGCAAAAAGTTTTGTTTGAAATTATAGGCCTATTTCAGTAAATTGGCTTGAACAGTTGTATCATTCATGCACATACAGGACCATACAATTTATGAAAAGGGACCAAAATTTTCATCACATCAAAGAATTTGTAAGCGGAGGTTCTTAACTTGTTGAAAATGTCTATAAAATTCAGTATTTAAAAAGGTACTACTTGCAACCACCATCTCAACAATGATCATCATCCATATAAGTCCACACACTCACACCAACACCAACATCAATCGATCAGAAAAGCCCTCTAGGCCTAAAATGACCATCAATAAGAATCTAAACAACATGATTATATAATTCGATGTGTTTTAGGCATGTAGTTAAAGATATGATGTTGGTTTAAAGGAGATAAACTAAGAGTATTTCAAAAAGAAAAATGTTTGAATTTCCAAATATAGTAAGTACATTGGTTCAAATGTTAAACATCAGCCAGAAGCAAGTGACATTAGGCCTCAAATCATTAAAGCGTAGTCAAAAATGCATTACAATAGTCAAAATTTGTAAGGATAACAGTCACATTTCAAGTTGGTTTCCAGAAGTATTTTTGAAAGGACATTTAAATGTTCAAGATTGAAATGTTCCTAAAGGTAACTGTAAGTATAACTGTTTTCCTGTAACAGTTTTAAATTTTTTCATTTATAATAAGACGTAGTTCAACTTGTCAGTCAGTTGATTTAGATGTTAATTATTTATACAAAAGAGAGACAGAGAAAGAGTACATTAAAAACTTTGAGCCAACCTGACATGACCTTCATAATAAAAAACTATATTCATCAGACAATTATAAAAAACAACATCAGTTTCACTACACTTGGAACACTTACTGCACTGCAATATGTGCAGAAAATGCCTGAATGTTCAAATTGTTACCAAATATATAAGGGTTCCATGAAAAGAGAAGTGGATAACAGTTTTCAATGATAGTGATGAGACCAAACCAAATACCAGTTTAACCTTGTCAGATTCAGGATCATTTACGAAATAGTAAGACATGCCCTGCAATATGTGCAGAAAATGCCTGAATGTTCAAATTGTTACCAAATATATAAGGGTTCCATGAAAAGAGAAGTGGATAACAGTTTTCAATGATAGTGATGAGACCAAACCAAATACCAGTTTAACCTTGTCAGATTCAGGATCATTTACGAAATAGTAAGACATGCCAGTGTTCGTCGTCAGAAGGATCCATGACCAACAGTAATGAGATTAAAACGAATGAGAGTATCTTCTTAACACAGATGATTGTAATTAGATGTGATGAATTAACGTATCACTGTGTCAAAACAGAGGTGGATGAGAAAAAAAATGTGAAACATTATATTTGTGCAGCGGATCTACACAGAATAACACTTTCAAACAGTAACTAGTGTTTGTCTGTGTTGTCCCACTTGCTCTGTAAACAAACCATTCATTATGTTAATAGGGAACCAATGATATTGTGCAAAGCAGAAGATCTCAATATTACAGAAATTTTGAACAAAATTTGTTTGTTTGTCTATTTTGTTAACCCTAGAATGGTTAGAATCATCCAATAACTTGAACATTTACTTTGAAAACTGAGGTGCTTTCATGCTTTAAACTTAATTCAACTTATGCTCTCATAAATTACACATCTAAGTGAGTGGCACATTTGTTGAATGATCGTTTTGAATGTTTCCTACGCATATGTCACAGGCAAGAATGTAGTCCCTTTCATTCATGGTCGAGTGGATGCGAGATCATTAGCTCCAGCAGGGTGTTAAGTGGTGCCTGTACCGCCTCGATGGTCCCACTGGGGCTGGAAGCAATGAAACCATAGCCTTTTAGGATTTGCTAATGAGCATTTTGTCTGGCTAGTGTCCCAAGCAGGCAACACCGGCATTGTGTTTGTATCTTTTAGTCCAGAACCGCGTCCTGGTGGTCATTTCCCTATTCCGCAGTCTGAACTCTTTGCTATACATAAGATGACCTGTTACTGTCCAACCTATATACATATGGAAGTACTATTATCCATCTTGCATACGTTCTTCTGTAGAAGTTTTACATAGGCTGTAGTAGCCCAAATAAATTAAAGGGTCTTCAGCGGGTTACTACTCAAAACATGTGTCAGCGCCTGCACCCTGAAATGTCTCTCTGAGTGGTGGCTCCTTGTTTTCAACTTAATATTTAGCAAAGACAACCCACATAATAATGAATAAATATGAACGTGGCAAATGATGAATTAGCTAAATAGGTGAAACAAAAGTTTTGCTTACATAAGCAGAGCTTCATTATGAATAAAAAATGCATGTGAAACCAAACATAATTACTAAAGACCATTGTATAACTGAAACCTATGTAGAAACAAACTGGCGCATTATATCTAGTCCCAGTGATTTTTAATATAAACAGGGGCAGCTAGACCACCTGTACAATCCGAGGGAAATCGTAACAAGTACTACAACAATGGACATCCAGCAGCATAAATGTCATAAAAAAATGATGACACCTTCTCCTGACTTTGAAAGTTTTCAAACCATAAAACTCTCTTTGGTTGCCAACCCTGAGTAAATGTTTCAAGATAATGGGTCCGATTTGTGACATTTGATTTTACATACTATCAAATTTGATCTATTTTTGGCATAAAGTAAATGTGCAATTAGGCATGTCAGAAACGAATGAAAGTAATTAGCATTTAAATCAAAACATGCTATCAAAACATAAGTTTTCGTAACCGTACATCAAGTAAAATTAGGCAAGCTTGTAACTGTTGTAGGTAGGTGCTTCCTGCTGATACTCCCCCCCGGGGGGGGGGGGGGGGCTGACAGAAAACAAGCTAGCCTAAAATGTCTGAAAGGTGAATATTAAAACAGTATGATGCCAAAAATTAAGTAACGAAACAGGCAGTTATGAATTCTCTAAAATTATCGAAGCCTAACTTTCTAACCATCATTGGATATTTACAGTGAAATTTGTAAAAATATGATCAAAAGCACATTTTTGAATTTCTTGACTTAAGTTGTTCATAAATTTGGTTCTATATGCAAAGTTATGAAATTTAGAACAAAAATGACCAATATCACAAAATTTGTGACAGAAATGTATTATATCCGATACTTTTTGAAATATTGCTGTCAGAGAAAGGATAGCAAACTACCTCAAAGTAAAACTCATCAATTTTGTGATAGACTTTAATGCAAAACCTGTCATTAGTGAGCCGAATATCCAAGTCTAGAAGCACATCTCTGAAACCATCTGAATTGCTACCTTCGAAATGGATATGTTTTGCGTAAATTTCTTTGCCAATTTTACTGACATTTTTAACATTTACTCAAACAATGTCATCAATAACTCTTGTGTTGTTTGATAATTGTGTAGCCGTTCGAAAGCTCTTTTTTATCAATTTCTCTCCTGAACTTAAATTCAAGCCAGGTTAAATATAAATCAGAATGTGTGGGGAGCAGTTGCCACCCATTGGAATGTTATTTATTTGTTGAAAAACCAATTGTCTGCATTGAACAAAAGTATTATCCAAAAGAAATGTTATAGCATCTATCTAAGCTTCAACTGTGTAAGATTTAATGTTACTTTTTGAGTGGTTTTTATGCGACCAATATCGTTTCTTTGAATATGAATTGATAGTGATGTATGCAATGCCATCATGTTTAAAAATTTTGCAGATTAATTCTGAAAGACAACTTTTTTGACTTTATGTATGGGTAGATTTGTGTACAGTGTGGCAAAATCAAAATATTCAATTTGTTTTTTTTTTTTTTGCTTCTAAATATTTGATTTTAGATACAAATTCGGAAGAATTGATAAAATGCCAAAACCAATTAATTTCAAAGTTTATATGGATTAAATTACAGTAATTATGAAAATGATTCCTTATTGCAGTTAAACACAGTGCTACTTCCTTTAATAGTAGTTGTTTTGTTGTACATTTTGAAGCATCAGATATGAATTTAGATTTAAAGGGTTTTTATGCAATTTGGGTATCCAGAACAAAAGTGGAATAGAGGAGTCCTCCTCAGAAATTTTGACATTAGAATTCCTTTTCAACTCCTCTTTAAGTGTATCTATTAAATTATCAATGGATTGTTTGTGTAATTCATATACGCCATTTCCTCTCATATATCTGGAATATAGTTTATGCCAAGTTCATTTTTCAAAACATCCAGATTATATTTTTTTGCCGATGATCCCCAAACTGACTGTTACTTGCCTTGTCAATGTTAATGATTTCAAATCTTTCTTGTTGTTCTTTGACTGCTATTAAAACGTCAGGCTGCTTAAAATTACCATATTGAAATTCTGTCACCTTTTTAGGGGTGGGCTGCTTTTTTTCTTCATGTTTTTGAAGCTGCGATTATGTCAGACCCTCATGAATTTCGACTGCAGCAACGGCAATGCACCACCAATATAAATATGAAATATGAGAACTCGCCTACAGCAAATCTCAGCCAAAGGGATATCTATCAATCATGTTTGTAAAGCTCTGTATCCAATGTTCATAGATCAGAGTACAAGCAACTTAATGATGTGGCCAGAAAGTGCTGGACAGTGATATATGTTGTATGTACCAACTTCAAATCCTTCGAAAAACCAAGGGAAATACCATCCCCAATAGCATACCATTCTAAACTCGACTACTCGTGAATAATACTTTTTTGAAGGAATTCCTTATATCACTGACTTGAGACAATGTCACCCTAGGTTAGGCCTGTACTTTCATGAGTAGAAGTTTTCATTCAATATTTAATTCTATAGGTATGTTTCTAAGACAAGGCGCCACACTACACTGTGATAAATCATGAGTCTTCTAAGCGAGTGTCTATATTTAGTAGTGCTACTGTCAATACCTTGAAACTACACCAGCCTGGGTCAGCAAACTTGTACATACACTAAGTAATTGATAACTGGATATATCCAGAACCATCCAAATCAAGGATAAAGGAACAAACACCAAAGTACTTGATAAAATTAAATGACATTATTTCAATGTAATGGTGGAAGCAAGGGTAGGTGTGGAAAATCAGCGTGTTGCCCATTTCATTAGAGTAGATTATCTGCTGCATAATTAATGGACTACGTTTTTCAAAGTGCATGTACTGAATCAAAGGGGCATACACATGCAGTTTGTATTCCTCAGTCATGGAAGTGAGTTTTTTTTTGGGGGGGGGGGGCAGGCATTCAATAATAATGTGCCAAGGTCAATGCAAGATGTATTATAGACCGAATCTGAACTTCTTGGCTTGTGAATTACTGAACCAGAACTGAAATCAAAGTTTAAGATTTTAAATCTATCTATCTATCTATCCATCCATCCATCCGTCCAGCCAACTAGCTAGCTGCCTCTTTGTCTGTTACCAAATAAACTCCAAAATGATCAAAAAGTGCTGATGCCAAAGATTTTTTGTCAAAGAAAACATTTGCAGTAAATTAAAGCTGCATAAAATTGTATCTTTGATAGGTTATTAACTTGTGATGAGTCTGCCAATAATTAAAATGGTAAATCTGCTGGTCCTGATGGCTTACCAGTAGAAGTATAAAATTTTCTAGATATTAATGAGTTATTTATAAGAATGTACTATTTATTATGGAAAACATTTTCTATTAATCAAAGCAGAGGAATCCACTCACTCATGCCAAAAAGGTAAGTCTTGCGTTTTTCGTAACATTAGCTGTACAGATTATCTCCAACGGTGAATTGTGTACTTACAGTGAAAGCATAGGTGCTAAGAATGGAGTGACACTTTCTTACTTGGTGAAGAAATTGCACAATCAGCATTGTTATTAAAGCTTGATTTCTAGGATATCTACCATTATTTGGTATGTTGTAGGATGTTCCCATTCATCTGGAAAGTGACGAACTCTATATAATACTCCCATATGGGCTATGCACATCCTGCCTTTGACATTTTGACTAGTATGAAGAAAATGGCATGAAAACAACACGTAAAGATCTTCCAATAGTTAGGAAAAGCATTACCCATATTCATAAATTTTGACCCAACAACGAGAGCATAGTTAAATGCAGCAAGGTAGATATTCAATATCAACCAAATCATCAACATTCATCTTCCAATAGCAAATATGAAGAAAAAAAATCCTGACATGTGAAAGGCAGTCTCTTACCAAAGGCCACAGGTGGTTTTGAAATGGTCCTCTCAATCTTTGAAATATTCTTCATTAACTACAGAATTTAGTTTTTGTCCAAAACATATACGCTTAACCACTTAAACCTAAACATTTATCACTGGTTTTTATTATTTAATAATGATGTGAATTTCTCCTTTTTTTCTTTAGTCAGAAGGGTCAGAAATACTCTCTGTTCACATAGACTGTGCTTGCTGTTTACCATTTGGCATTTTATTGAAGTGGTATAAAATAAAACATAGTTCATATGAATGTCAAGGAGACTGAAACTAGTCAGGTAAATGGACATTTACCTCTTTTGCAGATAATCAAAACCCTGTCCGTATGCTGTCCTTAATAGTTGTGGCATAAGTTTGTGTTGTGTTCTAATATATATTTAATTGCAAAACAATGACTTGTATATTTTTTTATCAGAACATGTAATGGCAGTTGAGATCTGCCTCTTTTCAAATTATTGACAAGTAGAACATCAGGATTTCTATCATAACAGAATTACCAAATTTGTATTGGAAATGTAGAAAAAGTGCTGAACATAGTGATTATCAAGGCCTTTGTCTGATGAACAGGAGGAATATGAATAAGACCTCCACTATTCCACTTTTGGGGAAAATGCTGAGCATGGATAAATTACAAAGAAGTACAATGTGCACGAGTTGCAAACATTTGACAACAAATATATGCCTTTCCCTCTCCAATCAGGATACTCTCTCTCTCTCTCTCTCTTTCTCTCTTTCTCTCTCTCTCTCTCTCTCTCTCTCTCTCTCTCTCTCTCGTATAAATGATTAGCATCTGAATCAGCTGACTGACAAGTTGAACTATGTCTGATTATCGATGAAAAAAATGAAAACTGTTACATGGAAAACAGCTATAGTTATAGTTACCTTTAGCAATTTCAACATGGTTTCTCCTCTCTCTTTCTTTCTTTTCATGTGACCTAATTCTTTTTCTGATAAATGTAGTCGAATTTTACCATAATAAGGACTGTTTTACATTTTGACCTTTTGAACTTCATAGAATCGTGAGTTAGATGTACATTATGCTTGGCTGACTTGCAGATGACTTACAGTGGCATAGGATTTTTTTAAAATTCTTAATTATTACCCTAATAAATGACTTATTAGATGACTTGTGTGATTCTATGCTTTCTTGAACATTTAAATTTCTTTTCAAAAATATTTCTGGAAATCATACTTGAAATGTGACTGCTATGCTTACAAATTTCGGCTTTTGTAATTCAATTTTTGACTACGGTTTTTGGTTTTGAGGCCTGATGTCACTTGTTTCTGGCTGATGTGTAACATTGGAACCAGGGGACCAGCAAACTCTGACAATGTATTGACTTTTCACCACTATATTTGCCCATTCAAACACACTTTTCTTTTTTAAATACTCTTAGTTTATCTCCTTTAAAACAACATCATGCCTTTAAATACATGTCTAAAACACATCGAATTGTATAACCATGTTGTTTGGATTCTTGTTGATGGTAATTTTAGGCCCAGGGGGCTTTTCTGATGGATTAATGTTGGTGTTAGTATCACTTTGTGGACTTACACGGATGATGATCATTGTTGAGACGGTGGTTGCAGCTAGTACCTTTTAAATGCTGAATTTTATTAATAATTTCAACAAATTAGGAACCTGCGCTTGCAAATTCTCTGATGTGCTGCACATTTTGGTCCAATTTCATGAATTGTAAGGTCCTATATGCACATGAATGATGCACCTGCTCCCCCCCCTAATTTACTGAAATAGGCCTATAATATTAAACAAAACTTTTTGCATTCTATCCTGTTAAAATTAGACATGGCTTTTTAGACCCTATGGACCTTTGCACATACGTTTCGGACTCTTTTGGGTAAAGACGAACTATAAATGTATGTGATTCAGCGAAACATACCAAGGAACATTGCTTTTGGGCACAATTGACTTGGATTTGTTTCATTACGACTACAGTTTGTATATGGTAATGACACTGTCTAATTTGAATGTGTGCATTGCAATGTTAGGAATCATTGGTCTCTGCATACATCTTTATGGTCAGTCTCCCAGCTGTCATAATCTGGGAAGAACCACACATGATAATAATTAAAATGGATCTTGTATTAATAAGTTCAATGTGTCTTCTTCACAAGACTGCATTCTTTCAGTAACAAGAAGGAGTGATAATTTTGTGCAAATGCTTCAAAGTCAGCCCATTGTTACAGAATGGTGATAACTACACCATCACGATCAGTCTTAATTTGACCCAGGTAGGAATAATAAGCATATGCTGCCTTCATTACAAGTGGGTTTTTTCCTGATAGTATTTGCAGGACCCTTTATAGAGCTAAATGGGACATCATCATCATCATCATCATCATCATCATCATTAAGAGTATATTTTAGTCTTGCTTTCGTCATTAGAGCAATTTTACACGTGACTTAACATAGAGATTTACATAACTAAATTTGACTCAAAAATCACAATGCACACTATAGTTCATTTCTGTTTGTTCACATTGCACATAAATGTTCATCTCCCAAATGTTATTCTTGTGCAATGCTATGTTTCACCTACTAGCGTGACATTTGGAGCAGTGAGCTGGGAAATTCAGACAGTGACAAACATACATGTGGGATGCAAGCAATAAGTGAGTCTGTTTGTAAGGTTTGTAGACGACACATGACTCAAATGAGCCAGTGGTTGAACTTTCGTCAAATCATAATAAACCAACGTGATCCGTACAGCTTTATTGTTTGTTTAATGATATAGAATATCTGATAGTATAATCCAGCATTGAGCCCAAAACAAAAGCCTTTAAAAGGAGGCTCTTACATCTACAATGACACTACAATGGCTGTTGGTTCTCATACCCAGTAATCATTGCATACATATTTTGACCCTGCTTTCACTTATTCTCAAAACACCGTTTCTGCTGTCATGTCTGCGTGGGCTACGAAGTCTGTTCATATATATTTGTTTGGAACTTCATTGGCTGAAAAACCTACAGGACGCTTAGATAGTTACCAGCAATTGTACTTTTCACAGAAAGATTAATTTGAGGAAACGAAATATATCAGTAATCACATACCTTTCTCTGGGAGTAATAAATTGCGGCCTTGAATCACATAGTGGAGTAAGATTCATTTGGGGTGGCATAACTTTCATTCTGACAGAGTGGACGTTGTTGTCAATCAGTGAAACACCCTTCTATTTTATTAGCCTTTGGGAGCTTAAAGCAATTAATATTGGTTGGTAGTCCATTGTCTTGTTTGTGTATGTTGGGCTGTCTGTTTGAATCAGTTGTATGTGCAGGATGTTTGTTCGACTAAAAACAGTAAAAGAGCCTAAATGTTTTAAAACATAAAATCAGTGCCATTTCGTGGGAATGCTGTAGCAGGTTCATTGTTTTGCCATACATGTTACCAAATGACAATTCTTATAAACAAAAATAAATTTGTTTTGAAAATGAGCAAGGTTGTTCACTGGAATAATTTTAAACATAGGAATTGATTAATCTGATGATGGATTTGTATTGTAGGATTTTTCACGATCAAACTTTGTAATATAAGGGCGTTCACCTACGTCTTCGAGTGTTTTAGGACTTTGATCAGGCTTAATGACTTGTACAATTCCGTGCATTCTGTCATCAGGCATGAGCTAGTCTAAAACTATATGATAGGCATAAAAATGTGGACTAGTGTTAGATTGGGCATTATGGCTTCCATCTGTTATCAACCAAATTATTCGTTTCATTTTACTTCAAAGACAGCAAATACTATCCTTATTTTGGTCGAATTGGATACATAGTTTATACTAGTAATGTGTTTATAGCGCATGTATAGGTTCCACGTACGAAGCAAATTGTGTTAACATTTATACGCTGGTTGCAGCTCCCCATTGTCAAGATAACCTTCAAATGTTAGGCTCAGCATCAAATATCCTATGGTTTGATGGGTTTCATTATTTTTACATATATACACAATGAATTTTTCTCTCCTGTGGCTATGATACCTGAGAAACTGTGACAGCTGTGAATTATTTGGTACCTTTGTCCACGCTCAAACATTGTATCAAAATCTGTTCTTACAAGACCATCGCCTTATGCAATTGCCATCGCCCAGTTACGGGGGAGGGTTTATACACCAAGCTTTTTATTACGTAAGGCATTCATGAAACGAAATGATAATATCTTGCAGCCAGTTTTTCCCTATTGATCACAATGAAAATTCGTCACATAATTAGATACATCTTTTGTGGCTATGTTTCTCTTTCAGGTATAATCCCACAAGTGTGTATTTTAATTTTGATTTTCTCCTTAAACATGGAAGTTCTATTTGCTTGTCTGCTTCGTTATCACAGGTCATGCACATTCACCATGACCTTTGAAATAACGTGAAAAAAATACTTGATACAAGGATCGTTCTTTAATGAACAGATTCTTCAGCGCCGGTCAGCTCGTAAGTTAGTCCTTTGGATATTCAATAGCAGCTAGCATCCTGACAGGCTGCCTGATGATGAGCTCCAGGTTGGTTTGCAGCGTAACACTGCAGCCCATGCTAGAATCCATGGACTTGCAACGTAACACTGCAGCCCATGCTAGAATCCACGGACTTGCAACGTAACACTGCAGCCCACGCTAGAATCCACGGACTTTAAAAGCTTGTTTGTGACATCAACAATAATTTTTTTATGTGCAGTCTTTGCCTTTTTCACGATAATCTCATTTCATTCACATATCTTACAATAAACATAGTGGACGGATGCCCATATCTAGTCCTCCTGCCGGGTATAGGTTTGCCTCTTCTATTGATAGCTAAATACCAGTTACGAGTGCGATATTTGTATGACTTGAAGGTATTATAATGTGTTGGTTCCCAATGTTCTATGAAGTAGTTATCTTCTGACACTGTGTCCTGGAAGAAGAGAAAAAATCAAACATCTTATAAAAATAAAATTATTCAAAAATACCTTTCAGCTGAAAGTACTTTGCTTATTAAAAATCCCTGGTAGAAACTAAGATTGGCTGAACGTAACATGCTTGCCTTTCAACCCCTGCACCCAGGTTCGATTCTGGGCCAGGGAGCATATGGAGGAAGTTCCATTCTGACACTGCCCAATTATCATCTCCAAATCCTTCAATTTCCTTGACCATACTTTAAAAGAAATATGCATGCTAGTGTCTGATATTAAATTCTATTGGTATGCCTTTTATACTCAGCCAATGAGGCAGTGGTGTTCCAATAAGTTTGTTATGATTACAATTGCCCCGCAAAACTCAACGTACTGTTACCATTCCCTGGTATTACAAGTGTACCACTAGCGGTACCTGATTATCCATGTAATATTCTGGGTGCCTGGTTCCCAAGGTGTTTTAACCAAAATTTTGTAACCAGTATACAGTCTCCGGTACCCAGTGCCAGTTGTACAAACGTAGTGATATAGCTTCCATCGGGAAAATGGTTCATCTATTTTCATTCATTTACGTAACACCCAACATTTTCTGTGTGAAATTAAGAGAAAAAAGTTGACATACTTGATTCAAATAGTGAAACAGTGGTTCCAGTGCATAAACTACAGTATGTAAAAAGTCCACAATATCATAATATTCCAAGTTTGAAGTATTAACCCCAAATAGGAGTGAATGCTTCAATCATGGTAACCATAATGTGTAAATAAATGCATTTATAAGTATTCATTCAGGGGGCACTTAATGAATAAATAAAGTTACAGGTGCCTGTCGGCAGTTAAAGTTGGTACTTCCCTGAACTGTCAAATGAAAATCCGATTACCGTCATAAAGTTCTGTTGATCGAGTGCTTATTTTGCATCGTTAAAAACTAAACATGCACTGCTGCACCAGAACGTGAACCATTCGTTTTTCTTGAGGAAAAAAATCTTGATATAACTAGTACAAATTCATAGCAAGAGAAAACGAGCAAATTTAACGCCCAGAACAAACCCAACACAAAACATTTTCTCACAGGAAATATGTTAAGGATGGGAATATTTTGATGTGACGATTCAGCAGATCAGATCAGTAGAACATAACTTATAGTAGGTTTAAGTGGCAAGTATATCATAAAAAGGTCGAACCTAGAGGTTGCCTTCTTTAAAGCAATGATGACATGGGAACCTCTCAAGGCTAATTTAAAAACTTTGACAAGTGATCTTTTTCAGTTGTCTTTGAAATGATAGATTGATCATTTGGCAAGATGGCTCACCCCAGCGATCAGACAAACATGCTGCAAACACCTGCATTCCATGTGCCCATAACCTGTGTTCTGCTGCTTTTACTTGCCTTGTGTTATCATTATAATATTTCTTTTTGCTTTGGTCTTCATAAAAATTAAATTTCTTGTCAGCATTACTTTCTCATTTTTGATTGTACGTACCGATGTAGATAAATGACCTCTGGTGTTGAATTTTAAGTACTTTCCACTTTGACTGCCCTTGATCAATATCAGCCCAGCATCCAGTGGGATGAAAATCATTTTTGCTGAAAATGGAATCAGATACTTCAATTTGACTGAATCAGTTAGGAATGATGTGAATTTCAAATTTAGGATCTTGATTAAAAAGAGGGGAAAAAACAAGATTCAAATGCCATATAAAGTATTTGTCTGTTGGAAGCATATAGTCACTTCCTCTGTATGATTCATATGACTTTACAATAGTTGAGGCACTTTAACACTTTAAGGAACATGTACATGAAGATTTAGAACATGATGATAACAAACAAAATAAAGTAAGCTGTATTTTATGTATCTGTATTATGATTTTTATGAAATAATATAATATGACATTTATGTCTCATTTTATCTTTGGCATAAGTGATAGAGTTTGGGTTTACATGGTTAGGCCTATGTGTTTTGCAAACGCCAAAGTCAGTAGTTGATAAAGGAAAAAAAAGACTGAATTTCCACAGCTACAGTTTCTAAACGTTGACCTCCTAAGTTCTAACCAGCTGTTGGATAACAAGGATGCCCACTTGTACTATGGAAATCAAGTGAGCGCTTATACAGGGAGTGACAGGCTGTTTAATATAACAGACTCTAAAGGGGACTAAAATTGCAAACATAAATATAGACAGACTTACTCCACTGGTAAGCATGGAATGCTCAAATTCATGTTAAGTACCTTTACCTTCAATATTGTATGTATAAATGAGATGTTGCTCAAACCTGACAACTGTGTAGCTGAACATCTCCAAATACCTGGATATAGTTGTCAATCATAATAGAGCTGTTTCCAGGCAAGGAAGGGGTGTTGGCATCTATAGAAATAAGGCCTTGCATGGAAATTATGTGACGATTCCGTCATTGACATTGGTTCTCTAACAATCGAGATAGCACCAAAAGAAAGTCGACCTTACTTTGCTTCAACTCTTTACAGACCCCCATCATCTGATGCACCTTTTGTAGTCAGCTTTCTGACCTTCTTGAAAAAACGCCAAGCAAAGGTAAGTATCATTATATGCTTGGTGATATGAATGTAGACCTTATAAACAAACCAGCAGATAATCCACTGACACATCATCCACCTTAATTGATCCCAGTTATTTAATGGACCAGCCTATAACAGATCCTACAGGAGTAACAGACACATCATCCACCTTAATTGATCACAGTTATTTAATGGACCAGCTAATAACAGATCCTACAGGAGTAACAGACACATCAACTACCTTAATTGATCCCAGTTATTTAATGGACCAGCCAATAACAGATCCTACAGGAGTAACTGACACATCATCCACCTTAACTGATCACAGTTATTTAATGGACCAGCCAATAACAGATCCTACAGGAGTAACAGACACATCAACCACCTTAATTGATCACAGTTATTTAATGGACCAGCCTATAACAGATCCTACAGGAGTAACTGACACATCAACCACCTTAATTGATCCCAGCTATTTAATGGACCAGCCTATAACAGATCCTACAGGAGTAACTGACACATCAACCACCTTAATTGATCACAGTTGTTTAATGGATCAGCCTATAATAGATCCTACAGGAGCAACAGACACATCATCCATTTTAATTGATCACAGTTATACTACTTGCCTCATACATGTTATTTAGAGTGGAGTTATACCGGTAGGTGTCGGTGACAATCATCTGGTATTAGTTGTTCATAAACATGGAAGTAGTCTACATACAAAACACCATTATACCATATCAGATAGGGATTTAAAAAACCGTGATGACTTATAATTTCTTATTGTCATCAGGTATCTTGGGATATTATCAAAGTTGTCGAGGATCCCAATGACTTCTAGCATGTGTTTTAAAGACATATTCTTTGACACTTTTGATCAACATGAATATCATGCCAAGAAACTTATTGATCATACAATTTAAAGAAAGGTATTAGGACTCGGTGGCAAAAAACCCTGCTTGTTCAAAGGAAGCCTCAAAGCATCTCTGCCATGCATAACATGGGTTTTAAACCAGTCATTTCATACTGTAATTGTGCCTGGCGAGTTCAAACAAGCTAAAGTTACTCCCTCCCATAAATGGGATCCTTCTGATGACAGGAATAACTATCGCCCAATTTCAGTCTTATCAATGGTAAGCAAATTAGTGGAAAAGGTTGTACATGACAGTTTATACAAATTTTAGATGACAGAAATCTTTTAGCCCTACTTCCTTCTGGGTTTAGATGCCTTCATTTTATTTTAATTGCCCTCATTGAACTTAACCATGAACTTTGTTGAAAAGATGAACAATGGAAAACTCACAGGCTCCATTATGACTTAAGAATCATTTCAAATACGATTGACCATGGGATCCTCTTGTGACGCTAAAGGTGTAAGGTGTTGAAGCTCGGGCCCATAAGTGGTTTGAATCTTACCTACCTAATAGGAGGCAATGTATTTCAATTGCTGGTACTTTATTTGAATCTCTTCTCATTACAATAGGTATCCACCAGGGTTCAATATTAAACCCCTTCTACTTTTAGTTTTTATCAATGACTTACCAGATGTTCTGGATATGCTGGTGATACCAGTCTTGTTGCCTCTGAGAACTGCATTTGGAGCCTTACATTGAACCTAAACCCCTATGTATCTAGCCTATACTAAAGGCTCTGTGCAAATAAACTGATTTTGAACAATGCAAAATGTACCTGTAGTCTAATTGACACCCACCAGTGTAGGCCAACATAACTCAAACTGAATTATCAACAGAAATGGACAGTCAGGCTGTTACATACGTGAAGGAGGCACTTTAGGAGTTGTACTTGATTCAGGACTCTCTTTCCAATCATACATTGACCAGCAAATATCTTCTAGTGTACAAAATATTAAGTAACCTTACTCCCAACTTACATGCATGACAAGCTTAGCTACATGAGTGAAGTTGCCAGTCGAAGTACCTGGTCTACACCCAACATTTTTATATACACCTGGACCTAATATTACAGCTTCATGCAGCAGTTGTACATATTTTGGCCAACATTCTTCTCCCTGAAATAGTTCGACTGGCCCCTTCAGTTGCCTCTTTTAAAACATTTTATCGGCAAGATGTGGATAGTTAATTTTATAACTGTTTCGTCTGTTTAGTATACCTTCATGAACATTTCTTTTTCTTATCCATCGATTTTATGTTGTTGATACATGTGTATATTGAATTTATTTTGCACATTTCATTTTAATGCAGGGTCGGAATGTAAACTGTCGTATGCTAATATTGACACCCAGAATCAATTAAGTTATCTTATCTTATCTCATGAAGAATATTTCGAAGGATGAGAGGATCAATTTAAAACCACCAGTTGCCTTTCATGGGTGACTGCCTGTCTCAAGTAAGGACTGACATTTATATCTTCATATTGGTATTGGAAGATGCAAGTTGATGTTTTGGTAGCTCTTGAATCTCATTGCTGTCGAATTATGTGAATATGGGTAATGTTTTTCACTGAAATATATGATAGATGCTTCACTGGATATGTTGTGCTTAGGGATGCGTTCTCCGACTTGTAGTTATAACGGAGGTAGAGTTTGTTTATAATGTTCCAGATTCATAACTATTACGAAAACGATGTAGGCCTACTTTCCTCTTTTTGCTGTAAACTTAGCTGGCGGACAAGTCAAGAGAACCAAAAACTTGACAGGCCTACCATGTCTCTTCTTGTATTTGGCAGAAGTGATAGAGTTTGGGTTTTAAGTGGTAAGGCTTGTATGTTTTGGAATAAGAATATTAATGTTTCGGTAACTGTTAAATCTCCTTGCTGTCATTGTTGGGTTGACATTTATGAATATGGGTATTTTTTCTGAAATATCATGTAGACTTACCACTATAAGGGATTAAAGAAATGTCACCTACTTGATTATAAATTAAGTTAACATATGTTTTGAGCATCCATATAAAGTTGATGGCTACTTGTTTTCATTTAACTGGTGAATAAGAACTTTCAAAACGTTACCTTTAAGTTGTACTATACGCTAGTACCATAATATTTTTGTTTAAATTGTGTAGGCCTACTCAATTACAATTTATTTTAAATTTATAGTGAGCCCATTTACCGTTAGTGGTGCAACATAATAGAGTTGTGCTTGTTATAATATATCCGCGATAACTACATTTGTAAACATAATGGCATGTTAAAATGATTTTACCGAAAACATGTATTCTCTTCCTAAAAAATTGAAATGGTTCACATGGACACAATTTAGTTGCTCCAAATTATGTGTAACACTTTAGATTTGGCACACACTATGCCAAGAAAATTCCTGTAAGCAAGTATACATTCCGCCTGATAGATATTAATAAAACTGGAGACATATTATCCACATTGCTATTGACAAAATAATTGTATTTTACCTGTTTGAGTGCAAGTGACGTAAATAGTCAGAGTTATCTGAATTATTATATCGATTCTTCAATTTATATGCGCAAGGGCTTCTGATTCAAGTACCAGCATAGCTCACCCCAATTAGGTGACTGCAGAACGTAAATGGCATAGGCCTATGTCAACTGCATTCCTCGCCGCATTTGACTGCCGTGCACTCAAAATGCGCCAGGTAACATGTTGACTCATTCTAAAATTCACACTTTGGGGACTAATTAATATTAGTGTTAATTTTAAACAAGGATATTGACCTTTTCAAGTTCGGATGACCTTGGATGCATGGCTTGACGTGGTCCTGTGATGTTCAGAATCAGCTCAATGTCCTCTTTCTTTCACGTTTTTATCATGTGCAAATTTCCAAGTACTTGCTCAATGGTTCTCAAGAGAGAAAAACAATAGCTCAATACTGTTGCAGTTATAGCTAAAACAGTTACATCACAATCATGTGACCTTGTGACAATATTTCCCCGATATGAAGAGATCAGTGCAAGTAATTACAGTGTATTGTGCCCTTGAATAAATAAAAGCAATGTCACCCATGTGCACTTTCAACCTGGCCTTTTAGAGGACCATCAAAGGTCTCGTTAACACAGTTCTCGAGCCACCATAGTTGAAATAAGAAGTGGCAGAATCCACCATTACCAAGATATATAGGCAGCATGCCAGTCTGACCTTTCAAGGGCAGTCAAGGGCAAATTTAATAACAATAAAGAAGCCCCATAGGTATTTTCATATTTGTCTTTAATTGTAACCATGGGTCTGCAGCCACTGTTTTCGAAATATAAACCTATGTGTGGGATTTGCTTGTCATTATAGTACCAATGCTACCCTTTACCTTACGGAAAATTGACAGATTTAAAAACTTGTTAAAAAGCAGAAAATACCAGCTGCATCATACAGGGAACAACCTCAGTGGAAATCGATTCAAGCTACATTCTCGCAAAATTTAAAGAGAACTCACCAAGCGGTAGGGGGAAGTAGAAAATATTGAAACACAGTAAACTTCATAAAAAAATTTCAGCACCTCCTTTTAAACAAATTAAGTCTCAGAGGTCACAGTGCGATGCAAGGTACATTCCCATCAAGTATTAAGGCTGATGGTTCTGAAGGTTTCAAATTTAATTGTGAACAAACCACGGAAGACCACCTATTCTTTGCGATAAGTTGACAAATGCGCTGAGCTAATAACAAGCAAGACTCACAAAAAGGCCAAGTTGCTTCGTATTTTTTGTTTTTTTAATTTGGCTACAAAACAAATGGGGAAAAACATTACTTGAGCTTTGCAACTTAAACTTAATACAGACACACCTCAGGTATATTCTTACCATTTATGTCTAACGTTCAAGTCACATGAGCTAAAGTCAATATTTCGAAATATTATGTGAGGACCAGCCTCAAATTAGACCTAATAATGTTGACGTACAAAGTAATATTTTAATGGCCCCAATTTAATTTACGTATCAATAAGTTAAGCTACCTCAAACCCTTTATACTTCTACCTGTTGTACCAAGATAATGTATCATATCTTTTTCTAACATAAGTAATGGAGAGTTCTTAGTGCATATGCACCGTGTTTAATATGATACTGTCTATAAAGACTTATTATATAATTTAGACATTAACGGTGAGTTAACTCTCATCTCAAATGTCAATCAGTGTCATCAAAACATAGTATTATAGCTTGATCTCATAGTCCCGAATGCATATGCCGTTTACATAAGTACTATTTTTACAAACGTATTGACCATTATATTCATGGATAATCTTATCTTTAAGTAAAGATAAGCAGATTTTTCATCAGGCGTTTCCGTGGAAATGTGGTTTGGCCAGTCAAATTTATCATCATTCAGTGTATTATTATGAGTCCATGCACTTATCACATGTATTACTGCACCTATTTAATATTGTGTCAGTAGTACTTAACATGAAAAGGATGATTGGTACTAAAAAGTGAAAAATTTATAATACACATAACCATGACCCTTAAAATTACTGAAAGGTCATACTAGCATTATATATTTGCCTGTCATGGCCTTTAGTATGGTGTGGTCATTCTGATATCCGATTCTCTGACAGTTTGACCGAATAATGTATTTGGCGCCCACATTTGCTTTAGGAAAGACTGGAAAAATAGTAAATTAGCTATTGCCATGGGAATCTGGGTTGGTTATACAAACTTATCGTTGCTGCTCTTAGCTTAGATACATGATTTAAATTCATAGTTGTAACTCTGAAAGCATGCTTTGCCTGTTGTATCATTCTTGTATGTTTGTCATTTTTAGTCAGATTTGATGAAGGGGTAAAAACTATTAGAGTTCATGAATTACAATGATTGCAAATTTCACCTTAAAGATCACTGGAAAGTTGTTTCAATATCTTTCTTTTGTCATCAATGTATTCTTTTAATAACTGTATGCCACAGTAATTAACACAATACAGTACATTTTCATTGTCATCAACCATATTTTTCAAAGTTATAATGATATATAATGAAGCTGAATCCTTTAAATGGCACAGTGTTCATTTTGTTATCTTATTTGCCGTTGCTATGTAAACATTTACTTATCGTAACTACCTCAGTTAGATACATTATTTAAGTCCACACATCTAATATCACATGATTAAAGGTTGTATTAGCATTTCCTATATTTTCTGGAATCTATCATTATAAATTGGTACAGTTTACTATGAATCAATACTCTTAGTTTTTAAGTACCTTTGAAAGTTCACGTAGATTTTACATTTGTAAAGGTCAGCAAAAGGTCACCTCAAAGTAATCCAAATGTCACTAAAGATTCCGTATAAGGTACAAGGTTAAAGTATTTGATATTATGAAACGTCATTCAAAAGCAGTGCAACTCATACACGGTACACGCTCTTGCATCTGTAAAAGACGGGCCTCGTTCCATCAAAATAGGCCAAAATGCTAATTGGGCATCGCCTTACAAACAACGAAAAAAATAATATTGACCAGGTTGTTGGGAACTCCTAAATCACTTTTAGTAACCTTGGATATTCATGCCTTTATTTTCAATTGAATTCATTTTGATCTACCCCGGTTAACGGTTTATCAAAGCTTAAACCTCTAAATTTTAACGAACACTGAAGAGAAATCTGACTGAAGAGAAGTTACTTTCACATCATTTATTAGTATAATGTTTTGCTATGGAGGAAATGGTTCGGAAAAATATGTGACATCCTGATCTTGTGAACATAAAGACTTTTACCAGTTTAAGGGATTAGCTGATTAGCTCAAAGTTTTTTACATCAAAAATAATTATACAAGAACTTTAGAACTGCTGCTCAAAGATGCGTGTACCAGTATATCTCGTATTTAACATACACATTTGAAAATTATCTTTTGCAGACAAGCTGAAATATATCACGTTATTGAATAGAAAGCGTAATATAATGTATGCCCCCTCTCATTTTTGGATTGCAAGTGTTGTGGAAGTGAGATGATGTTCGATTGAAGAACTTCAACATAAATTGCTGCACATGAGTGAGCAAGAAAATAATGACGTACTGAGCCATCATTTACATTGGCAAATCTTAGAATAAAGCTGTAGTCTTCGGTTTATTACACAACTTTCCAATAAAACATTCCAAAAGCCCAAACCGCCTTGAATATTCTATTTAATGGCTAGTCTGTGTAGCATGATGGCGTAACATGAAATAAGGTGACCACAAGTGTTATTCTATTTTAGCAAAAGTGTATATTGATCATGTTATTTATTCTTAGCATATTTGCATTTCACTACAGGTTTCGATTAGATGAATAAATACACGCTACATGTCGGTCCGAAATAGATGAACTTTGCCCCTGTAATTGAGTTGTCTACACACATATATATATGTAAATCTTACAGCAACGTTTAATAATATGGCCGATATATCACTTGCAAATTGATGTCGGAGACAATAAAATCCCTAAATTGGTTTACTGTACTCGTTACACTTAATGGTGTGCTAGAAACCTTCATTTCCAAGCAGTATATAGGAACGCTGAAGTTGGTTACGGCATGAATGCCCCACGATCTCTGTAGAATATATTATACACTTACTAGGCCACACGCATATGATGCAATGAATTATTTCGCTCTTCTGAATGTCTGATTTGTTTCCCTTGTGTAATATCCCAAGAGCATATGACGCATGTGCCATCAGCAAGAATCATGACGTCAAGATGTCTGAAAAATTGCCATTCATGTGTTGAAAGTAAATCTCACAGCTACAGTTTTACACACTGTAATGCCAAATTCTCAGAGCATTATACATTGACAGTCTATGCAAGGCGCATATTTTATTTTAACATGGTTATTCGTACTTTCCAGTAAAGGAATATTATCCGCAAAAACCGAAGATAAATTTGTAGAAAACCTTCTGATTACCCACTTTTCGAGGTTTGATAAAAACGTCGACAGCGCTGTAAATCGAGTGTTCTTCTCAGTTTTGAAATGGCATCTCCCTTACCACAGGCACAAGTTTTAACAGAACTGGACAGGCCTTAACAACAATTTGGCAAAAATCTTGAATGTAAAATTTTACGTCCCCTGTTCAATTTTCAATGTTCTTAATATGCAAGTACTTTCGGTACGTCTACAATCTTCTCTTTTTACAATAAAAAAACCCCGAACAATCAAATTATTAATTTACATGCCAAACAAAAACATACTCTGATAATTATCACTGGGGCTTATCCCATTGAGTCTATAGAAATAGCTGGTGCTGTGTAGGACTAATTATGCAATATAAATGCCCCTCAATTTCTTACCAAAATATTGACCATGGAAGATAATTATGATTGCAAAGTATACAGAAGGGCAATAAAGTCACAAATATTTAGATCATGAATTATGTACTGGATTTTATCTGAATTGTAGCACACTTAGCTTAAGTACCAACAACTGAACACGAGATAAATGCTCCAAATGAGTGATTTACTGACTTCAACGTTACTCCCGTATGAAACACTGCATTTCTTTTCCAACTCAGTGTGGTCTGCATTTGAAAATTGCGCACAAGAAGAAAGATGAATTTTGCATTTTCAACTTGGTATATATTACAAGGGAAAATCATGATATCATGCTGCACAGGCAAGCTATCAAGAGCATCAGGCGTTAGAACAACGGCAGCAGACCTACTTGAATACATGATTCCGTGTGGATGAGGACCCGATATTTACCCCCGTATTTTCATACACGAATATAATTGGTTAAAAATGCAATGGAACTGATCTATGAAAAATAACAATCCCGACGTTTCAGGAAGCTTTACGTAGAAAATGATCCTTACAGGGGTAAAATGCATGCTTGGTATAATTTGACTGATATTTTTTATGTGAAGCAAACCAATGCAAAGGGAATGTAGCTATATTTTGTGTATAAATAGCTTTGTCCATCCATCAAAAATTGGCTGCAGGACAAAGAAAATGTCCCATATATTTTAACATCTTTCTTTGTTTTACCTCTAATGCCATGCAGGTCACATGTAAATTAGAAAAAAACAAAGCTGTGTGAGTTCAATAGATTTTAATTTATAATATTAATCGAATCTTTCTAGATATTTTCCAGGTTCACCCTCTCTTCCAGCTTCCTCCCGCCCGCCCACCCCCACCCCGCGTATATTAGCACGGATGCTTGACTGACTGAACGTTACGATCGCCTGTGGATTGTATCGTGCATGTCGAGAAGAGCAAGCACCAAGGAGTGCACACCCCGGGGAAGAAACAAGCGACAATAACAAGGCCTGTGTTTACTATCAATAGCCCGCGTCTACTGAAGTGACTGTATTAATGCACGGACGTACCTGGTCATAATTTCGCCATTTAATTGGTCAACAAGGTCTGTGGGTATGGCACATTTTACTCTATGTCGTTGAAATTTAATAAAATGTTGCAGCTCAAGCTTAGTAAAATGTTTTATCTTCTTTTAGGGGCACAGTATGGGCACGTGACCTGGCAGGTGACGTTTCCTCCCACTTCCCACGTCCCATGGTCCCATGCTGTCAGTCGTATAATGGGGCACACGGAAGCCCATTTTCCAAAATAACGGACCCGCGTGATCAACGATCTTCAAAGGAGAGAGAAAAAATGAATGACGGTGTCAAAAAGCCATCTCAAAGGGGTAGGCATAACTTCATTCGAGCTTCGAGGAAAACAATACAATCAGAACTATACATTCTTTCATATATTCCTTATTGGCAAATGTCAAGATCCTGGTGATTAGATTTTGGTATTACATGTTATCCCAGGTGCACAACGTAAAAGTAAAAAATTATTTTTCTGAACTTTCATTTTGTGACAGTTTGAGAAGGATGGGCCGATTGAAAAGGTATTAACAGTCGCGGAGTAATAATTAGCATTTTCTGCAGTACTAAATTTAGCTTTCAAATTGTACCAAGCATGAATTTTTACCTTAGTACCCTTTACATAAACTTTATAACCTTCCTCGTCATTTCTCAAGACTAAAGTTTGTTCACACAATTTTCCAGCAAGCGTGATCCTTTCAACTCACCTTTATATGCTATGTGATGCAACCGCGCCAATTCTTATTTTAACATCGCTATATTGGTGCCATAATTGTATTTTATATGATTTTATCACGTTTAGATATCTTTTATCTGTTCTAGTCAATTTTATCATTTGTACTCCTTTAATTTATACTTTAATTGTAATTTTTTGTTCCTTATTCATAGTATGTATTTATTTATGCATGTTGGTGAAAATATCACTTGTGGTAATGTTGTATGGTTCAGAAAACCGACTAAAAATAAAGATTGAATGAATGAAATCAATGGATAACGTCATTGTAAGAGAATGTATACAAATCAAGACAATTAGAAAAAACTAGTCTGAGATGGAGACTCCTGTTGTGATTATGATTCCAACTCTTGTTTGATACGCACTATGCACTGAGGCAATCAACTATTGCGTGTTCAATATGATCAAATAGGCTTATGTATCGTCGGCAGGTCCGTATCGAAGATGCCAGTAAGGGGAAACAGACTGCAAAGCCGGGGTTGAGGGTCCGGGAGAAAATTCAAGGACAACCGTGGACAATAACACATTTTCCAAAAAATAATCCAATTTATGCTGTGCGGTTTTGTGTGATTATGAAATTTATGTGAAATTGCTCAAACCAGGAAAAGTTATTCGAGATGCAAAACGACACAAAAGCATTGAGACAAAAATACAGTTGCGGCAAATATGCTTTGATGTTCAGTGTTTATGAAAATGGACGGTCGCTGAATTATGCATGCAAAATAATACAACAAACAATGCCGTTAGGCAATTTCTGCGCGCGGGATAATAAACAACATCCAGTGGCGTAGGAAGCTTTGAACTATTGGGAGGGGGGGGGCGAAGTGATGAACTGTGCACGGAAGGTGCACCCTGCTTGGGAGGGGGGGCAGGGCCCCCCGCCCTCCCCCCGTTCTTTCGCCACTGATGTTATAAGTTTACCTACAGTCCGACGGCTGATTTATCAGGGCGTGGTTCATGTCTTGTCCTGTGGTGGACGGCTTAGAAAACGAAGCACTCTGCCAGTTAAGTGAAAAGCATTCTCAACGTGGTCACTTTTGTATGTATGGCGTGAACGCTGATGGCTCAGCCAGTCTGTACGTAAGTACACTTGTACAGCGGGGCCCTCTACTTGAAACTAAGTTGTACTTCAGCCCTCATGGTATTATCACCGATGGTTTAAGTTCACAGTGTTGATACAGATACTGATGAGGTAGGCCTAACCTGCATCAGTTGCAGCTAACATGTTCCAGTATATTACCATTGATTGTGTAGCCCACCTCAAGAATGCCCATCAGTTGAACGCTGAAATGAAAGCTAACAGTTCAAGCGCAATATTGTTAATGTGCCAGACAGTTTACTACTGATTGTGTATATCCTGAGAAACTTTGATCATGTGGTAAATAATGATGTAGTTATATATAATGAAGACTATCATTGTCAGCGTAATTATGTATGATCAATATCAGGAATATTACTTACAAATTAATCATATATTGCCAAGACTACCAATGACAGCTATAGAAGCATTACCAAGGTTGTAATCGATCATGGCACCACAGATGTCTGTAATTTTTAATCCGTACTAAAAACAATAATGTAACCTGTGAAAATGTAACGAATGGAAATATTTACACATAAATTTCACATTAAAATGATAATTATCCATCTACTGATGGACCACCTGGTCACACACATGCACCCCCCCCCCCCCCGCCCGTTTGCACTGCAGGCCCACTCCAAAGGAACATGGGTTATGTACTCGGGCTGTCCGTCCATGAAAACTTTTCTTTTGACACTCACTTCAGGGGCTCGAAAAAGCGAGATCCACACTCTAACTTATGACTGAATCCAGTGGTCATCTGACCACTCCCAGGTGACACTGAGGTCTCACTTGGGCTTGCTTGCAAAGAATCAAGTGGCTCGAGATCCAGCCACCCCCTTCAAGGGTTTTACATTCTGTGCTATGGATACTGCTCTTCCCCTCGAGGAAAGAGCCCTGTGTCCTGTGACAGCCCTTTGCTGGTACCTTTCACGCACAAACAGACTCAGAGAATGAGGGTCAGCCCTATTTCTACCACTGTGCAATCCACCTAAGGAGCAAGTTTGTAGAAAAGTAATTTCTTGGTGGAGTAAACAGACAATACTTAAAGCCTATCAGATCTTGCTGGAAAGGCCTGGTGCTTGCAGCTTGTCTCAGCCAGAGCTCATGCAATGCAAGCCTTCAATGCTTCTTGGTGCACTCTGCAGGACATTGCAGTTGTCTACACTCTGCGTGCCTGACATTGTCTTTGCCGGTATCACTGGCTCCTTCACTTAGGTTTTGTTACTTATCTGTTTGGCTTTCCATATCTCACCAGAATAGCCCCAGTGATAAAATCTTAGTGCTCTTGTAATTGATCAGATGCAGTCTATAGGTCGGCATACTTCTCAGTAGGCCTCTTAGAGCTTCATGCCTTATTGACCTGATCCCAGACGAGTGTCAGGCAGTTTGTCCTAGCGTCCTGGCCTAGCCAGTTTGACTCTCGAGTACAATTCCCTAAGGAACCCCATGAGCCCCCAAGCACCCGCCAGTTTCGTGACTAGGTCCTGTAAGATCTCCATGTCTGATGGGGCTGAAACTGATAGTGTCTACCCATGAGGCAGACAGCTGCCATGTTGGCGGGGGAGCACCAGGGGGTTCAGTGAAATCCCATGCTGGTCAGTAGGGAGGGTTTCTGGTTTTGGTCAGATTCTGCAGTTGGCAGTCTCAACTCCATGTAGGTCTGAGGTTTTCCCTTCAGACGTTGCCTCCTCACATTGACCAATGGTTGCCTCCAAGTTGCTGGTCCCAACAGTCTTATGAGGTCAGTGTGCCAGTAATGTTACACTCTCCACGTGTACAATTGTATAACAGCATATGGTGGTCCAGAGGTAACGTTATCTAACTACTACAAGATATTTTAAATGAACATCAGTATTAGTAATATATTTACCTCTGGACCACTACATAAGGCCACCCGACCAACCCTGCTTCATCTTACAGCTGACCAATTGTTAAAAGATAAGGGGAACATGTGCACTGGAAACCAGAGATGGAGCCTCGGGACCATCAGGTTTTTAGGAATCAAGTGAGTTAACTCAACTTCCTTTCATGGGCGTTCAGCCCAGACACAGAGGTCTTGACAAATGGTGATTGAGAGGTAAGTATACTTACTAGTACTGATGTTAATTTAAAAATATCTGGTATTGGGATAGCAGCTCCTCTAAAGAGCATTTACAGTACCATGGGTTCTATAAAATGTTCAACGTGGTCACATCTATAATAATTTCTGTCACTAGTGTTTTGGGGAAGGTCTTTGACTGGGCATCATTTGCTTTTGCAGTGTCCTGTCTAAATAGTTTTGCTTGTTGCATTCTATGTGGTCATAGTTGTATCTAGCAAACCTGTGGTACCTCTGCAGCTCTTCTATTTTGATTTTAAGATCCATATTTGTTTTCATCACTTCTGCTACCATTTACCTGTAAACACTTTATGTATTTGTCTGCTGAGGTTGTAAATTACCTGGTTGTGTTTGGTATCATTCTGATTCTTACCCTTCTATTCAGTTGCTGTTTGGATCCTTTGGGACACCCATTTGCATGGACCAATTGTTTATCATGAAGCAACCTTCATTCCCACTTCCACTTGGTTCCCGTCCCAAAACATGGGTTGGCTGCCTAACCTCTATGTTTTCTTCATCAGTTCCTGCCTGCCATCATTCTCCTCATCTTGGGAAATAGGACATGTATTTCTCTTGTTTTCCCCTTAATTGCTTCTCCTTGCCTGAGCCATTAATCACCCATTTTTCATTTGGTGGTGTCAGTTACTCTCTGTGTCACTTCTTTATACATGGCTTTATCTCTACCTGAGGTACCTGAAACACGTCTTAGGGCTGCATATATTTGTCTGTGGTCTATTTACTGGACCTCAGCTCCCTGTGATTCATGATATAATTCAACCTTTCTGCAAGTCAGCAGGTCTATCCACTCTTTTCACTCTCCCCTCTGTGTTCTGTGTAGTGGTGCACAAATCTTTCCTCTTTTCATGAATCTGTTCTCTGTGTTACACCTGTAGACTTGTACTTTTCTTTACTTGATTTTTGCGTTCTGCATGTGTCCTCTTAACTTGTATGTACTTGAATCTGTATTCTGTACTTGTCCTTTCGACCCTTTACTGTATTTGTGGAGCTTGACTCTTGGTTATTAGTAAAAGATCCTAAACCATGGAAGTTTCCATTGTTGTCAGAGGAAATATTTGGACTTCACCACACATCAACAATAAAGACCAATAACTTCACATTGAGGACTTTGAAACCCATGAATTAGGGGATGTTTGTAGGCCATTGAAAGTTTTCAGAATTCAGTATGTTTCTGTATCCATGGTTGTCAAGGGAACCATCTGGGGTTCACCACACATCAACATCAATAACCCAACACGCAGGATATTGGAAATCCCAGAATCATGGAATATTCCTAAACCATACCAAATTTCTGGAATTCAAGAAGTGTATGTATCCATGGTTGTCAAGGGGAAGTCTCTTGACTTCATCACACATCAACACTGAAAAGTACTAATTCCAAAGTCAGAATCATGGAAAATTCCCAAAACGTGGCAAGTTTTTAGACTGAAAAAGGTTTGTTTATCCACAGCTCTCAGAGGAAGTCTCTGTACGTCAAGACACATCAACACTGAGCATCCATATATCTACACTGAGGATCATAGGAACTCCAAAATTATGGACAGCCCATAAACCATGGACAGTTTCTGGACTTCAACACACATCAACACTGAACATCCATAGCTCTACACTCAGGATCTTGGAACCCCAGAATCATGGAAAGTTCCTAAAGCACAGAAAGGTTTCACACTTCAGGAAGGCTCTGTATCCATGGCTGTCAAGGGAACTCTCTGGACTTCAAGACATATCAGATACACATCTGGCCCATCAACTGCTTGGAGTCTGATCCCTGTCTCGTCCAGCTGAACTGTTCTCTTCAGCTGTCAACTACCCCCTTCCAGGGTTTTGTTCCCTCTTATATACTTTAGAAGGATCCCACTGTATATCAGTACAGCCAAAAGGCAATAAAATAATTAAACCATGAAGACATAGTTATTTTCTACGATCAGCATCCAATATGCTGTCATTACAACCAGTCAGCATCTTTACATGTAGTTAGTCAGGTTCAAGCTGTCTTGCCCATGCAGGTATAAGGTAATCTGCCTGACACTCTGCATTAAATAGACCCAGTCATTGCGTAGATAATCTAGCCATCATAGCCTATCAGGGTACCGTTATTCTGTCCAGCATATAGTATCGTCCTTCAACATGCAGCTGGTTGAATATCATTTTGTACATTGTGCCACCTTATTGGGAATTTCTTGCATTAATTCCCATTCCATCAATTCAAACATATTACAAATTTGAATCATTATGTACAAACATCTTTCCTGTGAGAGACACAATCTAATATAACTTTTCAAGAGAACCTGTATCTGGTCTGGCAACAAGAAGATTGCATTACATGTAGACCTAACTATGAGCTCTATTTTCCATAGACTGTAGACTTCATTAGCAGAATGCCCAGGTTACAACATGAGGGGTTACGCCCTTTGGTTAAGTAGTTTTGAAACAGATTTTAAACCACTAACCTGCCAAATGCCAACAATTTCTCTCCATGTGCCTTTTTTACCACATCAGTGTCCCTGAAGTGGCAGCTGGAAAAGGTTTGCCCTTGAGAGTGCCCCCTAGTGGCTCACATTGACATCTAAATTGTAGTGCTCACCAACTGGTGCTGCCCCCTAATGGTTTGCTCTTATACTATAAGACACTGAGACAACTTGGATAGGGTCAAAATATTTAGATTGGATGAGTACAGTAACCAGGCTGAATCAGTTTAAATGATTGCCTTTAATGCCACTTTTACAATTTTAAATGAAATAAATCAGAAATGTGCCACTGCCAGGGATCCTGTGTGAGGCCTCCTGGCATAAAATTATGAATACCACCTTTACAGGAGATTGTACATTACTTGTATCATGGAGCATTTACACTAAGTCCATGATTGTGCTCATCAAAAGTCATCACAGCTTTGAGCACTGTGGCTTGCTCTAGTCCAAGCTCATTGCATTCCTTTGGTTTGCTATGTCCCTGGTGGGCTATAATACAATTAAAAGAATTCTCAAACATAAATCTATTAACATAAATACTTGCCAAAACATCGAAAAACATCATCATAGTACCTGTATACTTGCCTTTCGACAAACATATTGTAGGAATACTTTCATCAGCTTTGAATATTTAGGGGTGAAAATCAAGGGTAAGTAAGTTTCTGGATCAATGGCACCTGCCTGTTACAGACACTGTTGGACGACAGACAACTGTAGCAGCTGTCAAGTGCTCTCTGACTGCTTGCATTTCACAGGGTGAAGAAAGAAAGAAACTTGTTAGGTGTCATTTCTAATATGGTGGCTTGATTAGAGATCTCTCTCATTTGATTTCAAAGGTGTCTAATTAATTATCAAATGCATGAATTGCATTCGATTTTGGTAAAGGCATATAAAATACAATGACACGTTAGCTCATTATGGCATTGGTACCATATTACTGATGTTATGCAACATTTCATGACCACACTTGCCCGTGGGTAACACCACGTGCACACACATGGCCAGCCTGTCTTAAATTCCAAGCACAGTCTATGCGTTTGTAAGAGCAAACAAGTTTCTCTAGCCACTAATCAGCGTGTGTTGTAAACAAATTAAACAGCAGCCTTCAATAAAGCAACAGAAATATGTTTCTAGCTACTGTCGATGGTACAGAGCAAGTGATTTGATGATGTTATTGTAGTCCATGTGCTGGAATCTGATCCACTCTCTCATCATACTCGTGCCACACAAAATATGTGAAAAAATGGCAAAAATGGTGAACAGATTCAGAAATAAATGATACCCGAGCCAAAAAATCAACTGTCGAAGCGCATATCTGTCATACAGTGATTTGTTCAGGAACTATTTTAACTCCTTATTCTGACGAGTTCTGGAAGAGACATAGTTGTCTTTGCAACTGGTAGCCATTTGTATAATGCTGATCATACACCATGTCGGAGCGCAGACGTAGCTGTGGACAAACAAACTCGTCAATGAAGGCAGCAAAAAAGCAAACGCATTTTTTTTTCTAATTTTAACATCATATAAGTTGAAAAGTATCCAACATATCGCAATCATGCTTGCAAACCAAGAGTCTGTATCGTTCAAGATTAATTGAGAATGGTTTTGAACAATCCTCTTGAGGCATTATGGCGAAACAAAATAAAAAAAGGAATACTGATAATCTTAAAACATAAGAAAAAATCAGCTCCTTCTGCTGCTCAAATTCGGGTGTAGGAGTCCCCAGAAGTGTCCCTATGTACTTTCAAGCAACTACTCAAGCAGCTTTCAAGAAAAATTTTCTAAGATTTTGCCAAAACTGAACAAAAAATAGTAATGAAAAAATCACTGGATCATGACCATTTAAACAAGCCTGGTAACGACCCGTCCAAGGTACATTCCCACAAAGTTTGAAATGAATCCGTTTGATAGATTTGGAGAAATCGAAAATGTGACAACAGACACTGGACCACAGATGACGGACAGATGGATCGATTACAGACTAACCCCAACTTATATTATAAGCTCAGCTAACAGACCAGCTGGCTGAGCAAAAAATCAAACATTATTCCTTGATTTTTAGTCTGGTTATTCAGCATTGACCATTCAGCCAAATATTAATAATGTACAAATACGTCCTGGTATTTGGACATTGAATTGTTCACCACTGCATGAACTAGAATATGTTAAATTGGTGAAGGGCGTGATAAATAAAGTGACAGGCCAGAAATATATACAGCAGATGCATTGACGAAGTGGGAAAAGATTACCATGGAAGCATGCACGTTGCGACGAAATTTCTTATTCAACTAAAATGGAACGGAAGGGAACAAATGGACTATTTTGACAAACAGGTGAAAAATTCAGAATAGGACTTAGAAGAAGGGGGAAGACGCAGGTCTTGAGAAACAAAGAATTTATGAAAAGCCGGCGAAACAATGTTTACTCTATCACGATAATATGATTATCCCAAACGTAAAAAAAAATACATATGACAACATAACAGAACAGAAACAGGTCTTGAGGAAAGAGAAGACATTTATGGTAATTTGTGTACATCTGTTCTAATATGTCATTGGTACATACCCACTTTTGTTTGTAAATTGAAAACTATTATCTTTCTTATCCCTGAGGGTTTTATTAGTAGTACTAGTTCTATTATTATTATTATTATTATTATTATTATTATTATTATTATTATTATTATTATTATTATTATTATTATTGTTATTATTATTATTATCATCATCATCATCATCATCGTCATCATCAAATACGGAATGTAAATGTACATAAATTATGAAATATAAAAGAACTTCTGCATGAACAAAAGTGCTGACAAAACAGCCCATTCAATTTGAAGGTTCTCATCTGCCTAAGAAACCCATCATGCTGTGCCACTTGGCTGCAAAGGAATATTAGTTTAATGCTCTTGCCCTTGATGTAGGCTGGTTCGCGAGGACGCATTCTTTAGCATATGCAGTTTTCATGTAAACTTCTAAGGACCAGAAAATTAAATGTGAAGATGAAATGACTGAAACAAAGTTACACGACACTTTTTAAATGTGTCTGTAACTGCATATGGCCAGGATCAGATGGGTTTCCAGCGTGACTGACAACCATGATAACGTATTTTGATAGACTGTAAACAATTTGTTGAACGAAAAGATTTCTACTTAATCTTATTGATCAAGAACATACTCGTTCTGTTGAAGAGGTATGGTGACAAATGTACAGAAAGTCAATATTGTTGAACGTGCAGAAATGAAACGTATATCAATGCCATAGATAGTAATTGATCTACAAAGCATTTCACTGTTTACAATAGAATTTTTAAAAAAGTGTATATAGAATTCTAACTTGGGCTTGTGTTTTCAAACGCGGGTTAAACTCTGCACATATATCAAAAGTTGAATTACAAACAACGACTGGACATCAGAATTGTTTCCGATAACATATGGAATCAGACAAGGATGTTCTGTCAACAAGGATGTTTTTATTTTATGTGAACATCGGTGTACAAATTCCCCCAGCAAAGGAAGCTCAGCGACACGACAAAGAAAGAGAGAAGAGACAAGGATTTTAAACGTTAAGGGTTACTTCTCATGTGCATTCCCACTTATTGTAACGGAATTTGTATTCAACCTGCTACCAGAACCTTTTTGATTTCTGGTTATTTCTGGAATGCCTGAGTTGTTTGACATTGTGCACGTTGTAGGAGTCGGCGACAAACATCGTGTCCCTGATGGAGGAAAAGAGGAGTCGATATTCATGGTCACGATTAAGCGATACACATTATATTGCTATATTGCGACACTGCCGTATTTTGCTTTATTGGGACAATACGAAGGAAAAGGGAAACCACTGGTGGTTTTTCATGATTGTGCAAAACAAAATGTCAATGGGTTGAATACTGATTCAGGTACGGCTTCAGGGCAGCCACACAAAATTTATTGTTTTGTAACACAGACCACTGACTTTTACATCGTTTTGACGCATCGTGGCATAAACCTCGGTCCTACGGTATAGGGGTGGATTTTTCCAATAAAATCATCATCATCATCATCATCATCATCATCATCATCATCATCATCATCATCATCATCATCATCATCATCATCATCATCATCATCATCATCATCAAACACGATATCTATAATTTTGGGTATTTTCTAAGTTACGGGCCTTGCATTTACAAACAAGCACCTATATACATAGCTTTAGCTATCATTTCATTACCATTTTCACGTTCTATTATATGATTTATGGGTTGTGGGTTGTGGTTAGATACGAAGCTGAGACGTGCATGGAGTCTCTATTAACTGAAGATGCAAGTCCGAGTATGTAAGGCTCCGAAACGTGTTCTGGTTGTTACCTGTTGAATATCAATTATTCTCTTTTAGGCTGATGTTCGTTTAAAGAAATACCTGCTGAACGTGTTTATGTAAAATATAAAAATGATTTCTCTTCAATGTATATAAATAGGCAGAACAAGCACACAGTTTAAAAAACTTTGCAAACGAATTTCTACTGTTGATGACATAGAAATTTTGCAGTACATTTGAGTTTGTGATAATTCCATATTGCCTACGGTTCGTGATGAAACCGGCGGTTCTCGCAAGGTGGTGGTGGAATCAATGCTGCGAATTTCTACTGTTGATGACATAGAAATTTTGCAGTACATTTGAGTTTGTGATAATTCCATATTGCCTACGGTTCGTGATGAAACCGGCGGTTCTCGCAAGGTGGTGGTGGAATCAGTGCTGCTGTCTTGATAATCGATCTGTAGTTGGCGTAATGCATACCAATGTGTTTAAATGTGCCTCGAGCATTCAGAGGGGTTCCAAAACTACCAAAATTGCATTCTTTCCACCGCAAATTGCCAATATTTATAATGTCTACCGTCCTACCAAAATTCAGAATGACACCACATACGTTTGAAACGAATATCGTTTGTTTATTTCGGAATAAATTTACACACATAGTTCAAAACTGAATAGCAGAGTAGACCTCTAAATAGGCCTTCCAACCTCCAAGGTTCGTTACCTTCACACCCTGGACTCCCACGTGGGGCAGTGCCCTTTACACTTTGACCTCCACCTCCACTTGTAGATTCTGTATAATCTAAAAATTGAAGGAATTCTTCTTGGGACCTTTGCAATATCATAGCGCCGGATAATACTTTGGAAGAAATCAGTATATCAAGTGGCTAAAAACTAATGTCGAACCAGTTTTGCATAATGTTGTTCATTGTGAGATTTTTGGGTCATTTGGGCAGACATATATATTGGTTATTAGTTGACCAAATTTGGTTATTAAAGCTCCAATAAAATCTGAAGAAACCAAGGACCTACTTTTAATGTTAACATGGTAGTCAATGGACAGTCTTAATATCTGAATCTTGGTTACAGACAATAGGTATTTGCACCAAAATGTCCAGTCCATGTAAATATTTCTCTAAAAAAACTAAAAGTCTGATTGCGATCAATTGAAAATCGATTAACTCTAAAATTTCTTTAAAACAAAAAGCTGCCAGTGATTTTTTTAAAGAAATCAACAGTCCTTTTTAAAAAGTGTGTCAAAAATGAAGAATCCACCCTTTTCAATTTGACAAAATCAGCCATTTTTCAGTATTTGTATCAGCATTTAAAAAAGCAGATGCAGTTATGAAAGTCACCGATACTTTTTGTAGATATATGTATTAAGATCATAACAGCACAGCTGTGACAATTTTGTCGTGAATATTTTTCGAGAAATATCCAAAATTGCACAAAGCACATATGTCCGCAAAATGTTTATGTTTATACAACAACTTTGAATGTAGAGTTCCATCTTTAGTGCAGACATATTCTGCAAAGTCTTCTGGTCAATCACAAAAATAGATTTATGATATGAGACTGCATATTTCTGTGATATTTGTTCAGTCACTGTGCACTGTTAGACATTACCTTAAATACGTGCCCTAAATTACTCGACAAAGACAGAAGGGGTTTGCCTCAAATACAAAGCTCGAAGCAGTCGTGCCCTGGAAATTTCACAATAGTGTATATGTGCAGGGGCAATAAGCCATTCAAATGATGCACGTCATCTCGTGTATTTGGGTTAGAAGATGCTGGCTTTCACATAAATGCGTTCCTGCTCTCCCTCCAAATCGCCCCCCTCCCCCATCTCTGAAACAGCTACGCGCAGCTCATTAACGAATTCTGCGATTATCAGCTTTAGGCAAAAATATCGGGCCAAGGATTCTCCCAATTTATCTATTTTTAAAACCAAACTTCCAATGTATGGAGATACATCCTGATTATACTTTGCGCATGGACAGTGTTCGTTTAATGAATACCAACAACAATTAAAAATAATTGCGCACTGAAATACAATATGTACATGGCAAACATTTATTAAGTAATGACCCCACGTGTTCATGTTGATGTACAGTTGAAGTTACGGAGATTTTACCATTATTTGTCTGCAATATACTGGAGCAGGTACAGCTCTTCCGGAACTCATGGCTTCAAATTTGTTACTCAGGGTGCGAACACCCATTCCCATCTATCTTCATCCAAATATAGTCTTCGTACCCGCATTATGTTACGCGCAAGTTCTGATTTGAACATTGAAACTAACAAAACAATATTGATTGCTGTAAACAATGTCATTTTACACAGTAGACCTTTTGTCTTGTCGAGTATTTATCCTGTGTGCACAAAGTATATTTAATTAATTTCATATTACACTCTTTTGGACTGCCAAATCTTGTTTCATCCTGCCTATGTATTGCAAATGCACTGTTGTGCGGTGCACACGTTTTGAAAGGCCCCAGATTAGCTTTGTAAGCCATCGGACAATCCGGGTGAAAATGCATTTATTTTAAGAAACCATGCCTTCAGGTGCGTGATTGCAATTTTTTCTGCTTCAGATATTAAATATACATGTACTATCACATGTCTATCAAACTTTATATATATATATATATATATATATATATATATATATATATATATATATATATATATATATATATATATATATATATATATATATATATATATATATATATATATATATATACAGGTATAATAACAATATATCAAACAACTTTTGCGAAGCTTGCTAACCACTTAACTTAGAAAGCATCGCGTATCTGTGTCAGTTTTTTCGAATTGAGATTAGTACCAATCAAAACATGTGCTTGTTTACTTTGTAACATGCGCTGAGTTAGTATTTATTTCAAGCTTTGGTGCAGGTTTATTTTTTGGAACTGAACATCTCACCGGATAACTACATCGCGAGTAAACATGCGAATACCAAAAGTAGGGAAGACTTCGTGGCCACATTGATAGCCATTCTTTAATTTAACTGGATAAAATATTATTTTATCCCCATTAGTGATCAGGTTAGTGTTCTTAGTGAGAAGTGACATTGTTCCTCAGAGATTTATTTCAGCTGTAACCACGTCATCACGATATTATTGTAGGTTTACACACTAACGGTTTGGTGATGCAATCGTGAAAGAGCAACATTATATACGTAATATGTCGGTCTGTATATTCATGTAGTAAATTACAAAATGACAATATATCAGTATAATACTCTTTTTCGGCCTATATAGCAACGTAGCCATATATCATATTAACATGTGTTCACTTCTGAGCTTGCTATTTTTTCACACCAAATGAATCTCTATATCATTTTTACATCTAGTCCATCAAGTACTCTCTGCATAATGTGTCTGGATAAAAGCTACAGTCTTGAACAGTTGACGGTCACTGCTGAAGTTTTTTTTTTCCAAAAACATGTTTGACAAAACGACAGTATACTCCAGATTAACGTAAATAGAAAACTATATCACACCAAGAAAAGCCTTTCCCACTCGGTATATGTTTCTTTTTTATGTTTTGTTATTATTGTGACTTATTCAATGTCAAAGTATACATTTTTACAAACTTGGGGGGTGCTCAAATATATCAAGGTTGCAATTTATAATTTGTTTCAAACTTATCGCAATCCTCCAGCTTTCAGTTATTCGTAAAGATTTTTAAAGTATATTAAAATAAAATTGTACTTACAATAGATGCTATTGTAATCCAGCGTGCCCTTTACTTGTCCGTTAGGTTCTATCATGAGTTCGTATCCAGTCTTGCAATAAAGTCGCCGTAATCCTCTTTTAAGTTTGAAAGTATAAGGTGCCACTATTCTTTTTGATATGTCTATAATTTTAACATCCTTTTCGCCAGTTTCCATTGCTGTACTTGGAAATTTGTCTTTGTTCGATATATCGCCAAAGAAAAACTTTGGTGGATGCAGAAACCAAAATATCTCTACCAGTTGCCAAAGGTTCATGACAGAATTTAGTTCCACAGGGTGGCAAGCAGGAATCCAACTTGCTTATGCCAGCTTCCGACACTTCCTGGACATTCCGTAGTGTTCTGAGGAAAGCATCATTTTTGAGAAGGACGTACAGGCCAAAGTTCGTTCGAAATTATTCGACCCAAAGTAGTCTTTGCCTCCCGCCTCTGCTTAGCTTGTCAGCCGACCTCAGCAGTTTCGTGGAAATGTCACGAACACAATACGTGTTGTGTGGGAAACACGATTGATCGGCCACTTGCCACAGTACCAATACCCTTTTGACCAATTGAGGTGGGACCAAATTAAACAAATGTATGAGCACAGTTTCTAAAATTGAACATAGCGCGCCACACGGTTGCATCGTCAGTATCAATTATACAATTGTGCCTTTACACAGTATGACTGCTCTGTTGCGTGTAATTCAATTTCGGTTATTCTACTTGGTCAAGATTCCATACGTAGATTCATGAACCAGATTTCCTCTTCAGATCAGGACAAATCGGGGAAGTCTTTCAAAATAATGGGGCCGTTATGATACATCTAAGGAACAACTGATTGAGCTCTCTCAAACATTTTAGAATAAAAATCAGACTCAAATTTGAAGAAAATGTGCTTTTACGTTTACTTTTCTTTTCCTTTTTGCAGCATTAAATTCAAACAGATTGCGTCATGTACAAAAGCATTGTTTTTGTATGACTAAAAAAAAAAACATATCCATAGTGTTCTTGGGGCACTTATCGATCCATAGACAACAGATGCACAGCGTGCTTTGCAGACGAGGTAGACGTCAACTGGACATCCATGCAATTACTTCATTCAATATATTATGAAGTTGTTTTTACACATCATTTGTGACCATTTAAAGTGCATCTTTTATCAAGATGCTGCTTCATCCTTTGTGATTATTGTAATCTCTCCCAGCAAGTGCAATTAATTAAACAATACAGGGTGATCGATGTTCATCTATCATTGCCCACATTTGGATTCATTTGCCACTGACGACTAACCATGAACTTTATATTTACCGCCAGGTGTCTCTGTTCCTCTTTCTGCACGTATAAACATGGCATGTGTGACCAACCAAAATACTCATGAACAGCCTGCAGGAGTTTCCAATAGCATTTATGGTATTAAAATAAAGAAGATTTTAACTCCCTGAAAAGAGCTAACGTTCTGCAGGGAATTTCAACTCTCTGCCGAAAATAAAGATTTTCTGCATATTACTTCGTTAATAGACTCTCTGCAGATAAGTAAAAACTCCATGCAGAGAATTTAAAAGGGTCAAAGTTCTACAATGTAACGATCAATATTCATTTTTGATACGGATCCTCGCTACAGTGGTTACATAGCGGATCTGGAATCCGTCAATTGAGTTCTGATCTCAAAGACTATCATTTATCCTTCCAGTACCCTTCCCCAATCACCTAGCAACACTAACAATGACGTACAGGGAAAACAGAGCGGGAAATCTATAAAGATATGATATAAATAGGCCCATTATACATCAACTCAAAGCTTAGAATCTCAGTGTATATATAAATGCTCATACCAGGAAGCGAATGATTGTGAAAGGAGGTAAAGTAGTCATCAGGGACAAAATTAGTCAAAGTATGATCACAGTCATTTTAGCTCAACTGACTTGATAGTCAGCTGCATGTAAGCTTATCTAGTATTCAGTCCTCCGCTTTTCTTCTGTCCTCATTCGTTTGTCCTTATAATCATATTAACATTTTTACTGCATTGAAACAATCAGCAGGATTTTTTTTCAAAATTTCTGGGGATATAACGTCGGTAGTTTGTTTATGAAGTTACAGTGCAATGATCTTTTGAATTTTTAATAAAAGTTTTAGTCCATTTTTTATATCTTACAACAAAATCTTCTCCGAAATCGGTTGATCAATTGCAAATAAGGGGAAATTGTACCTTATGAAAGAGTCAACATTTGTGTAAATCTTTTTCACATCTGTGAAAAATTGCATATGTGTAAAACTATTGCCCCATATATATATATATATATATATATATATATATAAGAATTTCAATTATGTGTAAATCTTTTTACATACGTAAGATAAATGATTATTACATATATGTGGTAAAGATTTTCACATATGTATAATTATGGAATAAATGCTAAAACGGCTTGCCGTAGTGTAATGTACTCCCGTCAGTTATGTATTCATTTGGTATTTGAAAAAATAATGCATAGATATCGAATTTAACTTTGTCTTCCTTTATCACGATCACCCTTTTTCATAGATACGCGGGGGGACAATCAATGTAAGTCGAGGTGTAATTATGGTTTCTAATCTAATGTAACTGTGGATGGATTGTTTTCAAATACTTCACACGGGTTTCCCACTGTTTGACAAGTGCTTCAAAGGAACAAAAGATATGACTTCCTCAAGTTATTCTATGTCGAAGTCGTTGTTCATTTCGTTACTGGGGAAACAAATCTGCGTCTAGACTTTTCCTATAGATCAACATGCACTTTTTGTGTGCAGAAAAAGTCCCGTTTTATTGATGACGTGTTCACTTAATTGTGTGGCGTACAATATGTATTTGTCTGTAATGTAAATAAGTACTGCCAACTTTCCTTTGTTAGGAGCAAATGTGTGACGTTGTGTTTTGTGGAAAGGAAAGAACACAGATCACCAGCGATTTAATGCAGAAAAGAATCATTTTACCCTTTGGGGTCGAAGCATGATGCAGGATTTTGTCAATAAGTACAAATCTCATGTCTTGTCTGTGTGGCGGCGCCTGCTACATTATAGCATAGAATTTCTGGCAAGTCACACAGAATGACGGTTATAAATGTATTAAGTGTTAGGATTTGTGCTGAATCAGTAGGCAAAGCAGGCTCTCCTAGTCGCTTTTCTTGCTTTGTTGGGCAATTCTACCAGTTTGGCAAAATATTTTATTGATTGTATCTTCTAAAATGACAAATAAGCCCTTGCCAGAATATCTAAGTGAACTAATACTCCCACTGATACCCACTAAAGCTGGTATTCACATCCGAATTTTTTAAAAAGTAGTAAAGATAAAATTAAAAACTAAAAGAGTTCAAAACCATTCAATACGTATGTCAAGTTTCGACTGGCCTACTTGTATTGAACAGTCTACAAAATTTGTTTCCATTTGACAATAAAATATGAAAACTAATTTTTCTTCTAAGAGGACAAGATAATTCCAATTGCAATTGCCCGCTGGAAAGCCTCCCCAGGGGTCCAAATTTATCAACAAGCTTGACACACTCTATTAAGTGGACATTTTTTTTAGTGTAGCAGCCATTGAGACTGCAGGAAAGTTGTAAAATAATGTATTTCTGTTTTAAAAGTTTATATATTCTGGAGTGTTATACTCGCCAGATATGCTTTAAATTAAAAGGCCATGATAAGCAAAAATGTTTGTCCCAAAAGACCCAGAGAGTTCCGAGCTGTAGGTCTGTCATTGGCATGGGATAAAAGAGAAAAAAAAAATGCTGAAGGTAGTTGTGTACTTCTTGGGGGCCATAAAAACCTGCTAAAACTTGAAGACAGAACCTCCTCCACCCCCAAACCCTGGAATTCGATACGGAGGTGAAAAAACCCTATGAAAGAAGTTATCTGTATTACTAGACACAGCAGACCCTTTGAGTACTTTATTGTACACGTTTCAGTGGCCATATACTGTTTTGACAGCCGGATGAACAGATGATAATTCGTGGGTTTTCAATTGGTATCCTGTTTGCTAATACGCTGTCCATTAAAAATAATAATATAGATAATGATGATGATGATGATGATGATGATGATGATGATGATGATGATGATGATGATGATGATGATGATGATAATAATAATAATAATAATAATAATAATAATAATAATAGCTTCTATGTAAAAAGATAAGCCACAGGCAAAATTTTAAGACGGGTATTAAGAAGTATTACTGAGTATGATAAGAATCACTTTATACATGTAATTGGAAAAATCTCATTGTTCACAGTTGTAAATTGACGCACCATAAGACATGGAAATTATGCCTTTGACAGTTAATGTGATATTTTTATGCTAAGTAACGAGGAAGTTACACCTTTTGTTCAGTCTTAGTATGTCATGATTATGTGAGTTTTCATACCTTCGGTTGTTGAATACTGCCTGTAAATGTAAATTATTTTGTACATCATGTATAACATTTTCGTCCACAAAAAACAAAAACAAAAGCAAAAACAAAAAAAAAAAACAAAAAACAAAAAAAAAAAACAAAAAAACAAAAAACAAAAAAAAAAAAAACACAAAAAAAAAAAAAAAAGAAAAAAGAAAAGAAAAAAGAAAAAAAAACAAACAAACGTCCTTGACAAGTTTTACGGCAAAACACCACTACAGCTATTTGCACTTTGTATATCATGTCAATTGTGAGTTTTAAATGACTGGCACCTGTTTGAAGATAACACTGTACATCTACGTTTAGTAAACTTTTTTGAAATTTGTTTGACATTCATTTTATGAAAGGGTGGTGATAACTGTAAGCAACCATATAATACTAAAGTAATTCAAAAGTGACCAAATTTTTTCCTGCCCAGAGTCAAATAAATGTACTACAGATGGCTAGTAAGAAGCCCTTATTGCCTTGGCGAGCGGAATAGCCTCTTTACTCGAAATCCAGGTTGGCTATTCATGAAAATGAATATGTGAAACGTATTTTGAATCGATCTTGGCGAAAAGGCAAGAATATACTAAAAACTAAAAAGGGGTTCCAAGTGTTTTACTTTTGATGTCCGCCTATACAGGGTTTTAAACTTGAAGAGACCACCAACGACAATATGCCGAAAAATTGTTTTAGTTTGTTGCTTACCTTTTACTGGGCTGCATATTTAGTTGTGTGTGCGAGACTGAAAAATTTGATTGGCTATTTAAGAGAAATAATCATTATGTAATTTGTCTTTAGAGAGTGTGTCTTTTAGTTGGTAACGGTGTACTGAACCAAATCTACAGATTGTTAGTTTTCATAAAATGTATTACTTCATGGCATATAGAAGGTTAATTAAGAGTGGTATTAGAAGCTCACTGGCAGCGTGCTATATTATATCTTAACGTCATATCCATTACCAAAGTTCTCCATTATCGACATTCTTTTTCACAATGTATGACCAATACCCGGTACTATTTGCTTTTGAAGATATGTCACTTGTCCTAATCGGATATGTATTATAACTTTTCGTTTTTGTAAAACGTTAATTTCGAACACATATGTTATTTATGAAGCGATTTTGAAAAAAATGGTCATATGTTATGAAATGCGCCCATAAACAAATACAGGTTCCTCACATTTTTCGTCTCAGCAACCTGCATTTTATGGACTTTAAATACCATATCAAGAGTATTTTCCTGGCATTTAATTTGCTTCAAAACCTCCAACGAGTTGCTGGGTAAGAGAAACTTCTGTTGCGGGAATTAAAGGGTTTTAATATTACACGATAAATGCATTTATCGTGCCTTTTGTCTTAATTCAGCATGCACATGATATCAATGATTGGACATGGAAGAAAATATATTTTCTGATATGAATGCTTATATTTCGGATGACCATGCAATTCTGCTTTATGATCTTAATACCACTTACAACACAATCAATGAGATACTACATGATGCTAAATAAACTTTTGAGATTAAATAAATATCAACATAAAAAAAACAAATGGGCTACTCGAGGCATTTTGATTTCTATAAAATATAAAGATACTTAATATAGAAGACTTAAAATCTAACCATAACACAACACACTATACAGAAAATAAGAGAAATTTAACAACCTATAACAGAGTATATTACAGAATAACTTAAGACTAGCAAAGAAAAAGCGATATGATTTTATTTTTAACCGTGCAAGGGCAATATTAAGAAAACATGGTCTACAATTTTAAATAGACCCCACAGAAAAAATGTCTGTAACTATTTTTTTCTCCTAAATGAATGGCTTAGAGGTAATGAGCTCTCTCTAAATGTTAGTAAATCAATATTTATGATTTTAATCACCCTTGTAAATCATTCAGTGTACCTGAAATCTTAATCAATGATATTTCAGGTGAGCATGTGGACAATTTCAACTTCTTGGGACTTGCTTTAGATGACAAACATGCTTGCAATAAACATATTACTAAAATAAGTTCCAATGTATCAAGAACTATTGGCATCATAAATAACTTAAAACATTTCCTTCCCTTAAATACAAAAATTATCTTATGCAATTCTTTGACATTACCTCATATAAATTATGGTGTGCTTACCCATGGGTTCAAACATAAAAAATACAGTCGGGGGGTCATGAGGATGAACCTGGATCCAGCGGATATAGTTTTTTGCTTTGCAGATTCTGGTAGCCCAAGTAGTCCCATTCGAGAATCCAGTTGATGACCGTGCGCCACGGTTGAGCATTTCGAGGAAAATGCAAATTAAAGTGGCCATTACTGACATTCAGTTTTTTAGCAATATTTTAAGAAGTAAGCATGCTATCAAAATAAAATCTGTGGCTTTACCAATATTTTCGAGGTCAAAGAATCAGATGAGACCACTTTTGAAGAGTTGTAATGATAAAGTATTACAGAATTCAAAATAGTGGCTGGGCAAGGTATGCCGACTCATCAAAGTAAGGTTTTTACTACACCTGCTTTCAAATTACAGGTTTGCTGTGAAGGAATGTTATCTCATTAGTCACACAGGATGCCTCTTGACTAGGGTTTAATAATTCTCTTAAACCTCTTTGCAACATTCATTCAAATTGTTTTCTTGAAAGTGCAGGGTAAGAGACCCTGTTCCAGTTCAAAGACACAGTTACCACATATTTATAATCAAGTTAATAATATTAAATCTCAGTCGAACTGTTTCTATAAATGGATCAGTAACATTAGGACTACATTGTGATGGTAATGTGGCAACTGCTGTATTGTGTGTATTTTGCAACCTAAAACTCGCTTTGTTTTCTGATTTTTTTTTCATTTTCATATTGTTTGTCATGCTTTGAGCAAATTACCCCTACCCGCTAACGTCAAATGCAGTTAAGTGACATGGCCCCAAAGGTGGTGCATTTTTAGGTCATAAAGGTGTTAAATTCTTGAACATGGCACATTAGTACCCTACAATGCCTAGAGAGATAACATTGTTCCAGAGCAAACCTGTAATTTGAAGGCAGATGTAGTAAAAACCTTACTTTGATGGGTTGGCATACCTTACCTGGTGGTCATTTTGAATTCTGTATTACATAATCACTACAGCTCTTCAAGAATGGTCGCATTTGATTCTATGACCATGAAAATGATGGTATAGACACAAATTTCATCTTGATAGCATGCTTACTTCTTGAGACATTGCTAAAAAGCTGCATGTCAGTAATGGCCGCCTTAATTTGCATATTCCTCGAAATGCTCAACAGTGACGCACGGTCATCAACTTCATTCTCGAATGGGACTACCTGGGCTACCAGAATCTGCAAAGAAAAAACTCTATCCGCCGGATCCAGGTTCAACCCAAAAATGGGCTTTTGGCTCCCCGACTAATAACAAAGTTTCAGAAAAAGGCAGAGCACTGTATTGTAATGCACATAGGGAACCAATTTTTAAATGTTTAAACCAATTGAAAATTTGGTTACTTTGGCCAAACTTAAATTTTATCACAGATATGTGCATGAGAAACTCCCAACAAGGCTGGTGACCTTAACATTTATATCTAATAGAAATATAGAGAATCCAGCATAAGTAGCCCATTGAGGATAATATCGGGATCACGAGTTGTTGAATTTTCATGCTTTTGCGAGCTCGTCACGATGAAAATAGTTTTAATAAATAATTTTTCTTTATCAAAATTGCTTTTGGAGTCACGATGCTTGAAATACAACAAACAGTGATTTATTTACACATCAAGTCGAAACAAAAAATTTGCGCAGGAAAGTGATTTTATGACATTCAAAAGGTCAAAACCTCGACAGAAGATATAATATTAAATAAAATCTATTATTATAGCCCAATGGATCTAATAGATTATTCAAATTATGTAAAAACTATTTTCTTGAGCAAACACAAAAATATACTGTGTATTCTTGTTACTTCTGTCAACAAAACAATTAATCTTAACTCTTAGGCTCTGTACACCATTATCATGTAAGATAGTTGCAAGAATTTATAAGTCATCCTGGTGTATAACATATTTCATAAATATTCATCCAGCTTATAACTTCATTTTTGGTTAAAAGCGTGGCTCTAGCGACAGAAACATGCGTGTTATAGCAAGGACTCCATTGACCCACACTGACAATTACTAACACTATCAAGCACTTCCTTTATGTGTACCATTTGTTGGTCAAGATAAAAAAAATCTAAGTTCTGAGTTCTGCTGCTGTTGGAACCAGATGGTTAATATATTTTGGTAGATTCCCAGAGACACAAGGCACAGATTCCACCCACTCGTACGACGGTCGACATGCATTCTGCGGACTGCTAATACTGAAAGACACCTATGTCTTCTTGGCTAAGCTCAGGCTCTTTTTTAATGAATGATAATTGCGAGATAAGATGGCACAATAAGAGTTTAGTGGTGCATTTAAAACTGCCATCCTGTTGATACAAGTATATGGATACAAGTAACAAGCAAATTTACATATAATCTGAGGCAGTGTGGGCCCATCAAATGCAAGCTAGGCCGAGCCATATTGCTGGCGGTTCCAAGACACATCTCGAATGATCTATCACATCTGAGTTCAGATAACTCCAAACCTCAGATTGATTGCACTATGTTATATGGAGTGCTGATTGTTCTATGGAAAAAAAGTTTATATTCGCGTGTAAGGTTAGAATATTCATGCGTATGTTGAGTAAAAAATTTCCATAATTAAAATCTACCTCAACATAGCTGCCGATCGACAACAAGCCCAACCAACCACCTTAAAATGTTTACCGCCAAATACTTTCCCTTTTTGTCCACGCTTGGCAAGAACAGCCTATTACCCCCGAATTTCGCCAATCGCCGCCAGGAGTAAAAAAAAAAAAAACTAGATGAGGACTTTTTTTTTGTTTTGTTTTTGCTTTTTGTGTGTGTGATATGTCAATACGGCTAGCATGTAAACCACCACATACACTGTAAGGAGCAGTTATAGGTGAAACTTCCCGTAAATGGTCCTCTTGAACACTTCTCTACATTCGATTTACACTTTCCACCCCACCCCACCCCCCCAAAAGAGGCCCTGAAATGAAAAACAGTATGTAGGAACTTATGGAATGAAAATAAAGACACACAAGACGCAAAAACCAAAAGACACACATAGATGAAGTGGGATCTCTCTATTAAGACCATCTAAGGGACTTGAAATTGGTTTTGATAAACATATGATGAATAAACAAACAACACGTCTGTAAATTGGTGGTGGTGGTGGTGGTGGTGGTGTGTATGTGTGTGTTTGTGTGTGTGTAGGAACAAGAGGGTAAAGTTTTGAAAATGCTAGACAATTTGGTTTATGCTTTACCCGTCTTACCCATCATTCAACTGTATATTGTGGATCAATGGGTCTAACCTGAAACATATCATTGAACATTTCTTGAAATCATCATGCGTCGTTACTTGTGTAACTGTTGTGTAACTGTTGTGTTAACTACGTGACTTTTTCATTATCAGTGCCATACACTATGCTTGGATTGTGTAACCTTCCAGAAAATGCGTATCGTAAACATTGTGCAAACATGTTAGAGTCTTACCTGACAACTGAAGAAAGTCACTGGTAACCTGCTATACAACTTTAAGGTAATCTCCAACTGATTTTGGACAATTTTGTTCATTTTGAGATTTGGGGACATTTTGGTAGACGTATGATTGTATGTTGTCTATCATATGCATTGTATGTTGTCTATCATATGCATTGTATGTTGTCTATCGTATGCATTGTATGTTGCCTATCATGTGCATCGCATGTTGTTTATCATAAACATTGTATGTTGTCTATCATATGTCCAAATTTAGTAGTTTAAGCCCCAATACAATCCGAAGATATTAAAAAAATGCTTTCAATGTTAACATGGTTGATAGTGGACCGTGTTGACCTTTGGATCTTGCTTTCTGTCAACAGGTATATGCTGTAAAATGGCCGTTTCCATAGATATTTCTCTTAAATGAATTTTCTGACTTTCATTAAATCAAACTGATTTACTCTATAAATTCGAAACGTATTAGAAATTTTCTAAAAAATGATCAGTTCTTTTTTAAATGCGTATCAAAAATGAGGGGTGCCAGAGACTCTCAGTTTCACTAGAACAACCAGTTTCCAACTCTTGGATCACCATTCTGAATAAATGGATACAGTTATAAAAGTCCCTGAAACGTGTTTGCATATACATGCGTTGATATTATAATAGGACATGTTTGACAACTTCGTCTTGAATATTTTTCGGGAAACATCCAACATTTCACAAAAACACCCACACCTTTTATCCACAATCCATGTGTTTATACAAGTTAGAATTTTTTAGTTCTATCTTTTGTGCAGACAGATTCTGTAAAACTTGTCAACAGTATACAATTTATTATGTAAGGGATGCGTGTGTCTGAGATTATTGGCCTAAAACTAAAGTCACTTTTCCAGGTTGGGCATTACCTTAAGGAAGCATCCCTCTAGATATGACCACTTGGGCCGCTGAACAGTGGGCAAGGGATTCGTCGGGCAAATACAATATGTTTGTAAGTTATGATAATGTCCACTGAGGATCCACGTCGTGTTGGTGTACACGGCCATGTTGTGGTAAGGCAGACAAACAGAGTGTCTTTCATAAATTCAATATTAAACTACTCACTCGGTATTTACTCGCCAGGCGTGTGCTAACATATTAGGACCCATAATCTGATCAGTTGCGAACAAGGCTATAAACAACAAAAAATGCACTGCATAACACGTGAAGGTATTTTTCTTACATTCATTTGCATGCCAACGAGTAAACAACAACGAAGTCAATAAATCATTCAAATACATTCCAAAAAAATCCTCTTCTGCGTAATTGTTTTTGGTCTTGACCAATGTTCTGCAAAACAGTCCAAATAAACTACATCGCTAGCGATCTAGTAACATGTAAGCTAACATTTTTGCGGCATATGAAACCATCTTCGTATACTCCAACCACACCTTTTATGAAACCTGAACATGAACGATTATGTAGGCGTCAGATAAAACCTATACATATGCCATGTGAGGACAATGAGCGTCCTTTTCAAATGCATATTAGCATCCTGTTTAAAACATTTGCCTTTAAAGCAGAACTTTTTCAGGCCTCTGCTACGAAAATGTGGAACCTCAAAGCACTCAGACATTCTAACAAAACTATCATTTAATGTCGAACCCCATTAGCCCATTGTGTTTGTTGCCCACGTAATTCAGCATGTAGCACTATATGCAGTCTGAAATTGACTGCCCGAGACGGCCTAAGCCATCTCAGGTTTGTTTTGAGCGTAAAAAATATTTATGCATATATGCAACGACAGAAAAACTATTCGCGATGTAAAACCTTCATGGGGCTACTGAAAAAAAAGTTTAGACAAGAAACTTATATTCACGACAGCATACTATTTGACAAAAAATGTGGGCAGTTTATTTGATACGGATACAGACATTTCATCACTATATCAAACAAACAAACCTTTAGTACTTAACATATCAAACACCAGGCAAATAGTTTCTGTGCCGTCCTTTTTTCTTTTCTGTCAGAAAATGAGTTTTGTATGCACTTGTATCAATATCAAATGTGTATACTGTTATCTACTAAATTTACATTCATCCATTCACGCCCAGGCAAAATATCTTTTACAACTGACAAGATATATACAATGACATAGCCAAGCATTCATACTGAAGCACATTCATCGTGGAATCAAACAATTTCGAATAAACATATAATGATGTTTATGTTTACTTTCTGTTGTTATATTTTTCGTTAATTTGTAGCTTTAATGTGTGCTCACGGCAAAAATTGCTTTGTTTGTCCTATTGCAGACAACACACTCATATTTATTATGCCGCTACTTTTTATAATGGCAGGGTGTAGAATATTATGAGAAACACTTTGATGTATAACACGTAGGAGTATATAGCCTTTTGTGAAATTTCCGTCCGATTTCACAGGATTACTCTCTATTTAGTGGAGTGCTACCATAATTCCCATGACGCATAGTTCCGTCATGGCACCTGCGCATTTCCGGTGTAACGTGCTCCTTCTCCTGCAAGCAATGATTTTTTTCGGATCTAAAAATAATGTGTAAGGTGGTAAACATTAGCTTTTTACAAATTTATAGTTACAAACATAGTCCTTTACCTTTATGGTAGTAGAAGTCAAAGTCTCGAGTAAGGTTATATTGCTTGAAAGTACAAAGAAAGAGGCCACCAAAATGTTAGATGCTGATATAATTCAACTGTGATGCAACACATATGTACATTAAGTGGACCAAATTGATATAAGTTTTTAAACATTGTTTTCCAAGTCATTTTATACTGAAGCAGGTTATCTAGGTCATACTTTATTATTAATTGTAAAGTTAATTTTCTTTGATGGTCACATTACTATAAGTATGATAAATACTGCATTGAAATATGACAGTTCCTGGCCATTTGGTTATATTTGTGCGAGGTTGTGTCAGCACGATTTCCCCCATTTCATGTTACATTAGCACAGAATAAATATATATCATCCCCTTAATACAACGTATCACTAGAGCTCATTCTCGCAACCATCCTTAATGCTTGGGTGGGGGATCTTCATCCTTGTCGAAAGCAACCGAACCCGCCTGGCAATCAACTCTATTCAAAATGAGGTGTGCCAGACTCAGTATGTTTACTCTGAATAATTCATATAATGACCCAACCGATATAGCACTAATGTAGTCCCAGCTGCGTTTCCCAGAAAGATTTGGCACGTGTTTGCTTGTACTTTCCACCACAACGTAGATGAGAGGGCAGATCCGGTTCAAAGCGATTTGTTCAGAACACCTTCAAAATGTCCGTCAACTCAATTGTTTTGTCCAATCACGACTGGTCAAGTGTGGTGTGATGCATCGAAGGTTGGTTGTTTTGTTGAGAAAAGATAGGGAATGAATAACGATATAAATTAACTTTTCAATTTCACGCAATTGCTTCAAAATAATAGGTTGCAACAACAATATCAAAGTCAAAACTATATTTGTGACTGCAAAGTCGAAGCCAGTTTCGATGCAGAGAAAAAAAATCCCCAGATATCGAGATCACGTTTCCATTAATTATCCAGACAAATACACTGACAACACAGGCCCGGATATTATGTTTTGTGCGTGACAATTACAAGGCATGGCCATAAGAGCAAATACGTCCAGATGGAAGTATTTTCTCAACAATTTATCATATTCCTTTTCCGTTTGTTTTATCGAGCTTTTCTACTCCAAGACCTTGCAATAATTCATTCCATTATGAGAACAATTACAACAAAAACATTGCAACAATCCCGTTGAAAGATGCACAAGAGGCATTTTTCATATGCAAGAATGATCGATTACCGGTATTACCATCATTGATTATCATTGTTTATCATTGTATGTCTCCCTAAGCGTTTTGTTTCAGGCATAGCAACTGCATTGCCATTCGTTCAAGCGTATAGTAACAGTCATTGGCCGAAGAAAATGTGAACACAAATTTTAAAAATAAGCATAAAAATTAATTTCGTTGGAAATATGAACATATGTATATCTTTAGCCCCTTTACTTATCTTCACTGTGTTATATTGTGTATCACTCCACGTGCCTGCCTTGTAAATGTTATATTGGACAGCTCGAGGGAATCCCCGTGTGCGCGTAACGTCATAACGCTAATGACGTTCAATGGGGGCTTTTCCCTAGCTTCAGGCAAAATGTGTAAAATTTAAATGGGAAATAAATATTGTGATTTAACTATAGAGTGTTTCAGACGTCTATATTTATACAAGGAAAATCATACCAATTGCAGAATATAACAGATGTTGGATGGCAGGTCGTCCAATATGAAGTTTACGGGTCTCTGAAACGTTATATTGGGTTCGGCTTTGCCTCACCCAATATAACGTTTCATCGCCGTAAACTTCATATTGGACTCCCTGCCATCCAATATCTGTATCATATGTGAAAAATATATGATATACAAATGGAAAATATTACAAAAAGCCAAGGTCAAATGGAATATAGACAGACAAATGGATTCTGACAATGTTGACGTGTTCTCATTTTATTATCAATTAGAGTTGGGATTTTGTTTAAAACATTTTTGATGATGACATGAAATTCCCTTATAAATGTGTTTATATTTGCCTGCATTGCACTGTCCAAAACCAACTATAAACACTGATGCTACCAAGGCCTGTTAAGCAAGGTCAATTTAATATTTTATTCTCAGACGGCATTTTATATTTTAATTGAATTTGTTTCAAACGATAAATTGCTATAAGGAACACACTTTACATCATTAACACAAGGTGAGATAAAACAATCATATAATGGTCTTGGAGGTCAGGGGTCAGGGTTTAATGTTACAATGGAACGTATTCAAGGAAAACAAAGAATTTACAGTTCATGTGTGGAATTAAAATCTAAATTCATTCAGGAAATCCTGATAAATGAGTTGCATTGTCTGCGTACAGGGATGTAGCAGTATGTTCCACATAAAAATACATTCATTCATACGGATGTAGTTGAAAGGCCTTAAAGATATCTGTGCTTATATATAACCAATATATTCAACAATGGAAACACGTAAACCTTTGACTCTCCAATATTAGTGTATAAGCATAATTCCTTACATATAGTCAATGAAATATTCTTTTTTTTTATTCAATCACTGTTTCAACTATGACTACACCCATGACGATAGCTTTAAACTTTGAATTGATTGTTACCATGCAGTGTACATTAGTGCAGAAAAAAATATAAATTTAGTAGACCATCAGCTTATGAAGATAGAAAAAAACATGAAGTCATATGTAATATGTTTAGAACCATCCACTAGTAAGCTAACTTGTCAATGGAAAAGTTCATCAAAAATCCCGGTTGTACCGTTAAGGCATCAGATCACATTAGAATTAAAATTTAAATTGCTGCATTTTCCTGACCATCTTCATCATCACTGTCATTAAAGTAATACAGTTTTGGGGGATAGTTTGTGCAAAACTCCTCTTTTGCACCACACATGCATAGTTCTGAACAATCCAGGCCACTGAGGCGGCAGGAACACTGAACTGTACAAGATCTTCAAAATACCTATTTAAAACAATTGACTTAACATTTATACAGAAAGTAAAATGTGCCAAAATGTATGGAAGTTACCATTTTTATAATGAAAATAATTAAAGAGTGCCTTTCCGATAAGGCTAATTCCTCAAACTTTTCATGTAACCTCTCAAAAAAGTTGGAAACATTAGTTAATCTTTTAAATATGTTTTGGCAATGTTGTCTGTACAAATCACAGAATAACTTTTAATAAATCAAAAGCTATTTTGAGAACAGAAGTCTCGCAACTTCCATATGGCTCTCTTTCGTGATACAGTTAATCCCTGACATAAATTTGGTGAAGCGTCCGTCAAAATGTGTAACAATATATAGCCCTTCCCCTCAATTTAATGGCAGAGGCATAAAAGTCAAACTAATATTTTGGATACATTTTGCCTATCTTTCATTTTTCTAGCATTCTTATCATATGTTTATTAACAGTTTTCAAAATTCTATACATTAGACGATCTCTCATTAGCTAACTTGCATATCATGCGTGTGGACTCAGAAAAGTAAACAAATTTACTATTATTTCATATCACTGAAATTCTACCTTTGCTCAAAAGATACATGTACAAGGCAAATCAAAGGATTCTGGGTGTGTTATACGATTTTGTTCTAGATGTATTTCAGTGACTTTTTCATGCTTGAAATGGAATTGTTTGTTTTAACTTAATTTTATGTCGTTCAAGTTTGTAGATTGCTTGGAATCTCCATGAAGGCACCAGCTTTCAGGAACAACATGTGCCCCAGATGAATATGATCTACAAGACTGCCTTTTATTCTCAAAGGCGTATTCCTATGATATAATCATAATTGTATTGTAATGGACATGCCCTTACTAAAACAGTATCTCTTCAAGCATGTAATCCCCTCCTTTTTACAAGTAAAGATGGTCAATAAAAAAACATATTCTGTGTATGCTCATGTGATACCATGTAGTAGGAAGAAGATACAAAATGCTTGTACACAAAAAAACAAGACTATGTATTATGTAATAATTCATGAAGTTATTTTATTGATACTCACGTTTCACAGACATTAAAATCACAGAATATTTGAATCAAACATTACTTATTCATGGTTTCATCACATGTCAACAAATTTCCATTTTCTGAATAAATATCTGCATACATTCATAAAAATTATATTGTTATGTAATGTATGTGCCAAATTAGGCATTGTGTATTGATATCAGCGAATATGCTGCACGCTTTCAAATTATACATATCTTATTTCATATTTTATAATGTTACAATGTATTAGGAATACAAATATAATGATATCTATAATATTTTGTAATGTCATCATTGTGAAATGACCTTCACCTTCATGGCTAATTTTTGGTACTTTCGGCCCACTGCAAAAAATGGCAACATCAATTTTCTATTTTGTATAGTACAATAGAACAACTCATTCATTGAATGAGCTCTAACATCTGGATCCCACGGGGTCCTTGTTGGGATACACAGGCCACTGCCCTATTAGTGACTGCAAAACAACAGGTAATTGATGGCCACTGCAGACCTTTCAAAATCCATTTGCCGATTCTGGCCACCAGGATTGCCCAACGATGCTTCACGGAACTTTGTGAGAGGTTGGACATCAAGCGAGTGGCTCATCACGCAGGCCTAGATACATGTAGTTAATGGAATAATGACACCGTGATGACATATGTTCAAAATTTACTGCATTTTGCCAACTCCCAGAGGACCGTTTGCCTGTGCGCAATTGCAATGCGCCAGTGTGTTCTCCCGATGCACAGAAATTCATGTATTTGGAGAAATATCCATGGCTTATGGCATTCAGAGTCCATAGTTTCCCACACACGTTGACCTCTGCAGTGCAGGTCAAGGTAGGTTGGCATCAAAGAACAACATACCTATGAAATCAGTCATGTGCACGATCGTTGCCCAAGATGGCCATAGTTCACGTTATCGTCCCAGTAGGCTACATTACCCTTGCTACTTTCAAAGATTACAGTAGGCCCTACCGGTACTTCGTCGTCACAAAACACGCGGTACATCAATGGCAAAAGGGTTATGGAAATGGAAATTTATAGTTTCCAGGCATGTTGTCTCTCATTTATACATCAAACTTCTTTGTACATTTTGTGACATTACTTTGGCAGAAACAGATAATGGTGTCGTTTTAAGGTAACATTCGTACCCATCACAACTATTTGAGCTACAGTCTGTTCACTCAGAGTTGGCAAGGACCTGAATTTGAAAATAGTTCCATCCTCTGGTAAAGAGGCGTGGAAGCAGTCCCTGACTAAAACGAATCACAAAGCATTTTGTACCAACACATTACGAATCTAAGTCACATGCAAAATATCTCAGTATCTCTCAACGATAATAGACATAGGGTGACTACTTGTAACAGCAAACACCCATTTCGTACAGGTTTTTTTTTTCCCCAGAATGAACACATTCTCCAAATTTCCACTGTTGAGGGGCCGTATCATAAGCATATAGACCATACCTTTCACATCCACACAACCTTAAAGTTACAAAGCGCAGCATGTTCAGCTGCGTTTGTGTAAGTTTACACTGTTCCTTTTCAACTGGCCTGCCAAGTAGCTGGTGGGTGCAGATGTGGAATTGTCAGTTGAAAGGACTTCATGCCTTGTTGCAGTCATCCAGAGAAAGTTGAAAAAATGTTACTCTGAACAGCTGTAAATCACTCAAAAGTGTCTCAATAAATTTACTCAAAATGACACAGGGCGACCATGTGGGAAGTTATGAAGACTGGAGCAAGTTTACCAAATTTTATTGAAGACCGTATGAGGGGTTATACATGTATTTGGAATTGGAATTGGAATTGGAGATACCCCTTGAGCAGCAATTGTAAACAAACAAACGGATTCATGTTTGCCTTGTAATTGCATATTCAATCGCCTTGCCAACTAGAGCATAGACTAACAAGCATTTTATTACCCGGATGCTCTAATCAAGCAGGAGTTACTACCAGAATACCCGAACGAGTACCCGACTATATTCTTAGTCTAAAACAAGGACAGGTAAGACACCAAAAATAAATCCCACTTTAGTCAATCCTAGCTAAAACTCTATTTTTGTTAGGATAACATATCATATATGTGTGTAATCGTCATACTCCAAAAAATTTATATGGCCCGTATTTGGGTGTCTGTGATGTTAATTGTTGAATAAACAATTGAAAGTTGACCGCAAGGCATCCACTCCATAAATGTCGATATAAGTCACTAATTATTTGTGATAAAATCATAATTACACTTGCATCTTAATCCTGACATATTGGCAACAAAAAACGATCCTACGATTTTTTATGTTTGGTTTCGTTTTTCTGTTATCCATCCTCAAAGTTTGACGTTTCAATTTTCCCTTTGATTTTCAGGATGTTCATTTTCTTCATTTCATATAAAAAAGAACGAAGCAAAATTTTGAAAATCGCTGAATCCTTTTGCAGTTCAGACATTACAGAATCAAAAGCCGTTAACCGGATCAAATTTCGCCCAGCCGTTTTCTTGGAATAACCATTCTTATGTGGGGTTCTCGTCCTATTATCCTTTCTGAGAAAACAAGCTTCAAAGGCCTTTGATGTTGATCATTTGCCTCTGAAACAATACCATTTGGTGAAGTTGTGCTGATATTTGTACAAAACGTAGAAAACATCGTCCCTTAACATTTGGGGAGGTTGTCAATCAATTTTTGGCCAATCACATGAATAAAAGAGCCTTTGAAGTACAGAAAGCATCATTCAGCAATCTGTCAAACGACAGTGTGGTTTCAAAGCGTGACGTCACGGAGGGGGCCCTTCGGGCCCCGTGACCTCCAGACTGGCAACGAAAATTGTGTTGCCTTGCTTCGGTGGGCGTCCTACGGCCGCTCGTGGTCTGTGCACGGATGCGAGTTTGGTCTTCCGCCCCCTACCTCTTCATCCCGTTTTTAGGGATAGTATTTTATTGTATTTACTCCTATCTGTATACTTTATGTAGTTAGCTTGTTAGACTTGTCTGTACACTTTACTTAGTTAGCTATTTTGTGGTTATTTTGTTAATGAGTTTCATTTCTCTTTCCAACCTGAATTTTGTAACGTTATTTTGTGTGTTTTCTCTGCTGTTCACGTTTTTGCTTATTTCGATGTGTTTATTTGTACTTTTATTTCCTCATCCCTGGGTTTTGATAAAATATCATGTACGTGGGTATTGTTGATTAGAGTGTCAGTTTTTTCCCCGCCTGTCTTTGGTGTGCAGGACCATCGCGGCACGGCCTTTGAAGGGACATCGTTAGACGATTGCCGCTCCTCTTGAACATTTAAAGTCTCCCTTCGTTAGAACACAAAACAAGCAAGATAACTATAAAGTAAACCACTAAGGCTGTGATAGCATGTTTGCATCTTTTCCCTGCCCACAAACATACTTTCGGCATGTCGCCTTGTTTCGCATTGCCGCCCTGATACCTCTCTCCTTTTGCCATGGGCCGTTGCTACCTGCAGCCACGTGACAGGCTGTTAAGTATGATTGACAGGTGGCATTGTTCCGTTTGGCGGCTGAAAACCAAAATAATGACACATGGACGTTCGGATGTCCACATGTTTGTGTGGTTTTTGGCGTTTTTCTCATATTTCTACTTTAGTTAAAAGCTTGAAATTTTGACAACTAATAGAAATGACATTCATCTTTTAAAAACCGTTAAAATCTCAAAATCGGCCATGCAAAGGTTTTTGGTGTCTTACCAGTCCTTAACATAAAGATAGAAATGCACTTGCGTGGTCATTTGATTTGAACTGTTCACATCATATATAAAAACAGTAATATGTAAAATCAGTAGCCCATGTTGCAGAATCTCCTTCAAGGTTGAAAAAGATCCACACAATAGGGTGTTTTGACGTCGGTGCCGACGCCATGATACATGTCAGATGACTTTCTTTGTCTCAATGGATTTCGCTCGAAAATTCTTTGATTGGGTATTTCACAATATGTCTTACAAACCAATAGGAGAGGATTGCGGAGCACCAAGAACGAGAAATGCTGTTTGGGGTCTAGAATTCTTCAGGTTCCCGGATACGAGGTTTTTTTTTACACGGGAGCCCGATTGTGGAAAGATTTTCGGCGGGTATCGGGGTACGGGTATTTGGTCGATACTCTATTGTCAACCCAGAGTGAATCGCCGTTTACAAATAAATGCATATTATTCATTATCTTTGTACTTTCCCGAGAGATAACATATATTCCAAGAAAGTTTACAAGCTGATTTCATTTGGTGTTGGTGGTACGCACATCCAACTATGCCTCAGTTTATGGGTTTATTTAGTCTCCTTGAAGACGTTACTCCAAAAAGCATGTCTTTCCCTGATTTTTCATTGCATTGAAATTCCTTGACGACGAGACAGTTGTACTTTATGAAGGACAGGACTACCCTTCAATACCAGGTAAATTTGTGTGACTTGAATTGCGTTGCATACACATCAAGCATTATTGTCATTAAAATATCCAAATGAACATGTAACGACTAAGTGCAACAAATTCCCACCCGAGGATAAGGGCGTGATTATGCGACGGTAATTGATTCAGTGGCAATACAATTGGCACGACATATGGGAAGGCCATCGTAGAGTAAATTTAAATATAGGGGTAGGACGTCACTACTTGCACGATGGTTTCATTAAAAGACATTGAAATATTACTATGACACTAACTGTACCTTTGTTATGTTTGCCTAAGTTTAACATTCTTTTCGTCATTAGTAAAATGCAATTTTGCGGAAAGAAGCGCCAATACTTTTCCAGGAATTGTTTACAATGTCACCATATATACATATATATAACCGTCTTGGATGGTTTATGGGCAATTATACACTGCCCACAAGAAAATATACAATGCAGTAGGACACACACACACACACTCTCTCTCTCTCTCTCTCTCTCTCTCTCTCTCTCTCTCTCTCTCTCTCTCTCTCTCTCTCTCTCTCTCTCTCTCTCTCTCTCTCTCTCTCTCTCTCTCTCTCTCTCTCTCTCTCTCTCTCTCTCTCTCTCTCTCTCTCTCTCTCTCTCTCTCTCTTACAAAATCCCTGATATAATTTGCCCTCAAAGGTTTTATTGAGTAAATTGGTTTTTGATTAAATTTTATTAACATTTGGAGAATTATTTCTATAGGTAAGTGCATGTGAAACAGTCATTTTGGTGGAGATACGTACTTTGTGTAATGGAGATTAAATGTTAATTGACCATTGACCATTGACCATTGACCACCATATTAACATTTAAAGTATTTTCTTCATTTCTTCAGATTGCTTTGCCATCAGAAAATGCAAATTTGGACAAGTAACAAATGTCATACATGGGTACCAAAATATCTCTAAGAAATGAACAAAATTATCACAAACGTGGTTGCACATTACCTAATGCTGTGAAAGACAGAGTACCATTTATTCTATACGTTTCTCCGTTTAATAATCATATGAAGGTTACGCTGTATCTGAAAATTTCTGAGTGTCCCATCTTGCCTTTGAACCTATATGTATTAATCAACTGACGCGTAACATTTACCTTGAACACACGGACAGCACACTTTGAGAGGTCAGTCATTACAATATCGTAAATTTTCGACTGCTTGTGCCTATGGCCCAGAAAATAGGTCATGGTCCCCCCCTCCCCCCAAAACACACACTGAAGTTAAAATATGGTCACAAGTACAAATGATATAAATTTGAGTTCCAGATGGCCAGTAAGTAACTTGAAATATCCTGTTTACAAACAAAAGGCGCATTTATGTAACCTGGATCAGCATATAGTACATAATTTTTATTATGTTTGAATGAGATGGTTTTCCAAATAAACAAGACGCACTTTATAGAATGGACAGTACAGCAGGACTCACAAGATATAATACATCAGCAATGGAGATAGGTTCAGGTCCTTTTTTCGCAAAAAGGTCGAGCACAGATATTGCGCTATAAACCCGAAGAGAAAAGGATCAAAAGGAAAAAGAAAATCGTCATGGGCTTTCATAAATTAAAAAGAACATACAGTAAACGCTAATGAATGTGCACTACTGCATGAAACTCTTCTTTCGTTTGAATTATGTAAATTTGCACCGGCACCCACACACCACCCACACCAACACACACACACACACACACACACCCACACACACCCACACACACACACACATATATATATATATATATATATATATATATATATATATATATATATATATATATATATATATATTAATTTATATATATGTATGTATTTATGTATATTTATATACATACATACACACATACCTATATAGCCATTTGTGCCATCAGGTTGATCAATCAACCCACATAATACATATATATATATATATATATATATATATATATATATATATATATATATATATATATATATATATATATATATATATATATATATATATATACACATATACATTATATATACATATATGTACAGTGAATCCTGTCTTAAGGGACCACAGTACCTGTGAACATGATCTTTTCTGACAGGTGGTTCCTTAAAGCAGGTAAAATTGAGCTAAAACGTGGTAATGGCGATGTTGAGACTGGTCCTTTAGCACAAGTGGCACCTTAGCACACTATATATATTATGGAACGTCGTTTCTTGTTTTATTCAGTATTTGATCAGATCATTAAATATTTGCTCAAAAGAACAAATCGATTTCATGAGGTAAACAAATGCATTCGTTCATGTGATTAAATACAGTCTATTTGTTCCTCTGAATAAAATGATTTGATCGTCTGATTAAATCCATTTGTTCTTCTGATCAAATCGATTTAATCAGAGGAGCAAATATACTCTTATTTGATCACATGAATAAATATATTTGTTCAGATGATTAAATCGATTTGGCCCGACGAATAAATGGATGTTATTTGATCACCTGAATAAATCGAACTGTTCTTCTGATCAAATCGATTTGATCACACCATCAAATATCCCCCAACTTAATTAAATTGACGGTCCCTGTCAGATTTGTTCCGCGGGTCAAATATTTATATTTCGGAACAAATCACTTCCGCCATTATTTGATCCGAGCAACAAATAGTAAAACACGCAAAAGGTACAATCTCGAAATGTCCGTGATACCTTCAATACGGACATCGCGAACATTGACAACGCGGACATTTTATGGCTTTGTTTAGAGATTAAAGCGGGTGATGCCGGCAGTACACAATGCATCATTATTGTTTATCCCATGTATGTGTAGTCCAGAGTAACGGACGGGCCGTTCTGCACCGTGTAGAATTTATTGCCGATCCACACGCCCGTGTAGAGCGGTCCCGTGCATGCCGTACTTTCGCGCTGACCACTTTTTCATGGGGGGCACCTTGGATGTTGATTTATCGTCTGCTGCGGTATTTGTCGTTGATCGCTGTTTCGAAACAACACTATCAATTTTTTTGTATGAAATAAGGAGAACACTCTGGACTACATACATAATGGATAAAAATAAAGCAAAACTCTTGCAATTACTTGCCGTAAATTCTGCATGGCACTCGCGTACCCGCGGAGCGGAAGGATACACTCGATGGCCCGCCTACGGCGGGCTGCATCTCGTGTATCATTCCCCTCCACAGGTACGCTCGTGGCATGCATAATTTACGGCCAGGCACTCACACCCGTGTAGTTTTAGTATTTTATCATTTAACATCAAAAGTTTGGTGGTAGGCACTGCTTTTCGGAAGAATGTGGACACTTTCGTGCTTTCTCTCTCTCCCTTCCTCCCTGCCTCACTTTCTTTTGTCACAAACGGTTATAACGTGCTTGTAGCTGGAAATCTGTTTTTTTCCCTCCAAATGTTTTTAACTATTAATCGGAGCCTAGAAAAACCAAGCATTGTCAAATGGGATTCTGAAAGCGTGGATGATGACAATTTAACCTTGTGACAACTAGCTCCGTCTCCGCTACTTGTTGTTGCCATAATAAGAAAAATGTCAAAGTTCAAGATTGTACCTGATGCGTGTTATGGCTACACAGACTACCGGAAGTAATGTGCGGCATACAAGAGGGAATAATTGTTATCTGGTAGTGGAGAAACTTGCATTTATTTAGAAGATCAATTCGATTGGATCACGGGAACAAATATATTTGTTCAGGTGAATAAATTGGGACATACCTTATTCTATTTGGTCAGAGGAACAAATGGATTTAGCCATGTGAACAAATGGGATTTGTTCATGTGATCAAATTCATTTTATTTGTTCCTCGGAACAAATCTATTTGATCTTCTGATTAAATAAGTTTGTTCTACTCATCAAATCAATTTGATCAGAAGAACAAATATACTGTATTTGATCAGATAAACAAATACATTTGTTCATGTGATCAAATCATTTTGATCATGTGATTTAATATTTAGTCTTCTGATTAAATATTTATTCACATGATCAAATATTTGTTCTTAAGAATAAATTTATTTGTCCTTCTGATCAAATATTTAATCATCTGATCAAATACTGAATAAAACAAGAAACGACGTTCCATAATATATGGAGTTAGTTGTGCGAGAGTCCTGATGCTGATAAACCTTTTTTGTCAATGAGGAAAGTATGTGTTTGGGTATAAGATAGGAAAGAGTACAAGCCCATGCACAACGAACTCTGACAAGTTTTTTCTGTAAGGGTAGTAGTCGCTACAGTAAGGTCATACTTTACAGGTTTCTAGTTTGTTTCAAATGCAAGTTAATCTCAGAAATGGGCGTAGAGTTACGAATGTCACAAGTAACCTATTCCAGAGTCGAATTGTAGAAGGTACAAAAAAAAAAAAAACAAAAAAAAAAAAAAAACAAACAAAAAAAAACAAACAAACAAACAAACAAACAAACAAAAAAAGCACTCCCCGGGATTTAGTGATTTGTTCGGCATCCGAGTTATTCTATGTTTTGGATTATTTCGGAGGTTCCGGATTCTTTGGACAATTGTAACAAGGGCAGAGAAACAGAGAGGCATAAATTATAAATTATAATAGAGTAGACGGTGTGAAATTATAAATTATAATAGAGTAGACGGTGTGACAACAAGGCTGCTGTGCAAAAAACACCTTGTTTGCCATGATATAACTTGATGTGTCACGATGACCCTTTTTTTCGTTGCACCCCCCCCCCCCGTGAACTACCACCATTAATAAAGTACGTACAAATGTATGTTTGTTTATTTCATCTAATAAAGCAATTGCAGCAAATGGTCACAAAATATCTTTCATGAAAATGCAATGTTTACTTTTGGTTCCGCGTTGATATGGTAGTTACCATGGTCGACAATAGATGGCGCGATACTTCAAGTATGTGACTGTGTACTCTTTTATCCGCAGTTGCCGCCAATACTGCGACAACCAAATGTAGCCAAGTTAAAAACCTTATCATGCCATTAGTCCACAATTATTATCCCAGTGATCCTCACACATGTAATGACAGGTCGATGCAAGTGCATTTATAGACACACTTGGTAAATAATCCTCCAGATGACAGCAACCATTGAGCCAGTGTCAAGGCCCTGTGTCATTGAGTAAGCCAAGTTGTGAAATAGGCCTACCCATGCCATGGCATCCAATTCGTCTGGCTCCACACCCAAAATGCACTTTGATAAGTGCTCTCATAATTGTCGCATGGGCCTTTCACGTAAGAAAGTATTGTCCAGTAAAAATAATCCAAACAGAACACCAACTATTTCGAAAATCTTATTGATTTTCTTATTGAATTTTTATTTACCACAAAAGTACATTCGGTTAAGTTGCCATACATACATGTGGGGGACTGAAACTCCAAGGAGCTTATAGTGTCCCCCAAGAAAGCATTAAAATTACACAACAAAATGTACAGGCCAGGTGCCATATATTGGTTCCTTCTACATATGCATGTACTATAAACAAGGTTAGTTAAAAAAGTTAATAAACAAACACATTATGAACTCCCAATTAAGTACCTTTTCAGTTTCCTTTTAAATGAATGTAATGACGATATCGCCCGACACGCGACGAATTTGCCCGCTTACCATCGTCGCTCACTTTCAATCGTCATATATTGATTTGTCACATGATCTTATTCAGCCAATCACTTTTGTTGGACATCGTTCGTCTGGTAGGGCCCTATGAGGTTTTCCACGTTCCAAAGAGCTATATCTGCAAACGCCAAAATGTAGTCCTAAGGCATAATTATGATATACTTCGGCCTCCGTTTTTTAGAGTCAATATTTTGAGCTTTGGCATATTTGCAAGGTTGTAACCTAAAGTAGTACAATTTTCACACCGACGGCCCCCAAATAGGGCCCCACTCATCCCCAACACTGCAAATTATGCAGTGCAAGCAGTATACAATCAAATGGGAACGGCATAAACAAAACCAATTATAACGGGTGAAAATAGGCTAGTTAAACCCTTTTTGGCGTCAAATTTTGGGGATTTTCAACTTGAAACCATATAACAATTCAATATGGCGTGGCAATAATTGTTGCCAATATATCACGAAGGAGGTGGAGAGACTGTCAGAAGCTTGTACCGGACCGTTTGACGAAGAGCACGGCCAGCGCATATTGTGGTTGTCTCAAACTAAACCACTTTAAGGGCTTTGACAAGCCGATGCCAGAATTTTCAAAAATAGTGTACCCATACTCCGGAATCGGATGTACCACACAGATATATAGTTTAGTAAGCATATTTCTCGATAATTTGAATTTTGACCTTTTGAGAAAGGACAAGCGTGCATTATTTGCCAAGCGGTATTGATCATCACGCATTCAATATCAAGTGTTGCAACAGATTTTCATGGATTTAACATTAATCATTGTTATACATCATCATGTATTCAACATAGAATATTGGTATTGATCATCTTAATAACAACATTGAATATTGACATTGGCCATCGGGTAGTCAATATTTAGTGTTGCTGGAGATCATCATCTATCAACTTTGATGTGCCTCGCAAATTTTCCATTTGAACGATCAAAAGCTAAATATGAGACATAATCCTATTTATGTCGAAAGTTAATATCTCTCTTTGTAAATAGATAAGAGAAAAAGGCTTCCATCAGTCTCTAAAGGTAGTAAAAAAAACTTTTCAGAAACTTGCAAAAGAGCAGTGCTGCAAGTCTGATGATTTAAATTCTGGCAAACTACCTTCTCAAAAAGGACAAAAGCTTTTTTAGAACAAAGCATTTAACAAATTACTAGATTTTCCATTTAGTTTCACTAATTACATTTTCAGTTGTGCAAAACTAAAACAGAAATTCTCAAATACCATATGAGGACAAGGCAGTGAAATTTGCCGAGTGACTGCAAGTGACCCGTCCTCTGGAGGCAAATTGTAGTGCAGTAAGGGTTCCAAATGTAGTGGGATTAATGTTGTTATTATAATTGTCTGATGAATGTGACTAAGAAAGGATACAAATGTGGCCCCATCCAATTGTCTGCATTGTCCTCGGTGGCAGATACATGGCAAAATCATTATCTGAGAATTTGAGCTATGAAGCTTACACAAGCCAGTGTCAAGTATAATTTGGACACAAAAGCGAAAGCTGCGTTTTATGGAAGTTTATGAGTTTATACAAGTGAAAGCTTAATTTTTACTTAGCTCAACTGACAAGTAAGCGATTTTGTTTGTCGCAAGCTATATCTGTGGTCATCATCCATAAACAATTTATGTTTTCGACTTCTAAAAAATACGATTCTTTTGACGCTTAACGGGCATGTTCCTTGGCTGAATCCGGCTCATTTTCCCCAAGTAGCGTTGTAATACTCTTTATTAGGATGTCATGGATTTCATTTTTCATTTATTGTTTACAATGTTTTACTTGAATGATCATTTGCTCAAATACACCCAGGCCGCCAATCACATAACAGCCACATGCTTCCTGTTGAAATAATAAAATGAAGCTAATGTGCATGCATTACATACTGAACTACACACACATACACACACACACACACACACACACACACACACACACACACACACACACACACACATATATATATATATATATATATATATATATATATATATATATATATATATATATATATATATATATATATATATATCGTCAGGAAAATAAGGCTTTAATAAATCTATAAAACGATACAGAGGGTTAATGATATCCACTGTAGGAGAAATAGAGGAAGACAAAGAAAAGAAGAGGGAAATAGATCAAATTAAGTGCCTGTAAAGATTTGACCTGAAACGGTGTTGGTGAGATGAAGTAAACATAAAAGTGTTGAACACCTGCAAGCCCAATTAGGCTGCAATTTAAACCATAAAACTGTACCAGTTTTTATATTTCAACCGTTGTGAGTAACTTAAATATGACTTTGAAAATTCACGCGTATGACTGAATGTCCTTTCCACGACCATCACGGATTAAACCAGACTGTGAGTATGAATTACGTGTCTGATTACAAATTCAATGAAGTCACTTATTTGAAATTAAAATTTCAAATACTTTGACTAGATGACAAGACAATCATTTCAACCAAATTTCCGAGAAACCGATTTGAATTAATTGATCAAATTAAATTCTGAAAGTTTCAGGTTCATTTTGGACCAAAAAATAGTAAATTTGACACACGGAATGGGAAAAAACGTCGGAGCAACAGTGACAATAGGGAGCATTATCAGGCTGGTTTAAGCTTTTCTTCATTGCCAAACGACAAACTTATAAGAGAGTATTTGACAAACAAGTTACGAATTTTTTATCTTCCGGTGACATGAAGCATTTTATTTATAAACCTTGTCTTCGATCAGGGTCGCTGACCCTATGCAGAATGTCATCAATAATTTGTATGCAAGTCGTATGCTGGCTCAACACCACCTTATAGACGTGTGTGATTAACATGTGATTTCGGCCATGATTATTTTCGAGTCATTTTGCCAGTTACCAATGCCCGAATATGCGAAGCACATGCCACATAAGCAATGGCGTTAGTATCTCACATTTGAAAAAAAAAAAGTAAAAATACATCACATGTGATTGTGACCACTTTCCCAGAATGCGTTGCAATCAATCCTCGAGAAAAAAAATACTTACTCTGCTGTTAAATGTTTGTGGGAACCACCATGTGGTTGTTCGAGGCATATCTTTGGTTCTGATTGACAACGTTAAACGGTGATCTACTTGTATAACCTTAAGAAAGTAAAGGGGTATATGTCTGGCTTCAAAGGTCTTCACGTCTGCATCTGGAAAGCAAATCCATGACCTTTTCCGACAGTTTAATTAAGTCATTGACGGTCCTCATTGCAGAAACCTAATTTAGAACTCAGACCCCTTGCTCCAGTGGTGAGCACCAATGGTGGAAATAATGACCAAGATGCCAGAACATTCAGCTGCCTGTAGCAAAGCAAAAGTTTACTGAACCCACTGGCATACTTTGGTAGCCACGAGACACCACTATGTACCTATATTCTGTGTTACAATACAGCATACATATTGTTTTGTCTCGTCCGCCGTTATGTTATATACTGATGGAATCCTTAGATTTTCTTCTTTCTATGTAAGAAGCTCTCTTATTGGCTAAGAAAATTATATTCATGGAATATCCGTCGAAAAATGGCCCACAATGGGAATCTAGACGTCACTTTACCACATGTTAAATGCGCTTAGGATATTCCAGGCTTCTCGTTGGGTGGATACGATCTCGTGTTGCTCACTGTCCAATCAAACTCGTTCTTACCCATACGCCTGTCTCATGGCCGCACTGTTCGTATTTACGAAAAGATTATTGGGCCAAGGTGCTAATTTTTTTTTATATATTTTCACAAAAATCATTCGATCGCACAAATCTAGACACAGATAAAGGCAGGAGTGACAATTCTTTACTGAAGGCAAAGAAAAAACACAGACCCCACGCTGACGAAGCGAAGATCTGCGTAGCCCGCGTTAACACCATGACGAAGTGTTGTTGATCGCTGTCTCTGATGCGCCAGTTATTGCTGTTTTTAACCACATTTTGTTGTTTTAATTCTATTAAAATGTTTGAATGGAACAAATCTGTATGACAGAACAAAATATTAATTAAACGCATGATAGAAGCCATAAAAAAGACATACATAGCAGAAAATCATGTCCGAACATACCTGTGTACACTCGCTTGTATTGCACCGCCCGTGTTGCTAGGTAAAAAAGTGACCGCACTTAAGATCAGATGCAAGTAATATAAATCATGCAATCTCTGACCAATTTAGTGTTCATCGCTTGATATGAATTGCAAAAACAGCAGACCCCTGGCATGTTCAATCATGCATGTCGCTTGTTGCGGAAGTGAGTGAAAAACTGCCCCGTGGCAAACAATGTGCATACCAGATACTGGCAGCTTGCTAGGGGTTAAGTCCAAGCACATTCTGTGTTTTACTTTCTGATCCTTCCACGTGTATTCCGGCCATTGTGGTCTAGCACAAAATGTAAACAAAGCAGCTTGCGTCCCGAAGTGGACCGAATAAACCCGAGTCCAATGAACTGGTCTTGGTCGGACATGTGCGCGGGATTGCATGTGAATAATGAATAAACTTTATTAACTGCATCAAATTACAAATATGATATTATGTTAATACGACACATAAAAATAGAAAACACAAGTTACAAGAACACAACCCCCCCCCCCCAAAAAAAAAAACTCATATCACACAATATACCCACAAATCACATTACACACAAGACAGAAGAAAGAAAATAATACAAGTACCGTTGCAAAACAACAAAACAATAAATTACCATAGATATATTCAAGAGCCATATCAGTGTACATACTTGTGGATGTTTACACAGGGTACATAGTCTAAAGAATAGAGGGGAAAAGAGAGAGGGAATATACATATTCACAATGTTCCCCTCTTATTCAGTGTCTCGGAGAAATATTTGTTAACTATTGTAATTTTTTCCACATCGTCTAGCCTAATAATGAATATAAATTTGTCGTAGTCATCTAAATTATCAAATATTGGGAAAATATTGGTTAGTGCACCATATATATTTCTTCTTTCCTTTTCATATTTTCTACAAGCGCTTATAAAGTGATATTCGTCTTCTAGTATATTACAAGTATCGCATAATCGTTCCTCTAAAGGCATTTTGTGTGGTCTTTTGTGTCTACCAGTTTCGATTTTCAAATTGTGTGCACTTATTCTTAAACGTGTAATATCTTTCCTTAAAGCATAATCTCGAATCACTAATAAATATTTCTCTAACTCAAATGTTTCTTTAAATTTAGCATAAGTACGTAGTTTTTTGTCTGGAGCTGAATTGCCTTTCATTGCTTCTTGCCACTGAAGGATAAATCGTCTTTTAATTCTTTTGACAAAAATCGGAGTAGGGAAAAAATTGGTAACATGGTATGTTCTGCGCATGGCCACACAAATATGGATGCGGTACATCGTGTGGTGATTGGCTGAAATTCACCGTACATCTAAGACAGATATGTGTAAAAAACGATGATTTTTTATTGAGAATATATGGAAAGTATTTGTGATGGAGCACCAAAATTTGTGTATGGGTTGAAGCGGAATTTTTGGCACTATATCTTTGACAAAGAAATATGAAACTGTAAGTAGTATCATTGAGTGCCGAGGTCGTAATCCCTCAAATTGAAACAATGCCAGACTGCGTACAGTCTGGTAAAAATGGGTGGAAACATGGACAAAAAAAAAAAAGGATCGATCTTGTTCCATACCCACACCTAGGGTTGAACAGTCGGTTGAGTCAGCTGGCCACTATAATGTTTATGTCAAATTACTACTGTATATTGCAAGGTGTTTAATCACATAACCAGATAACATTTGTTTGGATAGCTACCACATTCAACCCTCATCTACGCAACTGCCGCGACCAATGAGTGGCTGTCCTTTCATCTTTCAGTCGCGTGCCACTGTTTGTGACAATCAACGATCAGCTCCCAATAATCGGGTCTACAAAGTTCCACCTGATTGTGCCTTTATCGTTTATATGGACCCAGAAAATAAGTCATTCAGAGAAATCTATTTACCATTGTTACATAATGGGATACGATCTGAAGCTAGAATTTTTTTTATCAGTCTGTGTGCCTAGACAACTTTTAAACATTGCCTATTGAATATTTATTTAGCTCTATACAACTATTATACAACAATATTTTTCCATGCGGCTATGTGGAAAACCTATAAATTGAAGTTGGAAAGGCACCTCAAACTATTATATTTTTGAAGCTATTCAATTTTTAATTTTGTGTATTTGCCTAATTTGGATGAATCAAACTGCAACAACTTTGATGTGTGGTTCATTGGATGCAGCTATCCCACAAATATATCAATTAAATTTTGAATGACACCTCTGTCTTTAATAGTTTTGAAGTTATTTGGGATTTCAATTTTCTGTATTCACCTAATTTGCATAAATCAGAATGCTACAACTTTGGTTCATATTCTTTGGATGCGGCAATGTCACGAACCTACCAATTGTAATGGGAATGGCACCCCTATTTGAAACAGTTTTCAAGTTATTGCAAATTTAAATTTTGTGTATTCACCTACTTTGCATAAATTAGAATGTTACAACGTTGGTTACTGTTTCTTTGGATGCGGCTATGTCACAACCCTACAAGGTAAAGTTGGAATGACACCTCTATCAATAAAAGTTTGGAAGTCAGTCAAGAATTCAATCTTGTTTCACCTAATTTGCATTAATTAAAATGATACAATTTTGGTTCATGATTCATTGGAAGCAGCTATGTCATCAGCCTGTAAATCGAAGTTGGATTGGCACCTCTGTTCATAATAGCTGTGGAGATATTCAACATTTAAATGTCCCCCCTGCTCCTGAATAGCATAATTTAAAACGCTACCGTTTTTGTTTACTGTGCATTAGATTGGCAGGTGTCAGAAACGTGCAGGTAATATTTTAAATTTTGTGTATATCTGTAAAAGGTTGGAAGATATGGAGCTTTTAAAATCTTAAGTGCCCCTAATTTGCATAGTTTTAACATCATGACTGTTCCAAACAATTTGCACAACTGCACTACTAGGCCTACCACTATGCTAAGTTTGATACTTTTCGAAACAACAGTGTACGAGAAAAGCTGACCACAAAATTCACACATAAATAATTTATTTTTTTATCTGTTTGTTTGTTTATTTATTTATTTATTTATTTATTTATTCATTCATATTATTATTATTATTATTATTATTATTATTATTATTATTATTATTATTATTATTATTATTATTGTTGTTGTTGTTGTTGTTGTTGTTATTATTATTATTATTATTATTATTATTGTTGTTGTTGTTGTTGTTGTTGTTGTTGTTGTTGTTATTATTATTATTATTATTATTATTATTATTATTATTATTATTATTATTGGATTCAAAGGGACTGGATTTTTTTCTTGTTTTGGGTTTCTTGTACCAGATCGCACAGGCATAAGTATAAGAATTGAACCAGGACATAATCAATATAATTTAGGGCACATTTGATTACCATACGAGACAGAACTTTGTCTTCTGTTACTTCTGTATTCCGAAGGAAAACCTTCTTCAAGATTTCGAAGAAATAATAAGAAAATCATGTAGTGATACCACAAAGTGCAAGAAAGGAGTGCTAGGCTGGAAATACGGCATCTACACACTACCAAAGCAGATTTGTACAGCTAAGTAGTGAAAATGGCACTCGGCTAGTCAGGGCAACTTGTCCAATCATGATCAAGCATCCAAGTGTGAACTAGAAAAGAAGATTTACTTGAAAGCAAGTATGTCTGTGCGCCTTCAAAAGTTGTAAATATGGCTAAATGTAAAATGTGACAGTTCTCATGACCTTGATCCTGAGAGGTTACATGTAAATTACAAAATTGTACAGTGTTGCAATACTTGCAATTTGAGTCCAATATGAATAAAAGTGGATGAAAATTCACCAAGTGATGGTCAGATGAAAATTTGAATGGTCCAAATGACCTTGACATTTGACCTTTAGAGGTCACATGTAAATTACAAAAATATGCAGTGTTGCAATACCTACAATTTGGGCCCCACATGGTTAAAATTGAAAAAAAAAAAGTTTCAGAGTTATGGCTACAAGAAATTTTCAAACGGCAAAATGACATTGACCTTTGACCTGTAGAGGTTATATGCAAATTACAAAAATATGAAGTCTTGCAATACCAACAATTTGAGTCCAACATGATTTAAAGTGAACAAAAATTGACAAAGTTATGGCTGACCTTGACCTTTAAAGGTAACAAGTAAAAATGCAAAAATGTGTAGTGTTACAGTATCTACAATTTGAGCCCAACATGGTCACAATTGAATCAAACTTGACCGAGTTATGCCTAGAGGAAAATTTCAAATGGCAAAATGACCTTGACCTTTGACCTTTAGAGGTCATATATAAATTACAAAAATGTGCTGTGTTGCAAACTATGAATTGAAGTTGGACTGGTTACCTGTGCCTGTAATAGTGTTGGACATATTCAAAATTCAATTTTTCAATTGGCCCCAATTTGCATAATTTTCAAAACCGTTGAACCTCTTTACAAAAACTCCAGATTTCATGAATGTAAGTATAATCATGCCAAGTTTGGAATTTCTACGTATAACACTTTTTCAAATGAAATGTCGGACATATTTGCCGGTAAAGAAGAAAGAAAGAAACAATTCTTAGAAAAACAGTATGTCTGTGTTGGGAAACAGACATAAACAGGGAAGAGACGGCAACAAACCTTGTTCTGCCCTGTGATATGAGAATTGCGTGGAAAAAAAACTTTCAGTGAAGACAAGACAAACAGACTGATTATTAAATAAACTAGCAGGGTCCGATATGAATCCATGTTCATAAAGTTTTGTACGATTGTGCTGTCCAAAACACACACGCACACACACACACACACACATATATATATATATATATATATATATATATATATATATATATATATATATATATATATATATATATATATATATATATATATATATATATATATATATATATATATATATATATATATATATATATATATATATATATATATATATATATATATATATACTTTCGGCCGGCATCATGGTTTCGCCGGCTATGGCCGCTTTAATGCCGCGTTTGGAGCGTTGTCTGTGACCGACTATGAAGCCTAGTTGACTGGTGGCTTTGTTCCGTGGTGACTGGGAATCCACAGAGCTTCAGGCGCTCACGCGCCCGTGTTTTCTGTTTGTTTGGTTTTCTTTTTTCATATATTTGTTGGAGTCAGTGACTTTAATTTTTTCAATTTACAGAAAAGATATTTATCTCGTAAAACTGCTAAAACTAAAAATCGCCCGTCAGAATGTTTTGAACTCTTGTGTGCCTTTAGCATACCTGAGCAGCCACGTCAACCGTTAAAGTGCAAAATTTTGGACAGAGTCAACAGCTTTTCTCTTCGCCCATTGGGCACAATGTGCCCAATGTGCACCGAGAAAAGCTGTTGACTTGCGATATTCTCTCTGGAAATATAGGCATAGTGGTACTTGAATGAAGATCGTTTTACGAGGAACACGAATCTGGGATCCATATGATAATTCAGACGACTCTAACTTAAGTAGATCCACTTGAGTCGTGATTGGCGATGAGAGAAATAATTGTTATACCACGATAAGCGTGGATGTAAATGACGCATTCAGAGGTTCCTCCTCCTCTAAATGCTGGATCTGGTATTCATTTCTGTTGTGTTTTGTTGAAAATAAGTTACCTCTAAAGTCAATTTGCTGCAAACCAACGCTTGGCCGAGGATCATATCGGTTTGGATTCCATACAATTTCTGTGATTTGTTGTTCATTCGAGACAAGTTGTATGTGGTAGGATCTGCCACACACAATATTATTCATTTATGAATGGCAAATAGAGTTGGGGAATCACAGAGGAAGGCCAGCATCAACAGAAAGCCAACTAGAGAACTGACCCTTTAAAGCGATGCGTTGCTCTCTATTACACAAGTTATCTTTAACCTATCCATTCAAACCTAATTGACGGTATTTAAACAAGATGCCTTCGTGCCCCATGCTGTCACAGGCTCAAAAACTACCATTCTCGCTTCACGGCCAATTTAAGCCATTTCATATGTTATGAAGTTCATGAACAAGCGGGGGAAATTGAAATTTGAAACGTTAAACAGTAAAGATTTTTGCAAGTAATTGATTGTATTTTGCCTTTAAAACTTGCACACAGGCTTCAAAACTTTCCAACACCCAAGGAAAGTGGAAGAGTTGAATAGCTTACTTAGGAAAAGGATAGTTAGGATGGGCCGACGTGGATTTTTCGTCCGAAACCGATACCCGATATTTTGGAATTTTTTGATACCGATATGAACACCCGATAGCAATATAAGTTTAAAAGATAAACAAAATACTACAACCAATGTGAAACACATGCGTTATATCAATTTCAAAAAATTACGCTAAACATTTGACATTTCTATATGAAGAGATTGAAAAAAATCAGGGTGATACTCATTGCATCGTAACAAGGCTCTTCATATTTCCAAGCTCTCCACAAGCCTACATAACTAAGATCCATATTATCGGTATCAAATTACTTTTTAATCCAATATCCGATCAGATATCAGATTTTGAAGTAAGGTTCCTATGTGTTCAATATCCAACATGGATAGTGGCCCTTCCTTTAAGGATGTGGACGAAAAAATATTTTCAAGTAGTATGTTGCCAATATTATCTGACCCAATAACTAACATTTTGACATTTCTATATGAAGAGATTGAAAAAAAATCAGGGTGATACTCATTGCATCGTAACAAGGCTCTTCATATTTCCAAGCTCTCCACAAGCCTACATAACTAAGATCCACATTATCGGTATCAAATTACTTTTTAAATCAATATCCGATCAGATATCAGATTTTGAAGTAAGGTTCCTATGTGTTCAATATCCAACATGGATAGTGGCCCTTCCTTTAAGGATGTGGACGAAAAAATATTTTCAAGTAGTATGTTGCCAATATTATCTGGCCCAATAGCTGCATTGTCTTCGATGAGACTCCGAGTAAAATATTCCCAACTTCCCCTTCGTCAGTTACATAGGGATAAGGGAGCCTTCATACAAAGTTCAAAACGAGACAAACAGGCGATCTGTTATCATCGATCTGTGATCTATTGGAAAATCGTGTCCGTCCTTCCCAAACAGGCCGAAGGCCTTGAATTTACAGCCATGGTTTCGAATTTTCCTGCATTTATTGCTGCAGGCATATCAAGTGTATGTTAAAATGGAAGCACTTGTGTGTAATATGTCAGCAAACTTTTATCAATGCAAGGGACGATTCAATGAATATGTCCTGGCACAACTTAAAATCTGGTATAATTTCAAATTGTACCGGGACAAATTACAATAGCAGTTTGTACCGGGACAAGTAACGATCGCAATTTGTACCGGGATGATTTTAAATTGTACCTGTACAAGTTACAATCATAAATTGTCCGGGGACAACTTAAAAGGTTTTTCGTTTAGATATCAAAATCAGGATGGGAAGTTATACTGGTATAATTTCAAAGCTTTCCAGGATGATCTCAAATTATACCAGGACAAGTTACAATTCTAACTTTTTTAAAGGTATTATATAAACAAACACAAGTGTGAATGTATATGTAATACTGAAAACTGATCTTTTCCATATTTATTGATTGTTCTCAATTTCATCTTTAACTAAATTGGTAATAACATAATACATACAATATCTATTCATAATTTTTTTCCTATCTCTATATTATTTATAAAAGTCAGGAATATTTATACATGCTTATTATTTGCAAGTAATCTTCATTTACATGGATTAAGTTATTAAGACTTTCACTTTCTATTGCACCCTTTTCATAAGAACGTACTGTAATGCCCCATTTATGCTTGTCATGCAATTGTACAGGTTCGTCTCAGTTTTTTACTGGATCTGTTATTTATGATTTACAACATGTATGCCAAATATTTTTTTCATGCGATAATTTTACGTAAACACAATGCTGTGTGGCTTATTTTCAAATGATTTGTATTTGTCTTTTGCTAGCATATATGAAAGAAATGAAATCAATCCAATCAATCAATCAGTACCTATATGGAAAAGGAGAAGTGATGTATAGGGATAGGACAACAACAATAGTAAAAGAGTTGTTTTGTTCTCTGTTTACTTATAACTGTCACTCCTTTCTCGCACTATCTCTCTGTGTCTTGGTTTAGTTCAATGCCCAAATCTCCTCTGATAGATCTTAGGGGTTGATTAAAAACAAATAATCCAATTTAAAATTATTTTGTAAACCACTTTATTTGATGCTCTTTTTCAAGACCTTTTGCCTAAATCCCAAAGTAGTGCAGGTGGACATTATTTTTCACACAAGCAAGTTTACACTGCGGAGCAGTTAGAGCTCAGATGCCAGCTTTGTTTTCACTGTGATATAAACACTCAAATGTGAGTATTCAGTCCATATTCATATCACAAGGAGTTTTGACACCCTGAAGTTCAAAGTATCTGTTGCACAATATCATAAGCCACACCCTTTTATTTCTCAAAGATAATCTGGAGGTAGAGCATTTACTCCTGTCTCATTGATGTAATTAAAATACAGTTGTTGGATTTTGACACATGGTAGTGAAAACTGCCCATTGTACAACTTGATTATTCACACCCTTTTATTTCTCAAAGATAATCAAAGTGGCTTCTAAAGACTTTGAGGGTTTTAGTCTCTGACTAGAGCAGCTTTAAACTTCGGTTCTTAGATGGGGAGGACATCATTCTGAAGTTACCTTCCTAGTGATAAGTCATGGGCGAGTCTCAGAAAGAAACCTTCTACAACTTGCTGGATGAGCATGTGGCCTCTTTGGGGCCAAAGTGGCATGATACCTTTTGTATCACCCAAGAGAAATATGACAGAGTGCTTGCTGCTCTGAAGCTTCAGAAGAATAAAAAGTGTACTGATGGATCAGCTTTCAAGTTTTGGAGTAAAAAGAACTTCAAACTGGAGAAGATAGGTGCTAAAGATGTGTTGTACTGCATCAAATCAGCCTGCCCAGTGGTTACCAAAGATGCAATTTTTGATACCATTCACAAGTGCCATGAGAGAGTTGAACATGCTGGATGCCAAAAAGCCTGGGACGAGGTGTACAAAAACTATGGGTGGATTCGCCATGATGCAGTCAAGATATACCTGCAGACCTGTGCTGCCTGTTGTGTCAGACAACATCTCAAGAGTCCACCAGCAGGAAAGCCCACCATTTCCCTGGGGTTCCTAGCTCGAGTACAGATTGATTTGATAGACATGTCATCCAAGCCTTGTGAGGGTACGAATTATATTCTACACATGATAGATCACTTTAGCAAGTACAGTTGGGCTTTTCCACTTGCATCTAAATCTGCCACTGGGGTTGCTGATAAACTACTTGATGTCTTCTACCAGTTTGGAGCTCCAAAAGTTCTAGAATCAGATAACGGAAAAGAGTTTATGGCAAAAATCATCACAGAGTTGACAACAAAATCGAAAGGTCTTGTAATTATTCATGACTGCCCAAGACACCCCCAATGACAAGGTTTTTGTTTTGGAAGGAAATGGTGATCTTCAATTGAAACTTGGCAAAAGGATTGAAGAAAACAGCCAGTCATGGTGTCAAGGATTACAGCCTGTCCTACACTCAATGAATACTTGTAAATCAAGTGTTACAGGTAAATCGCCATATGAGGTAGTGTTTGGCCAGCCCCCAAGATGTGATTTGGCAGAAATGGAAATGTTAGTGGAACAGGGGGTGCTGGATGAAGAGGCACTGGATATTATTGCCCATGAGTTTGGAACAGAGCAAGATAGTATCCAATTACGAGCTAAACCTGAGGCATGTGAAGGCATGGCAAGTTCTGATCAGGAGAACGAACAGCCTCCTGAAAGAACAGTAGAAGGATTAAATATACAAGATCCTCAATCACTAGGACAAACAGTAAGAGACATTGCAGTGCCCAGCACATCATTTCATGATGAAAACAATGTCCATCCTGGGGAAAAGATAGGCCGTGAGCACCGCCTGATATTGGGCGGTATACCTGTCCCTAGGGCTGTGCCAATTTTGAACAGAACAAAGGCGCATGGTAGAGAAATTAATAAGAGCACTCAGAAAGTTTGCCTAGTCATAGATGTATTACACCCCACTTGTGTACCTGAATACAGAAATCCCTTTGAGGAGTCACTTGAAAAGGGCCAATATGTTATGTGGAATATCATAGAAATGATTGCTGATGAGTGTACAGATACACCTCATGCAGCGGTAAGGTCTGATGCAAGGGTCAAGTTTTTAAAGACAGCCCAGAAAGAAAAAAGAAAGTTTGAACTGCAACAAAACCAACTTGGTGAGATTCAAGCTGGAGATACTGTTGGAGTAAGGATGAATGAAGTTGACCGTACAAACACTGCAGGCCGACTACTTCCATGCAAAGTACAGCAGGGATCACTCAAAGAGCAAGAAAATGTATACAAACTTTACACTGTGGATGGCATTATAAAGTCATACTTTAGAGCTTGTGATCTTACCATACTAAAGAATGTGTATTTTCCAGCACTACAGGCCACAGATCCAAAGTCCCTTGAGGAGAGTACCATCTTGCAGGCATCCAGAAAAAACAGTGGTTGGCAAGAAACACAAGGAAATGAAAATAAGAAAGAAAGTGGAGGAAGTGTGTGTTACTGCAAGGCAGCTGTATCACAAATAAATTCCAATGTAAAAAGAGTGGCCAGAAGTGTTCAACAAAGTGCCATGTTGCAAGCCATGGTGTTTATATATGTATTGATACACATCAACAAAGATGTAGTCAATCATGCTTAGATGTAACCAACTGTCACTGGGCTTGTAACAAGTGAAAACTAAAACCAAAAAAAAAAAAAAAAAAAAAAAAAAAAAAACTGCACTAACAAAACAAAACTGAGACCTACTTACATAAGCCTCTCGGAAGCTTCTGTACATGAGACATTGTGTTGTCCAAGTGACACTTTGTGTGAAGTTTTGAAATGACTAGTGTTGAGTTCCATGGTGCTAGCACCATGAGTTATGGTGCGTGGTTTAAATAGTGGACCTGTGTTGACTGTGCAGTAAATGTGTGAACTTGACTCATATTTTGGGCACATCTGTCTGTGTTATCCAATGCAACAGTGTTTTAATGAAAAGAGTGCGAGAGAGACAGACATAATGCAAACTTTAGGAGCTACCAAGTGATTCTGAATATTGTGCATCCATGTAACGTGACTCAACAATGAACTGAGTAGCCAGTATACAAGAAATAGCCTGAAGTACTAAAATCATGTGTAATAAACAGGATTTTTTTTCTTTTTTAAAGCACCAATAACTTTGCAAAAGCCAGTAGAAAGAGATTGAAGTTTCAAATATTGTGTAGACTTTGTGTTGCTTGCTAGTGCACTAGCTATAGTATATTTAAGCAGGATTTTTTTCTGCTTTAAAGCACCAATAAATGCTCAAAATATTCATGATGGGCCTTATAAGGCTCAATATTGAAGTGAATTCAAAATACATATACTTGTGTCAACATGTATTTTTGTGTCTCCATATATCTGTGGTAATATGACATAAAGAACGTGTATGTTTTCAACATTTATAGAATCTGATGTTCGTTTGAAAATAAAGGATTGAAGAGAAGCTCTGTTTTGTTTTCTTTGCTTAACTACAAAGGGGCTGTCCAATATTTTCATCTGTTTTAATTGGCCTTAGATGTAGAGTACTCAGATAGGGATGGGTAACTGGGCCCTTGGGCGGAGGGTGGGGGTGGTGGTGAGAAAATGTGGAAAATTTTCAAGGAATCATTTGGTGGAAGATATGAAATTCAGAACTTGAAACACTTATTTGAAAATATTGCAAAATCACAAAGTAATAAATATTATGGAAATTGTTTCCAAATAGCTCAAATTTCAAACACATATCAATTTCTTATTTTTTTTTTGTTACTGTTTGTAATTTGCTAGTCATATTGAACATTTTTACCATACAAACATCTATGTATTAATATTTGGTTGCTGCTATTATGAGCAAGTGACTTGAAAATTAACTGGGCAAACACCAGGCATTATAAAGGATCAGCCAGCTGGCCTAAAATTACAGAAATATTTAAGCCACAGTTGGTTTCCATTAGTTAGAAGCAAAACTGTTTCTTGCACAATTTAAATCAAAATGGAGCAGAGTTTAAAGTTTTTCCAAGGAACAAAATCTAAAAATTTCTTTAGCCAAGTTGGCTAAAAGAGAAAAAATCTTCTGGCAAAATCTTGATTCCTCTCGCCTATCGCTAACTGTAATGGGTAGTGCAAGCCCAGATTGATAGCATTTTCCAATATATTTATATGTTAAATGTCTGGTATCATAATATTTCTTGTAAAACATTTGTACATTAAACAAAATATGTCCTTTTTCAGGTGCATAAATTCATTTTGTCCCACTATAATTCAAAATCTTTCTTGGATGATTTCGGATTGTACCAAGACAAATTAAAATCTCTCTGTGAAACAATTTCATTTTGTCCTGGTACAATTTTAAATCTTTCTGGGATGATTTCAAATTATACCAGGACAAATTAAAATCCCTCCTTAATACAATTTCATTTTGTCCCGGTACAATTTAAAATCTTTCCGGGATGATTTCAAATTGTACGGGGACAAATTACAATTGTAACTTCTAGTATGATTTAAAATTGTCCCGGAAAGATTTTAAATTGTCCCGGGACAAATTACGATCGTAACTTGTACCGGTACAATTCAAAATCATCCCGGTACAAGTTACGATCGTAACTTGTTCGGGTACAAATTGCGATTGTAATTTGTCCTGGTACAATTTGAAATTATACCAGATTTTAAGTCGTGCCAGAACAAATACATCGTATAAAATATAATTTACAGTTGATAGGACACGCTTTTTTGCCCAAGACCTAGCATTGAAATCTGGCATATTGTACCACAGGGTTCAGGTTTTGCCAGCTTAGCTGCAGGCAAACTTGTATGGTATATGTGGGATATATTTTTTTTTTTGAAAGGCATGTAATCATCTAATGTCGTCAGCCTGGTAGACATTATGATCAGGTTTTTTTACTTATAATTTTTTTGCCGCATAAACATGAGGCTGGGTTTTTACATAATGGTTTAGGATAACTGTGGAGTGTCCTCTTTAAAATTTACAGTCATTGTTATAGGTTGTCAATAGGAGACAGACAATTGAACTTTCAGGCAGTCAGTATGTATTATCATGCTCGATTAAACCTGCTAAATACAAATATTCCTTTTACAGTAATTTCCTGCTGGTTGTTTCCACTCGTCATTTCATCTTGTTAAAAAAATTCAGGGATAGTGTTGACCATATGGGGATATTGTATCTGGTTCCAATAAAGGTATTTTATGGATTGAGTCTCACCAGCGTTTAATGTAATTCAATCATTCTTTAAACGTGAACACAAAGGCGTGATTTGGCAAAAGAATACACCACACACCTGCGCGTTGTCTTGTTAAGGTAAGTACATAGATACAATGAATGTTTCTGTGACCCCAGATGTGCACGCATTATTTAGCATTTCACGGAAGAGCGACAATGGCTCTAATTAACCTTTGCACCTGAATTGATCGCATATTATGCCTCTGTCTCTGAATGGATTATAGATATATTTACGACTCTTTCGAATCAATATCCCCTACTTGACAAAAGAAATTCACGCCATTTGGCACGCGATTGTGCGGATAATCTCCAGATGGCAGAAATAACCCATTGGTCATTATCTATTTGTCACAATTTTGTCATAAGTTTTCCAATCTGTTACGTATCGATATTTCGGAGTCTGGAAATATCCTTTCTCATTGGTCGGGCAGCCCGGTAGTATTATGTCGCTTTTAGCGGGAAATTCGTGGTTTGATTGGTAAATTACCGTCACGGCATTCTTAAAACACATGTCCACACCCCTCTTCTTTCTGTCTTTCAGTCTATCAGTTCGGAGGAGACAGACCAGACGGCTAACAGGTTTGTCTTAGGAAAGGCTTATTACGGTTCTTTCAGTTGTTTAATTTAAATGAACTCGCTGCTTAATCTAAGTTTACTTTATTGTAAGTTTTGTTTTTACGCCGAAATTCGATTGTGGATTTTTTTTTACAATTCTTTCTTAAAAGTTTGTTTTTGAACCCAACACCCGAGGAATATTATGAGTATGAAAATGTGGATGAGCGGGAAAGATGTCAATACCTCACAATATATAAATCTTCAGTATGTCATTTTGGCATTTGCCATAATAAGAGGGATAGTAAAAGGGGCAGTGTATTTTGCAAGTATCTTTGCAAAATACATGAACAGTCCCATGGGCTGTATAAATCTAAAAAAATTCTTTAGGCGGGTTGAGGTTTCGCCTTATTCACGGGCTCATCTTTTTCGGCCTGATAAAGCAAGGGCATGCTGATTACATAGCAGCATATTCGGGCCATTTAGTTAAATTAATAAACACAACAGAGTTGAAGGTATTTTGCTTTTCGAAAAAATATTTCGGCAGGGCAGACCAAATTAAAATTTATAGAGAAATATCAAAATTAACATTATTTCATAACGCCGATTTTATATATCTAGATAATGGTGCCATATATGTTCGTCAATTTTCCAAATTCTTCAAAACAAAAGTAATTTTCCATTCATTGATTATTTTGACATGACCAATATCATTCATTAAAGCAGCCCCGTGCCTTGCATATAAAAGGCTGTTATTGTAGATAACCACAAAAGCATGTTATTAAAAAACTCTAAAATCAACAATAAATTTTAAAAAACAAAAAACAAACAAACAAAAAAAGCCAGAAAACCAATAACAATGTACTGCAGGTGAACACGACTCGATGGCATATAAATCGAGTCTGAATACAGAAGCCCTTTTGTTAAAATGATACGATACATGCGTCATGATACTTGAAGTTCTCATTACAATACGAACATTAACATTTTAGACAACTATGAACTCATTAGTGGATACATACAAAAACGGCAGGTTTATACATGACAGGGACTAAGTCCAGATCTCAGGGATCTGCAGGAGATCATGATGTGACATGTAAGTGCTTTTTGGATGTGTAGTATAGATCCAACTCCTTAGATTTCCTCTGCCTAGACAATAAATAATAAACACAATCAACTACATTTTCCAAAATTTTATTGTCCCATAATTATGGACTTATGGGGTTGAAAATCCGCCATAGCCCTGTACACCTTACACCCTGACTGCTCCTAATTCTATCTAGATAACTGTTCAGAATCAGGACACCAAAGTAAGAGTACAATGTATTATTCCGTTACGTACACTTTTATAGCTTAATCTATTTGTAATACAGCAGGAAATTGCCCATAAACAATGATTGTACGCACTTCTGTTAGGGCTTTTCTGAATTTAATTTCGAGATTCATGAGTCCTGCTTTTGGTTGATGCGTCAAGTCAAATACATACAAGGTATAACCTCCTGAATAATTGGTTCTATTTACGTCAACTGTGTCGATGTCACGATCTTGAAATCACGAGTTAAAACATTCTACAAAATTATCATTTTCAAAGTCTGGAGTAATCGGGGCTCCTGAGACCATTGTAGAATTGTCAGTTAAATTAAAATAATTCACATTGGTGTGAATAAACCCCAGGGGTTACTACCTATCTGACCAGAAAAAGGATTTTCCTTCAACAATAGCAACAATCAGAATATCGGGAATCCAGTTTTTTTAAAAGATATTCAAAACTTTTACTGTAAGTACCTTTGGCCATGTTAAAATTCCTAATGTCCAATTTTGTATAGAGATATAACCACACAGCTCTTGTCATTAAATCGGCATGGGCAATTATTAAAGCAGGCTTCAATCTGAATGATTTCAGTCTGAGGAAACACTGCAAAACTCTAATTTTATAGTTTTCTTTGTCAGACGTGAGACTAAAAGTATCTTGTGTATGCCAGAGTTTAATATTGATAGTCACGACGTGATCGAATATCTATTCATCTTAAACAGGCCCAAATGAAGCAGATCATGCAATTCTACATTTTGGCTTGCTTTTGTATGGTTCTGACGGGCAACAAATCCATAGTTTGCATTGTCAATATCGTTTAAGTTTTTAGCAGTATCTTTAAAGAAGAACTCTGATTGAAGACTATTGCCACGTGTCTTTGATTAATTTCACAACACATCAAGGTACCCCATGTAAGGATAATTAATCCATGCTTCTCCTGCCGAAGCCTGGTTCAGGAAAACTTCCACTTGACGTAAAAGGGTACATGTAGGCAAGTTACAAAAGGAAACTTTATCGGTTTGTTTAAGGTTGCTACCATCTTTCTTTTTAATGCAGACTTGTAGGTACAGTTTTGTTGATTGCAGATCCAAGTCATTTGCAGATTTGGGAATTTCAGAATCTGGGGTTGATTCCCTTGCAATCTGTCCTGAAAGTTTAAAGAAGTGTCATTCTTCTTTTTCTATTGCCCCATCAACTGTAGGGACCATAATCATCATATATGATAAATTTATGTTGGCCATCTGCTGTAAACTCATCTAACTCTGTTTGTGTAAGTAGCCCTTGTTGAAACGTGATATTGGGAATATTTATTTCAATGTCCTGAAAGAGGGGCTGCCAAAGTGAGTACAGTATGGCAACTGGTACTTGTTCATGCATGCCCTGGAGTTCTCTGAGTAGTCGACAGACCCCAAAAGACTCTACCGACCCTGTTTACCCGCAAACTAGCATGAAGACCAATCCTTAAAGGGGAGCAAACTTTGAGTTCCCACCAAGGTTTATCGGGACATATTTGTTTTTCTTCAGAGGGCTGAGTTGAGGGGCATGCCTGATTTTTCTCTGGATAATAATCACCTTGAGGTAAATTATTATTATTATTGTTATTATTATTATCATCATCATCATCATCATTGTTATTATTATTGTTATTATTATTATTATTATTATTATTATTATTATTATTATTATTATTATTATTATTATTATTATTATCATGGGGGGGGGCATGCAAATAAGATCTTTTCAACCAGTTTCCTCTCTCTGAACTCTTCACATTGTGTACAACTCTGAGATGCAAATCGACATGTAACAGATTGGCTTTACGACATATAGGACAACTTTTACGGATACACCCTATGATTAATTAATATATAATGTTTTAGCCTTGTTACTTGTATACACTTTGACACCGTCGCGCGGAAACAGCACTTTTACCGGTACACCAGCACACAGAACAGCATTTACAACAGCACAGCAGCGCACAAAACAGCACAACAGCAAACAGAACAGCATTTACAATAGCACAGCAGCACACAGAACAGCATTTAGTACAGCTAACAACAGCACACAGAACAGCATTTACAGCGGCACAAAAGCAACCAGAACAGCATTTACAACAGCACAAAACAGCACAACAGCACATAGAACAGCATTTACAACAGCACAAAACAGCACAACAGCAGCACAACAGCACAAAATAGCACAACAGCACACAGAATAGCATTAACAACAGCATACAAGACAGCATTTACAACAACACAGAACAGCACAACAGCACACAGAATAGCATTCACAACAGCACAACAGCACACAGAACAGCATTCACAGCAGCACAAAACAGCACAACAGCCCACAGAACAGTATTTACAACAGCACACAGAACAGCATTTACAACAGAACAAAAAAAGCAAAACTGTGCACAAAACAACAAAACAGTACACAGAACTATACACGCCTAACTATAAATTTACATCATATACTTTCATTTAGCTCTGCTACTTTTCTGAATTTCCTGAAATTCTCTCTTTCTTTCTTTTCTTTCTTTCTTCCTCTTTTTCTTCTTTACCAGCAAATTTGTCCGATTCTTTTCTCGGACACTATTATACATAGAAACTCCAAACTTGGCATGATTGTACCTCCATACAAATTGTTTGACCGTTCTAAACAGAGGAATGAAGATGTTCAAAGTTATGCAAATTAGGGGCATTTGAAATTTTAAACCTTGAATATTTTCAAAAGTATATTAGATAGAGATGTCATTCCAACTTCTACTTGGGGTTTATTTACCAGTGCGCATCTAATGAATTTAAAACAAAAATTGTAGCAATTTAAGTTATGCTAATTAGCAGCATTTGAAATTTTAAAACTTGAATATCTTCAAAATTGTTACAGATAGAGATATCATTTTAACTTGTACTAGGGAGTTATTGACCACTGCGCATGTAATGAATCTAAAGCAAAAGTTGTAGCCATTTAAATTATGCTAATTAGCAGCATTTCAAGTTTTAAAACTTGAATATCTTCAATACTATTATATATAGAGATGTCATTTCAACTTCAACTTGACCATTGGGCATGTAATGAATTTAAAACAAAAGTTGTAGCAATTTAAATAATGCTAATTAGCAGTATTCGAAATTTTCAATCTTGAATAGCTTCAACACTATAATAGAAAGAGATGTCATTCCAACTTCTACTAGGGGGTTGTTGATCATTGAGCACTTAATGAATTAAAAATAAAAGTCGTAGCAATTTAAATTATGTTAAATAGCACCATTAGAAATTATAAATCTTGAATAACTTCAAAGCTATAATAGAAAGAGAAGGCATTCCAACTTCTACTCCTGTGTTATGGAATAGCTGTACATTGCCATAACAATATGCTTTGAAGACATACACTGATTTGCTATTCAGCAAATCATCTTTCCTAGTTTGGCAGTTCTTTTTTCATGATGTTTTTTCTCACACTAGCATTCAATACTACAGTCAATAAATTTGGCGCATTCATATCCACATCAATCTTCGGTTTCATTCATTATTTTGCCTACATACTTTGCCACCTGCATGGCCAATATTTTACATTTGACCTTATTAAAATACTTGTCTACCGCATCTTCCAATTCTCCCAAACACCCCCCCCCCCATCCATATGTTCTCTCTGAGCTGGTAAATCCATTTCACACCCATAACATCTCGAATTTCTCAAACGTATAATTTCTTTTCTTGATATTACACAAATACATCCATTTAATTTATTTATGGGTCGGATACTACTATGTCTCTGCTAACTAAAATATCTTGTGATGTGTCTACAACATCACCACCCCTATTTCGTTATTTTTGTTCTTCACGTCTCTTTTTACACATCTCCTCAGTGAACACCCAACACTCATCCTTTTCATGTATAGTGTTTTTATTTCAAGAGCACACATTTCGCCACTGATATTACTTAATTGTTTTTTCTGTCTACTGTTCTTTTCCCATCTTTGCTTTTTTTTTTTTTACCTCTACCTCTTCTTGTTCAGCTGCTGTCCTCTTTCTGGTTGTCTTCAAGTTTGTTCAATTCCATACACATTTCTTACAAGCCCATTCCTTTCACCCTCTTTCCAGACAAATCTGTACTATGAAGTCCTATGTAATATTTGCCTTTAAAACAAGCCACTGTCAGTTTTACCCGTTTAGTCAATACAATTCCTTCTTCTTTGTCCAGGTTTTGTGTTAAGAGTTTAGTCACTTGAGGCATAGTCTGTGTTAAGTTCTGCCAGGCTTGTAAAGATATGAACACCCAACACTTGTTCTTTCCTTGCATCTTGCCTACAGCCCTATATGACCCAAACGTTCCTCTCCTTGAAAAATTTGGCGTGTTTCATGGTCATGGTTTCACTTTCAAAGATGTATTGATGAAACTTTGCTTAGGTGTACCCTAAAAACGTTTATTCGTGACACATTCTATTCAGGTCACAGCTTTGTGCGATTCCATCACGCACATTTATTTTTTTAAGGATGAATAGAATTACGAAATACAGAGTTTCGATATCTTCAATGTACAGCAGTGAAAAAAGTGCAATAGGCTTGGCGAGCTTTCAAAAGGGATCGTTGATTGAAGACGACCGTTAATGTCAAAGTCATGAATATTACACACAGTACATGGACTCAATGCAAGCGTGTATGTAGCTTTTGTGCTTGTCCTCCTGTATAAAAATAAACCGACATGTAGTGAATGTTGCATAAAGGTCGCAACTTTTATTTGATGTCTTTGAAATGTGAGCACTTCTAAACGAACCCTTTAACTAGGTGTAAGAAAATACCGTATCCTCACATTGAAAAAAAAGACCATTTTTCTAACAAACTAATGCTTTTCTGCGCATGCGAAATAATATTTGTAACAAACATATATGATTTTTGGATACGCAATAATATGCATCTCAAGGTTACACAGTTATTGGCGGTCTATGCATTCTTCAATTTTTCTTTGTTTTCACGTATGAATTAATCATTCATTATTCATTAATAATTTGTTGTTATATTTCAGTTGCCTTATTTTATAAAGATGCTAGGTTCAAAAACTTTATTTGGTCTTCTTATTCATATTCAAATGCATAAAATAAGATCAATTATCTTACTCATGCATGCATAGGAAAACAATGTGCCGATGCGTGATTTTTAAAATTTTTCAAATGGTATATCCCGTTTTTGTTTGGTTTGGTTTGCACAATAGGTTTTAGCAAGGACTTCCTTTGAGCAGGAAATAAATGATACCACCAAAGCAATGGTTTGTGGTGATAATGCATTACGTATGAAAAAAAATAAATATGATGGAGAAGAGTACATATAGTATAACTGATTAATGACCTGTTCAGTTGTCATGTGATGTGTTTTTGGGATTGACGGATTGATGTAAGTGGCATTGTATTTCTTGCTAACACATACACTCTTAAACACATACTTACAAGTCTTAGGGATTTTGCTCTTGTGGTGAAAACTGGCAAGGACTTAGGGTGGAGTCAGTGTTGTCAATCGAGGGGGTAACATAGGTGACTTGTCCCCGATATAGTTCTGAAAAACCCTAAACATACCCACTACCTGAGTGTCCTCATTGCAACAAGCTTTAGCATAAAGTTCCTTGTTGCCCCTTATCAGGGGTAGCCCCAGCTTATATTTGGGGAGACTTGTTCACAACACTTATAATGCAAATTCGCAACAGTGAATACATGATTAAAAAAGTATATGGTTGCATTATTTATTTCCAGTTGAATTATCCCCCACTATATATTTATGATGTATATCAATTTTATGTGATTCCAACATCAGCTTCACTTTACATTGAAATGAAAATTTCATGGCAGATATTTCTAAGGTTGATATGTTGCAGTAGGATGATTTTCTATCCAGAATAATTTTGTTCCTTGCTAAATCATCTTTACATGAGATACGTCAGAACACGCCCAAACAAACATTTATGGGCACATGCAATGATTATTATGCCTCCAACTTTACATGAATTTTCCTAAAAATAGATACGGGGATTCCCAACAGATGATCAATCAGCATTCTGCTGAAAATTTGTCAATATTTTATATTTATTGTTAAATTTCATTGCGTATCAGTTATTTCTTCCGTTCTTTTTTTGTTGTTGTTGGTTTTTTTTTGTTTTTTTGTTTTTTGTTTTTTTGTTTGTTTTTGTTTTTGTTTGTTTTTGTTTTTGTTTTGTTTTTCCCATATTGTCGCCCTATAGCCTCCTAGGGCAAATGTGTTCATGCACCTGCACTTATTCTGAACTTGAATATTTTGTCATAGTTGTTTTTATATTGAAATGATTCCTATTGCACTTTTCCTGCAGATTTTTCACACTTAAACTTCTACTTTTGTATTTTTGTTTTATGTTTCGTAACTTTTTCTTTACTTGTGAATCTTTCACACTTGAATCAATATTTTTAAAAATATATATTTATGTGAGTAGTTGGTAATTTCATCTAAAGCTGGTAATATTTTATGTGAGTAGTTGGTAATTTCATGCAAAGCTGGTAATATTTTATGTTCATTTATCATAATACGCTGCTCAAACCCTTGAATATTACTGTGCTGTTTAATATGCTGTTTCCTGTGCAAGTTTGTGCTGGTGTATGGTGGTCTGTGCAGTTGTAAGTGATGGTCTGTGCAGGTGTGTGGGAGTCTAGTGTGTGTTTGTGTGTCATGTGTGGTTCTTTTGTGGGTCTGTTTGGGTGAAGTGTGGGTCTACTGTTTGTTGTTGGGGGGGGGTCTAGTAGGGGTTTTTGTGGGGCTAATGTGGATCTGGATGGGTCTTGTGTGGTCATTTGTGGGTCTGCGTGGGTCTTACATGAATCTCTCTGAGTCTTTTGTGGGTCATATGTGGGTGATTTGTGGGTTTGTGTGAGTCTGGTGTGGCTCTTTTGTGGGTCTGTGTGGGTCTTTTGTGAGTTTGTATTGGTCTAGTTTGGTTTTGCAGGTGTTTTGTGGGTTTAGTTCAGGTCTTGTGTGGATAGATTGACAAATTTCTCGTACATGTTTGCAGGATTTTTGTGGACGGTATTTCCAGACTTCCAAAAGGAGTGAGTTCGTTAGAGCAAACGGTTATCAGTCGTGCTGGTTACAAACCACAGTTGTGATTGGCTGGTAGATAGTCCGTAATTTTGAAAATACTGTGTTTTCAGCATGCTGTAGCTTCTGTTTAAATAAAGTTAGCAAAGACAGGTTTGCTGCATCACAGAGTTGCTTCATTGCTGGTCATATAGGTGCACTGTCTTCTAGGCCAGGTGGGGACTTTATGGTGGAGAAGGACAATGATGTGACCCTGGTAAGTGCACGGTTCATACACCTGTATAAAGCTGACATCCAGGTGTTGTTTCCTGTGTCAATTATCACAAATTAACGAGCTGGGAATTATATGACCAAAATCCATACGTGTTTTTCTGACATTTTTATCTGTTAAATGTCGTTCACGGAATTTTAAAATACCAAAATGCTGATTTTTTTAGACTGAAAAGTGCTAATATGAAAAATAGAAGCATTTATAACTGTGGTCTGTGGCCTGCTGGACACATGTTTGCTGCATGCTGTGTTAGTTTATCCGCGTTACCGCTGCTCGATTTTACTCGCTAGATGTCGCCCTTTATAAATAACAGCGCTAATGTATTTCAGCTGTATATTTTTCTTCTTTTTTCTATTTTGTCGTAGAATTTGTGAAAATCCGATCATGGCATCAACCCCTGCCCTCCTTCCAAGGTTTTCTCGGATTTTTGAAAATTGTTTGAGGCAGGTACATTTGTGATTACTTTTAGTGTGAATCATTCTACATTGACACACTGAACTGTTCACATGGTAAGTGGATTTTGTTATAATACGTAGGGAAAAAGGCTATGATTTATAGATCAATGGAAGAGTGACTCCATTCTTTGACACGAGAACCTAGCCTTCAATGTTCGCTTTGTGTCTTAGAATAGAGATGAGAAAGCAAGCTAGCTCTTCTGATCTACAGATGCTTCCAATCACAAAACAATGCAGTGACATTCGAAACCATCCCTGTATATTCCAGGCCTTTGGCCTGTTTTGGGGGAGGACGGACAAGGTTTCCCAATCGATCAGATATCGATTATTGATCTTATACATGAACATGCCATATACCCTAAAATCAATAAACCCAGAGTCCCCCACTTCGTTGGAGGAATCAATCCATATCCATTAATCCATATCCAATTAATCAATCAATCAATCAATCAATCAGATCAATTCAATCGATCAATCAATATCAATCTGACAAGGGATCAATAAATCCTCCCTATCTGGGGCCTAGTGTAGTTCTAGATTTTTTCTAAATTTGAAAATAAATGTTTAATCGTTGATAGATTTATTTGCTTGTCCTACCGAGGTACGCAATATTTTATTTATATCAAATTTTTTTTTACTATGTACGCAATATTTATGTCAAAATACGCCTCTTGCAGAGTTCGCTTGAGACTTTTCCAAGCCTTGTTATGCCTATATATTATTCATCATTGTATTAATTAATCCATAGTTTGGCATTCGGTCTTATTAGAATTTCTTTTGATGAAATTAAATAAATTGTTTAACACATAAGCTATTGAGACATAAATATGTCCAATAACAAGTGACATATATTAGTATCAAATACAATAAAAGTAATATGCCACGGAGCAGCAAATAAGTTTTTAATAAGTACACCCAAAGTAACATTTTGAAAGTTGAAGTTCTAGCCTGTCCGTTTGATGGGACCAAGTCAGAGCGAGACAGTGATATTGTACAACATACAATCAAATGACCAGATGTACCAAGGCCTGGAGAACGACAGATTTAAATACAAAACCAGGGTGTCAGATACAAGCTGGTCTGGTTAGCTTTCTGTCTGTGCTGATATATGTGTGGGTTCTCCAATTATGGTAAAAACGATACGAAGAAACTGACACCAAGCTTGCTGTCTCCATGATTGGAGTCGCACTATCTGCATGTAACGTGTTAGTCACCGGTGAGCGTGAGTGCATGGGGATTTGTTTCAAGACCTACAGTTGCAGAATTTCAGGCGGTGTTCACAAAGCGTTTCATGGTTCCGGTGCTGGGCCAGGTGGACGGTCATTTTACGCTGCAGATGATTCTTTCTATATACTATAGCACCCTCACTGCCAGTGCCTTTTGACACATGAACAGGTGCCACGGCAGGGCCGTAACCAGCCTTCTAAAATAATGAAGGCAAAGGGTGCTGGTGGGGGATAGATTTGGAGGAGGGCATGCCCCCCTCCCAAGATTGAAAACTTTTGAAAAACGGCACATAAAATGGTGTAATTTGGTGGGTTTTGAAGGGAAAAAAGACTTTATACATATATAAATTCTCAAAATTTTACTTAAATGTGACTATTTTTGATCATTTTATACGAATTGAATTTGGTCCTACAACTACCAGGGCAAAGATACAAGTGATGATTGAAAAAAGTATGCCTTCTGTGACGCTCTTATCTTCTGTCACTATGAGCGACTCAAAGTCTTAGTTACAATAGGGTCTTTTTGTTTTTGTTGTGTATAATAACTTAAACTTAACAAGTCTTGTTAATGCTAAATAAACTATTTCCATGCTAACTCCCAACATCATCAGCCAAAATTCAGAGGAGGCAAGCACTGCACGGTCACAGTTTTAAGTAACACACATGGACACATGAGGTTGCCCTAATGTTAAACATTGCCCCAACATTGGACCAAACTGCAATGATTGCTGGAATATTTAGTATGGCGCGGGAACCCGACAGGCTATCCCGACAAAAACGGACTCCGAAAACTATCAAACATGGGTAGCTGAGCAGGGTTAAGTTACTCTCTGACCACGTTTCTGAGAGAACTATCACATCATAATCTTTAACATTCAATTTAAGATATCATAAAAAGCGTGTCTATTTAAAATATCTTAAATACAGTGTAAGACACGTGCTAAATTAATTTTTCAGACATATTAAATCAAATTTCGGATATATTAAATTGAATTTCAAGTATAAAATTCAGTTTTATACATCTTGAAATAAATTTAACTATGATTAGATCAATTTGAGATATCTTGAATTAAATTTAAAATAAAGTCAAGATTTTTTTAGTTGTTTTAAGATATCATAAATTGAGTATTAAATATTAAACCGGCTTGTCATATGGTCTTGAATAGACTGCGAACAAATGGAGGCTTGTGTGACAATACCTATACCTTGAAAACAGGGAACTTAAATGGAAACGATACAGACAAGCTGAACATGCTGATCAAGTTTAAAATGAACAATAATAATGAAGATTGATGATAATAATGATGATAAATAACAGTCATCTTATTTATGCTGAAATTCAATGTCATTTGAGATGAAATATTATATATGTATATATATGTGTGTATGTATATATGTGTGCGTGCGTGCGTGTGTGTGTGCGTGCGTGCGTGCGTGTGTGTGTGTGTGTGTGTGTGTGTGTGTGTGTGTGTATAATCTGCCCGTGTTTCGATTTCTACAATAAACCGTTCTCGCTTATAACTTCAAACATTAGACGTATCGGGATTCGGGCCTACATTCATGTTCAAATCAGGCTAAGTGAGAGCAAAAATGCATACGTTCAATCTAAATTTAAATCAGCCGCCAACTTGACTGTCCATGATAAGGGCAGCATGAACTGTGATGGTATCACTATACAGATCCTGTATCTTCCCAGAAGAGTCTGACGGTTTTAGTTTGCGGCAATGACTTGCCGAAACATCCACGGTTTGCTTAGAAGTTGTTGGTCCCAAAATAGCAAGCGGTAGGTAATTGGTATGTGCAACTCAGCTGAAAGTCAGCCTTTCGTTAGGGCTCTTGCAAGACGGGCGCATATCACGATCTGCGCGGCTTCCCAGGCTTGGTATATTGTGCTTCTTTGCTGTTTATCTGAAACGCACTGAACGCCACTGACTTCCAGTCAGAGTGTTGATCAGCATTTCTTCTTTACCGCACAATTGCTACATTTTAAAGGACGTTTGTGTTCAAGATTGTTTTCCGTATGAGGTAGTCTTGCGGTCGTGGGCGCTCTGAACATCTTGGTCGGAATGGTTATAAAGGTGTACGTATCCAGGACCCCTGGGAATATCTGGGTAAGTCACGATTAAGGAACCCTCGTAGTGTTTGAATATAAAAAAAAAAAAGGCAGTGAGGGTGGGAAAGGGGTTTCACGTACTAGCGTACTGAGGCTTTTTATTTACCGTTCGGTCGTACTGGAAGGCCTCTTATCTTACGTACTTCATACTATCCTAAATTTTGAAAGATTTTTATTTTCCGTACTGCATACTCTAGAAAAATAATTACCTGTACCAGCGTACTGAACCCCCCCCCCCCTTACCCCCCTTCGGCAGTCAGTGAACTGACATGGTTTGCCCTGTGATTTGATTTCAGTGATTACAAAACAGTTATGATGTGCAACAATGTCGAATTGAGAAGCAAAATTTGGCCATGAAAACCTATTAGCGTTTCAGTGTGGACAAACAAAACTAAAAGGTATAAGCATTCCTTGTGTCGAAGTGCCCTACAAAATATGGTAAATACACATTTCGTTGTTATTATAGTGTTGCATTAATGATTACTTTAGCTATTTTACATGCAAAATATGTTTCTAGGCTAAATTAAATGTTGAAATGCCTCTTTTGCAATGATACAGCAGGTTACAGTTGTATAATAGAGTCTGAAATATCCCTGGTTACACCTAATGTTCCTTGGGTGTATGAAATATATATTATCGCCCAAAATGCATTTTATGCAAAGATAAATGAACAGGCAGGCATTTGACACAAACATACGTGTATGTATGTATGTATATGCATATATATATATATATATATATATATATATATATATATATATATATATATATATATATACATATACATACATATCATGGACCTATTAATCTCGTTAATAGGTCCATGTATACATACATCTTATTGGGCAGAAAACAGGAATTTTTGGATCTGATGGTTTGCAATCAAGCTATTACTTAACACACGTCGAATGGCTGTACCATGTGCAAGACCAGCCTCACTTTCACTGTAAGATCCGTCGCATGCAACAGTGGCTCAACACCATCAAGCTGACTTTATTTCAGGGCATTCACTCCAAGGTCTAGCGTAACCAGACATACAAATCCCTAGCTACCGCAAACGGCAATTATATATATTTTCGACTCTCCCCGTGAAAATGCTAAATATAAACTCATTCAGGGATATAGTTGGCTGGCTCATGCAGGCCATTCCTCTGTCTGAGCAATGAGAGTTTAATGCACAACCTCTTTATCTGCCGCGATTAGATGGACAGATTCCTTTGTGGGAAGCAAACAAACTCATCAATTAGGTGATGAGCGGGGATGGGGGTGGGGGGTGGGTGGGTCTGTTGATGTTAACTCCCCAATGGACTCATTCATGCTCGTACTCTCTATTGTTTACATGGACACGTAGTGCAGAGATACATATTAAGAATAATTTTTTGCAAAAACCTCTGAAACGCAAATCCCAGTAGGGTTGTGACCCTGATGAGCATTACATGTGTGCATAAGGGGGGGGGGGGGTTCCTGTAATAAGGGGAGGGGAATATAAAGATTAGGAACCATCATGGTTTTTGTGCCCCCCCCCCAAAAAAACAAGCGTGAATTTGTTACCCCCCCCCCCCCACCACTACCACCAATTGATCGTCAGACTTTGTAATCCCCCCTCCCCATGTGTAGTGTCCTTCCAATCAGCTATTAAAGCGGTTTATGTCTAGTCCCAGATTTAACTTCAAATTTTGACATGCAACACCACAGCCAACCTGAGCATACCACGTAAAACGTTAGCGAAAATACTGCAGTGGTTGCCCTTGATCTGAATAGAAATTTCACTCCACCTATATTTCTCCATAAGCATAGTATGGGGCTCGAGACTGATCCCCTCGACCTGTGGGAAATGTTGAGTGCGGACAAGTCATTAAGTGACATGTGCATGATGTACAAGTAGTTATCAATGTTTATGAACATTTTTTTTAACAATTTACTTTTTTTGGCTTTGTCATGTGCACATAGATAGACATTTTTACTATTTACTTGCATGTACTTATTGACTACCGATGCCTTAATTATTGACATTGGCATGTAAATAAATTTGTGGTATTGAGTGTTGTATTTTTATGTACATATTTATTTGCAGAGAAAATGCGCACTTACTTGGTTAGATATGGTTTGGTCTTGCCACAAACAAATCACAAAATCAATGACCTGTTATTAGAGATTAGACAGTTTTTATTTTCATGGTTTACTCAAGCTGCCCATTTTGAATTAAGTGAATTGAGAAAAAGAGGCCCCTCCTATTTTAAATTCTTATATATATATATATATATATATATATATATATATATATATATATATATATATATATATATATATATATATATATATATATATATATATATATATATATATATATATAGAACATGTACCATAGAGTTCAGATCTTTGCCATAATTCAGATTTACTGGGAAATATTCCGAGCATCTAAGTTTGGTGTAATGAAATCAAAAGCTTACCTTCAGTTTGCTAAAGTACATGCAATTGTTTAAATGATAATACAAATTTCGCGCCCCAAGGGTGCTAACCAAACAACCCGGTTACATTAGAAACTATCTTAATAAGTAGCAACGAAGTGTTTTGGGTTCTGAAAAGTTTGGATATATATTTCCAAAGCCAATGGTCCAGATGGCATAAGTGCACGCTTACTCGGGGAAGGTGCCTCTACTGTTACAGATTCTCTGGCAAAGCTCTTTTACATTTCTTTGATTAATTGTAAATTCCCAGGATAAAGGAAGAAGGCTAATGTAGTCCCAATTTTTAAACAGGAATCACCGAACTACTGTAAAAATTATGGACCAATATCATTATTAAGCTCCATAAGCAATATTTTCGAGCGAGTAGTATTTAAATGCGTATTCAACTTTCTCCGAGACACCTTCGCCATATCCGAATCACAGTCCGGATTCATACCGGATGATAGTGCTTTCAATCAACTTGTATTTCTGTATCTTCATTTTTGTGAAGCAATAGATCTTTAGAAGGATGTAAGGCTTATATTTTGTGACATAAGGAAAGCTTCTGACCGCGTCTTCCATTAGGTACTTATACATAAATTAGAAAAATGGGGAATAAGTGGCCCACTGCTGCAGTCGTTCGGTGAATACGAAGATGGGCGTGAGCAAAGAGTAGTTGTCCAGGGTGCGACATCGCGTTGGGGACGAGACAAATCAGGCGTCTCCCAAGGTTCTGTTGTGGGATCACTTCTGTTCCTTTTATATATATATATATATATATATATATATATATATATATATATATATATATATATATATATATATATATATATATATGTATGTATATATATATGTATATATATATGTATATATATATATATATATATATATATATATATATATATATATATATATATATAAATGAGATAGTAGAAATTGTTCGTTCCTCCATTCGACTCTTTGCCGATGACACATCTCTGTTCATCAGAATGGATGACGCCATTGCTGCGACCAATGCTCTCAATACGAGACGTGCATATTAATTTCCCGCCACAAAGCAGGGGGGGTTCACGCCTGTCAATCACGGAGTACACAAGGGCATATCACTGTCACAGACAAGGTTAGATATCCTTTTTTCGCAAAATTGGTGTCTTTTAGGTGAATTTAAGCGTACAAATACCAAAATCACATTCATATACAGGTCCCTAAATTGGTTACAAGAATAACTTTCCATCTGCTTGTACAAAGCATTCTTGTTTCCAAAATATTTGTAATATCCGGCTTCCCCACACAGACAGCGGCCCGTATATCGCAGGAGACTATGGTTACTAAGACAACCGGGTATGGAGTTGCGGCGGGAAATCAATATGCATGCCTCGTATACTGACTTTATCACAGGTAGTTGAGGGTTGGTCGCGACAATGGTTTGTGTCATTCAACCCTGTGGAAATCAGCCAGTATGGTCATCTCCAAGACGATGAATCCTTTAAATTGTCCCGATCTTGTAATGAATGGAAAGCTACCCGAAGTTTCTGATCACAAACATTTGGGCTGCTTAACAACATCTGTTACGAATTTCTCTGCTTTTCGATCACGAACAAACCTATTTAAATTTCTTTCTTTCTAGCGGTTGTTTAATTGTGGAATAATTTGCCTGCTGATGTGCGTAATTCCGAAAACCTTACATATTTTAAGAAAAAAATTAGATCAGGGGAACACAGTACAAACTTTATTACAAAGGTGACAGAAGGCTTTCTGTTTTCTTCGCACGGTTGCGTATGGAATGCACCAAGATAAACTCTGGTCTGTTTAAAAAGGGTCTTACAGACTTCCCTCAGTGTGCCTGTGGAAACGGAAATAGTTTGAGTGCGAGATCATCGATGCTCCTTATCTAGTAACACTACACGGTATTGCTAGATACGGAGCATCAATGCTCTCGCGCTCAAAATATTTTCATACGCCTGTGGTGGCGTTCTTCCTTGTAGTGAATTGTCTCTTAACCTGTGATACGTGACATCTCTTCTTTAACCTTTTTCATGTGCAAGAGGGATTTATATAGGGTCTTGTCCTGTTTCCCAATTGCATCCTCACGGAAATAAAAATATGTTTAAACCATAGTACATGTACACCATCATCATCCATATATGTGGAAAGGGATAGTGCAGGTGGTCCGACATTTATAGGTATCGGCTTTTTAAAGGTTGGACTAAAATTGGAAATAGTCAAATTAAATTACAAGAGATTTTGCCAAAACTGAATTTCCAACAATTTACAAATTCCTTTGATGACACTGAGGAATTTGCCAGCATCAAGCTAATGACCATATGTGGTCATTCTTTGCGTTCTCCCTGGCCCGTGCATGGTTGTCGAATTACGCCCTATGGTCCTTACAAGCTCTACATGTGGTTCCCCTATTGTCACATCCTGGTTGCAAAAATGTCCAATGCTAAACAGTGAATTGTAAGTACTCTCTGGAAGAGTCTGCTGGCTGTTAATAAGAGTCAAAATAATAGAATTGCGTATACTGTAGTTCTATTTTTTTTTTTACCATTTTAGATTTTTGTGACCCCCAAGCCCAGTCGTTATTTTATGACCCCTCTTCCCCCTTATGAAGGTAGTGAAATTGTGTGACCATCCTGTTTTGGGGTGACAACATTTTGTGCCCCTCCCCCCTTACATTCCGACCCCCACCCTGCCAGTAAAATTGGGAGCCCCCTAATGAGACAACGATTTCAATACATGACCATTCGTGTCAGCAGATGCAAGGCACTGGCTTGGCAGGTTGCATTGCATTGTATAAATTACAACCACGCAAAAGCTTCACCTGTGCTTATGCAAGTAAGCTGCTGTCTGTGTGCGTGAGACACGTCGGTGATGTATAATCCACTTAATTACTTCTACGTGGTAAACAGGGAACGTCATTCAGATAAACCACGACAATATGACACTTAACATTGTCGCCAGTGGCTCGTAAATTCTAACTTGGACTCCCATCGCCCTCTAGATTACTGACTCATGATCAGCAATATGAACTTACAGCTTCTCGTGACTTCTACATTATATACATGTATATATATATATATATATATATATATATATATATATATATATATATATATATATATAGAGAGAGAGAGAGAGAGAGAGAGAGAGAGAGAGAGAGAGAGAGAGAGAGAGAGAGAGAGAGAGAGAGAGAGAGAGAGAGAGAGAGAGAGAGAGAGAGAGAGAGAGTCACCTAAATCGACAAGTATTTGGAAAGAGCGCAGGTTAGCTTATCTAGACTTATTCGATGGGAAACTTGACTGTGCGCGAAAGCAGTTTCCTGTGTGTGTTACACGCCATAAAACTAATAGGAATTGTAATATCATTGTGTTCCTTATCTGCTTGCTATTGAAAAAGCACTCGCTTGCAAAAAAATTTGGTTTGTACAGATATAGAAACTGATTATGAAATCCCTGGCCAGTGACAGCCAACAGAGTTTTTAGCCGACGGATCAACTCCTGTGCAACTCGTAAACAATGATGACGTACGTATATGTTGGTTTAAACGTATTTTATTTGTCCAACAATGTACAAATACAGTATTCTCATCGGCAATTAACAATTGGATAGAGGGCTTAGCCGTATATAAATCCCTCTCGTGGAAGAATAAACAATAATTGAACAGGACACCAACAGACACACAATCGCTGCACAGTGAGGCAGGGCCAACTGACTTGCCGCAATAGGTGAAATATATATGGAATGAGATATTAAAAACATATCTAAGGAATATCCGTTGTCCGACTTTATACGAATACATGTAGTAACCAGCAAGACGGAGTGTAAGCAGTAAACAAACAAATGGATAGCATGACAACATATATACTAATGGGAAATTTGTGGAAGGCAGAAGGGCGTTAGGGATGGCTGCCACCAAACTATATGTGTAATGCCTTAAAATGTATTTGTATATTGCCAGAGTCAACAATACTTAACAGAATGCACCAACTAGCACCTCTCCTTGCGCCGAGAATAAAAGTGGTGATTCCGTGAATTAATTTATTGAACAGTATTGAATGTAATGAGACGAGTTGAAACCATCCGCATAAATAGGAGAATAGTCCAAGGAAGTACTCTAAGTTAACACAGAAAGCTTCGGAGTTGTGATAAAAATAACTTTCGCATTCTCTGACAAAGCTAATTATGTAGATTTTACAGATAGGGACAATAATATAAGCTGCATTATTTGAAATAGAATTAGCCCCAACAAAAAGAGATAACATTAAATGTGCAAAAATAATAAGCAAACATACAATCATATGGTAAATTGAACGTGAAACTTGGTGATACCTGAGAAGTATCTACGGAGGCTCTGTTGATAATTATATATCTCGTGCCACACAAGGTAGAAAAATAGATGAATAAATAAACATTTATATGAAATATAAATATACGTATATGTTATGCTTCTATTCTGAAATCTTCAATCATTTGTTAATACATAGTCTCCAGAATTTGAAACAATTAGCTCACCAGTCAATAGTACATTAAGACAGGAACATAATGTGGACGAAATTTAGATTTCTGATCTGTGTCCTCTCGTTGTTGTCGAACGACGTGGCTGTTTGACAGTGTAATATGATGCTACCATGCCAGATTTCTGTACTTTTTAAATTTGTTTTCAGCTGTTGGTTAAGCTGGGGCAATCAAATACAATAAGCCTATGCAGCTGACAGTTCAGCAGAGCCGAGTGAATGTCTACATGTCACACATGTTTTCATGTTTTGCACAAAAAACCGTCAGGACTGCGCTGCGTGTTGCTGACAAGCGAAAGTCTCAAACTAAGTTGTGTTAAGTGTGCTAAGGAAATGGCCTTCCAGATAGAGGCTGCGGAGTCAGAAGAACACCTAAAAAGTTTCCTCATAAAAAGAAGAGTTAAACGGTAATTTGAAGAATAATAGAGCTTTGCGTTTGAGGAATCTATCATGTTTGAGAAACGCATAATACAAAAATCCCATGGGTTTATATTATACCTATTATGTTTTTGGCGGTTTAATTGGTTTCAGCAGAAATTGTGTGTGAAAACTATAATAAGGGGACTTTTATAGTTAATATAGGCCTAATGTTGATTTACAAGAAAGAGTGTCTTCGTGTCAAAGTATTAAGCATATTGATGAGTGTGTTTCCAAGGGTAAATAATCCGATGTTTGCAAAGGAATGCTGATTTTTTATTCATTTTTTAATTTTTTGTCCTTAATTTAAAAGATAGTAACCCCTCCTTGAAGGCATGGGCGATTTTAATGGGTGACAACCAAAAATGCGCTGTAAGTTTTGATATTTCATCAGTGTACACAGGGCATACAATGACGACAAACAACCTGATAATTAAGGGAAGTATGTATACAGCTTGCCTGTTTCACAGAGATTGCACATTGATCAGTTCACATCATGAAAAATTCTGCGTGGGCCATACATTGCTGATGTATCAAATTATTATCAATGATGTTGATACAACTGTTACTTATATTCTGTTCACCCTGTCGTGTCGTGCTCCTGCGTCAATGGTGGCGTCTGACTCTGTTCATTCGTAGGCAGACCCTACTGCGCATGCCTCCTTATAAGCGGTGCACTATTATGATTGGTTATTATGATCTAATCGAATAATACTCGTGATAAGGGATAGATGAGCTGGTTAGAAGCAAAACCAATATATATATATATATATATATATATATATATATATATATATATATATATATATATATATATATATATATATATATATATATATATATATGTATGTATGTATGTATGTGCGTGCGTGCGTGCGTGTGTGTGTGTGTGTGTGTGTGTAATGGGATGCTAACGATTTGTGGATGTGCTTGGAATAGCGTTTTAACGTGATTATTTTTGTTCGAAGTGGGCGAGATTTGCCTCCTAAGCATCCCCCAGACTCGCTATTGCTTTCTTATGTGGGCGCTCGTCGTGGTTGTCATTTTCCCCTAAGCTCCTACCTTGGGAGGGGGGACAAGCCCCCCTTCCAAACCCTCACCCCGCTCGGTCGCTTACGCTCCCTCGCAATGTCAACGTCATCAAAATCCGAAACCCCTGTCGGGAAAAGAGGTGACGGGCCTGTAATAGAGGGATAATGGATGCCACCCAGCTTTAAGTTTCATTCATTTAGAAGAAATAACACAGATTCATTATAATGCACCATCGTATAGCTATATTAGGGGAAGCTTTCATCTGCTTTGCCCCTTTTTAAATGTGTTGTACAGAACAGTTTCCGAATGGAATATGCAGAAGCATGCATATGTTGGCATACGTTACCATTGCAATTATCAAGTCTGTGTCTCAACACACACCTTTGTTTTCCCTCAAACACTTTATCACTTGTTTTATTATATATATTTGTTTGTTTGTTTATTTATTTTCATTTATTTATTTAGGTACAAATTTGGTTCTTAGTCTTTGTAGGACACTGTTGTTCCGAAAAGTACCAAACTTGGCATGGTGATTGACCCAGTAGTGAAATGAATCCTGTGGTTTGAATAGTCAACATGTCGCAAATTATGCAGATTAGTGTCATTTGAAATTTTACATTTTTCCTATCTTTAGAACTATTAACGGTACAGGTACCATTAGAACTTTAATTTATAGGTTTGTGCCACAGGTGCATCCAATAAACCACAGCCGATAGTTGTAGAATTCTAATTTATGCTAAGTAGGGGCATTTCAAAAGTTAAAAAGTTTAATATCTTTGAAACTATTATTTAAAGCAGAGTTACCATTCTGACTTTAATTCATGGCTTTGTGCTTTAGGTGCATCCAATGGACCACAAAACAACAGAAAGTTGTAGAATTTTAATTTATGCTAATTAGGATACTTGGAAAGTTTACATGTTTAATATCTTCATAACTATTAAAGGTTAAGGTGCAATTGAAACTTTCATTCATGTGTTTGTGCATACAATGGAGCACAAATAAAAGTTGTAGAATTTTACGCTAATAACGGACACTTGAACAAGCTAAAGGAGGCAGAGGTTTCCGTCATTCCTTTAATCATTTAGTTGATGCTACAGGTTTAGTCATACTTGTGTTTTGTGTGCTTGCTTAGGGCTTTGCATTAATTTATTGAGCAATGTACAGTTGATTCTTTATTTCAAGTGGAGGCATGTGCATTAATCGGACATTTATATGACCACGGGCGTCGTTCTCACATTATCTTGTGTTTCGCTGCACGTACAGCTGGGGATACAAAGGTCAAGATTCTAGGATTTTAATTTATGCAAGCGTTGAAAGCAAACAGATTTGCTTTTGAAGCCACTCTTCATTTCTAGTTTCTCTCTTTTTCTCTCTCCTCCCCCCCCCCAATAAAATGTCTAACTTGTTGGTAAATATTTCCTTTTGTTTAAGTGCCATATTAGCATGCAAAGATTGGCCAAATGTTTATCAAATATATACGTTTGTGTTGAGCTGGTGCTATTTTGCTGATCAAACACTACCCACCAATATATTTTGCCTAGGGACTCATCTGTGGTCCGACGCATCTAACATTTGATCAACGTTTGGTTTGGCGTATTAGAATATAACCGCGAGAATGTAACTTAGGACCCATTAGTTTTAGTGGTAGTTAACGTTGGAACAAGGGTTGCATGAAACTTTATTAACTGCACCACACAAATACAACTGTAGTAATTGTTAACACACAATGCATACGTAAAGGTACAAAACCGGTCCATACAGTACGAAAGCTTATATATCACATATATCAAACACACACTTACAAAATCATGAAAAAATAACTACAATTTACCAATACTAAAAACCTATATCTATATATATATATGTAGCCATGTTACATGACATTGTCACTGTTGCATTTCAAATCTTTAAAAAAAGTTAGAGGGATCCTCTTTTCTTAAGAATATTCACAAAATATGTTTATACTATTTTAATTTTTTCTGTATCATCCAAATTCATGAGAAATATAAATTTTTCTTGATCGTCAAGTGTGGTAAATGTAGGAAAATATCGGTTATCTCATCAAATAAAACAGTTCTTTCAGAATTATATGCTTTGCAGTGTAACATTATATGTATTTCATCTTCAACTTTATTACAAATTTCACAAACTCTTTCTTCCAAAGGTGTTTTTTGTGGTCTCCTGTGTCTCCCTGTTTCAATTTTTCGGTTATGTGCACTGATTCTAAATCTTGGTATATTTTTCTTCATGGACCGATCGTTGACAGTAAGAAAGTAATTGTCAATTTCAAAATTTTCTCTTAAATTTCGTATAGTTTCGTAATCTTTATGGGCGCCTGAATTGATATCCATCTCTGTCTGCCACTGGTTTATGAAATGTGTTCTAATATTTTCGACAAATTTCGATGTTGGAATGTCGTCTGTCAGTAAACCGATATTTTCTCATGTCATTGTGAAGTCTAGGTTGCATAACGTATTTTTAACTCGTTATCCAATGGAATTCCCCCGTACGTATATTTTCTACATTGCAGAGATAACAGTCGTAAAGAAGTGAATCAGGTTTCACATGTATTATTCTTAGCCAGTTATTACACATCGAATTTAGAATGTTTAACGTGAGTGGGTATCTCCCGACCGCAGTTAACACTGCAGTATTTGTCGATTCCTAGGCAAAAACGAAATTTAATTGTTTTTTTTTTCAAATGGGAACTTTAAATACTCTTCTATTTTGTTACTAAACAAACATTTGTTATTCGACAGTTTGTATGGTCCCCAGACTTCACTTGCATATAACAAAATAGGTGATATCAGGGTCACAAATAAACGTAACAATATTGGTACACTTATTTGTGTGTTACAGAATAGTTTATTGAGCCTGCCTAGAGCTTTCGTTGCTGTATCAGTGAGTATTTTTATGGAATTTGCAAAAGAGCCATCTGCTTTTCTTTCTATCCCTAAATAACAGTATTTATGAGTTACTTCTGTTGCTTCGTTTCCAGTAGTAAATGCTTTCTCACAGAGTTCCGTACATCTGCAGCACAGAAAGACTTACCAACACTCTATTGAGCTATATTGTTTGTCACTGAAATTTAGAATGGACAGCTATCGCCACAAGAGTGTAACGTTCAACCCATACAATCTGTATACGGTCTTTTTTTTTTCAAAAAAGAAGTTTTAAAGGGATCCACTAAAAAAAAATGCGCGCGCAACTTTGCGGCAGAATGTGGAGTGCTCCCACTACCATGAAAGACAAGTGGCACAAGAAACCTAAAAATAAGGGCAATTTGGTTAAAAAATATAATTTTAAAACTATCACCAATGTGTTTGCCAAATAATGCACCAAGAATATAGAGCATCCCCCCCCCCCCAAAAAAAACAAAACCAAACCTGACAGTGTCCCTGCAGGTTTGGTAAAATGTAGGCTGTGGGTCTTTTGGGGGCGTCTCAAGTTCGAGGGTTCTGATTGTCTCTGTGGTTTGTTCTGAGTTCATTCAGTAAAAACGGCATGGAAAGTGATTTCTGTGAAGAAAAGTGTCAATGGATATTTTGTTGAAAATAAAGTATTAGCACTGAATTTGCCTCCAAAGCAGACAAAGTTCCGTGTTATTTCTACTATATTCGCTCTGCTCCCCTTTGACAGGACATTATTAAAGGAAGTAAAACTATACTGTAACCCTCCCCCTAGGGTAAAACACCAATCAGAAAAATGTTCATTTTCACTTTGGCCAGTAGCAGTCTCTGGTGTATACTGCAACCTGTTATCATGGTAACAATCGTCCACCAATAAGAAACTGAGTCACTTTTCCAAAGTAAAAACAGTGACTTGGTTAAACGAGGACAGGTCCCAGCGGAGTGGATATAATACAGAGCCGGGTCTGCTTTGGTGGCAAGCACTGAATGTTGCGTAAGCGTATCGCTGAATATAGTCTATGGCCGTGCTTCCATGTTCCCATGCTTTGCCAAAATGGGACTATTCTAAGTGTCGGTTGGCTACTGCACGCGAAAACGGCCCCTACTGCAGTTGTTTCAAAAGAGCAATCACTGGCCAGAACTTGTGGGTTTTATTTATTTTGCCTCTCGCCTCAACATCAAGAAGTCAATGACAAAATTTAAGAATTGAAGCCTTTGTTATCCTACATGAGATTGGTCACTTCCGAGTAATTACATATCCATTTCTTGTGACACTTACATTAACTACTCTGCCTGTTGTGTTTTCGTTCACCCTTTATACGGAAACGTTTTTCCTCAAAGCATCTTTGACCACAAATGAACACAATTCTTCCGATAAGAGGGTTGTGTGAACAGACCATTATCAGCTGGCCTTGATAGTCCTAACCTAAAATTAGTCCCACGCTGTTCTATGAGTTTCCAGATTTATTTGTCCTTAATTTCAAGCCATCGGCCAAGTGGCTTTATAAAAGAAAATTGTACGGTTTTCCAAAGCACGAAGTAAAAATATAAAATAAAAAATAGTAAAAAAAAATAATAAAATAAATTAAAATTGAATAAAAACAAACAAACAGACCAAAAACACGCAATTAAAAAAATCACAGCTTAACTTTGTGAACGAAGTTGCAATTTATGGGACTCGAGAAATGTCCCTGTGCAATTTCAAAGTAAAAGGAGACATTCATATTTAACTGCGATCTTGCTCACTTCCTGTGTTGCCGGGGCAACAGACTGATGCTTCCACCATAATCAGGGCAGATTTTTATTATGTACTACATAAACATCCATAGATAACACCTTTTCAACCTAAAGAGAGCCCATTTCTAATCAATTTAGGCATCCTTTATGTTTCAAATATATGTTAAAACATTTTCTTAAGATTATTCTGTGTTTGTGTTGTTCATTTTGTTGAGAAAGTACTTTTGACCATGGAGCTGCCCTGATACAGGTGGCTCCCTCTTTTGCTCAATAGGTGTTAGAGTAAGACCGCATTTAGATATGAATACATCCTATTAGCGAGGTGGTTTTGCAGAAGATTTTTAAAGATCTTTCTCAAGAATTTAAAAAAGTCATGAAAAATCTGAAATTACCGAAGCGTGACCATCTAATTAACTTAGTCGAACTCATCAAAGCTACGTGCCCACCAAGTTTGAAATGAATCTGGCTGAAAATTGTGGAGAAAAAGTCGAAAAAGTGGATTCCCATTACAACAAGCATTGACGTACATTGTAATCAATAACAATATATATCTAAGTTCCCAAACAAAAAATTCTTTACAAATCAGTATTTCCGAGGATCACCACCTGGTGAACAATTCTGTTTGCCCTTTCACATGATACATTTGCGCCAAGTTTTAGCATAATCTGAAAGACAGTTTTGGAGAACTTGAAAATTATAAAAACACGTAATAATTCGTTGAAAAAATGGAAAAAGTGGCAGTGCAACCCTTGAACATATCAAGGTCTGGGATCCCCAGAAGTGCTCCTATGCAATTTGAATAGAAGCGATTGGCTAAGCGGGTTCGATCATTTTTTAATCTGGCCAAAAATATACCAAAATTCGTTGGAAAAAAATACCCCCCTAAATCACTGTAGCGCGATCATTTTAACAAACGCGGTAGAACCCCACTAAGTTTGACGTTTAACCTCGGGTGACTGACAAGTCAGCTCCGGTAACAAAACAGACCAAAAAACACACATTTTTTAAAAAACGGGTGACAGGGTCCGAAACAGGTTCTGAGTAGTTACCCGCTGAAGACCCTTTAATTTATCTGTGCTAATACAGCCTATGTCCAAATTTTAGAGAGGAATGTGTGCAATATGGACAATAGTACTTCCATATGTATATAGGTTAGACAGGGACAGGTTAGCTTACGGAGAGTAAAGAGTTCGGACTGCGGAATAGGGTTTTGACTGCTAGAAAGTGGTTTTGGGCAAAAAGACACAAATACAAATACCTACTATATAAATTCGTCCTGGTCTCATTTCACATTTTTGTCATATTATCGTCATTACAGGCTTAAGTGCACCAATTCAGCTATTAGATGCACTAATATACAAATTAGTAAACGATGAAACACTTGCCAAAGTATCTTGATTGAGAAGGTCGCAATGCGCAAAAAAGAAAAAGCAAGAACCGAAGTTTTTCGCCATGTTACAAGTTCTCGCTTTCTGAACATGGAAGGTGCTACAAATTTGAGCCGTAAATCTATGCAATGATTCTCACTCCACCACGTGCATTTCAACTTTCATACGTAAAACTAGCTTCATACTCAATTTACAAATTATAGCCTTGTTTAACTTCATCTCGTGTTAGTTCGTGTCAGTTTGATCATGTGACTGCTTGTGATTTTTATGTAAAAAGGGTAAATATTCCTATCAAGTTCAACATGTTAAACTCTGAGCCATTTCGTAAATTCACCATTTTCTACACTGGTGAAAACTGGTGACGTATTTGTTCAAACACGTCCTTAAACTCTGCAAGAAGGCAGCAATTTTTTTTGCGATTGTTTGCAATCGCATTTGAACGTCAACTGCTTTATTTTTCGTCTATCATGGTGTTTACCATGCAATATAAAATCTGTTTTCAGATGTCGTCTCAGCAAGATCATATCAGACGAGTTCTTGAGGGCAAAGGAATAGTCTTTGAGGAGATCGACATAGCTGATCCGCATTACAAAAACGAGAAAATATTTATGCAGAGCTCATTGAAGCTGTCAGAGGAGGATCTGGTAGCCCTTCCACCGCAGATATTCAAAGACAAGCAGTACAGAGGCGTACGTATGAGGGAACATGTATATAATCTGTATATCTATCTCAGTCTATGGACCAGCCAACGTACCTTCCCCTGTTCATAGTAAAGTTTGGATCTGCTAAGCTGTGTGGGTTTTTTTTTAAACACAGACAGGGGTTTTCTGAAAATCTGAAATTAACATTTAGCTTGCTTTGGCTGCTTGCGACATTATAGAGCTGTTCATTGGAATGTGAATATTCAAACTATTTTGTAAATATATACTCAAACAAATAAAATAGGAATTGGTACACGGTTGTTCACAAAGTATATATATATAATGATGGACAAAAATAAAATAACTTATTTCATTTTTGTCCATCATTATATACTTATTTACTTACTTACTTATTTTAAATAAGTAAAAGCAATGACACCTGGATGATTTTTAGTTGCAAATGAAGTCGCAGCGTGTGGTGAAAACTGTGAACGATGATAACCACATCACAGTATTGCATGTAAATTCCGACAATAATAAGTTGCAGTAATAGACTTATAGTTTATGATCTCAAAACATACAATACAGAAATGGACTACTTCTAAGAATAGGCTTACATCTGTGTCCCTGATTAAAGGGGACAGAAGAAGGTAATGCCACACTTTCTTGGCATCAGTAATCATGTACTGACAGTAAAGTTTGAAAAGTGCACTGTAGATTTTGCTGAACACCAGAAAACAAGACTGTTCATGCGAACGCAGCAGTCTTTATTCATGCTTGGGTAAAAAGCAGTGTTCGCTTCGTCGGCATAGCTGAAGCCAGCCCAAGAACTTTGTAAGACTTATTATGTCTCTTAAACCATGTTTGGCTATGTGCAAACCGTGTTAAAAAGGGTTAAGCTGGTTTTTATATGAGTAATAGAGCTTTTTTTCAAAATTGATCTAGCCAAAAAGTAAGAAGCCATTATACATTTAAATGAACATTTGAACACTTCTAAGGAGCTCATAGCCCATTACATGCTCTTTGATATTTCCAAGACCATATTTGGAAAAAGACAAGTTTTTGTATTTTTTTTTTTTTTAAGTGAAGAAAAAATGTGTTCAAGATTTATGGAACAGAAAATGCTTGAAGACAGCTACAAGTTTCAACCATGTATTGCCTAACCTGTTTCGCTTGAATTAAGATTTTCAAGGAGAAAACCCTAATGTGCCTGGTCTGCGAAATATGTTGGCTAAAATAATTCGTAAGTGCTTTATCATTTCTTTTACTCTACTTATACTACAGTCAATATATTGTAGATACGCAGAAAACTATTGGATGTCTGTTTAATGGCCTGTAACTCCCAAATAATGTTATTTCTAATTATGAAGTTCCTGGAATTTGGTGAAGTGTGTTGGTGCAGGGTAGTGGCTGGGAAAGGACTGGAACAATATTGTCACGCTAAATCAAGCATACTGCTTTTTTGTCAAGTTTCTTTGTCTATGTTACAGGACTACGATCAGTTCTTCTCTGCACTTGAGTGTGAACGTCTGTATCAGTATCTTGACTTGGACATTCCGCCCGACGAACTGGAGTTTGTCCTCAAGCAAACAGCTCTCTGAGCATGCAGAGCTAAACACTGTCTGAAGCAATGAACGAGGAAGTGAAAAACAAAAGAAAACTGCATAGTCACCAGCACTGAGGGAAGCGTTCATAGCACCTGCATGTGGGATGGTGTCAACTCGCACTTCAGAACAGTACATTTAAGGAGGGCATTGGAGGCCCTCAGTAATTTCTGATATTAATTAGAAGCAGGTATGCCTGATTATGCTTTTGTGTATGCTTTGATTGTCAGTGTGTTATATAGTACAAGAAGTGTACTGTAACCAACGTACACATGGTATGCTCTGATGTGACACTGTTCAATGGAAACTGTGTGCCAAATAAACCTTGCCGATTAGAATGTGCCAATACGTCCAGACATCACATGCTTCAATGTTCTGCAAGAGCCTCTGTGGATTCACGTTTCCGTATTTGCTTTCAACGTGTGGAGAGTGCCTCCGTAAATTCACGTTTCCGTATCTGCTTTAAAGGCCCATGATAAATAACGTTCCCACATATGTCAACCTCACCAACAAAAGAGGAGGAATGAGCCATCGTACCAATCACAGCACTGCATTGTGTACCAACTTCCTGGAACATTTTAAGCTCAACTGACTTGTCAGTCAGCTGGTCTTATAGAGTGGATCCGCATCCGTCGTCATTCCGTCGTCTGTCCACAATTACACCTTTGGCTTCTCCAACACTGTCGGTCAGATCTTCTTCATTCTTGGTTAGGTGGGACGTACCTTGGCTGGGTCTCTGGCAAGTTTGTACAAATAGTCACGCTCCAGTGATTCTTGGATCTTTATGATGTTTATAAATAATTTTTGACACAATTTAAACAATCTTCCATGAAACTGATTAGCCAGTTGCTTCGAAAGTGCATAAAGACACACCTGTTGACTATATATTCCCATTGATTACTGTACAAATCGATGGAGATTGCAATGTTAATTCACATGTTTGACTTCTTCCTAAAAAACTGTCACATTCACTTCAGACTTGATGGGAACGTACCTTGGGTGGATCTCTACCAAGCTTATTCAAATGGTCACGCTTTAGTAATTTTTGCATATTGTTCATTTTTTGGTTTAATTTGTTTTTGTTTTCTTGTTGTTTTTTGTAAAATTATAAAAATGCTCTCCGAAACCACAGGGTCAGTTGCTTCGACATAACACGGGGACACTTCTGGGCATCTTATTTGCCCAATAGGTGGCACTGCAATTTCTATTTTATTCATGAACCTTTCTGGTGTTCGCAATTACGACTTATCGCAAACCGTATGTTGGATTCTTTTCAAACTTCGTGGGAATATACCTGGATTCAATCTGCAGTAAGCTTGATCATTACATTGTGCTACTGACATTGCCTCAGTTTTAACGAGTTCTTGAAATTATCGGTAAGGATACATGTACATGTGAGCATTATTATTGCAGGGACAGCAGCAAATCTGACATATTGGCTTGCATTTAGGTAATGGTGCATCTTAGGCTCATGGTTACTATTAAATGTAATAGGAAAATACCTTTGTGGTTTCTTTTGGTGTTGTTAATTTTGACCACGTTTATTTTAAAAGGTCAAACTGACATGTCTTTTATCTGCATAATGATGGATCCTAAGCCAAAGGGTATTATGAAAACTAATAGGAAAGGATCCGTGGGGTTTCTGAGGTGTTTTTTAATTTTAACCTTGAATGACGTTGAAATGTCAAACTGACATATCGGCTTATATCTCAGTAATAGTGGAATCTGTCACTTTTTATTTAAAAAAACTGAAGTCTTCAGTACAGTGTGAATGAAGGCAATGACATTGCAAAAGCGACGATAGTCTTAGATAAAGGTAACATTGATATTGTTATGAAGGTCACAGGACCACTTCAAACTGTGCATTCATAGTCAGATAAGCACAGGGATGTCACAGTCCTCTTGTTTTTGTATAAATGCTTGATTGAATGAAACGTAAAAAATGAACTGCTCTTCCAATTAATGCCTTTTTGCATGACTAATGTTTATATCTTAGTGCTACATCGGGTCTACGAGCAGAGGGAACATATGTTTTTTATTTTTTTACATATGAGTAAGTTAAAAGACTGTATACTGGTGCAACTGCATTGTTTGAAAATCTTATTAAAAGGTATTTTCTCTTGATTTTTTTTTTGGGGGGGGGGGAGAATTTTCATAAGCTGCTGCTTTGACTGTAACGACAAAGACCTGGTGTTTTTTGCGCTATCTGACCCGCATACATGTGGGAGGACACCTGATTATAATTTTCATCTACCAGTAGTGTATAGAGTTCTAAATATTTCTAAATTTGATCAAACTACAAAGAAATATAAATAAATTAATATACATTATCATGTCAGATGGTTTGGTGCATTTTCATAACGTTTCGTCCAATTTTTTATTTGTTACAGTCTTTTAAATTGTCACCCAGTCAATGAAACAGTTTGTATCACAATTTGTAAAATATGATGGCAATAAATATCTATGCAAACACCGAGTATCAATTGTTCTATATACAGGAACATTACAGTCGTATGGAGAATGAATGGGCATCAAAAACAACTGGGACATTTTTACCGCTAAAATGATTTGTAAGACATACCTACACAAAATACTTCCGATAATGCAGTGAGATGTTAGTATAAGCAAACAAATTTACTCAAATAAGACGACAGCTGTGAGGGGAACGTGGAAAAGGTTGAAAAAGGACCGCGACACGCTTATCCATGCCTGAATCGGTCCAACTGACTTGGAAAATTTTAACGTGACATTGTCTTGTATATTGTGGATAACTACCTCTTATGTTCTTTTTTGTCCTGTTACACTGTGATATTACTTTTGATTTTATTTCGATGTATTATGATTTTATGTAACCTGGCTTGCACCAAACAAAATCAAATCAAATCAAATCAAATTAATGAAGCATCAAAAGCTCAACAGGAGACATTCATATTTAACTGCGATCTTGCTCACTTCCTGCGTTGCCGGGGCAACAGACTGATGCTTCCACCATGATCAGGGCAGATTTGTATTATATACCACATAAACATCCATAAATAACACCTTTTCAACCAAAAGAGAGCCCATTTCTAATTATTTTAGGCATCCTTTATGTTTCAAATATATGTTGATACATTTTCTTAAGATTATTGTGTGTTTGTGTTGTTCATTTTGTTGAGAAAGTACTCTTGACCATGCTAAGTACATGGATCTGCCCTGATGCAGGTGGCTCCCTCTTTTGCTCAATAGGTGTTAGAGTAGGACCGCATTTAGATATGAATACATCCTATTGTTACCAATATTTCTAATAACACAAGTTTATATGACGTCTTTGTGAAATTTAACTGAACAAGGAAGAAGTTCGCATGAAGACACCATGATGACCCTAGTAAGTTGTTTTCAATTTTTCAGTGGCAATCACAACAAAAATTGCACTTACCTGAAATATTATGATAATATAATTATTATAAATTTAAATGCCTAAAAGACTTTTCAAACACTAGCATGCCCACATTTCCAGGGAAAAAGAATGGTCTTGATAAATAGCTTTCGTTTCTTGGGGTGCTTTCAGTGAAAAGTAATGAGACCCAAATCGCACTGATGAAACTGTTTGGCTCAATCTAATAGTAGACCTGTTAAGGGCAAAAAAGAGGTGATTACTGCATTTCATAGTGCAAAGATCCCACTTGGCAAAAGTCTTCCCTGGCGCATGATGAAAAAAATTATCCAGAGACACTCTGTCTCTATTCTTAAAGTCGTATAATTAGCACAAATTATGTAACTTAACATATGCATGAAATGACCACCTAACTTTGCAACCAATTAACCATAAATATATGTGTGAATAGATGTAACTAACTAATTAATGGGTAAGGAATTCATTTCCGAGGTCATTTTGATACTTAGCGGCCATTTTGACCTTCAAAATTCAAGATGGCCGCTGGTTACTATATTTTCTGGCATTTTGTGTAATTTTAGAACCGTTTGAACATCAGCTATGTGTAATACGCCGATGTATACAATTGTGGGGGTGGGGAACTCATTTCTGGCACAGCGTTTGTGATTGAACATGAAAGGAAATGAAAATTACATTGAAGTTATGGAAGTTAATGGTTTTTGACCCATCCTGATGTGTGTTCCCCATGTTATCTGATGTCAGAACTGAGGCCTGTATGTCCCATTTTCACAAATCATTAATAATTTTCATTTCGGAATGAATTAAATCGGCTCCATTAGCATACATTATGCTAATTATTGTCAAAACAAACAAACACATTCCAACATTTTACTCATTTAGCATGAAACGTGTGATTCATTCGGAGTGGCTAATTTGAGAGTGTGAAATGCATTTGACATTCATATCCTCAAACAAGATTGCTGCTGACCCCCTCGAGAGTGCGCATCGCCTGTAGGAGGGGATGCATATAGTGTTTAGTCTTGTCATCCGTCGCTGCCGCCGCATATCTTATTTCCCTTATATTTCTGTCCCCTCTTGACCTATTGCCTCATAATTTGATACAAATAATCTATGGGTCTGGGTAATTTCCCCCCCATATAATAATATGACCTTGAGGTCAAAGATCAAGGTCAAATCCTGGTTGCATTTTTCTGCTGACTCACACATTGGCTTATTCCTTCTTAATGGTGCATCGTAGGCCCAAGGTAACTATTAAGCTTTAATGGGAAAGTAACGATGGGCTTTCAATTTGTATGGTTTATTTTAAACCTAAGTGACATTGAAAGGTCAAACTGCATACATTCCTGTTGATTACTATGTAAGCCAATGGGAAATGCAATGCTAATTTACTATTTTAACCTCTTGTCATAAACACTTTGGCCAGATTCACTTGAAACTTGGTGGGGATGTACATCGGGTAAGATCTGCCAGTTGTGTTCAAGTGGTTATTCCCCAGTGATATTTGGATTGTTGATGTGTGTGTGTGTGTGTGTGTTGTTTTTTTTTTTGTTTTGTTTTTTTTTTTGTTTTAGTTTTTTTTTTTTGTTTGTTTGTTTGTTTTTTTATTGTGGGGGAGGTTGTTAATTTTTGCATTCCTAATGATCACCGTGTAGGTCACCTGGGTCTGCAATGTCGTTCACATTTTGACTTCTTCAAAACTGTATGCCAGATTCGCTTGAAACTTTTGGTGCAACTACTCCATAGATTATGGGAATTGTTTTATAGATTGTGGATGACCTTCAGGTCATAGGTCAAGGTCACAATGCCTTGCAAAATAAAATCGTTTCCCTTCCACATCTTCAAACGGGTATGATTGAAGTCCATCAAACTTTGTCATCATTTACCTGGTGAGACTTCCCTAAAATTTGCTAAGAGGTAACCTTGAGGTCACAGTTCAAGTTCAAACTTGCTGCAGAAGAATGGTGGCCCTCTTAGAAGGTTGCCCTCTGGTGAAGCGCGCCTGCTCGGAGGATGCATGTATTTAATACATAGAACTCGCTTATAGTTTAGATATAGTGTCCTGTGTTTATCCACAAGTCTGCACACAACAGATTTCTCAATCCTTAATAAATCAACAGCTGTAGTCTACGTGTAACCTGCCCTGTTACTGCCTCGATTTCCCACATCTGTCCATTGTAGAATTAGGTCTTCTGGCCATGCCATTCACGTGTAACCAGTTCCCACTAGCTTCTCTCATTGCACGGTTGATCTCAAATTTAATATGAACTATATGCCGCAATCTAAATCATCATACAATACCAGTGCGAATTTTGATTTCATTATTTTCAAGTGTATTCACAGAAAAATTAACTTAGTTTGTTACTGATTTTTGTTTATTATGTTATATCACCTGTTCCGTGTCTCATTAATGATGTGAAAGATCGTTGTGTAACATGTGATCAGTATTTGTGATTTTATTTCATCTAGCTTTCCCCTGACCTTTAAAGATTCCCCTACATATGCAGCACCAGAAATAAGTTTTAAGGAAATCCTGATTCCAAGGACTTCCATGCCATCATGCAGGCTGTATGTGAGTAAAGTGTAGATTTTTTTTTTTAAATTTTTGCTTTGCACTATGAACAATTTTTATCGCCAATGCAATACCAGAACTGGGTCGGCAATACATGTTTCTAGCTTATACATGTCTAAAGTAGTGCACTGTGAGCAGCGAAATTAGCATTAGACTCTGGCTATTTTTTCAACTGTCATTAGAGGAATAAAGTATATGATTATTGTGGTGCATGACACCTGAAGAAAAGAAAAATGTACAGCAGCCATCTTGGTTTTTAAGGGTCAAAATGGCTGCAAAACTGTCAAAATAACCCCCAAATGGATTCTTGACCTTCAAATTAGCCAGCAACCATTCACACATTTCTTTTTGTACCAAAGACAAATTAATAACTTATGTAATACTTTTTTCAGGTGCTAATTAGCATAATCTATGCAAATTAGAAGACTGTGAGCACTATTGATGACATTCTAGTATCACAACTGCAATGCCAGAGCTGAATTGCCCACCCCCAAAGTGGTAGAAATGGTTGTATCATACACGTTATTGCCTCATGCATGTCTAAAATGGTCCACTGTGCCTGAGAAAAAGAAACGATCCAGCGTTCATTTTAGTTTTGAAGATAAAAATGGCCGCCAATTGTCAAAATAACCGCAAAAGTGGAGTCTCAAATTAGCCACTTGCGACTACTCACACGGTTCCTCCTGTTCTCTTGTTAATAAGTTATGTACTACTTTCTTTCAGGTGCTTTTTAGCATAATAAATGCTAATTAGATAAGTATGAGCATAGAGACAAAGCGTCTCTCTGGATTTTTTTCCATTTTGCTCCAAGGAACACCTGTGCCAAGTGAGAACCTTTGCACCACAATATGTAGTGTACACTCGCTCAGGAGGTCTACTATACAATTTAACACTAACTCCAGCCAGTGGAGGCTTGCCGAAGCTACATGTGTGTCAAGTTTGACGGAAATCTAAACAGCTGTTAGTGATAAAACTCAGTAAGAAGAGATGGGGACAGTCTCAACCCATGGGGGAGAGAGTCATCGTGCCTTGAACACTTGCCCAATGCCTATGGGCACAAAAGAGTTAATGGTTGCCCTAGGGCGTGTGCCAAATTTTGCAAGTAGATGAAACACGTCATCCAATAGGCCTACCACTTCGGAAGGGGGTAACTAAGGGGAATAGTGTCCGCTACACAGAGGGTGCCCATAGGGGAAACCACTAACCCGGTCCCAGGTAATTTAGAGCCAGATGCAACTGCAAAAATTCAGAAACTGGGCCACTGGTGCCATCACGCAAAGTATGTCTATGAGTAGGCCTATCAAACAGGGGGCAGTACAAGAGAAAGCGACAGATGGACTCCTCCGAATCACTGCATTTGCATCGGGTGGATGGACCTGCGTTTATCTGGAACAAGTGTTGATTTAGAGGGTAATAGCCCACGCGCAGCGGAGTCTGACATATGTTAGAGAAGTGGGTAACACAAAAAAGTAGAATAATACTTGATCGGTTGCTATAGCCGAGTTTGTTTCATATGCACAATTTATACTTGTAAAAGGGCATAGAGATACGTATGTCTGGAGGCATGTTATTGCAGAGACGAACTGTAGAAGGAACGAAAGAAGCATTAAAGGCAGCGATTTATTCCACATCTGGCTTGCTTTAATTATTTCGATTGTACCGGATTCCCGAGAGATAAGGAGAGCACAAGTTATAAAACATTTTGTAGAACGTGATAACTTTAAAGTATTGACGTCTGCTAGGCCTACTCAATTAAGACCATCCCAGTTCGGTCAGACGTTTGTCCAGCGGGACGTGTGGAGGAAGGCGCCATGGCACGTTTTGGCGGCTTCGAATTGAGCCGCTTCGAGGGCTTTTGACCAGCCAATGCCACAATTATCAAAAATAATGCATCCATGCACAAAAATTGGACGCCTGATGCAGAGATACAGTTTAGTAAGGGTATTTCTCGATAGCTTGAATTTTAACCTTTTGAGTAAAGGAAAGCTAACCGCTGGGGTGCCTTACTTACGAAGCGTTCAATATATTTTTTCCAGCATAAATCCGAACACAAATTAACACCCAAATGAGTGTGAAAAGACGCTTCAGCATATTCTCCGAGCAATAGTGGCGGATGATTATGTTGGTTGCGTTTTGCAGAAAATGAGACGGATAGCGACTCGCTTGCATTAAACAAAACACGCCAGAGTTGACCCCAATTATGAATGAGGTTAAGAGCAAACCTGAGACAGATGGATGATGAACTATTTCAAAGACACTAGTGCCACCATCGAAAATTCTGATGACACAGGAAATATTGTCCACTAAGTCATTAATGAAAGGTAAGAATAACAGAGGACCCAATGCAGACTCTTGGGCTACTCCAGCCTCCACAGGGGGCCAACATGAGCACTTACCCAGCAGAACAACGTGCTGTTGTCTCTTGGATAAATAACTTTCTACCAAACAGACTACACAATGACTCAAAACATAGCTGCCGCAATTTAAACAAGAGTCCTTCATGCCAAACTTTATGAAACGCTTTTAATATGTCAACAAAAACCATTCTGGCTTTGCTATTCCATTCAATACCATTGTAAATTTTCTGGACAATACCCAACAACTGGTTGATGGTTGAATATTTTTTGTGAACCCAGAGTTACGTTTGGTCAACAATTCACTCTCTGGAGGATCCTCATAAAAATGATTTAATACCAAGCATTCAAAACTTTGGAAACGTTGCATAATAGAAAGGTAGGCCGATTATTCAATTTGGATTGCCCATCAGACTTTTGAAATATTGGACAAACATTTGATCTCTTCGTACTATCGGGGAAAGCAGGAGTTCGAAGGAAGAAGCTAATATCTTTGTAAGGGGTTTGCAAATTGCTGCTGGTGTATTTTTCAAAAGATATTGTCCAATTATGTCAGGCCCAGTAGGGGAACTGCTCTTGAGAGAAGGGGGTATCTTGACAACATCACTCACCATTACTTGAAACATACCGAGTGATTTGTTGGTTCTGTGTTTGAAAGTAGCCTACATTCAAATACTGGGTCAGGGCGAATATTATACATTATTGGAGAGCTTTGTTTGGTTTACAAAATAAATGTTAAAAATTTCCGCTTTCTCAACATTATAAGTGACTGCTTGTCTATTTTCCAAGAGGGATGGCATAGATAAGTAAAAATTTTGTTCCCAAGAAGGTTTAATAAGTAAGATTTCACCATCTTTTATGGTTTGTGTTACCGTCTAGCTTGCTACGTAACTTTGCACAGCATAATCAAATACCAATTTTATTCTTGGAGACAAAGTTCCTTATACAATTGGTAGTGGACGACGAGTAAAGTACACTTAAAGCGTTCCCATGCCCATTTACATTTTCTTATTAGTTTTTTAATCAAAGAGTTCTTCCACGATTTGTCTTTCGCTCTTATAACACTTTTGAAAGGTATATGTTTCTTTGTAACATTGAACAAAAATTCAGTCTGTTGCTTGTTGCAAAAGAGTTACTTGAAAAATTAGTCAACAGCACACGAACCATCTGAGAGGTTAAGTACAGAGAGAAAACTAGAAGCGATGCAACAAAGATCTTACTGTGCCAACAGTGTGAAAATCTTATACCACGCAATCAAAGGCTTTACTAGCATCCAATAATAGCATGTATACACTCCTCCTCCCCACCACTGCAATAATATTGTATTACGTTGTTAGCAATGAAAGTACACTGCACTGTCGAGTGTTGATTTGGTTTTATACAAATTGTGGGTCTGTAGTACTATGATAATTTGTTAATAATTACCCTGTATATCACAATTCCAATTACACTGCTTCAGACTTCCTCTATTCTTCTCAAAATCACTCAAAGATTTCCTTCTATTTGGGGGAATCAAAATAATTGTGGAAAGGCAGAAGCTATGTGGTGAATAACATGCCGTATTCTAGTTCTGCTAGTACTAAGTGGGGCCAGGTGCAGGTGTGGTTTTTGGGGCCTTGCTTAAGATCATCATCAGTGTATTGGCCACTATCTCCATCCAGTATGCAACATTTGAGAGACTATACAGCTTCTGTAATATCTTGAACAGACACAAAATGTTTATCATTGCACTAATCTTACTTACAACACCTGGAACCTATTCCATTGTCAAAATCGTTGGTATGAAATATCATGTTTTTTGCAGTAAGTTCCCCCAATTTTATCTTTACCACATACATCAACAACAGTACAAGGGACACAAGCTGTATTTTCGAGGATTCACTTAATTTCCCTCCTTAAATCTAGTCTTGATTAGATAAGATGGCTTCAGCCTTTCGATTGGCCAAGCAAATTTCTGGTTCTTCTCCAGAAAATGACACACAGTAAAGCGAATTTTACTAGGCTCTTGTGTGCATGTAAATATCTGCTATAGGACTATGCCTGGGGAATTGCTGGTGTCAAAGAAGAGCATTTCTGATGTTCTTAGACATAATCATTCCACCCTACTATAACCTTGTTTGATGATGGACCAGTATTGGAAAGAGATTGTAAGCTCACTGAATTAAATGCATGCATTAATAATGCCATGCAAATTCCTGTGAAAGTTAGCGTGCAAGGAATTATGACATTGAAGATCTGTATTGAAGTTACCATTGACGATTCTGTGGCCAACACTGTGCTCCCTTGAAAAGCTGTGCAAATTGACACAATGTTTCTTTGTACAAGATACATGTAACATTATTAATATTATAGGCAATATCAAATGGCATATACCTTCTCTTTTTGGCACCATATTTTCAAGGACAATTTCTCTCATCAGTTTGTAAATGGTTGCTTAGTGGCCACCTGATGTAGTGTTCCAAAGAATCCCTTTCCCACGCCTTTTATTCAGGCATGATCGAAGACGCACAACGCATGCAGTATTTTCCTATATAGACAGCAAAAAGTAATTCTTTCCTCATACTGTGAGTAAAATTGATGCAATAATGCACCTCAAAAGAATTGTAGGCATTTCAATTTTACTATACCAGCTCAATAAAGAAAATGTCAAAAATGTGAATTACCATTGCAGTCCCCACTGACTTACATTATAAATCAGCAGGAATGTATGCATTATCCGACAAGTACTTGAATTGAAAAAAATTGTTAAGAATCATGAATCCACCACATAACGGCCTAGTGAGTAACTTCTTTTGAACCTTCCACAAGGTACATTTCCACCAAGTTTCTGCACAACGTACATGGTATTTTCAAATTTGAAAGGTGAAAATAGCAAAAACACACAAAAATCCATCAAAAATAGACAAGACTACAGCACCACCAATTTAAAAAAGTTAAGGTCTAGGGGTCTGTAGAAAGGTCATATGCAATTTCAAAGAGATTAGCCACACAGTTTTGGAGAAGCTTTTTTTTTAAGATTTTGCAAAAAGAAAGCTACAAAAAATCACTGGAGCATGACCATTTGAAGAAATTTGGGAGGACTCACTCAAAGTACATCCCTACTAAGTTTAAAAAGAGAATCTGGCTGGCTTTGGAGAAGTAAAAAATGTAAAATGTGAACAGAACTCAGAACTCATAATGGGTTATAATTGACATAGAACATATAAAAATACATATTACAACATGACATTACAATCAGTTCCATACAACACATTTCACAGATGGATGGACTTACATATGGCAGCTCGCCACCATCCTGCAACTGCAGCTAAATAACATGTCAGCCTAGGCAAACTGTGGTCAAAATGAGGCCACTGTGGCTCTTTGGTTAAACTGTGAACAACAGGACCTCAGGTGACCCTGTATGCAATATTAAGGCATGTAGTTCTTCAAAAGAAACTTTGAATTTTTCTCAAAAATACACACACACACACACACACAAAGAAACAAAATGTTGCATCATCTCCTTCACAAACTTGGTAGCAGATCACCTAGGGAACAATCCATGTGTAAGCAAAACCTTCCATGCAACTCTTTGGGAAGTCAACTTGAAAAAAGTAAACTTCACAGGACAGACAAACAGATGTAAACCAATTTTATCTATCCCAGCACATTGACAAACAGAGCTAAAAATGTCGCATCACCAACTGTTACACAAATTAAGGTCTACGGAGGCTAGCTATCTGCCAATGTAAATTTTAAGCAGCCAGCACAAGGTACACCTCCAGCCAGTTTGAGGATGATCCAGCCAACAAATTTATCAGAAGTACAATTCCCAAATTGTTAAGACAGTAGCATGCAATAATACATGTACATGTACATGATCTTGCAACAACTTGCAGTAGTAATGGATCCCACAGCCAGGCCATATGTTTGGGCACATGATAGGACCTTACAGATTGAGCCTGGCGTAGACCACAGTGGTGGGCATGGCCAAAAACTGTCAATCTATATTTTAGTTTTCCAGGGCAATCTGGTAGTCACCACCATTCATGCCAGCTTAAAGTAATTATCTACCATTTGTTAGAAGATTTATGGGTTTGGGCAGATAGATTGCTCAGACAGATAATGTTTGGCAGGTCTGGTTATATTCCATGCGAAATCGGAGGGTGTGGCTTGGCGGAGATGCAAATTAACTCTTTCTGTGCCAATCACGTCTAAAGTCGATCTACTAAAGTGAAACTAGTCGGAATTATCATTAGGATCTCAGATTTGTATTCCTTGTAAAAATACCTTTCATTCAAGTACCAGCTCTAGTTCCACAGAAAATATCCCAGGTCAACAGTTTTTCTTGGCACGCATTGGGCGCATGGTGCCCAATGTACACTGAGAAACCTGTTGACCCAGTCCAAATTTGCTACCTAAAGAATTAAAGTGGCTTTATCAACCAAGTTATGGTGCCCCTGAGATTACAACGTGGACAATCTGGGCAAGGTGCATTGTATATATGTGAATTTGGACATGTTCCATTCAACAAATAGCATGCGATCATCATTACAAATGGTGGCATCCTTTGCAAGTACAAGGCACAAAAACCGGCAAGGACATAGAAGTGCTTCCTATGTGTCCCCCATGACTTACACAAAACATGACAATGTGGAAATTATTAGTACTCACTTCATCTATCACAAATCAACTTAAACTATGTAGATTAAGAGACTATCAATGGCACAGAAAGGTAAATACATTTTGACTTGTTTATAGAAATTCCTGCATCATTGTAGGGGCATCCTTTCATATGGGGGGTGGTGGTACGGAATGCCTTGATCTCAACCCTCCTTTAATAATTTTGTATTCAAACTTGCCAGCATCTCCTATAGATCGGATGCAAGATAAGAACTGACTACTTTTTATTAATACGTGTGTACAAAGACTTATGACATCCTCACTATATAATGCAGGGGCAAAATTATGAAATGCTCTCATGACACTATGTTGTATCATGACATCACATGACGGTATATTGTATCATGACATCACATGACGGTATATTGTATCATGACATCACATGACGGTATATTGTATCATGACATCACATGGCGGTATATTGTATCATGACATCACATGACACTATGTTGTATCATGACATCACATGTACCTGAAGGGCTTTTGGGCACTGATAACTCAATCCCAGGTACTCAAATCTAGTATACATATGAAGGGTAAATTAACTATTGTGTGACTGACAGATACAGAGGAAGAGAGACGAAAGTCAGTTAAAATCAACCTTTATATATGCATGATAATTTTCCAGGTCTTTATCATGTAGTGGTACTGGCAGATTCCACACAGTAGTAATACATATGCTGAGCACTGCAGTTACCCAACATGCAGATGGTTGGCAGAAATAAAAGTCTGTTTCTTGGCTGCACAGAAATTTTCTGATATATATATATATTACGCTGTTACTGCAGTTTTTCTTTCAAAATAGCTATGAGCACTGTATGGTCTATCCGATATTGGTGTAGCTTCTGCACAGTCCCTATGAAAAAGTTCATCACTTTGGTTTTCCCCCTCTTGTAATCTCGAACCTGAAAATATGTAAATATGTCCATTTTATTTTTACACTAAAGAGTCCACTTGTGTTATATGACTTTAAACAGAATTAAGTAAACTTTTTACAGTTTTAAAGTATATCGGTCTCACCTTTCAAGGTCAAAATTAACAACACCAAAAGAAACACCATAAGTACTTTTGCACATCGGTAATGGTGTTCAATATTAATCAAGGGCATAAAATCCATTATTATTGACATGTAAGCCAATGTCAGATATGCTGCTAACCCAAATGAAACAATGCTAACATGTACATATACCCTTACCAACAATTCCTACATTATTATTGTTTTTTTAAATCAGGATGTAGAAACAGCACTATCTTGGAGATTGAGTCGAGGTCCATTCCCACTAAGTTTGAAGAGAATCCAAAATATGCGCTTTGAGAATGGGGATACCCAGAAGTGTTCCAATGTAATTTCAACTTTCGCCAAGTGGTTTCATTTTTTTTAAATTTTGTGTTAAATTAAATATATATATATATATATATATATATATATATATATATATATATATATATATATATATATATATATATATATATATATATATATATATATACATATAATCAGAGATTATTGGATCCATGCCCCCACATCCCATTGATAACCTTACTAATAGCAGGTCTCTTTTGGAATAACTGTAGTCATAAACAGTGAAAAAAGTAAAAGGACATGATTTTACCAGGATATAGCACCAAACAATGGAATGTCTAGAGAGTGTGCTTTCTTTTTTATATAAGCACACAGTAATTAGCAGTGGTGTTGAATTATCTTCCCTGATCAATTCGCATATAAAACCACCAAGGATTGCATCAAGCACTGACCGTCAACCCAGAGTTTGCCTCAAAATTCCTGCTTAGACGCTGATGCCAGCCGTAAGCAAAATACATGTATATTACTCCTGATCAAATCCAGTAATACTCACTGCTTTTTCGTTTGCATTAATAACTTCATCACAAATTTGCCCAATGTGATGTAAATCTGTAATTTTGGTTAAACCATTTTCTATCACTATCTGTCTGGCTGAGTGACTTTCACCTTGATATAAAAGTCTCAATACCTACAAAATAGACAAAAATGTTTGAAGATGTATTGCATTTTGCATGCAACAAAAGAAAATTACATTACATGTGCAAACTGAATCATGTATGAGAAGACAATCTGTCAAAATATTCAGATGGAGGAATGTGTTGACAATCAACGTTTTTCTGTCAACAATACAGTCTCTCATGCCAATTATCAACTTCTGCTCTGAAGTAAAAAATTAACATTGACTGTTATTTTGAATCAACATTCAATACAGTAGTCCCTGTCTTGAGAGACCGCCCCAAGGGCAGGTCAAAATGTGGTCTCTAAAAACAGGTGGTCTTTCATTAGAGGTGTAACAACATGGAAAAGATAGCACAGTGTTCTGAGAGAGCGGTCTTAAAAAAACATGCGGTCTCTCATTGGAGGGGTCTCTCAAGACAGGTACCACTGTACATACAAACTAAAAATCTGGTCTTGTTTGTTCCTCTTGGACGATGATCAAACACAGGAATTCATTAAAGCTTTACGATATCTACAAACGCCAACTTCTAACATTGAGTTTTAAACTTTGTAATAATATAAAGTACCAGTATATTTCCTCGGTATTTCTATTTTGCACACGCCAGACATATACCACCATAGTGTACAAGATAACATCATTTATAAGATGAACGTAAACAATAATTTGCAGAAAAATATGTTTGACATGAGATTGTTAATGTCATCAATGCAACACCAAATATATTTAAAAGCAGTGCTTACACATAGTTATTTAAGATTTCAGAAATATATTCAACAATATTTTGTACAAAAGTATGAAACATTCTGCAAAATTCCAAACTGTTATGTATCGATATGTATATGTAACTCCTAAAATAATATGAAATTTCATTCTCAATTCTTCCAGTTTTGATTTTCATATTAATTATCATTTACTAGGAAGTACCTATGTTAAAGCATTTCAACTTTTTAAAAAAAAAAAAAGAGTGTCACCATGTTACAGACTAGAAGATATTAGACAGAAATAGGTGGCTTATATGATAGCAAAAAACAAAATACAAAACCTCTAAATATGATTCTCCTAGACCATAACTATTAACAAACACATTATTAATAGGATCCATGGTTCAAGAAGGGAATTCCCCACATTAGTATGATTATTTATAGCTCTCTAGCCTCTAAATCACACACACACACAGCACAGCAAGGTGCTCTCCCTCATAATTGGTCTGTAATTTAAAAGAAAAATTACTTTTAAACAGGAAATTATCACACTTCTACCAGCAGTAAGTCATGTGACCCAAGTTCCATGGTCAAGTTGGCAACCTTCACAGAAATTCCCCGTTTCCATGGTTTTATAGCTATTCTGACTTAATAAGTTATCTGTGGCTTTATCAGAAGTTATTCGTCAAATTTGTTTATATTTCTTCAATATTTACAATGAACTGACAGATTAAGTGTGCAAAATATAGACAGGCTATGTGCCACTGTTTACACAATTTCCAAACATGGTTACCACATCGCATAGGCCCATTATCATTATCATTTATTGCTCAAATTTCTACAGCTATGCACATATCACAGATGGTAAATCTATATCACAAGGGGGAATAGCATCTTATAAATTGGAACAGTGATTGCTTTCACAGAACACAATTTATCAGGTTTTGCAGCAGTGCAACACACACATGTACAGGGCAGTCACACTCATGTCAGGTAGCTACAGTGCCATCTGGTGGGCAAACTGAAAACTCATCTGCTAAGCAGGCATTGAAGCTCATTTCAAGCATGCAGTGTTGCTAGCTTTTATACGCAATTCCCATAAGTCTTGTGGAATTTAAGAGCTGGATTCAGTGCCCTTATTTCTTACTGATCAAGCCTAAAACTTAACGAATTTGCAACAAATTGTAAAAGAAAAAAAGTTATTATGTTGAATTAAAAAAAAGTCCTGAATAGATGGAAGTCGGTGGGTAATCAGTGATCACTTGTATCATGCACTGGGCCAACAAAGTCTGTACACTTTTGCTCAATTTCCAGGTAGAACACTGTTAACTTAACTTGATTCTGATTCTTGAAAACAGTAAAATACCTTACTGTAAGTGACTTATGATTTAATGAAAACAGCGGTTTTATTCAGATGTTTTCTTGTTGTCATCAATTTGTGGGGACACATTTGTTTTGGGAAGCATTTTGATTCAGATATTCATGCAAAATGTCCCCTACTTTACAATAAGACATATCCCCTACACTAAGACTCCCTTTCTTGGAGAAATCAAAATGCACCAAATGGCTCCATTTTGTTGTAAAAATGTAATTTTAAAAAGTTTGCCTCCAGTGTGTGGGGCGCTGAACCCTCACCAAGGCTGACTGATTTCCATCAATACAATAAAAATGCAACAATATATGCATATATTAAGACAGCAATACACATATGTTATATACTTACATGTCTGGCTGTATCTATGGTAATCATATTTTCATCTATCAGGTCAACCAGTTCCCCAAGTTGTAGTGGTGTAATTGGGCTGTATTTAATAAAAAATAAAGACCAATTGGATTATCAGTTATGCACATTTTGAATACTTTAGTCTATCCCACTCATGATTTGCCCCCCCTCCCCCCCAATGATATTTCAGGAAATAAGGTTTTTACATCACATGGTTAACGTTTTTCTGTCACAGTACTGCTTCACCATACTTTTATTTTTAATTTATATAATTTATGAAGCAAGTAATGCACTGAGTGACATGTTCTTACTGACACAAACAGCAAAAAACGAAAAGTGGCATTCTTCTGCAGAAAGTTCGACCTTGACCTTTGACTTCAAGGTGACTTCTTAGCAAATTTAAGGGAAGTCTCACCTGGGTAAATGATGATAAAGTTTGATGGACTTCATTTGTACCCATTTGAACATGTGGCAGGGAAACCATTTAATTTTACAAGGCATTGTGACCTTGACCTATAACCTGAAGGTCATCACAATCATATGAAAATAAATCCCCAAATTTATGGAGTATCTGTACCAAAAGTTTCAAGTAAATCTGGCTCATTGTTTTGAAGGAGTCAAAAAGTGAACAACCATTGCAGACACCACTGACATGGTAATCAACAGGAATGCCAAAATTCACAAAAAGGAAAAAAAAAAGAAAAAGAAAAATCCAAAAATCATTCAAGCATGACCATTCTGACATAGTTGATGGATACATACTTGAAGAACATCCCCACCAAGTTTGAAGTGAATCTGGCCAATTGTTTTGGAGAAGAAGTGGAAAATGAATTAGCATTGCAATCCCCATTTACTTACATTATAAGCAATCAGCAGGAATATATGCAGTTTGACCTTTCACGGTCACTCAGGTTTAAACAAATCATACAAATTAAAGCCCATAGGTACTTTCCTATTAATGTTTACAAGTTACTTTGGGCCTATGATGCACCATTAAGAAGGCATAAGCCAATGTGTGAAAATTGCAGAGTCAGCAGGAAAATGCAACAAGGATTAGACCTTGACCTTGACCTCAAGGTTATATATTGTTTTATGGGAAAAATTTCCCAGACCCACAGATTATCTGTATCAAATTTGGAGGCAATAGGTCAAGAGGGGATAGAAATATAAGGAGAATAAGATATGCGGTGGCAGAGACAGAGACGGTGGACGACAAGCCTAAACACTATAAGCATCCCCTCCTACTGGGGGATGCATAGTTACAAGTTCTGAATCATGCTTTTTCCTGTGCCCAACGAACCACGCTACAGCTGCAATAAGGGCATTGGAGCATGACTTCTTACCAGGCAAAAAGAGGATCCTGTAGCGTGCGGTCACATTCACAGATGATTTCAAGTACATGGGGTGGAAGCTGCTTTATACATGTATGTGACCATTTGGATAATGGTACCATGAGCACCAGAGATTTTGACTTCCTCCAGAGTCCCACTAAATTCAGCGATGAGAATGCTTCCAGTGCATTTTGGCTACCCCAGGAGCAAATTGGCAACCTTGTATACCCCACCTCAAATATTTTAACAGTTTCGAAGCAATTAGACCAAACTAAGAACATTTTATTTCACTGAAAAAAAAGCAATTTTGGCTGCAAGTTGCCAAATGGCAACCAATTCTCATCCCTGTAAGGGAAGCTATCAAAAGATCGATGTGCGATAAAAAATGAACCTAATTTAGTTAGGGGGAGGGGCTTAAAAGTCCATTTAGTTTTCTATCACACAAAATCGATGTAAGCAAAAATTATCAAAATTTTAACCTGCAAGCAGGAAAAAAAACGTTTCCGCCATGATCGAGTGCCAGTTTTAACGAGTTGTTCAAAATCATTCAATATCAATCATCCATCCAGGGTTGCGAGTCCTGTCTTCATGTTGTAGAATGGTAGTAATCCCAATCTTTAAAAGCCATCCTAAATACACCACAATATGACCTTTTAATAGTGACAAAACCCTATGTAATTTGTGAGCACTACAGTACACATTCTGGGAGATCGAAGTTTCAATGTAAAGTCAAGTTTAGTTTCAGGGGGAGGGGGGGGGGGTCTGACCCAAAATGAAATTACTTTCGTTTATTTGTAACCATTGAACTTTTGATGGCTTCCCTAAATTCTATGGACATCCACCAAAAAACCTGATATGCTAGAATGCTAGACCTTTACACTGTTTGAAATATGCTTTCCAAGTCTAGTTTTCCATTGATTGTCTGTTTGTCCAAACCAGATATGTTTTTGACTTGTCTAGGAAACACGATAAACTTGGACACTTATCAAATTTATTGCGTCACAGTGACCCAAACAATATGTGTCAAAGTAGACCTTAATGTAATGAAATTTTAATCCAGGATCTCAAATCTCTTTTCCTTTGACGTCCAAACTAAGCCTTTTCATTACCAAGTTACTTCTTGAAACTATGCAGGCCTGGTGTGCTGTAACAAGAGGATCATAAAGATCCTGTGCTCTGCTGACTGGAATCTGCTGCTTCTGAAAGTGCAGACTTTATTGCTCTTTACTGTATTACTGCTTGCCAAAAGTGAACAAAAACTTTTGATATTATTAAGAAATGAGAAAAATCCATGGGTTTGAACTTTGAGGTCATTTAAGTCAAAATTAACCAAGCTGAAAGAAACCCCAAAGTACTTTCACACTTATTGCATCATCACCTACTTTGTACTTTCACAGTTACATATACAGTGTATGCTTAATGTTATTACAGGTCCAGGATCTACCATTACCAAGATATAAGACAATAAGTCAGTTTGACCTTTCAAGGTCCCTCAAAGGTCAAGATTAACAACACAAACAGAAACCCCGAAGGTAATTTCAAATTAAATTTCAGGGCTTTTTCTTGTTTTGTTTTGTTTTTTAAAGTAACCATGGGCCTACAGTCCACTTTTACCAACATATAAGCCAATATGTCAGATTTACCAGTGCGAAAAGCTTGAATTCTACAAAACACTTTGCAGGCATTCCGTGTCAGATAATCCATAAATATTGCATTATCATCTCCTTCACATTTTTGTTGAAGGTCCAATCGGGCAGCATCTATGTGTAAGAGCAAAGTATTCCATAAACCAGTTTTGATGATATTGTACCACATCATAGAACATGTATGGCCTGCTGCCATACACCCATACACTGACAGGATGGTATTGTACCACATCATAGTACATGCCCTCCACTGCTGCCATACACCCATACACTGACAGGATGGTATTGTACCACATCATAGTACATGCCCAGTACTGCTGCCATACACCCATACACTGACAGGATGGTACTGTACCACATCAAAGAACATGCCCTCCACTGCTGCCATACACCCATACACTGACAGGATGGTATTGTACCACATCATAGTACATACCCTGTACTGCTGCCATACACCCATACACTGACAGGATAGTATTGTACCACATCATAGTACATACCCTGTACTGCTGTACACCCATACACTGACAGGATGATATTGTACCACATCATAATACATGCCCTGCTGCCATACACCCATACACTGACAGGATGGTATTGTACCACATCATAGTACATGCCCAGTACTGCTGCCATACACCCATACACTGACAGGATGGTATTGTACCACATCATACTACATGCCCAGTACTGCTGCCATACACCCATACACTGACAGGATGGTATTGTACCACATCATAGTACATACCCTGTACTGCTGCCATACACCCATACACTGACAGGATGGTATTGTACCACATCATAGTACATGCCCTCCACTGCTGCCATACACCCATACACTGACAGGATGGTATTGTACCACATCATAGTACATGCCCAGTACTGCTGCCATACACCCATACACTGACAGGATGGTATTGTACCACATCATAGTACATACCCTGTACTGCTGCCATACACCCATACACTGACAGGATGGTATTGTACCACATCATAGTACATACCCTGTACTGCTGTACACCCATACACTGACAGGATGATATTGTACCACATCATAATACATGCCCTGCTGCCATACACCCATACACTGACAGGATGGTATTGTACCACATCATAGTACATGCCCTGTACTGCTGTACACCCATACACTGACAGGATGGTACTGTACCACATCATAGTACATGCCCAGTACTGCTGCCATACACCCATACACTGACAGGATGGTACTGTACCACATCATAGTACATACCCTGTACTGCTGCCATACACCCATACACTGACAGGATGGTATTGTACCACATCATAGTACATGCCGTGTACTGCTGCCATATACCCATACACTGACAGCAAATTACTGACACATCATCTCAAAGTTTTGACATCCCATAATTTTGTCAAAACCTAACATTATCCATTCATTTTCACAACCTTGCATCATCTTTAAGATTATATTCAGATAAAATTTCATGCAACCCTTTTCAAAAAACAAAAAAATTAAATTCATGAACTAGACAAACTTTCAAAGCAAGCATTGACTGAAAGGTCCGCCATTTGCTCAAATTAGGTCATGGTGACACCAAAATCTAATCAGGTCATCTTGGCATGGTAGGAAAGCATACTGCCAAATTTGAGCAAAACACATTGGGGCATTCTGGAGATAGCCCTAATGAGCATGTAATCAGGCTGTCATTTGCTCAAATTAGGTCATGATGACACCAAAATCTAATTAGTTCATCTTGCCAGGTAAGGTAAGCATATTGCCAAATATGAGCAAAAGACATGGAGGCGTTCTGTAGATATCACAGTAATTAGAATGTGCACATCCAGATGGACCAACAGACAACCCGAATACAGAGAGGGTCCCACCATAGGGCAGACTCTTAAAAATACATGTATAGAAATTATTGCATCATCACCTACATTGTACTTCACAAAGCTGGCACAGGACCTGGAGAACATCTTTGTGTAAAGTGAAAGCATTCCGTACAACCCATTTGAAAATGTTGAAACACATGGACTCTATTGCTACATGCACGTACAATAGCAGCACATACTAAATGACACATGGTACCAAAGTTCAATATCCCATAGCTTTGTAAAAAATTAACATATCTTTATCATTTTCACAAACTTCCAACACCTTTAGGCAGATATAAATATTCTGATAAAATTTTACACAATTATGTTTAGCCAATCTGGAGAAGAAGCAGAAAATGACCTTACACAAAAAATTTATCAAAAAAATCACACCACCACATGACGGCCAATATGGTAGTTATGTGGCCCCAGGTGATGCTGTAAGCAGTACAAAGACAATGGGCCCAGTAATTCTTGAGAAGAATAATAAAATTCTGATTTTTTTTTCAAAAAATAAATTGAAATATTCCTAAAGAAAAAAAAAAGGATATTGTATCATTATAAAGCTTGCAACCTTGGTAGAGAACCACTTAAGGAACATCCATGCACAATATCAAAACACTCCATTTAATGATTGAAGAAGTCCAAAATGTAAAAAGTGTGACAGACAGACAGATCTGGGATGCAAGCAAATGGATTTCATAACCTCTGCTGACCTGAGCTAAAAGGTCACGGTAAACCATATTATATAATATATTAGCATTGAACATGATCTATAAATTTAGCAAGTCTAACTTCATTTTTTTTAGATACAGAATTTTCATACCTTCAACACATTTTGTCTTATAATTTCCATTAAACTTTAGATAGCACCACTAACATCATAAACAATCAAGATTTTCACTTTTTGACCTTATATTACACAAGACTGTAAATGTAACACCAATATAACTGAACCTACACATTCCTACACTTGATAACTTCAAGAAAGTACATGGGACTAACTTCAACACTACAGCAATGTTGTGCTCACAAGAAAAGTTTAATGGATGCATAGATGAATGGATGGACAGACAGACATGTGGATGGCATAAGCTCTGCCTTTGGTTGGTAGAGCAAAACCAGTATCAAGTTACCACTGATCTGGGCTGTAGCACAAAAAAAAAAAAAAACCCACATAAAAACCTTTCATTGTAACTTGATCTATTCCTCACCCACAAATTTCAAAGCTCTCACAAGTGTACAATCAGTTCATGACTTCAATAATAAAAATCTGAAAGAACATATGTACCTCTCTTTCTTTCTTTCTTTCTTTCTTTTTTTTTTTGCACTTGCCAGGTCATGTTTATTTATTTATGAACACATACATCTATCTTAAATATCATACATGGTTGGACATGTGAGGATCCTGGGTGAATAGAAGTATGATCTTCATGCATCAAATTTAAACATCTAATTGAAATACAAGTTTGTTGATTTTTTTTGTATCTAAGACTACATCACGTACACTGCTACAATATTGCCACATTTCTAAATTTATATAGACACATGATACAAGTGAATAGGTAAACTGTCATGAAAGTTACATTGTCCATTTCTGTGGACTGTATGTGCAAAACAGTAACAGGCTACATGCAGAAGAATCAACTTTGAGAGAATAGAAAGAAAAACATACCACTGTGCTATATCAATGTCCTGTTTGTTCAGCAAGCCAAACAGTTCATTCAGCAGCATCTTGGCAACTGTCTTCACATTTCTGTCTCCACTCATTACCTCTTCAAAGTATTCCAACACTCCAGGTTCATTCTACAAGTGTTAATGGTTTTTGCACATGTGTTAGAATTATAAGATCCTAAGCAAACAAGAGAACCTTTAATTTCTCAATTAGAAAACTGTCAGTTTGAGGAGAGCAAAGAATGTTCATAGCATAGAGAATTGGAATTTTCCCACATTGGGGAAAAAAACAAGGGGCAATATGGTTTTTGCTGTTACCGTATATGCATTGTGTATGGTATACATGTACAGTGGTACCTGCTGTATGTGGCCACCCCTTCAGCCAAGAAAAAGTGGCCACACACAGCAGGTGACCTGTCACCACAGGTAAATTTTACAGAGAAATTGACTCCTATGTCCAAGGACAGTGACCACAAAAAGCAATGCGGCTGCTTACGGCAGTGGTTGCATACAACAGGTACCACTGTACTGTCATATAGAAATTTTTTAACAACAGCTTTTAATTTCCATACAAAATTATCCTCGTTTCTGCATATTCTTGATAACATCTGCTTCTGTCTCATCACATGGATACATGGTGCTGAAACATTGCTTGTTTTGATATACACTGTGCAAGCATCATGGCATATAGAACAGACAAGAAGTCACTAATTCTATGTGATTTGGTCACCTTTACCCCAGCTGCATCTTGTAATCTTTTGCAAGTATGTTGCACATCTCACCAAGAAAAACATATCTGTATCACTAAAATAAGTTATGCTGGTATCAGGTGGAATCACTATTTATTGGAACTACATGTACATGTAATATGTAAATTAAAGAAGAACAAAGGAAGCCGCAAATGTGACTTTGGAATATTCATTTCAACCAGCTGGAAAAAAAAAATCAAGGAAATACCTATTGTACATGTACAGCAAATATGACTTGTTGTTACACTTTAAGTAAGATGTAGGGTTGACTGGTCTATATGGAGAGGTCTTAATAGCAGGGATGAGAAAGCTTTCTTTATAGAAAACTAAAAAATGAGCTGGAAAACACTGAAATACAAGTGTGTAAACCAAGAAATCCATTAGTACATTTACTCAGAAAAACAGTGAAAATCCATTGATTAGTTGACAATTCCCATCCCTGTAATAGGCAGATTCCTCTTAAACATGATTCAGATGTTCAGTGTTTTTACATAAATCAGAACAGTCACCCCTAACAGACTTGATATATCCTGCCTGTGCACACATGGGTCCTGTGACATTGCATAAGAGGTCAAGGTCACCAAAACATAGCCGGGTCAAGAAATAGTATCTATGTACAATTAAGGTAAATTTGAATTTGCTGTGACCAGTAAGTCATGAGATGTTTTGCTTGCAAAGAAAGTGCTACTGGTGGCCAGTCAGACAAGCCAAAATCAGTAAAGTGGTACCTCTTTTGAGAGACCACCCCTATGGCTGGTCAAAATGTGGTCGCTCAAAACAGGTGGTCTTTCATTAGAGGTACAACAATATGGAAAAGATAGCACAGTGTTCTGAGAGAGCGGTCTTAAAAAGATATGAGGTCTGTCATTAGAGGGTCTCTCAAGAGAGGTACCACTGTATACATACCCCCAAACTTCATTTGCTGGGGATATAATAATGTAAACGTCCACATCCTGAGTTTTAAAGTGTGTAGGATGAGGGGTGTATCAATAAAAATAAATATGCAGCCTGAGTGCAACACTAAAGTTTGTTACATACTATTTTGGGGTAGCTTCCCTTAGACTTGCAATTTCAACCGGTTCAATCACTGGCCATCATGGAAATACTCAAATTTTGACTTTTTTGGTAACATTCAAATTCCTCATGAAGAATGCACCTGTTACTTGCACAGTAAATGCTTGTACAAGATCCGTTTTAATTCAATTTATTACCATCACGATAATCCATTTGTGATATTAAACTCACCACAATAGTAATAGCTTGCTCCAGAGTAAGGCCATATTGCTGTTCTAGCCTCATTCTGAGTTGGTGAGGCAGCTCCACCAGCCTCTCTCTGACTTTATCAATGTTAACCACCTGAGTTTCATCCAGTGCCTGTGGAACTGTGTCACTGGTGTACAAGCACAATGGTGGTAGATTGGGTTCAGGCATGAAGCGATAATCTTGAAGACGCTCCTTGTCTCTCATTACAATGGTTTCTCTGCAATGATTCAATATCATTTTTGTTTTCAAACTTATCTATGTTTCATAGTCACAATTCATATAAAAAGATATCACATTCAATAATCTGTATTATTTTGCTTGTGTGCTTTTCTTCAAACACAACTGCAGAGATCTGTTAAAAGATAGTTCAATTGTCATGTAATTTCATACAGATGTGAAAAAGCTTGCAGCTTTGCACATACATGTCATATCTGTCTTTATCCTTTCATTCTCTCAAAGCACATTGTATACACATACTAAAAATCCCTATTTGGAGAGTGTGGCCTTGTTCTGACACATCTCGTGTTTTAAAAAGAAAGTAAATCAATGTTTTAACTCATTCCATACCAGTCTGATTTTTCTGTATATTTACCTAAATTTAAGATGACAATTGCATATTTAAACTAGAACGGACTGATTTTCCAACAGAAAATCAAATGTCTCCCGGTGGAACACTTACGTCTCTGAATAAGCTACAGGTGATAACAAATTACAAATGACCAAGTTTGCTTGAAAATTACAGGCCTATTTCAGCTCTCACCTAGATACATTACTCTAGCAATTTTCATCAAGTTCTTCAAGCCTTATTGCAGAGAAACCAATTTCACATAAATGACCCTGTGACCTTGAAAATTAGGTGAAGGTCACCCAAATACAATCCCAACCTAGGTCTTGCCTAGATACATAATCCTACTAAGTTTCATCAAATTCTGTCAAGTCCTTCAAGACTTATCGCACGGTACATAATCCCACCAAGTTTCATCAAATTCCATCAAGTTCTTCATGACCTATCGCACGGAAACCATTTTCCCATAAGTGACCCTGTGACCTTGAAAATTAGGTCAAGGTCACCCAAATACAATCCCCACCTAGGTCTTGCCTAGCTACATAATCCCACCAAGTTTCATCAGATTCCATCTCGTTCTTCATGACTTATGGAACGGAAACCAATTTCACATAAGTGACCCTGTGACCTTGAAAATTAGGTCAAGGTCACCCAAATACAATCTCAACCTTGGTCTTACCTTGATACATAACCTTACCAAGTTTCATCAAATTTCATCATGTTCTTCATGACTTATTGAATGGAAACCAATTTCACATAAGTGACCCTGTGACCTTCAGCATTCGCTCAAGGTCATCCAAATACAATTCCAACCTAGGTCTTGCCAAGATACATGATCCTACCAAGTTTCATCATATTCCATCAAGTTTTTCATGACTTACCGCACGGAAACCAATTTCACACAAGTGACCCTGTGACCTTGAGAATTCGCTCAAGCTCATCCAAATACAATCCCAACCTAGGTCTTGCCTAGATACATAATCCTGCCATGTTTCATCAAATTCCATCAAGTTCTTCAAGACTTACCGCACGGAAACCAATTTCACACAAGTGACCCCGTGACCTTGAGAATTCGCTCAAGGTCATCCAAATACAATCCCAACCTAGGTCTTGCCTAGATACATAATCCTGCCATGTTTCATCAAATTCCATCAAGTTCTTCAAGACTTACCGCACGGAAACCAATTTCACATAAGTGACCCCGTGACCTTGAGAATTCGCTCAAGGTCATCCAAATACAATCCCAACCTAGGTCTTGCCTAGATACATAATCCTGCCATGTTTCATCAAATTCCATCAAGTTCTTCAAGACTTCTCGCACGGAAACCAATTTCACATAAATGACCCTGTGACCTTGAGAATTTGCTCAAGGTCACCCAAATACTATCCCCACCGAGGTCTTGCTTAGATACATAATCTTACCAAGTTTCATTAAATTCCATCAAGTTCTTCATGACTTAGAGCATGGAAACCAATTTCTCATAAGTGACCCTGTGACCTTGAGAATTTGCTCAAGGTCACCCAAATACTATCCCCACCTAGGTCTTGCCTAGATACATAATCCTACCAAGTTTCATCAAATTCCATCAAGTTTTTCATGACTTAGAGCATGGAAACCAATTTCACATAAGTGACCCTGTGACCTTGAGAATTTGCTCAAGGTCATCCAAATACAATCTCAACCTTGGTCTTACCTTGATACATAACCTTACCAAGTTTCATCAAATTTCATCATGTTCTTCATGACTTATTGAATGGAAACCAATTTCACATAAGTGACCCTGTGACCTTCAGCATTCGCTCAAGGTCATCCAAATACAATTCCAACCTAGGTCTTGCCAAGATACATGATCCTACCAAGTTTCATCATATTCCATCAAGTTTTTCATGACTTACCGCACGGAAACCAATTTCACACAAGTGACCCTGTGACCTTGAGAATTCGCTCAAGGTCATCCAAATACAATCCTAACCTAGGTCTTGCCTAGATACATAATCCTGCCATGTTTCATCAAATTCCATCAAGTTCTTCAAGACTTACCGCACGGAAACCAATTTCACATAAGTGACCCCGTGACCTTGAGAATTCGCTCAAGGTCATCCAACTACAATCCCAACCTAGGTCTTGCCTAGATACATAATCCTGCCATGTTTCATCAAATTCCATCAAGTTCTTCAAGACTTACCGCACGGAAACCAATTTCACATAAGTGACCCCGTGACCTTGAGAATTCGCTCAAGGTCATCCAAATACAATCCCAACCTAGGTCTTGCCTAGATACATAATCCTGCCATGTTTCATCAAATTCCATCAAGTTCTTCAAGACTTCTCGCACGGAAACCAATTTCACATAAATGACCCTGTGACCTTGAGAATTTGCTCAAGGTCACCCAAATACTATCCCCACCGAGGTCTTGCCTAGATACATAATCCTACCAAGTTTCATTAAATTCCATCAAGTTCTTCATGACTTAGAGCATGGAAACCAATTTCTCATAAGTGACCCTGTGACCTTGAGAATTTGCTCAAGGTCACCCAAATACTATCCCCACCTAGGTCTTGCCTAGATACATAATCCTACCAAGTTTCATCAAATTCCATCAAGTTTTTCATGACTTAGAGCATGGAAACCAATTTCACATAAGTGACCCTGTGACCTTGAGAATTTGCTCAAGGTCATCCAAATACAATACCAACCTAGGTCTTGCCTAGATACATAATCCTACCAAGTTTCATCAAATTCCATCATGTTCTTCATGACTTATCGCACGGAAACCAACTTCACATAAGTGACCCTGTGACCTTGAGAATTCGCTCAAGGTCACCCAAATAAAATCCCAACCGAGGTCTTGCCTAGATACATAATCCTACCAAGTTTCATCAAATTCCATCAGGTTCTTCAAGACTTATCGCACGGAAACCAATTTCACATAAGTGACCCTGTGACCTTGAGAATTCGCTCAAGGTCATCCAAATACAATCCCAAACTAGGTCTTGCCAAGATAAATGATCCTACCAAGTTTCATCAAATTCCATCAAGTTCTTCATGACTTATCGAACGGAAACCAATTTCACATAAGTGACCCTGTGACCTTGAAAATTAGGTCAAGGTCACTTAAATACAATCCCAACCTAGGTCTTGCCTAGATACATAATCCTACCAAATTTCATCAAATTCTGTCAAGTCCTTCAAGACTTATCGCACGGAAACCAAGTGTTGAAGAACCTGAACAACAACAACAACAACAACAACAAGAAGCGGAAGAAACGGGCACTAAACCAATATGTCCCCCGGCTTCCACCGGGAGACATAATTCTTCATGAAAAGACCTTTTGTTCAAGTTCCAACATGCCTATAGTTTTCAGGCAGTGCCACAACCACTGACCAAGGCCTGTGACCATAGGATGGAATGGGTTAAAAGAAAGTGAATCAATGTTTTAACCAGCGCTGTATTCTTTCAAAGTCATTACACCTTGCAAACATCCAAAGCAACACACACAAAATCATAGAAAAACAGCTCAATATTTGGTGGTTCCTAGTTGTGGCACATGCCTGGTGTCCTGTCATGTTTACCTGTCAAGACAAAGACATTTTGGAGATTTATAATTCAAAAGGCGTACACTCACTGGGAAAGTGTCCAAAGGATATGGATGCCCCCATCAGCATTGGACAGGGTAGCATGTAATTGGTGTAAAACTTCAAACATACTGTAAAATCTTCACATGGATAATAACTATATACACATAACTTTTCATATATTGATTGACATATCATCAAATTCCTGAAATACTGCATGAACTACACATGGCACAATTTTGACAAGAACCAATACTCATTTTTCTGGAATTGTCATTTTCACTAAGTTAATTAATGATTATCAACATAGGATAAATAACCCAAGACACAAACAAAACACCAGAGGTACATCTTCACATATTGATTAATGTTGCTATCAATATGAATATGATTTGTTCCTTTCACAAATTAATTTGCTATAATGATTTAGAACGAGGCACTTTTTCAGTGAATGGTACGGAACAGGACTTTGCTCTTAGAGTATCTGACTTGAGAGTGTTCAAACGGTAAACAGGCTTACGGATTTAGGTTTGGTAAGTTTATCTGTATTAAATAGCTATACCTCAAACATTTTGTGAAATACACATCACACAAGTTTGACAGGAGCGAATATTTTCATTGAACTGACATTTTTACAAAGTTAATTAATGAAAAATAAGCAAAGGTTAATCAACATTACAGGCAAACAACAGGACTGTGACAGTCCTGTGCTCAGATGACATGTACATGTACATATACCCTTGCGTATTTTTGAAGATTTGCCCCAAAAAGAACAACGAAATTCATAAAAAATAAAAAAATTAATGGAGCACGACCAGTTGAAATATGGTAGAGGTGTGACCAAGGTACATTGCCACCAAGTTTGAAGTCAGTCTGTATGATGGCTTTGGAAAAAGGAAGTCGAAAATGTGAATTAGCATTAGAATGCCCATTGACTTACATATATAGTAATCAATAGGAAAGGTGCACTTAACATTAAGCACCCAAATGGAAAAAATCGTTAAAAATCAGGAATCCACAGCAGTTCCACCTAGTGAACAATTTGTTTGACACTTCCACAAGAAACATATCCACCAAGTTTCAGCTTAATCTGAGAGACAGTTCTGGAGAAGAACTCAAAAATAACAAAAACACACAAAAAATCATAAAAAATTAGAAAAAAATTGCAGCACCCCCTGGAGCACAAATAAGAACTGGGAGTCCCTAGGAGTGTTCCTGTGTGATATCAAAACAATCACGTAAGACGTTTCAGAGAAGAAGAGTTTTTCAGATCCCCCCCCCTTAAAAAGAACCAAAAAATCATGAAAAATACAAAATCACTGGAGCGTGACCATTTTGACAAATCTGGTAGCAACCATCCAAGGTACATTGCCACCAAGTTTGGGGTGAATCTGGCTGACAGTTTTGGAGAAGTTGATTGTTGACGATGGTTGTCGGACAACAAATGACAGAAGAAGGACAACAACGGACAAAGGACCATAAGATAAGCTCAGCTACTGACAAGTCAGCTGGGCAAACAAAACCCATGGTGCACATCTTCATATATTGATAAATTATTCTATTAGGTTTCATAGCCATATATAAGAAAACTTCTTGAGAAATGCAGGACACAAATCTGACAAGTCCAACGTCAAATCAACATTTTCAGTAATTAACAATTGACTAGAAGCAAGTTTTTTGTGTGAAAAACATTATGCACCCGCCCCACCCCACCCCAACAGGTGCCTCTCACCATAGGCTATCCCTCTAAGATAGCCACCATTCTTCTGTGGATAGTTTGACCTTGACCTTTGACCTCAAGGTCACTTCCTAGCAAATTTATGGAAGTCTCACCTGTGGAATAATGATAAAGTTTGAAGGACTTTAATCATACCCAAACAGGGACCACTACACCACTCTGCCGCTGCCTACACAGGGCCCACTGTACATGCCACTCAGTCACTGCCTACACAGGGCCCACTGTACATACCACTCTGCCACTGCCTACACAGGGCCCACTGTACATGCCACTCAGTCACTGCCTACACAGGGCCCACTGCACATGCCACTCTGCCACTGCCTACACAGGGCCCACTGTACATGCCACTCAGTCACTGCCTACACAGGGACCACTTTATACACCATTTTAATAATCACTACCTATACCCGGACCACAGTATACACCATTTTTATATTCACTACCTATAGGGTGCACGGTTGGCTGAGCGGTAAGACGCTTGCCTTTCACCTCTGCGACACGGGTTTGATTCTCGTCCTGGGCAGCATGTGGAAAAAGTTCCTACCACTTTAACCGTGCACGGTGGTTTTCTCCGAGTTCTTCGGGTTTCCTCCACTAGGCAAGGTAGGAAGTATACGCCAACATCTGTGCCATGGAGAGTGACTCAATAAGTCAATGCTTGACTTCTTTCACAATCCATGTAAAACAAATGTGTCTATACTTTTTTATACTATACCGGGACCACAGTATACACCATTTTAATAATCACTACCTATACTGGGACCACAGTATACACCATCACTAGTAACTTCTTTCAGCGTTAGTGGGTGCGTTTTGGCATTTCAGATTGGTTCCCGGCGTTACACAGCGTTTGCCAGCCTGAGACGGTGTCCACATCGGCATTTGCCGGCATTACAAACGCTGGCAAACGCCGACTAACGCTGGCAAACGCCAAAATCCAATTAAGCCTTTTGGGGCTCGGCATTTGCCGGCATTAGTCGGCGTTTGCCAGCGTTTGACACCCTTTCAACGCCGGCAAATGCTGTGAAACGCCGACTAGTGCCGACTAACGCCGGCTACCGCTGGCAAACGCTCTCTGTAGTCCTCTCAACTAGCAAACTCAATGGGATACATGTAAAATTTGAATTCAGTTGAACTGGGATTAGAAGGATCATGGAAATTTGTGTCTTGTACTTGTACTAATCATTAATGTACTTTTATTTTTTATACTCATGGGCAATACAACATAATCATCTTTAATATTATGATGACGATTTATCCATTGAGGTGTATGTGTATTGAATGACTTTGCTCATGATCACTGATACATGTATATATGTATATTTTGGTCACCCCAATCTTGGTTGCAAAGTAAAGACAAACAAACAACCCTGTTTTCAATTTTTATTTAAACACAGCACAGCAATTTTTTATAGTTTGTACCGCACAAGTCAGCAATGCATAGCTTTGTGCTAGCATAGATGTGAATCCCTGTGAATATAATAGCCGACGTTAGTCCGCATTTCACAGCGTTTGCCAGCGTTGAAAGGGTGTCAAACGCTGGCAAACGCCGACTAACGCTGTCAAATGCCGACTAACACCGGCAAACGCCAACTAACGCCGGCCAACGCTGAGCACCAAAAGGCTTAATTGGATTTTGGCGTTTGCCAGCGTTAGTCGGCGTTCGCCGGCGTTTGTAATGCCGGCAAACGCCGTCTCACGTCAGCAAACGCCGTCTCACGCCGGCAAACGCCGTGTAACGCCGGAAACGCCGAAACGCACCCACTAACGCCGAAACAAGTTCCTAGTGCATTCAATCATTGCCTAGGCAGGGGCCACTGTATACACCCTTCAGTCACTGCCCAGACAGCGACCACTGTATACAGTTACAGTCACTGCCTACACCGGGACCACCGTAAACACCACTCAGTCAATGCCTAGACAGGGCCCATTATATACAGTTAAGCCTGCGTTAAACTTAACAGTCACCAAATGCATCAACCTTTTGCAACTTTTTCCCAACCATTTGAGTGAAAGGCAAACCTTTTTCAAACACTTTCTCAACCTTTATTGATGAAAATGTTGAAATGGTTTGAAATGGTTTGCAACCATTTCAACCATTTGAAACCCTTTGTCAACCTTTTGCAAACCTTTCACAACCTTTACAAACCCCAGTACAACACTGCGCAACACAAAAAATCACTGTATACACCATTCAGTCACTGCCTAGACAGGGATCACTGTATACACCACTCAGTCACTACTTACACAGGGATCACTGTATACACCACTCAGTCACTGCCTAGACAGGGATCACTGTATACACCACTCAGTCACTGCCTAGACAGGGATCACTGTATACACCATTCAGTCACTGCCTAGACAGGGATCACTGTATACACCACTCAGTCACTGCCTAGACAGGGATCACTGTATACACCATTCAGTCACTGCCTAGACAGGGATCACTGTATACACCACTCAGTCACTGCCTAGACAGGGATCACTGTATACACCACTCAGTCACTGCCTAGACAGGGATCACTGTATACACCACTCAGTCACTACCTAGACAAGGATCACTGTATACACCACTCAGTCACTACCTAGACAAGGATCATTGTATACACCACTCAGTCACTGCCTACACAGGGATCATTGTATACACCACTTAGTCACTGCCTAGACAGGGATCACTGTATACACCACTCAGTCACTGCCTAGACAGGGATCACTGTATACATCGTTCAGTCGCTGCCTAGACAGGGATCACTGTATACACCACTCAGTCACTGCCTAGACAGGGATCACTGTATACACCACTCAGTCACTGCCTAGACAGGGATCACTGTATACACCACTCAGTCACTGCCTAGACAGGGATCACTGTATACACCACTCAGTCACTGCCTAGACAGGGATCACTGTATACACCACTCAGTCACTGCCTAGACAGGGATCACTGTATACACCATTCAGTCACTGCCTAGACAGGGATCACTGTATACACCACTCAGTCACTGCCTAGACAGGGATCACTGTATACACCACTCAGTCACTGCCTAGACAGGGATCACTGTATACACCACTCAGTCACTGCCTAGACAGGGATCACTGTATACACCACTCAGTCACTACCTAGACAAGGATCACTGTATACACCACTCAGTCACTACCTAGACAAGGATCACTGTATACACCACTCAGTCACTGCCTAGACAGGGATCACTGTATACACCATTCAGTCACTGCCTAGACAGGGATCACTGTATACACCACTCAGTCACTACTTACACAGGGATCACTGTATACACCACTCAGTCACTGCCTAGACAGGGATCACTGTATACACCACTCAGTCACTGCCTAGACAGGGATCACTGTATTTACCACTCAGTCACCACCCAGACAAGGATCACTGTATACACCATTCAGCCACTACCTAGACAGGGATCACTGTGTACACCACTGTCACTGCCTAGACAGGGATCACTGTATACACCACTCAGTCACTACTTACACAGGGATCACTGTATACACCACTCAGTCACTACCTAGACAAGGATCACTGTATACACCATTCAGTCACTACCTAGACAGGGATCACTGTGTACACCACTCAGTCACTGCCTAGACAGGGATCATTGTATACACCACTCAGTCACTACCTAGACCGTGACCACTGTATACACCACTCAGCCACTGTCTAGACTGGGACCACTGTATACCACTTGGTCATTGCCTGACAAACTGTTAAAGCACTTTGGCATGCTTCCAATATGGTTAACTTAATACATACCCAGACTCAAAATCAAAGGATCTTGTTTCATTGATGATTTCTCCACCAGACTCCAATACTTTTGTCTGTCTGCTAATCTCATACTCTGTGTTCATGAAAAAAAAGCAAAACCAAAAATAAAGGCAAGCACTGAAATCCAATCTATATCCTGAAGATCACAGTTCATAAGGCTTCTTAACTAAACAGACGCAACCTTTTACAAAGTTTTCAATGGATTATATGGTGTATTATAAATTGTTCCCAGTGACATATGATCCCATCTATACCTGGATTGTAAACTGACATAAGACAGCTGTGTGAACCCACCCTTATATAGAACCCAGAACAAGTCCCAGCCTGAGCTGAGCTTAAGCTGCAGCTTCATATTGAGCCATTAAAGATTAGCAGAGCTGGGCATGGCTTAATTTAAGCTGATAGTATATGGATATGATTGACCCACTTAAATTTGTGACCTATTTTTACTAAGACCCTGCCAAGGTGCATTCACACCAAGCTTGAAATGTATCTGGTTTCCGACTACAGTTTTGGAGAATACAGTGTTGCCAGAAAGTCTTGCTCCAAAACTCTGGGGGTCACCAGTGAAGCCACTTGCAGGCACCACTTTTTAAAGTGTAATAAAAATTAAAATTCTGACACCATAACCAACTTAGAGCCAATGACGGCCACAGATATGTACAAGAAGCACACTGAGTAACTAACATCAAACTTTCAAACAGTTTTCTCTGCAGAAGTCCCTTGTACAATGTGTACTGGAGGAGGACCACGTGCAGGGGCCACCAGAGGAGACTATGAAAAACTTTCTGGCCACACTGTATAACATAAACATACATGTGTACTAGTATTCCAATATTAACAGCAGTAATTATAACATGCAGTGTACATTCTTTTCAATCACTATGTAATTTTCAAAATTTGTTAACGAGAGGGCTGTGCGAACAGCCCATGCTCAACTGACTTAGAGATTCATCACACTTGTGGCTCTGTGAACTTGGGATAGGATCAAGGTCACACATGTATGGAGTAAGTCTGACCTTTATGGAAGAACGCACTACTAAAATTTTTCGGTAGCAGATGCAGAATTTGGGCAGCAGGCAGTGGTGAACAGCGGCAGAGAGCGGCATACAGCTGCGATCCACGGCAGACCTGCTTACCACCGCTGTCTGCCGCCAAAATCCAATTGAGATTTCTGGAGCTCAGTGGTAGACAGCAGCAGTTGGCAGCAGACAGCGGCAGAGAGTCCTTCACTGTTGTATGCAATTTAACTGACAGGTATGGGTGAGTGAAAATAAAGCTAACTGATGTGTACATGTATATAAGTGAATGAACAGAACAATATAAGTGAACTGAGCTAAACTGAAGTCTTATGTACCATGAATGAGCAGTTTCCTTTCCTTTCTAATCACCTGGATTCATATTTTGCATTTTATATACTGCAGTTGTAAGAAAATGTACAGAGCGGCAGCCAGCAGCAGATCTGCTACTGACCGCCACTGTCTACCACTGAGCTCCAGAAGTCTCAATTGGATTTTGGTGGCAGACAGCAGCAGTTGGCAAGTCTGCCACCAACAGCCGCTGTATGCTACCGGCTGCTGCTGTTCACTGTCTGCCGCTCAAATGCTGCATTCGCCACTGAAAAAGTTTACTAGTGACACTAACATGTGTAACATCAAAGTCCTAGTTCAAGTAGTTCTCAAGTTATCGTGAAGAGTATAAATTTTCATGTATGTCTCTGGGAGTGTCCTTGTATCATATGAAAACAATTGGGTGAGCAGTTATGGAAAATATTTTTTAAGATTTGCCCAGAAAAAGAGCAAAAATAATTCATAAAAAAATCCTAAAGTCACTGGAGCATAACCATTTGAATAACCCTGGTACAGACCCACCCAAGGTACATTGCCACTATTAAAGTTTGAAGTCAATCTGATCGACAGTTTCTTTGGAGGAGTCCAAAATTTGAATTAGCATTAGAATGCCCATTGACTCGCATATAGTAACCAATAGGTAAGGTGCATTTACCTATAAGTACCCGAATTGAAAAATTGTTAAAAACAAGAAAACCACAGCAGTGCCACCTAGTGAACAACATTGTTTGACCCTTCCACAAGAAACATATCCACCAAGTTTCAGCTTATTCTGAGTGACGGTCCTGGAGAAGAAGTGGAAAGTAGCAAAAACATACAAAAAATTGTACAAAAATGAAAGAAATTGCAGTGCCACGTGGTGAACAAATAAGAACTAGAAGTCCCTAGGAGTGTTCCTGTGTGATATCAAAGCAAATGGATGAACAGTTTCGGAGAGGATTTTTTTAAGATTTGCCCCTAAAAAGAACAAACAAATTCATAAAACTCCAAAAATCATTAAAGCATGACCATTTGAACAAACTTGATAGCACCCACTTAAGGCACATTCCCACAAAGTTTGAAGTGAATCTGGCAGACAGTTTTGGAGAAGAAGTTGAAAATATGAATTGTGGACAGACGGACGGACGAAAGACAGACGATGGACAACTGACCATCATATCAGCTCAGCCGATTGACAAGTCTGCTGAGCTAAAAAATAAGAAAATAGTATTCAAGTGGCAGCTCTAAATGTACATGTTTGGTGGAGATTGAATCAAGGTATTTTTCTATTAATTTGAACACAACCCAACTTGCAGTTTAGGGAAAGAAGTCAAAAATTAAAAACACAAAAAAATCATGAATTGAACAAAAACCTGGTAGGAGAGTTACAGTGCTCCCAGGGTCACTGGGACAGGGCACACGCTCACTCTGGTATGAGGACTCTCTAGTGGATCACTGGCAGCGCAGCTTGCCATGTTAACCCTTTCCCCCTTGAATTAAGACTGAGTCAACAGCTTTCCTTGGCATGGGTTGGGCACTAACATTAAGTGCCCAACCCATGCCAAGGAAAGCTGTTGACCTGGGGCATGTGATCTTGATAAGTCTCATGTACATTCCTCAGTCAAATTGTTTTTCATAACTGTTGAAATTAGTTGAAAACACTGAAGCAGACATTTGACCGCCAGCCAGTTTTAGCCGGTTTAAGGGGGAAAGGGTTAAACCATGTAACTAATTGATTGGCAGACTCTGGTTTGCTGTGTGCTGTATGTAAACAAATGCGAAATGGCAGTCAAGGGATTAATCTACCATAGTTTCAGGGCCTTTTTATTTTTCCCAATTTGAAGAAAAGGCCCCAAATTTGTCTCCAGTCCTCTGAAATTATCAAAAAAATCAGGTTTGCAGTAGTTTAAATGTATCTATACAAACCATAACAACATGTACTTTGACAGCAGCACCACCCAGCTACCATACATAGCAGGGACTATGTTTAGTTACATTTCATACGAGTTTCAAGAGAATACAGCCAACAGCTTTGGAGAATACAAATATTTAGTTTGCATAAATTCAGAAACAAAAATTAAAAAACAAGTCATAGCACTACATTACGTAGAATGTTTTAATGCCTTGGGTTACTTAGAAGTGTTTTTCAATTTTAAAGAAAAGTGGTTTCACAGAAATTTTAAAATTTTCTTATAAAAATAAAAACAAAAATCGCCAAAAATGAAATCATTTAGTGTGTGAGTTGTTGAACCACCTGGTTAGAGAACTACCAAAGACACATCCCTACCAAGTTTGGAAATGGTTAGTTTTTGAAAAGTCAGGAGTGTGAATTGTTCATGGATGATAAATGTACATAGGAGCATTGTATCAGTTCAGCTGACTGACAAGTCAGCTGAGCTAAAACCAAGCTAGTCCACGAGAACATTGACAAATCCTTCACACTGACACAACCCTGGGCTCAAAACATGCAAAAGGAAGTTAATTTAGTTCAAGTATGTGATGGCATGGCTTACCTATAGCCTTGGTCACATATTTTATACTGTTGAGGTTTTTTACTTCTGTACGTACACCAAGTGGTTCTCCTGGCTGATGAACTGAAATGTTGGCATCTACCCGCAGGGAACCCTCTGAAAATACATGACATATGTCACTCACTGCTTTCACACTTAAAAAGATTCTGCTGTTGGTCAGGCTGTAACTTGTCATACATTTATATGCACGTTATTTGAACCTGCTTTTTATCCATTTAACATATGGATGATCAGGGCAAAAAAATTCCAACATGGGTGTACTTGCCAGAGGACAAGTGTCCCTATCTTTAACATGTTATTTTTCTGGATTTTCACTTGTCCTGTATCAAATTTTACTTGTCCGAGACAATAGGACATAGAAATTTTCTCATGCAGTGACAACAGTATCCATTTATTTGTTCTGTACATATGCAACATTGTAACACTGCACATGTACAGAACAGATACAATGTATGTGGATACTATTATCATGGCAGGCTGAGTGTCACACTTCTGTATGATTCCTACTGATCACCCAGCATGGTGATTTGACAGGAAATTTTCAAAGTGTGACATTTCACACCTAAATTTCTAGCACTATTTTGTGTATAATAAAGTGTACAGCATCAGAGTGTTTAATTAACATGTAGTTTAGCATTTTTTGAGTCATAAAAAGAGAGGGATGCTTATAGGGGGCAACAGTCAGTATCATACTTATGTGAAATCTCTTTGAAACTTGAAGCAGCAATGGTGGTAAAGTACTGATTAAGTGAATATGCATATTTTAAAATTCACTGATAGTAACAACACAATTACAACAAGTTAATGAGTATTGCAGAGCAATACATAGTCCCCCGCTCGTCGCCCACGAGGTTGAATGGACTACTATATAGGGGTGTGACCTAGATGAAAAAAAAAAATTAAAAGTATGGCACATTCTTAGATTAAGCTTCACATTTGTGTAAAATTTCATTAATCTAAGTAAAAGGACAAAAAAGTCATGGCCCGGACAAGATTTTGAATGGATTTCACAGTGACCTAGATATTTGACCTAGTGACCTACTTTTGCCATGTGACACAACAACTCCCCAGGTAGTATTAAAATAATAAATTTGGTAGCTGTAGGTATTATAGTAAGGGAAATATGGCATGGACAAGGTTTTACATGGAGTTTACACTGTGACCTAGATATTTGACCTAGTGACCTAGTTTTGCACCGTGACACACTTTTAGGACACAATACATTATCAGTAAACTTTTATAACAAGAAGTCAACCGGACAAAATTTGTATTGTATCTTGAGCTTGCTTAATGAACTTCGTTAATTGATTAATTAATGGAAGTAATTAGCCACAGAAAACAATGCGTATGCACACCTACTATCTAAGGTCTACACACCATAAAAAATTCAAAGGGCTAGCATTAATAGTTTAGAAGATATGGCCCGGACAAAATTTGTATTGTATCTTGAGCTTGCTTAATGAACTTTGTTAATTAATTAATTAATGGAAGTAATTAGCCACAGAAAACAATGCGTATGCACACCTACTACCTAAGGTCTACACACCATAAAAAATTCAAAGGGCTAGCATTAATAGTTTAGAAGATATGGCCCGGACAAAATTTGTCTTGCTTAATGAACTTTGTTAAATAATTAATTAATGCAAGTAATTAGCCACACAAAACAATGCCTATGCACAGCTACTACCTAAGGTCTACCCACCATAAAAAAATTGAAGAGGTAGCATTAATATAGGGAAGATATGTGCCGGACAAAATTTGTTTCTGTATATTTACATATCGTGGTGACCCAAATATTTGACCTAGTGACCTAGTTTTGCTTTATGACACTTTCTTAGACTAAGCTTCACATTTGTGTAACATTTCATGACTCTAAGTAAAAGGACAAAAAAAGTTATGGCCCGGACAAGATTTTTCATACATATGTATTCTGTGACCCAGATATTTGACCTAGTGACCTACTTTTGGCACACCATACACCTCTATCCTAGGAAGTACAAACACATTAAATTTGGTAGCTGTGGGTGTTACGGTGTTGGAAATATGGCCCAGAGAAGCTTCGGACGGACGGACGGAAGGACGGACGGACGGACGGACGGAAGGACGGACGGACGGAAGGACAGACGGACGGAAGGACGGACGGATGGGAGGACGGACGGACGGAAAGAGGGACGGACGAGGTGCAAACCTATAGTCCCCCACCAAGTGGGCGGGGGACTAAATATGGACTGCAGAATAGGATAACGACTACCAGGAAGTGGTTCTGGATGAAAAGACAAAAAAATAATATATATTTTTCATACAGTCTGACCTGTCTTAAGGGACCACCCATGCGAGTTATTGAAAGTGGTCCCTAAGGACAGATATACCTCAAATACATCCAGACAGAATTAAATTGAAATTAGTACTTTCCATTCTTTATTATCACCTAGCATATATATTATACATCCCAACAGGAACAAATTAAAACGGTTGTTTCAGGTCACAAGGTATCACCCTTCATAAACCTCCCCTAAAGAGAATAATACTGAATAACTGGGGGAAATTTGAGGCCTCTAAATGTGCTCCTACTCTCACAAATAAAGAGTTACCCTGGGTTACAGTCAACCAACTAACTCCAAGTATACATTGGTCAGAGCATGCATCAAATATCCCCTGATCCAATAAATACCCCAAAATTTCAGGGGTCACCGATATAAATCCAAGAAATACCAATAATTGCACATATTGCTTCAGAATTAACATATGAGGTAGAGTCAAAAGCACACAAACAGGTCACACATACAGCACAGCACATGGTGGCTCATGCAAACACAATATTAACATATATACAGAAAGCTGTTCACTCAGCTTTAACTCTTTTAGTGCCAACTGCAACTAAGGTTAAAATACTCAACATGAACTACTGTGATTTTTGATATACACGTAATACAATGCACGATTCATGTTCCTTGCAAAAAGACCTTTCATTCAAGTACCAGCATGCTTGTAGTTGCATATAATGTCATAGTCCTGGTCAACAGCCACATCAAGCTCCCAGTGCAATGTGCCAAAAGCAACCCCAAAAAGCTGTTGAATCAGTAAAAAATGTGGCCCTGAAAGAGTTAAACTCTGTTTTCAGTCAATTGGAAGGGGTTAACACTGTTCTTTCTCTAATAGCTCCCCCCTCCCCAACCTTTCTGTGCTACATATATCAAGTCACATCAGAAAGGTGGCCTCTTTACAGGAAGCAATTATAATAGGAACAGCAGAGAAAAGAACTGCACGAGAAAGGAGCTAGGCTGGCACTAGAAAATTTTATCTTTTAGCCAGTCTGGCTAACTTAGCCGAAAACTTATTAGCCAGACTTAGCCAAATTAAATTTTGGAGGTACTACTTGGGGCTAGCTCTAAGGATTTTATTGTATGAACCATTTTTTGCTAAAGAATCAAGAATATCTTATTTGCCAAAAACAACCAGATTTAGGTCATGTATAATGATCATTTTCTAATAAATTGTGAATATCATTTAGCCAGTTTGGCTAACTAATGACAAAAATTATTAGCCAGTTCACACCTTTTTAGCCGGTGGCTAACTGGCTAATGCTTAGCGCTAGCCCAGAATCAGAATCAGAATCATTTTATTTGACATATAGATAACAAATTTGTACAAGAATATATGCAACAAAATAGATAATATGACATTGTTTTGAAACAAATTTACGCAGAACAAAATATGTCAGGAGACCTCAGCTAAGGATATTTTATCCGCTCTCGCTGAGGCCACCTACAAAGGAGAGATGACCTTTTTTTACAGCATTTACATTGCAGATCCAAAACACTAATGCTGAGAAAAGATAATACAATAGTGAGATTTTAACTTATTTCCAGTGGAACAATATCTTCATGATTGTTGCATACATAACAGTTAGGTATGGTACACTCACATTGATATTTACTCACAAAATATGACTTACTGTATTTTGAAAAGCTAAGGTATGAATGTGTTAGGATTTTGTCTTTAATGCAGGGAGGGATATTTTGGAGTAAATGAGGAATGTAGTAGCGAATACAATTTTTCAATGTTGCTTTTTTAGGTGCAGGGATAATAGGTCTTCCTCTAGAACGTGTAAAATGAGGGTGTGATACAAGAGTAAATTCAAACATATTTTCAAAATGACTTGGAACTTCACATTTAGTGTAACGGTAATAAAACTTGAGTGCCTTTAACTGCAGAATATCATGTACTTTTAAAACATTCAGCTGCTTAAATAAGGGATCTGTATGGGCATTATACCCAGCATTACATATGAGACGTATCACTTTCTTTTGCAACATGAAAATTCGATCAAAAGAATAGCCCCATACAAGAATACAATAGTTTAGATGTGATAGGAATAGGGAATTGTACATTAAAAGTAAAGTTCTTGTGGGAAGATATTCCAAGTTTTTTGAAAATTCCAACCACTTTAGAGAGTTTGTTGCCAATTTTGGATAAATGGGAATTCCAATTCAAATTTTCATGTATACATAAACCAAGGAAATCAAAATCCTCAACCCTGGAAATCGCAACATCATCAATTTTTAAGTCTAGCACAAAATTTATCTTTTTCTGTGGGAAATGAAATAACATGTACTTTGTTTTTGCAATATTCAATGATAATTTGTTAGCAACTAGCCAGTTATGAACATTTCTTAATTCCACATTAATGGAACTTGACACATTTCCTTGAGTGTCAGATGTAACATTAGAAAAACACAAAGAATTTATCAAAGTTGTGTCATCTGCATATAAGATGGAATCAAACTGAGTTGAAGCTAAGTACATGTCATTTGTATAAATGATAAACAGGAGCGGGCCAAGAATGGACCCTTGGGGTACCCCTGTGGTTACAGGTAAAGTATCTGAACATAAACCATCAAAATAAACATACTGTTTCCTACCAGATAGGTAGTCTTTAAACCATTCCAATGCCACACCTGTTATGCCATAATACTGAAGTTTATGCAAAAGAATTTTATGGTCCAAGGTATCAAAAGCTTTGCTTAGGTCTAGATAAATAGCTATGGGTAGCTTTTCATGATCAAGAATTTTCATAATTCGATCTGTGAACTCTAAGGCAGCGCTTTCAGTGGAGTGCAACTTTTTAAATCCATGTTGACTTTTGTAAAATAACATTTTTGACACAAAATATTCATTTAGTTGATTGTATACCACTTTTTCAAAAATTTTGGATATGGCAGGCAATAGTGAGATTGGGCGATAGTTTTCAATAATGGTCTCATCATCTTTTTTAAATAAAGGAACTACTTTCGCAATTTTTAATTTATCAGGAAAAATGCCAGTTACCAAGGACTGATTAATAATCAAAGTTAGTGGTGCAGTAATGAATAGGTTGAGACCTTTCAATAATTTCATTGATAAATTATCATGTCCTGTACTGGTCTTAGGTTTCAAATTTTGAATGATGCTAGCAATGCATGATGAGTCCACAGGCGAGAAAGAAAAAATATGTTCAATGCGTGTTTTTAGATATGATGTAAAAGATGGTCCATCCTTAACATTTATTTTGGCTGCAAGCTTAGGGCCAATATGTGAGAAAAAATGATTGAATCTGTTTGCAATTATTTCTTTATTACTAGTTTTGTTGTTGTCGATTTGAAAAAAGGAAGATAGGACTTTTTTATTTTTGTTACTGTGAAGAATAACTTTTATAGTATCCCAGGTTTTTTTAGTATTGTGTTTATATTTTTCAAACTCAGAATGATAATATCTGTGTTTCAGTTCATTTATATTTCTATTTAATATTGAATTGTAAGTTTTCAAATTTTGTTTCAGGGTATTATATTGGGGATCAATTTGAGAAGTACTTTTCAATTTTTTATAAAGCCCATCACGATATTTGATTGACTTCAAAATACCATTAGTAATCCATGAAGAATGCTTATGTTTGTATCTATCAAATTTAACAGTTTTAATAGGAAGATGTTTGTTTTTGGCATTCACAAGAATTTCCTCTAACTTGTCATAATTTTCATTTGGGTTACAATGTAAGTCAGTATTTAGATTCGATATAATATTGGTATTGTTAATTTCATCGTAAAAACGTTGAAAGGCATGAGGGTCTTTAGTTTCAATTTTTACAAATTTGGGGGGCATTTGAGCTTTCAGCTTTAAATCAATACAAGTAAGAATAGGTAAATGATCTGATAGGTCCGAAAGTAAAATCGCAGATACACATGTACGAACTGAACGTGACAATTTGCAGAAAACCTGATCTATGAGGGTGGCAGTTCTTTCTGTAAGTCTGGTTGGCAAGGTAATTTTAGGATAGAGACTGTTGCATAACATGATATCTAAATATTCAGCATATTTTTGTCTGGTATTTATCTTTAACAAGTCCAAATTAAAATCCCCAACAATGATTATTTCGGATGATTCACGTGATAAAGTTTCAATTATTGGGCTAAGTTCAGTTGTAAACCTGTCAATATCCTCGTTTCTGTCTCTGGGTGGTCTATAAATATTACATAGTGTTATCCTTTTCTCTGTATCATTCATATATACATCAACAAAAAGTCCTTCCCAAACTTTGTTTGGAATATAAAAATTTCTAAGTGAAAAATTCAAACTTTTATGCAAGTATATAAGTAGACCACCATGAGAACTACAAGTAGCTCCAAGGGTAATCATGACATAATTATTCAGGTTAAAAAGTGAAACATTGAGTGAGTCTCCATCTAGCCAAGTTTCTTGTAGACAAATAGCATCAAATTCAAAGTCATTTTTTGCCAGATCATTTATCAGTATGTGGAACTTGTCAAATTTTGCATTCAAACTTTGAATATTTAGATCTAGTACAGAAAAGGTGTCTTTTAATGGCTTGAGATATTCAGCTAAATATTTAGTTTCAATATACGGTGAGTCAGAGGCAATAGATATAGTATTTTCTAAGTCATTTGTGTCATTTAGGAGCTCATTTAAGCAATTTGCAGAGATTCCCCCAAAATTTCTCAACACATCCTCATTTATGATTTCAGGTCTCATCATTTAATATACAATGTAACAATTATGATGAAATCTGAATTATAAGATACTGAAAGGAGTACCACAGCATGAAAGATATTTGTTGATAACATAAAGAGTGACTTTAGCATGAATCTGAAAATTGTCAAACGGCAAAAATACATACAAGCTGAAAAGAAAGAAAAAGACAAAAACATGTAGAAAGTCAAGAGCAAACACATGTTTGCGACAAAAAATCTGTGGTATAGAAAAGAAAAAAGTCCCCTAGCCCAGAGGAGCCCATGGTGAGGGGGTGATATCTGTCAAGATACACCTTACAAGAGTGGTAACTCCTGCAACATGATTATGATGTCAATGTATTTGCAGGTACTGTGAAATTTGAGTCTACAATGATGACTGTATTGTGTGAGATGTTTCAAAGCACTAACCTTGCATTTTGCCATCACATGTGCCCAGAGCCTGCAGTATCAGCTGTAACTCCCTGACAAATGCTGCTGCCTCTTCCCCACTGCTGAAGTCTGGTGCTGTCACAATCTCCATCAGACCAACACCTTTGCAAGGTAACACATGTGGATATCTTACTATTTCATGGTTAACTACTCCAGGAAGAGGGCAACATAGAACTTCCACTTGCCTACATAGATAGACTGTGGCTCCCTTTGATTACTACACCCTGCCAGTGGAGTGCCAACATCACTTTCAAAATAGCGATACTGAGTCTGTCTATGCAGGCAAAACCTACACTGAAGTCCTCAGTTTGATGGAGGGGGGTAAGGGGTTTTCCGTACTAGCATACTGGGCATTTTTATATTTAATACAAAGAGAAACTTAACAAACCTAATTCTGTAAGCCCATGTACTGTTTGAACACTATCAAGTCCGATATTCTAAGAGCAAAGTCCTATTCCGTACCATTCACTGAAAAACTGTATTGTTCTAAATCATAATAGCAAATTAATTTATGAAAGGAACAAATCATATTCATAAAATTTGAAATTTAGAAGAAAGTTTTAGGCATTACTAGCCTTTAAAAAATCGGGTCATCAGCGGGGAACCAGCGCAAGACTTGTTTCGGTGCCATTAATCCCTGGACAAGTCATTCTGCTAACTGGCGGCACCATCCCACACTTACCTACAGCGCCTGGTCTTACAACTGACCCGACAAGGCCTACCTAACGGACTGATCAGATCAAACTGATTAAACCAGCCTTTCAACATCAAAGTTCAAGTAAAACACAAATATAACGACGTGACGTAAAGGAGTCACGCTATAAATTGCGTCACACCTGAAAACTGGTCAGATCTTCGTTGTCCCGTTTCAGCAATAAAAATAGGCCTATTTATTATAAACTCGCTGTATTTCACAGCCGATGAAATCACTACTAATGGGTAGATCTGTATTAATAACGAATCAATCACATAAGATTTAATGTAATTTTTTTAATTCTAGGTTTAAAAAGCCAAATGAATTAACAAACGGGTCATTAGTGGGAAACCTTGAACTGAAATTACCGTCATGAGGCATTTTAACTCTCAATCTCGAATCGTCTAAGATGCATTACAAGTTAGGGGTTGAGTTGGGTTGGGCGGTGGGGGTGGGGGGGGGAGCACTGTACCTTTTGGAGCAACTATTCATCTATTCATGTACCTTTTTTCTTTCATATTTTAACTAAAACCTTACTAATTATATCTGAAATCTAAACAAATGAGCAGTTCTATGTAGATATATAAATTGCTAAGTAAAGCTAGGAAATAATAATAATAATAAAAATAATAATAATAATAATAATAATAATAATAATAATAATAATAATAATAATAATAATAATAATAATAATAATAATAAAATACACATGTCTGATACCCTCTGCGGCTGGGACACAGCTCGAGGCATTCTCCCAACCCCTACTAGTTTCTACTCCACACAGAGGAAACCAGGCATGTCGATATTAGACCATAAAATTTATTATTTCAAAAACCTTAATGTAAGTCATGTAGGCCTATCTGGCGCATAAGAAACACATAAGATAAATATAACTATGTAGCATGTAAGAAATTTTTGACATTTAAATTATTTATGATGTAATAGAGAGCCAGAACGTATTAAAATTGGAGAGGCCATATTTCAAAACAAATTCTGGATGTCTGCAACAAAGTGTTAAAATATTTTTTCAAAAGCCTTGTTTCATAACCTCTTGATATAAGTTTATTGTAAGTAAGTTTAACTCTAAATGCAAAATCTATAAATTTATCCGAAACACGACAGAAACGTAATATTTGAGATAAAAAAGTATTATAACTCAATTTCACCGAGATATTACTATCTGGAAAAGGATAATTAACAACTTCAAAATTGTAATCATCTATTTTGTGATAAATTTTAGTCACAAAACTATTATCAATTATCTTAATATCTAAATCTAGAAATACATCATGATAAGGATCGACATCATTGCTCTTTAAAGGAATTTCTTTGGGGTAAATTTTATTAGCAATTTCGAAGAAATTTTCAATGTTTGGGCAAGCGATATCATCAATATATCTTGAAATGAAGGACAATTTTTTAGCCAGGTGAAAATCTGTTATCATTAGATTTTGCATGAATTCAAATTCAAGCCATGTTAAATACAGATCAGCAAGTAAAGGAGAGCAATTACTACCCATCGGGATTCCATTTATTTGTTGAAATATGTGACATCCAAATGTAACAAATGTATTATCTAAAAGAAAATGAATTGCATCTATAAGTTGTCCTATAGTGTAAGATTTCCAATTATTTTCCTTCTTCATTTTTTCTGACTAAAATGATGTTTTATTAAAAACATTGATATTTATATATTTGTGAGCCGAATGTTTGAACATTTTGATAATTACTTTTTCCAATATTAATTTAACTTTTTGAAGAGGTAAATTAGTAAAAAGTATTGAAAAATCAAAAGTATGTATACTCTTAGCTTTCAAATTTTTGATTTTTGAAATAAATTCCATAGAATTATTAATACTCCAGAAACAATTGATACCTGTGTACCTTTGAATTGCAGAAAAGTATTTATGAAAATGTTTTCTGATAGTAATTAAACAAAGAGTTACTTCCACTGATAATTGTTTAGTGCTACAATTAGATGCTCCTGCTATAAATCGAGATTTATAAGGATTTTTATGTAGCTTAGGAATCCAGAATATTAAAGGAAGTGAATGATCTTTATCAGATGTTTTGATATTGCAATTTTGTAACATGTAATTTTCGTGAAAATTTAATATGTCATCTTTATGTTGGTGCACTGGTAAGTAAACTTCATTACCTTTTATACCTAAATTGTTGTTTATACCTAGCTCTTTATTTAAAACGTCAATGTAATATTTTTTACAAATAATTCCAAAGTTGTTACCAGCTTTATCTCTAGGACAAATGACAAATCTTTCATGAAAATCTTTCAAATAAATAGAGACCTCTGTCTTTTAAAAATGCTTGATGCAAATTTCTTATTTTTTGCTTTGAGGGCGAATAATTTATCTTTAATGACTTTTTTTACATTTATTGACCAACCTTTAAATTCTGAAACATTTTTCTTTTCCATTCTTGCCCATTTGACTGAGAAAATGTCAATGGATTCGCAGAGATTTATAAACGTTTTGAAAGTTCAAGGAGTGACTTTCTCTGAATTTAGTACCCTTTTTCATTAAATTCCTTAGTTTTATGTTCTCAATTATGTTGAGGTCTCCTGTAAAAACATGTTTGTGAAATGAATCTACAAATTTACAGTACTTGTCATTTGTTAAACAGTCACACGTATTATTCACAAAAATATTAATATCTGAAATATTTAACAGTGTATTTTTATAGTTTAAAATTGATTGCCCAATATTCTTTCCATATTTAAAGGAAATAATTGGAGGTTTATTATATTTACAATTAGTTGGGATCATCTTTTTTACAAATGGAAATTTGAAAATTGATTGAATATTAAGCTGGTCTATAATTTTATGTATGAAAGTTATACTACAGAACAATCGGTCAGAGTTTCTTATCTTTGTACTTGGAGCTTTTCTCAATTTATAATGGAAATGCCATAATTACATGTACATACTAGAATCCCTTTTAATGTCCATACTTTGTACCAAACATTATTTGTACATTATTCTTATTTTCCATACCTTGTACTGCAAAATTATTATTTGTACCAGCATACCAGGGACCCCCCTTACCCACCCCTCTTTGATTGTCCACTCATTCACTTGATAGATCTCATCTACAATTCTCAGTCAAATTGTTTTTCACTTCTGTTGAAATTAGTTGAAAACACTGAAGCAGATGACATTTGATCACCAGCCACATTTTGGCCAGTTTAAAGTGGAAAGGGTTAATTTAATTCATATGCATGTGGCATACATGTATATTGGAAGTATTGGACTTTTTAAAATTTATACAATGAAACCTGTTTTGAGAGACTACTGAGATGAAAGACCACCTGCCTTTTCAGACCATGTTTACTGTGTCCCTTTTGCTATTATCTTTCCCATGTTATTGTACCTCTATTGAGAGACCACCTGCCTTATGTGACCAGTTTTTGGCCTGCCCTTGGGGTGGTCTCTCAAAACAGGTTTCACTGTACATGTAGGTCTCAAAAATTACTCAATAATATTGTCAGATAATTTTTTTATGAATTTATGTATTTAGGAGTAAGCAAAAAGCTGGTGGTAAATAATCACAAGAATACCCTTTAAAGCCACATGGCAAGTTTTCCTGGTATTGAAGTCTCTGCTGTGCATCAAACTTCATGGTCTTGACCCAGTAAAATATTAGTTCACTAGCCATTATTGCAAGGAATACACTTGATCTACATGTACTTCATTTTAAGAAATGACAAGACAGTAATATTATGAAAACTGTACAGTGTCTATAGGTGGCAAGTTTAGCACACATTTCCTACATGATACAGCAATGTCAGTGACCTGAATGCCTCAAGACAGATGGACAGTAGGCCTTGCTGCTTTTATGTCACTCTCAGACAATGAAGCTAAATAGCACTTATCATTGATATGCCACCTGTTCCACACATACATGTAGATGGAAGATATAATATGTTATAGTCTCTCATTTATTGCTTTCTTTTACAAATAGTTTACAGTCATGAAAACTGGTCACATGAGATGCTACAGAGACATGAAGTACAGTGGTCCCAGTCCACAAATCACATCTCATATGATCCTCAGATTCTTATCATACAAACAGGTGATCTTTCAAAGAGTACTAGGATTTTAAAATTAATGACTGATCCCTCCTGTAGTATACTGGATCTATGCTGGAAGTGTGAAGTGGCCACTGAAAGAAACAGATCTACATAGTACATGTAGTAAGCATGTCACATGACCTGCAGGTGTGTGTAATGATCATACTGTACTGTAATTTGGGTTCAATCCTTTGTTCATGAGCAAGAAAGAATATAACACATAAATGACCAATTCAATACAATTTGATTGGTTTTTTTCTTAGTGCATACATGGGGTCAGGTTAATCAGTAACACTTTTGTGTAAGTTCAACGTCTTCCGAGAAGTCATTTTAGTACTTCAAGTTTTGGGTACATTCTGTTCAGATATATTTGGTGTCCCCTTACTGTACTGGGAAGGTTCATGAAGGACTATACAGAAGCCTTTTCTGTGGGCACGTTGGAATTTAAATTTTGCTATTTTTTTCCATATACATGTATTGCTGCATGTACTAGACTAGTTCATAAAAGTTCATGAAGTTTTACCATCATAAGCAAGAACTTACTGATGTATTATTTCATGTTCATACATCCTTAAATTCAAGTGAGTTGCCTTTACCAAACATAAGGTCAAGACAAGCTACCACCATCACAAAAGAGTGTATCTGGGAATTTAAGGGTGCAAAATATACTTGATGGTTTCCTGCTGATGACCCATTAATTTGGCTGCTGAAGCCTTAAATTAAAAAAAAAAATGCACGGAACTTGATAATAGTGATTACTTAAGGTATAGGTTTAGACCTATCCAGCAACTGCACTGATAATAGTGATTAATTTAGGTATAGGTTTAGACATATACAGTGACTGCACTGGCCATGGACTGCAGAGACATTGCATTGGGGGGGGGGGGGAGGGGGGGGGGCTGTCCAGAACTACGTGGAAAATGTGGCACTGTTGCTCCTATTTGTATTGAAGGAAGTATAAAGTGATGAGAGTATGCTGAAAAGATGGTCTGTCATTGGAGTAGCTTTATAAGATGGGGGCTATCTATCAGCATCTGGGACAAGTGTTTCGGTAAACTTCCGCGAAGTAACACAAAGTCTGCAGCTGTATAACTTTCACACATTTAAATGAACAGTATGACATCATGAAACATACAACATCTTTTGTAGGACAAGAAAAACAGTAAAAGCCAGGTCTATGTCCAGAGTCACTAATCATGACAGTTGGAAATCAGAAAAAAACTTTGACCGGGGCTGGGAATTTCTGTGATGTACATTGTACATACCAAACAGGCAATAACTGATGTAAACAATAATGAACCCATGTGAAGAAGACTGTTTTTGTAGTCTCTTTGCTTAACCCTTTCACTAAGTGCCCAACTCATGCCAAGGAAAGTTGTTGACCTGGGGCATGTAATCTTGATAGGGCTCATCTACAATTCTCAGTCAAAATTTTTTTTCATTACTGTTGAAACTAGTTGAAAACACTGAAGCAGACGACATTTAACCACCAGGGTTCATACAGCAAAGCAAAGTCAAAATTCCATACTTTTTCAAGTACTTTCCAAACCATTTTTTCCAAAATTCCAAACCCAATTATCCGTGGTTTTATGGGTATGTATATATATATATATATATATATATATATATATATATATATATATACCTCTTATAAGGCCACCTCAAATGTTTCCTTATTATGAGAGGTGGTCTCTCTTCAGGGGGAAATATTATGAAAATGCCATACTTGCTGCACAGCAAAGTGGCCTTTGCAGAGGGAGTGGAATCTCTTTGGGGGGGGGGGGGTGGCTTACAAGAGGGGGACCAATGTATACAATTTACATATTGAACAAAAAAAACAACAACTTTTTGATTGATACTAGCAAGCGCTGCTTCCCCTATATTTTTCAAGTGCACATTACTTGCACACACCTTGCATCTTGCGCTGTATTTGTCCTGTTTTGCAGGCAAAACCCAGTCCTTTTATTTGGGGTTTCCAAGCCAAGTTCATTATATGAACTGCCTCCCATTGCTGTTGCGGCTTGGTGCACAATTTTTGCATGCGGCAAACATTTACGGTCATTTATCAATAATTCAGGGATCGACAATTTTTTTAAAAATCACTTGTTCGCTGGGCAAGTAGATTTCAAAATCCACTTGTCCTGATAAAACTTCTATAAACATCGTTTTTTTCTAACAATGCTAAGGCCTAGACAAACCATTTACCCTAAAATATATTTGCCGCTTATTGTTGCTAGCAAAATCGCAAAAAAATGTCAAATTTAATTATTCTAGCTGCAACTGTTTGACAGTGAAACTGGCAAAATATCAAAAATACAAATTGAAAGTAAGCTATTTGCATGGGGTGACTAACGATGAAAAATACATTGTAATTTCTGGGACTATAGGAGTCCGTATAAACTTAAATAACGATTAAATAGTTGCATTGGCTTCAGTTCAGGATCCTTTCTCTCTGCCTCTGACGGCGTGATGCACTGATGGGATGCATATCGTTTGCGTACCTACCATGAATGCTATCGGTACATCGTAGTAAATTTGCGTACACGGTATTGGCAAGTTCCTCGCAATAAACGGTGTTCTTAAATCAAATTCAAACGAAAATTTTAATATTTCAAATCAGAAATCGAGCGTGCGCACCGTTAACATCTTTCCTGCAACTGTACACAAACAGCTGCTTTGGCCATGTGGTCTGACGCACAACACATCACCCGATTGGTCAATTGAGTCACATGCAAAAATGAGCCAATCACGGCTCGTGCTACGGTGTTTTCATCATGGCTTCCGCCCAGTGAACATGTGTGAATTTACGGAGGGAACACACAAACGCGAAGCTTTGTTTTTATTGCAGCATACGAAAATAAAGATTCCGGTGTTTATTGCAACAATTATTTGGAGTCACAGGCAAATACGCAAAGGTATGGGATAGCGGGAATTGCCGAATGTGTTCAAAATCAGTCCATGAGACTGCGTCAGTTCACCGCAGATCCAATCCGGGGTCCACGCTGTCACTTGCCTGTGACTGCTTACTGGCAGTTGTGTGCTGTTTTTGCCCGGGAAGTCATCTCACGGCACGTATTTTTTTCTAACACTGTTTGAACCCACCGATAAATAGCATTTGATGTTAATTTGCAGATGAATTTGCCCTGCAAAATATTATTTTTTGACGGATTTTACTAGTAAAAAATTGCAACTAGCCCGCAGGGATAGCACTTTAGTCTTTATTTCCACCAGCCCGAGCCCAATTCTGACAAGCCCGGGCTTTCGGACATGCGAATTGTTGAGCCCTGAATTCATGATGGACCATCACTCGTAATCAAAATGACGCGTGCTTGTTTTTCAAATCTTGCAAAAAATCCTGGTTGCATTGAGAGTTGAAAAAGGTGCCTCCCATGATGCTGTGCAATGCAGAAAACCCCATAGATGCTATATTTAGCAATGAAAACAAACTACGATCGTAGGTATTGCAACAAACATTAAAATAAAGTCACACAAATAGATTTTTTCATTCTGTTTCGTTTTTTTTTTAAACCGGAAAGTCGATTTTCCATACTTTTCAAGACTTCTTTATGAAATTCCATACTTTTCAAGGCCTGGAACAGAGGGCATTCAAATTCCATACTTTTCAAGCCTTTTCAAGCTCTGTGCGAACCCTGAACCACCAGCCGGTTTTGGCCGGTTTAAAGGGGAAAGGCTTAATAGCAAGACGTAGTACTAGCTGGCAGGAAAGGGGAATATACTTACCTGCCCTGTTAAGGTCTATAAGACTGTACCCCTCATAAGGGTCATGTAGGCTCTTCCCACTATCCTGCTCCAGTTGAACCTGAATAATGGTAGCCATCTTGTTTTCAGCCTTCTTCTGTCTGTGTGGACTGTACACCATGTAGTTCATATGACCATTTACAGCTATTGGCTGTCGTTGTTGGGTTATCTGATACCCTGCCTGAGTAAAATTGAATTGATTGAAGCATGCTTTAAGAGCTATCATCACTTAAAAATTGATATTTTCCTAACTTTTCAGTTTATGTGGATTCATACTCCTCTCCATTATCAAAATACCAGGGGTCAGCACTTTATGTAAAAAATAAAAAAAATTACAGTACTGCTCTTTCCCCTTTTTTCAATTTCTAGTATAAGGTTACACACTACATTCCTCCTAATTACACCCACCTGGCACTCAGGCATCAGACTGAACATCATAACTTAACTCCTTCACTCCCACGTGCCACTAAAGTTGAACTACATATACTTAAACAAACTACTCTGACTGGTAATAAGGGTGCTAGATTCATGTTCCTTGCAAAAAAGACCTTACATTCAACTACCAGCATGTCAGTACTTACACAGAATATAAGTTTAGGTCAATAGCTTTCCTTGGTGCACCTTAAGCAGATAGCGTGCAATGCATGCTGAGGAAAGCTGTTGACTCAGTCCACAACGTGGCATTGAAAGAGTTAAATGCATGATAATGATTGGACTTCCAGACAGCTGAATAGATTCCCAGAATCTATAATTTTATTTTCTGATACATTTATGCTTTGAGTGGTCACAATGTGGGAGGGTTGCTGATTAACTCATTCCATACTATGGTGACAGGCATTGGTCAGTGGTTCTGGCACTGCCTGGCAAGTCATGCTGCAGCTGCCCTTGTGGCAGCGACAGCATGACTTGCCAGGCAGTGCCAGAACCACTGACTTGCGACTATAGGCATGTTGGTACTTGAATGAAAGCTCTTTTCATGAAAAATTTGAATATTATGCAATTGTCGTCTTAAATCTAGGTAAGTATACAGAAAAATCAGAGACTGGTATGGAATGAGTTCAAGCAGAAGCTCTCAAAAGGATGAATATGATACATGTAATTACAATCAGGCTTTGGTTTACAGTGGTACCTGCTATTTAAGACCACCCCCAGTGCCAGACAAAAATGGTCATATGTTGCAGGTGGTCTTTCATTGCAGGTGAATTCACAAAGAAATGAGAGTCCAGTTTGTGGAAAGGGTGATTTTAAAAACTAATGTGGTCTCTCAAGAGACGTAGTCTTTACTGCAGGTACCACTGTACACCAAAAAGATAATGTCAATACATTATTGGAGATATATCAGATTGTATATACAATACAAAATGGATTATAATATATTAAAATCAGTAGCATACTTGTATATTTTCTCAGATATTAATCTTATCATTGAGTAAACACAGGGATACATACAGGCAGATCTGCATAAAAGTAGTGTTTTCTGTCGAATTTAGACACCAGGTTAATGTGGCAAGATAGGGCCATTGCAGTCAAAACAGCTGCTTCTACACAGGATTTGTTCAGCACCTGCAACCAGAAACAAAACCAAAAACGATAATATTTCATCCTTAATTCATAACGGTATTTACATTGTGTTCCTTGACATTAAAGCCTAAAAAAGTGCATGTGACCACAATGCACTGTAGGCCTGATTTTAAACATTATCTTGCACAGACACAACCTTAATAATATCAATAAACATTCATTTTACAGTTTTTGATGTTTTTTGTTTCACAAAAAGCAGAAGTTTCAGGTATCATCCTTACTAAAACACTTTGATTTAACTGTAGACCTTTTCCTTCCATAATTTTTTTCTTTATCTTCTTACTTGGCCTTTAGTTAATTTTTCAGGCTGCAAGAGAGTTTTGCCAGGCATTAGTGAATTGCTTTATTTTCACGTGTTTAAAATTTCACGGTTTTTGTATTTTTGACATTTCACTGAGGTTTTAATTTCACTAGTTTGGACATTATTCCTATTCGTACAATGGTAAAAAACTATTTCATGGTGTTTTTATTTTCAGGGTTTTGGGCCATCAGCGAAATTAGCGAAAATAAGAATACATGTACAGCAAAATTAAAGCAATTTGAATACAGTATCTCAGGTTAGTCTGCTTACACTACCTACATGTACAGATTTATATAATGATTCCTTTCAATCTATAAATGTTGCTTTGGTGCATTTAATATGAGTATTGTAAACACATGAACTTTATAAGAGTATTTCATATAGTCAGATGAAGTATGTGCTCACAAAATACAAAAAACCTTCTCAAAGACCTGTTGACCCCATTCCATACAATGCTGGTACAGGCCTGGCGCATTATAATTGGTGCAAGTCAAGTAAAAGTAACCACTACTAACTTAGATAAGACAGGTTTGTAGGTATTACATAAAATCCTGTTTCAAGCACACATATTTGAAACATTGATATGATGAGATGTGCATATATACACACACACATACACATGTTGCTTAAGCTTTCAAGAGAAATGCAGCATGTGTATTTGTAGACAATGCATTCATTTGAAAGTTTATTCGAGCACACCAACTTATTTTTTTGTTTTGGTTTGGTCCTTGAGGAAAATTATACTATACTTGTCCCTTGTTCTGACACTTGTCCAGTGTTTCAATTACTATTAGTAATGTCAAAGTTTCTCACTGTCTCTAAGGTTGATATACATACATGCACAAACACACACACATATATAGGGCCTATATTTTTCTGTTTTTAACCGAAACAGAACGGAATAATAAATTTTTGTCACCTCTGAAACGGAATTTGCTGTTTTGCCTTAGTGTGTTTTACATACAAAGAGAACTACTGAAACAGAATTTGGAAATTTCTTGTTGGTGAAACAGAATTTCTAGTTTTCTGAAACGGAAAAATACAGGCCCTATATCTATCTATCTATCTATCTATATATATATATATATATATATATATATATATATATATATATATATATATAGTCACTTTCTAGTCCTGTTTATTAACATGTAAAATTGGTGAAAATCTCGTCTTCTTCCATTAATTTCCTTTCCTGTGACCCCCTGAAAAAATTCCCAATGGAGTCCTGGTTAAAACATAAAAATAATAATTTGCAGTTGCCTAACACGATAGGTATGGCAGTCATTTTGATGGAAATGTCTATTTATATGCATTTTAAACAGGATGAAATGTAATAGTAAGTTTACTTAAAACATACAGCATCAAATACTGACTTTGCTGACCAAAGTAAAGACATAGCTTCAAATAGAGAATTTATGTCCAGCCAATTGAAATATAAATAGAACTCTTTTATGAGGCACATGTAGTCACTATTCCTCAAATTCCCATTTAAATGCAGGATGTATCATTTACCAATATGGAGTAAGCTACATGTAATTGTTCCCACTTGCATTATAAATGGTATTTCAATCACAGACAAACTTGGAGATAGGCAGAATACAACATACGGGCAATGTTCCGGGCAGTGCTGCGTCAAAGTGGGACACCTGGTTGTTGATTGGTGCTGCAAACTTTGTACCCGCTCCTGAGAACAGCTTGGACTCTGTCAGAATCTGGGCATGAATCTCCAGGCCAATCACTGGCTGCCATTTCTTTTTCCCAGTAGCACTGCCAATTCAAAAATGCAATCCTCTGTATAATAATTATTATTAACTCCTTTTGACTGTCATAGTAAACATTGGTATGTAACACAGAGTGTCCCAATACACACAACATTAATCATGTGCATTGCACTATGGTACATACTAAGCAAGTCCTACTGGCCATTAGACCAGTTTTTGAGGAGCTGCTTTGACTGTGAAACTGGTCAGACTAACATTAGTGCAACAAGGGTGCTACCACAGGCCTTATCATTGTTTCCTTTACAGCTTTGCTTGGTTTGTATACTTATGTCTGACATGTGTATGTAACTGCTAGGCTGTATTTTATATGTTTGAAACATGATTTTACCAATAATGAAGTACACAAATGCATGTACATCTGTACTCAGCAGCAGTAGCACAACACTGTTCAAAGCATAAAGACCACATAGACAACATAGAATTCATCAAATTTTGAATGCAATGCATATGTTGTACATAGTATAACCATTAGGTGAACTTGTGGTCTTGAGGACAGATTGCCAAAATCCACTTTGGTGAAAGTGCCTTTCGTAGAAATGTTTGCTCATTGGTAATGATGTAAAAAAAAATAATTTTCAGAGTGAGTATACAATGTTACTCCAAAGTACCTACCTACCCTTGAAAGTAAATAAATAAAATGACTGCACAGTCCAATCATTGTCTTTACACCATGAAGTCCAATCCATACATATGAATTGATCTTTCTAAAGCTCACAAAATGCAAAAGTCCCAAAAAGTTCCTTCAGTTTGTACCACTCTCTTTTGCTGGCCCATTGGCAACTGTCCTGAACCTGAGCACAAGAACCAACACTTTCCTTGAAGAACAGAAAATGGCTTGAGTGTCAGCTATCTACAAATAAGGAGCCCCAGCTGATGCAAATAACTGCTAACCAATCTCAGTTCTAAGTGTGTTATACTCATTTTTGCGCTTTTCTTGTGCACCATAATTTACTGTGCCTACCAATCAGGGTTTAAGACTTGCCACTCTTGTGAAATAAGTCTGCACAATTTGTTGGACAAGTGGCATGTAGTTGGATACGTTTTGCTACACTGACACAAAGCTTTCAATGTAGTAGATCATTACATTCCTTTACAAAAATTGGAAAGTTATCGCTGCTCAGCAAGCACAGCCCAAACATCCAAATCTTATTCGACAGATCTCAATGTGTGTGCACTAACAAAAAACTGTCTGAACCTGTTCAAATGAAATATGGAGTCCCCCACAGATCGATAATTGGCCCATTGCTGTTTACATCAATGATCTTCCTTGGTATTTAAATGACACAAAAATCAGCATGTACAGTGGTACCTGCCTTGAGAGACCCCTCCAATGAGAGACCACATATCTTTTTAAGACCCCTCTCTCAGTACACTGTGCTATCTTTTCCATGTTATCATAGCTCTAATGAAAAACCACCTGTTTTGACAGACCACATTTTTACCTGCCCTAGGGGCAGTCTCTCAAGACAAGGATCACTGTATGCCGATGATACAACCATATACATTGTACAGCATCGGCAAATCTGTATCTAAGGTGGAAAATCACCTGAATATCAATGTTGACGAGGCTGGTCAGTGGTGCTCATACAATAGAATGCCACACGATGCAAAATGTACAGCCATGTTAGTCACTAGGAAAAAAAGTGTACAAAACCATCAACCACAACCTCAAGATATTCATCAATGGAATTTTTATGGATAATGTGGACAGTCAGAAAGTTCTTCAAGTTGGACTGCATATAAGCAGAAACTTGTCTTGGGATGTGCATATTAAATTGGTTGGTAAAAAGGCAAAAATTGCTCTGATTAACTTCTGCACAATATGCAATTATTTGCCTTTTCCCATCAGAAGGATGTATGTAAATACCTATGTGCTCCCCCACATAGATTTTTGCTGTACAACATGGGGAAACTGTCTCAAAAGATTTCTAACAGAACATTGAACACTTCCATAAGCAAGCAGCCTACCTAACACTTAAGGATTCTGGTGGGCTCAGTTACAGGGAGCTACTTTGCCAATTAAACTGGATGACCATTGAAAGAAGAATTATGTTTAAAAATTAAGACAACAATGGTGTGCAAGTCACTGAACAATATGCTACCTGACTATATGCTTGATATGTTTAAACCTGTAAAAGATGTTCATAGCTTAAACTTGTGATCAGCAAAGCAGAATCTCTATTTGCCTGAACATTAAGCCTCATATATTAAAAGAAGTGCAACTTATTCAAGTGCAATGATATGGAACAGTTTACCCAGCAATGGTAAGGACTTTCCAAGCTCAGGGACATTTAAACAAAGATGCACAGACTTCATTATGTCATTGCCTTGACCGATAATGAACCTGCTTGTTATCTGCCCCAGCATGTGTATTAAACACATGTACAGATGCAGTTATCATACAGTATACAGTGGTAACTGCTGTATGCAACCACTGCCATGAGCAGCTGCATTACTTTTTGTGGTCACTATGCTCAGACATAGGAGTCAATTTCTTTGTAAAACTTACCTGAGGTGACAGGTCACCTGCTGTATGTGGCCACTTTTTCCTGGTGCAAGGTGTGGCCACATACAGCAGGTACCACTGTATATACAACTGCTTCATGCAGATTAGTGTCTCTGACATTAAATGGATTATCCTCTGTAAATAAAGTATACATATATATATATATATATATATATATATACAGTGGTACCTCTCTTGAGAGACCCCTCTAATGAGAGACCGCATATCTTTTTAAGACCGCTCTCTCAGAACACTGTGCTATCTTTTCCATGCTGTTGTACCTCTAATGAAAGACCACCTGTTTTGAGAGACCGTATTTTGACCTGCCGTAGGGACGGTCTCTCAAAAGAGGTACCACTGTATGTATATATATACATATACATATATATATATATATATATATATATATATATATATATATATATACAGTGGTACCTGCTGTCAAAGCAGGTACCACTGTATATGAAGATTTTTTTAAAGTAGGTTTTCATTCAAAACAAGATGTTCATACCAATAAAACACAAAACAAGTGTTTGGGTGTTTGCAATTCATTTATTCAGAAATGTACATGACATACACATGTATACGGTTGTGCTCATTCATGTTAACCGTATGGTTCTTTGGTCAAACTCCATGTTTGACCTAATAAACATTGCTCTGCATGTACATTCAGCAAATAGTCACTGAAGTTACATGTAGCAGGTAGCAAAATGAATTTTGGTGATCTCTTCGAAAGCCAAACCTTGGTCAATTTCAAAGGTCATATTCACCAATAAAGGATGCACCCACTGTGAGATATTCATGATGTTATATTGATGCATATTTTGCATTTAAAGCCACACACCTCTTGTGCTACATGTAAACACCCGCTCAGCCTGTAAAGCAGGATTGAGTTTGTTCGTTGAAATCTTCTCTTGTAACTGAAACAGTCCTATTTGTCTTGCAACAATAGTACTGCAAGATGCTTTCACAACATTATGGAGGCCTGCTACATGCAGACATGCTTAACACAATGCCCAACAGGACCACATTTTCTGTACCTACATGTATGTGCTGCATTAGCGATATTGTCCAGGTGATGAGAGTATTACAGTGAAAACTCGTTATAATGACACCATCTGTTCCCTTATAAATGTGTCAGATAACTGAATATGTCAGATAAATGAATCAAGGAACAAAGAAAATGAACTTTTGCCATTCAAAACTTGTGTCATTATAATGAATATGTCGGATATCTGAGTGTCGTTATAATGAGGTTTCACTGTATATTCAACCATGGTTTTCTTTCAGCAATGATAGTACAGTCATGTACTTGATATTTGTTTTTTTTTTTCAGCAAAATGTGATGATGTCAATAAATCCATGTCAGTGCAATTCTCCTTGGTGATTCTGGAATTTGACAATGTGTCTGACAGTGTACAAGCATCAGGCTGAATAAGCCACTGAACGTATATAGCGATAGTACATACATGGACGAATGATGCAGAGGGTGGAAAAGCCTGTTACCCATACACTCAGCTGCCAACTGCAGGGGTTTTTTTAGTTTTAATAGGGCACTCACAGATTAAGTGCAGTGGGATAGCATGGCAATGTCAGGAATGCTCTATGGTTTAGATTTGAACACAGTTAATGAGGGGGATATCCATTGTATGGCAAAAGCACAGAATGAAATGGGAAAATGGATTCTGGGCACACCACTGTGTACAGCAACAGAAGCAATCTTTGGGGAGATAGAATGGAACAGCACAACGGACAGAATTACCAAAGCCAAGTTGAATTACTGGGGATATATTTACAATCAGTAAGCAAGGACAGGTGGTGCAGGAAAATATGTAATGAAGCTGTTACAGAGAAGACAAGATGGGTCAAAGACATAGATAAGTTAGCAGAAAGGTATGAATTGAAAGGTTATGACGAGTTTGAGGATTGGAAAACATATACCAGTATAGGGAAAGTAGTAACAGAAGGATGGAACAAAGACCAGAGAAAAAGAGTGCAAGAAAAAAGTAAACTCACGGCATACAAGGTTTTGGAGAAGCTGAAGAAAAGTAAATGCTCGGATGGAGGGAAGGGATCCAAACTTTTGTTTCAGAGTAGACCCGAATTACCAATTTAAAAAACAGAAGTGCAGTTTGTTCCCAGGAGTGGCAGATGAGATGGTAGACCATTTGTTGGTATGATGTGATGTTTATAAAGATGAGGGAAATATGCTTCGGAAATGGCAGAATGAGGATCAAAACTGTAAGGGCTTAGAGGAAGTCTGGTGCTTGGAAGAAGACCATGTGGCATGGATTTCAGATTTCACAGGGGTTTACCAGGACGAAAGAAAGGAGTCAGAACTGTGCAGGACTTTCTGGTAGGGGGCTGGTAGGAAAAAAAAAGGAAAAATAGAATTAGAAAAGAACAGAGTTAATCAAACCAACAGGTCTTTGGGAAGGAAAGGGAAAGGTGGTACAATTAATGTAGCCCTTTATCATGGCTCCCCTGACTGTGTGCACAGGACATGGGAAATGCCATAGCCTTGGAGGTGGGAATAGGGTTTGAAGGAAAGTGTTTTTTTTTTTTTTGCCACCTGTATCAGGTATGATACAAGACATTACACAACACTTAACCAAATGTTAATTACATCAAACTGTAAATAGGTCCAACTGGAATTAGTTTGAATGGCAAGTAGGCCAAATGGTTCATATGCAGAACTGGTCACATGTGGAAACGACATTGGACCCTGTTATGTGTTGATAAATAAAACATGGCAGTTAATCTGTTGTATAAAATATACAGTGGCTGCAGATTTAAGTTGCAGCGAAAACACTTTTGGGACATTAAAGAGTTCATTTTTTTTATTTGCTGTACTTACATTATGGAATCCCTTTTAATTTCCGTACTTTGTACCAACCTTTATTTTATTTGTAGATTTTCTTATTTTCTGTACTTGTGCTACGGCAAATTTATTGTTTGTACTGGCATACCAGGGACCCCCCTTACACCTCTCCTTATTATGGCCAGCAATAACCTTGGTACCAGGTAGCTCTCAGGGTGGGCTCAAGCTTGGCTTTCAAGGTTACTGATATTGCAGACAAAAGGTCACCACCACCACAATTTACTGCCACATTGCAAGGCCAAAAAGACCCTCAGCTGTCCCAGCTCTGTCATCAGAAGGCTGTGGTAAGCTTGAAAAGAGCAGCAAGTTCCTCAACAGGGTTCATACAGCAAAGCAAAGTCAAAATTCCATACTTTTTCAAGTACTTTCCAAACCATTTTTTCCAAAATTCCAAACCCAATTATCCGTGGTTTTATGGGTATGTATATATATATATATATATATATATATATATATATATATATATATATATATATATATACCTCTTATAAGGCCACCTCAAATGTTTCCTTATTATGAGAGGTGGTCTCTCTTCAGGGGGAAATATTATGAAAATGCCATACTTGCTGCACAGCAAAGTGGCCTTTGCAGAGGGAGTGGAATCTCTTTGGGGGGGGGGGGTGGCTTACAAGAGGGGGACCAATGTATACAATTTACATATTGAACAAAAAAAACAACAACTTTTTGATTGATACTAGCAAGCGCTGCTTCCCCTATATTTTTCAAGTGCACATTACTTGCACACACCTTGCATCTTGCGCTGTATTTGTCCTGTTTTGCAGGCAAAACCCAGTCCTTTTATTTGGGGTTTCCAAGCCAAGTTCATTATATGAACTGCCTCCCATTGCTGTTGCGGCTTGGTGCACAATTTTTGCATGCGGCAAACATTTACGGTCATTTATCAATAATTCAGGGATCGACAATTTTTTTAAAAATCACTTGTTCGCTGGGCAAGTAGATTTCAAAATCCACTTGTCCTGATAAAACTTCTATAAACATCGTTTTTTTCTAACAATGCTAAGGCCTAGACAAACCATTTACCCTAAAATATATTTGCCGCTTATTGTTGCTAGCAAAATCGCAAAAAAATGTCAAATTTAATTATTCTAGCTGCAACTGTTTGACAGTGAAACTGGCAAAATATCAAAAATACAAATTGAAAGTAAGCTATTTGCATGGGGTGACTAACGATGAAAAATACATTGTAATTTCTGGGACTATAGGAGTCCGTATAAACTTAAATAACGATTAAATAGTTGCATTGGCTTCAGTTCAGGATCCTTTCTCTCTGCCTCTGACGGCGTGATGCACTGATGGGATGCATATCGTTTGCGTACCTACCATGAATGCTATCGGTACATCGTAGTAAATTTGCGTACACGGTATTGGCAAGTTCCTCGCAATAAACGGTGTTCTTAAATCAAATTCAAACGAAAATTTTAATATTTCAAATCAGAAATCGAGCGTGCGCACCGTTAACATCTTTCCTGCAACTGTACACAAACAGCTGCTTTGGCCATGTGGTCTGACGCACAACACATCACCCGATTGGTCAATTGAGTCACATGCAAAAATGAGCCAATCACGGCTCGTGCTACGGTGTTTTCATCATGGCTTCCGCCCAGTGAACATGTGTGAATTTACGGAGGGAACACACAAACGCGAAGCTTTGTTTTTATTGCAGCATACGAAAATAAAGATTCCGGTGTTTATTGCAACAATTATTTGGAGTCACAGGCAAATACGCAAAGGTATGGGATAGCGGGAATTGCCGAATGTGTTCAAAATCAGTCCATGAGACTGCGTCAGTTCACCGCAGATCCAATCCGGGGTCCACGCTGTCACTTGCCTGTGACTGCTTACTGGCAGTTGTGTGCTGTTTTTGCCCGGGAAGTCATCTCACGGCACGTATTTTTTTCTAACACTGTTTGAACCCACCGATAAATAGCATTTGATGTTAATTTGCAGATGAATTTGCCCTGCAAAATATTATTTTTTGACGGATTTTACTAGTAAAAAATTGCAACTAGCCCGCAGGGATAGCACTTTAGTCTTTATTTCCACCAGCCCGAGCCCAATTCTGACAAGCCCGGGCTTTCGGACATGCGAATTGTTGAGCCCTGAATTCATGATGGACCATCACTCGTAATCAAAATGACGCGTGCTTGTTTTTCAAATCTTGCAAAAAATCCTGGTTGCATTGAGAGTTGAAAAAGGTGCCTCCCATGATGCTGTGCAATGCAGAAAACCCCATAGATGCTATATTTAGCAATGAAAACAAACTACGATCGTAGGTATTGCAACAAACATTAAAATAAAGTCACACAAATAGATTTTTTCATTCTGTTTCGTTTTTTTTTTAAACCGGAAAGTCGATTTTCCATACTTTTCAAGACTTCTTTATGAAATTCCATACTTTTCAAGGCCTGGAACAGAGGGCATTCAAATTCCATACTTTTCAAGCCTTTTCAAGCTCTGTGCGAACCCTGCTCAAGAGAAGCTACATTGGCTCATGTTTTGAGAGAGTTGGTATCTGTAGACTCTTTTTGCATGTTACATGCAAAAGTGGTGCCTGAGAAGTGCGCAAAACAGCACACCGAGCAAAAAAGGTTTGAAACCACCATTGACTTTGATCTGTTGCTGTACAGGTGACCACAGATCAATCGTGGTCATTGGTGACAAGCTTGTCACTGAGAGGAACTGGTTATTAATTTTCACAATCAAGGAAAATTCTAAATTAAACGAGACTTACATGCATATGTATCTGCAAGTTGAAGTTTGATAGGAATTCTATTTATCCATGAAGAATCAGAGGGGTTACGTGAGATTAAGCTATCAATTAATATTCATGCTTTAGATGGAAAGAGGGAAGTAAAGGATGTATCATTAGGGAGGGTATTGTTGGGTGGGCACGTAACCCCTCTGTATCTTCATGGATCAACAGAATTCCTATCAAACTTCAACTTACAGATAAGTTTCATATAATCTGAGAGGGACTGGTTATTAATTTTCACAACCAAGGAAAATCTGAGGTCACTTCCCAATGCAACTGCTTGGTTTAGAGATGGAACATTTGATGTCACTCCACAGTATTTTTTTTTTATCAATTGTACAGCATTCATGCTGACATTCTGGAACAGGTTATATATTATAAATATAGATTCTTCAATTTTTAGAATTTAAATTCTATACGTACTTTAAATTCTAAAATTGTTGACTTTTTTTTTTATCTATTGGAGGACTATGTCAAATAAGCAGAGTCCCACAGGATTAAAAATTGTGACCACAGAGGTATCGTACATCTACATGCTCTGTCTATGCACACTTGACTAGCAGTGACAAGGTTCAGATTCAGGCTTTGCCTGAAACGGAATCTCGGACTGTAAGACATGATTTGCTCTGTGCTCATACCATGTGACTGGAAAAATATTGGTGGAGCTAATATTCAATTGTGCACTAAAACACTTTTTCAAAATTGTTGTCTAGTTTCATGTGTGATACTGTATCTTGCCACTGGTGTCCGTAGCCTTAGTTGTTATTGTTTAACTCTGCACCTGCCCTGCTGCGGCCAAGTGTATCACTGTCTGTAGCCTATATGACCTGTTCAAGGTTTAATGGGCTAATAATGCCGATGCTGAGGTAACACAATTGGCAAGTGCAAATAAAATAGGACAAGTAGGAATGCCAGGGGTTGTATTTTCAAAACTTGTGCTACCAGAACGGCAGATTTTGGCTTGATTATAGAAAAAAGTGTATGCTTTGAGCTCAAATGAATATTATTGAGCAGAGCGAGCTCTATATTTAACACACAAAAAAATTTTAAAAGTAAGGTAATTCATCAATCCAAACCAAGAGTCTATACAACTTGAAAAATGTGGTCAAATCCAAATTATCATCATTATCAACCTTTAGTGGCTCCCTAGCGCAGAATTTGGGAACCCATTCAAGTGGATCATTGATTCACATTCAGTTCTCTTAAATGCCGTATTTGGCACCTCTAGTTTTGCAAAATTGAACATCATTTTGTGTGAATTTGTCCTCATCCGAGGTCACAATTTTCTCCGATTATCGCCATTTTTTTTTCCTACATGGATTTTAAAACTTCCGGTTAGCCTGGTAACAACTGCGCATGGCAGAAGTTTCGGAATTCCAATCACTGTGTAATGTAGCTATCTACAGGTGGCTTTTCGCACATAAATCATGACTTCGAGGCCCCAAATTGCATGTTGCCATGAACGCTCTGATTTGGTGTTGTCGTGCAAGATTCCAACAATCACTCCTCTACTCCACTACGTCTCTGCCACAGGTTACGACACTATTTCAATGAGGATTTCGAGATCTTGGGCACAGTAGTTAAATTTGTGGAGCAGTGTGTAACAAAAAGAAAGGCTATACCACAAACCAGTTCATTCAGCTGCTCAAGGCATTCTGGCCTCGCCCCTCTAGACTGCCTTAGTAAATGGCCGCTAGAGGGACCTAGCAACCAGGTGAACCTGCCTGATCCACCGAAGTTACCTTTAGGTCTTGGACCAGTAACCTAGGCCTAATGCATTTACATGTAAAAATATCGACATTGGCTGGCTTATTTCTCCTATTTCAAACGTAAAACCACAACTTTCTTTGCATTCTACTTCAAGTTTATTCTGGTAGCAGCAAGTTAAAACCAAGAAAATGGGGGGGGGGGAGGGTCATGTGATTAGATTTTTTTTTTACCAGTGCATCTGTGTACCTTACCTGCTTGACTGACCGTTCTGTGCCAAATATGTCTCCAAAAATACACAAAGTTATCAAATGATTTAAAATATTTCTAGAAAAGCAGTGTCTAAAACTCACAGTTGATAAGTATTTTCCTATCCAAAATTATGATGGAACTTAATTTGGGATACTCTGCTCCTGTGATATTAACATCCGATAGACACAGCAACAGTATTCAGTACTAGATCAAAAGTTCTGGATCAGTTGACCCGACCTTGTGGGGTTACTGGTCCAAGAACCTTTAGTATCGATACTTTGTCTTTGTAATGCTGACACTCGCATCTTAGGCTATGCCTACAACATATCTAGTATAAATGCTCCGCTCATGTCTAGGTTGAACCTACTTCCATATTATCAAGGTATGTACACTGGCACCGGTACACACAGTGGTTCAGCTGGAGTCAACACTGTGTCCCCTCAATGATATTGCAAGTAGTACTATGCAGAGCTGGTTGCCATGGCAATTTGCTGAAAAAATTCCCATTCATGCCTCATATTTGCAAGTGTTTATTTGATGTAAAAAAAATTGTAACAAACATTTTGGTGTATTATACATGCATGTTTGTAATCCCTGTAATGAACTGCAAGGTGGTAGCTCTGTTTGTTATGTTTTAGCAGGCTGAATTACTGGCGTGAAACCTCAACAGATCCTGCAGCCCCGAGGGACCTCCCCACGATCTGTTGGCTTAGAGCTAACCCTAAGCCAACAGAGCGTGGGGAGGTCCCTCGGCTCGGGGCTACAGATCCCGAGTCTGAGCATGGGCTCTGATGGAGGATATTCCTCCATGATCTGAGATACGATGTGTCACTGGCTGCCAGATTGAATAACGCTTCGCAGTGAAGCGCGGAGAAGCCTGCGTGTACAAAATTATCCATTCACATATCACCTGTTCCAACAGACAGTGAGTGCTCAGATCTTGAAAATGATATGATCTTTGCTCATGCTTATCAGACTGCCTTGAGAAAACGGAAATACAAAACCTGTAAAAAGAACCAGCAAGACAGTAAGCGAAAACGGCTGTCGGCTTCCAATACTCGGAAAGTTCCAACTGGTAAGCAAACACAGAGTAATGTCACGAATAATGTACCATGTCCAATACTTCGTGCTGCCTCCCAGGTGAGGGTATCCGAGCAAAATGAGTCGACCTCATCTCAACAGCACAGTGACATTTATATAGGTGGCCTTGAACAGTCTCACAGTCAAGACGATCTTAGGCTATTCTTGCATTCCATTGGTATCACGCCTATCATTGCTATAAAAGATCTGTCTTCGAAACGAGGGTGGAAGAGTTTCCAAGTAACTGTACCGCAAAATCTTGTTCAGATGGCTATTAACTCGCCACACTGGTCTGACGGAATAAGGGTCCGACCATTCGTTAAGAGAACGTCAAATACGACACGCAAAAATGTAAAACACAAATCTACAACTCGTCAAGGCACGGTGCAGTATAAGCTGAAAGCAAGCCGGGCGACCCGTGTACCTGTATACAGCACACAACGCGAGTATGTAGGCGACAGTCAACGGACCCCATACCCGGTACCGATGAGCCAGGCGCTGCCTAGGCATGCGCCCGCGCCCACATCGGTGTGTTGTGACCCTAGCATGCCTAGAGCATGTCACGGATTTCCTCAAGGGCAAGTGCCCACTTTTCAACAACCACAGGGACCCTTTGTATACCCCTCCCCATGGGCAGCCGACGTGCAACCAACAAGCTGTGGGAACCCCAATGGGATTCCTGGACACTGGTACAGGGCCGAATGGCCAACCCCAAGAGAATGGATGTCTCAATAATAACCCAAAGCAAGTCCTAGAAGAACTTTTAAATAAAACTAGTTGTGATTTTAGTGATAATTTATCTAGTCATGAATCGCTTCTTACATGTGAAACTTTTAATTGCAGAGGGTTTAAACAATCTTCAGACTACATATGTCAAAGGCTTTTATGCTGCGATATTATGTGCCTAAATGAGACATGGCTTAAACCTGATGAACATTGTGTTGTTGAAGATACTCTTCGCAATTGTACATATTTAAAAAATTGTTCATTCTCTGTTTTTACTACCTCAGGTATGACCGATGTATCTCCTAATTATACAGGGAGACCATTTGGTGGAACTGCAATAATATGTAAACAATCCAACAATTTCTTTTTCAGGCAAGTTGATACTCGTAGTGATTGTATCACCGCAGCTAGTGTACATAATGCTAATGGAGACTTTCTTCAAATTATCACTTCTGTTTATCTTCCATATTTTGATAAGTCAAAACCAGAACAGACTGATTTATATAGAGAAACACTAGACGCCATGCAGGCAATTATTGATATTCATGGTACTTCGGTTCCGTTGAAGATTCTTGGTGACTTTAATGTTCAGCTCCCTTGGTGTAAAAAATTACACTCGCTATGGTATAGAAAGCATGGTTTTAACAATCACAGTCGAATTTTGTACGAGTTTATCGCAGAAAATGACTTAATTGTCTTAGATTATTTGTTTGCCCAACCTGTACGTTATACATATTTTTGTCACGATACAAATGTTCACACATGGATCGACCATATGATTTAGACTCTCTTGTAGACTGCCGTATCATACAACTTGACGCAGAAAACCTAAGTGATCATCTTCCCATACGAGTAACTTTAAAGCTTCCTATAGCGTCTTCCCTAGATAAAATGCCACAAAAAGGTAATAAAAATTCTTTTGCCCGCCCCAAATGGAATAATTCTAATAATAAGCTTTATCTTAATATATTAGTAAATAGATTAAATGAAATTCCTTTGTTAAATGTTTCTAACTGTGAGTCAGATGCATTCAACGGCAGTCTGCAAGAGAGAGTCGACACCCAAATAACCTTAATAAATACAGCCATGCATGATGCGACCATTGAGGCTGGTTGCCTGATTCGTAAATGTTACAGACCTAAACCTTTCTGGTCGCCAGACTTGGCGATCCTTAGAGATAAAAAGCGTTTCTGGTGGTCCCTTTGGCATGAGATGGGCAAACCAAGAACGGGAGCGGTTTTTGAAACCTGGAAATATACTAAAAAGTGCTTTAGGCGACTCTGCAGAAATAATATAAACGCTAAGAGGCAAACTAATTTTAATACTTTAGATGCACTTTTTAAACAACGGAAAGTGAATTATTTTTGGAACAATATTACTAGTAAAATTAAATCTAACCCAAAGTCGAACCTCTCTCCTGAATCCTTTGCTACATATTATAAGAAACAAATGAGTGAAGATCCTGCTTCTTTGCTCACGAGTGAGCAACGTGATATTGAGAGGGAAGCCCATTACTTTTATGAATCTAATATTTTACACACTAAGGAAGTTCATGTATCCCCTGATCAGATAAGTGCGCTTCTACGACACCTGGAGGGTAATTGTTCCCCTGGCGTCGACGGTATTACTGCAGAGCATCTGAAGTACGGCAACTCTGTTATCTTATGTAAACACTTGGCAGCTCTCTTTTCATTTATGTTAACTCATGTTGTGGTTCCTTCGGATTTCAACATGGGCATTATTGTGCCAATTCTGAAGAAACCATGTTTGAATCCGAACGAGCCACAAAATTACCGTCCTATTACACTGAGTACTACTTATTCAAAATTACTAGAAATGTGTATGATACCTGTTGATAATCTAAGCGAATTACAGTTTGGATTTCGTAAAAAACGCAGTACGTCCTTTGGCTGTACATTACTTCATGATGTCATAACATGTTTCAAGGACAGCGGTACTAATTTGTTTATATGTAGTCTTGATGCTGAACGCTGTTTCGACAGAATTTGGCATAGTGGTCTTTTCTATAAGTTAATGAAAGTTATTCCTATATCTCACTATTTTTGTACAAATGGTACAAGGGTTTGAAAGCTCAGGTGAAATGGAATTCTACCCTCAGCCCCATATTTAAAGTAACAAGAGGCACCCGCCAAGGCAGTGTCCTCTCCCCTTTATTCTTTAATATTTTTATAAACGATTTATTGATTGATTTAAGTAATTCAGACTCTGGGGTACGAATTGGTAAAGATAGATATAACAGTTTTGCTTACGCCGACGATCTTACACTATTTTCGTCTAGTACAACTGGTCTTCAACATTTAATAGATATTTCTGTTTTATACGCTTTTAAGTGGAGATTCTCTTTTGGAGTAAATAAGACAAAAATTTTACAAGTGGGAAAATGCCATTTTTCAGACGTTCCAAAATGGTATCTGGGTAAACCTTGTTTTAGTAATATAATTAATGTAGTAACCGAACTTAAATTAATAGGAATTACTTTCAGTGCAACTACAAGTGCACATGATAGTCATATTACTGACAGAATAAGTGCCGCAAGACGAGCCATGTACAGATACCATAATACTGGTTGGTGTTACCCAGGATTGTCCATGGACACTAAGATGTATTTATGGGAAAGTATCGGCGTCCCTGCGCTGACTTACGGAATGGACTGTGTTTATCTGTCTAAGTCTAACCTGAAAAAGTTGGAATCGGCCCAGGGCTCCCTAATCAAGCAATGCATTGGACTCAGTAAAAGATCTCATCATACTGCCTTATTGAGAGCCCTTCATATAGATCCTATTTCTGATGTGGTGAAAAGAGATACAATATCTTTGGCGGGAAGGTTATCCCAAGTCCAGTCACCTTTGCGTAACTTGTTTACACATGAAATTTCTAGTTATATCCTGGAAGGAAAAATACACAAAAATTGTATTGTTGGCAGACTACTGCGGTATGGGATCTCTCCTGTTTCCATTCTTTTCAGTGATGGGAGTCGGAGATCCTGTCCCCCATATGATGGACGTGGCACTGTGGAGGATGGGATCGCCGACTCTCTCCGGCCATTGCTGACCTCCCCTAATTATAATAACCCCGCTTCTTTTGAGCGGAGCCTGGTAAAGCTGTTAACGCGAGTCAACGAGTAACGATAACATTATAAGTCCTGTCGTGGACGCCGGCCGGGGCGCTCAGCCTATCGCTGCGCGTCCCCGCCGGTCCCACGTCAGCCTGATGGACACTTTATTCTTATAATTCCAAAAGATGCTTGATTGGGAGCCCTGGAGCCATCTCATGTTTATTTTTACTACCTGAGGTGTTAAAAGATTCAATTATATCTTATTTTAATTTTCTGTATATGTATATTTATTTCGATGTATTTATATGTTTTTCCCCAACTGTGGGGGTTCAATAAAATAATAATAAATAATAATATCATAATAAACTAGACTCGTAACTCACTGCTGAGATCGAGAGAACACCTCCCGAGGCACACTCGGGATCTGTAAATCATTGAGCGATAATAAAAGAACACATAGCTATCAACACATCTTTCAGAGATTTGTCAAAGATGTACACAAACCTGATTTTAGCTGCAGCTTTAGCAAAATGACGAACTCGCGAATAAGGAATGGAAATTTTCTTCAAAATGCGAATGACATTCATCACGCCTCCAGAATCGGAGCTGCTGACAAACTCGGGCTAAAAGTATGTTACATGCTAAAACACGGATACCAGGACAGCATCCGGACTTTTTCCGGTCCAAATACGTAGCAAAGTCGGAAACCTCTCTCTCTCTCTCTCTCTCTCTCTCTCTCTCTCTCTCTCTCTCTCTCTCTCTCTCTCTCTCTCTCTCTCTCGATCGATCGATCGATCGAACATTAACCGATCACAATGGCTGTCGTACTCATCCAATTTATTTAATAAGTATCAATCTGCATCCTCATCATATGATCTCAACCAAACATCTGTTTGCACATTGAGGTCTCCTCCCTGACCCCTGAGGAAGCCCCCCCCCCCCCCCTGTCGAAATATGTCGGGGGGGGGGGGGAGACCTAACGTTACTAATTGTTATAATAGTGTTTCTTGACAGTCTTCGTTTTTCATCTGTTGACGTGTTGTCATCTAGGGAGCCTCACGCCGTTTAGTCTGTTGGACTGGTACACTCAGCTCGTACTTTTCGGACTACTTTCTAAGTCCCCTGCAGTCCCTTGTGGAATCTAGGCCGTTCGGTTTTCTACGTTATCTTAGCCGAGTTGGCCCTTGTTCACTCATCTAGTATCAGTGTAGAGAGAGATAAATTCAATCAACAATGTCTTGGTTTGAATAAAATTCCATGAGCCCCAATGGAAATAAATTCAGGCTGATGTTTTTAAGTGCTGATGAAAGGTCTTCAGAAAACTGATTCAACGTTTGAATAACTATTTTGACCAATATGTAACAAATTTTGCCAGGAAGCTCCCCTACCAAAAGATTGTTTAATATTATATAAAGTTCAAACGAAATCTGGATACAGCTCCAAAGCTGCCAATCTTTGTAAAATAATTTGGTCCTGTTTACTCACTTACAAACTCTAATAAAGTTGAAGCAATCTTACAACCAAGCTCTGTTTACTCAGTTGCAAACTCAAATATAATTGAAGCAATCTTAGCAACAAGCTAGGAAAATTTTCAAAACATAAGTGAAAATTGCTATATTTGGTGGGGGGAGGGGGGGTTAACGTTCTCGAAAAAGAACACACGAAAAGCCCATGGCATATTGAACGTACAACAGCCAGAAAATTGTGTACATATCTACAGGCCTTTAATTTCATACTGAACAGACATGCATAATAGCTCAAAGGGGGAAAGTGAATGTGTAAATCGAGTAACCGGCATGAATTTACATTAAAAGATACAACAACAACAACAACAAAAACAAAAACAAAACAAAACAAAAACATAAACAGCTGTGTATACTTTTATTGCAGATGTGTTCTGTGTGGATATAAGTTGTCTTTTTTTTTATGAAATGAAAAGGCAACATCAAGACTAATGTGTTGTGACAAAATATAAATAAAAACCAGGAAAGATGATTTGCTGCATAGCAAATCAGTTTGTGTGTCTTCAAAGCATATTGGTATGGCTATGTACAACTATTCCATAACACAGGAGTAGAAGTTGGAATGGCATCTCTATCTATTATAGTGTTGAAGATATTCAAGATTGAAAATTTCGAATACTGCTAATTAGCATAATTTAAATTGCTACAACTTTTGTTTTCGATTCATTACATGCGCAAAGGTCAACAACCCCCTAGTAGAAGTTGGAATGACATCTCTATCTATAATAGTTTTGAAAATATTCAAGTTTTAAAATTTCAAATGCTGCTAATTAGCATAATTTAAATGGCTGCAACTTTTGCTTTAGATTCATTAGATGTGCAATGGTCAATAACCCCCTAGTAGAACTTGGAATGACATCTCTATCTATTTTACTTTTGAAGATATTCAAGATTTAAAATTTCAAATGCCCCTAATTTGCATAATTTTAAACATCTTCATTCCTCTGTATATAACCGTCAAACTCCCTGTATGGAGGTACAATCATGCCAAGTTTGGAGTTTCTACATATAATAGTGTCCGAGAAAAGTGTCGGACAAATTTGATGGTAAAGAAGAAAGAAAGAAAGAAAGAAAGAAGGAAGGAAGGAAAGAAAGAAAGAAAGAAAGAAAGAAAGAAAGAAAGAAAAAAAAAGAAAGAAAGAAAGAAAGAAAGAAAAAGAATTCGAGGAAAAACAGAAAAGTGTGTGTTGACACACACACTTTAAAAATAGATGATGTTTTTCTCTGTACGTATTTTTGTTTTCACGAAAGCCCAACAGAAGAGCCAAACAAACATAGAAATAACTAGGAAAGATGATTTGCTGCATAGCAAATCAGTGTGTGTGTCTTCAAAGCATATTGGTATGGCAAAGGACAACTATTCCATAAAACAGGAGTACAAGTAGGAATGGCATCTCTATCTATTATAGCTTTGAAGTTACTCAAGATTTAAAATTTCTAATGGTGCTATTAAGCATAATTTAAATTGCTACAACTTTTATTTTAATTCATTAGGTGCGCAATGGTCAACAACCCCCTGGTAGAAGTTGGAATGACATCTATATCTATTAAAGTGTTGAAGATATTCAAGATTGAAAATTTCAAATGCCCCTAATTTGCATAATTTTAAACATCTTCATTTCTCTGTTTAAAACAGTCAAACTCCTTGAATGGAGGTACAATCATGCCAAGTTTGGACTTTCTATGCATAATAGTGTCCGAGAAAAGTGTCGGAGAAATTTGCTGGTACAGAAGAAAGAAAGAAAGAAAGGAAGGAAGAAAGAAAGAAAGAAAGAAAGAAAGAAAGAAAGAAAGAAAGAAAGAAAGAAAGAAAGAAAGAAAGAAAGAAAAAGAAAGAAAGAAAGACTTTAATGATAGAATGCATGAGCAGGGATCTTGAGCATTTCCTGGACTGTGTAATTGTATATGAATAATGTAGCCCAAAATGTTTTCTTTAAGAGCCACTGAACTGACTGGTGTCCAGAAAGAAAACATTAACTTATAATTAAATTACCAAACAGACATAGCTATTCAATCAATGCAGCCAATGTTTAAATGACAAAATTAACTCATTCAGTGATGAACCCAAAGGATATGCTCTTTGCTAATTCTTTCAAATTTGCATTGCTAATACAATGTGTGAAACAAATAAAAAAGGTCAGAATATCACAAATCATGAGCAGATATTATATTCTATTATGATTGTCAGAAATTTTAAATCAGAACCCCCTAATTTAAAAGATAAGAATACTCAGGATATCCCTTTGATACAAATTTTACTGACAGTAAGTGAAGACTTCTGTCCTGAATGAGTCAAGGGATGCTGCATTTTCAAAGGGTCATTTTGATGTCACATCTGGTAAAATATATACCAGGATTATGGCTTGTTTGCAGCTTAATTGAGATGTGACACCCCTGTAAAAATGTCCCACAGGTCTTACGATGTTGATAAAGGCTGTGGATTATGAGTGAAATCTATTGAGGGTAATAAAATACACATAAACTTAAGGAGGAAAGGGTATGGTTTATTTTGATGTGGTTACACTTGCCAGGACTTTGGAATAAGCTGGCCATTTGATACCAATCATTCACTGTCACTGGTCATGTGTGTTCTGTGGGGTGGCAGACACATAGCAGGGCCAGCTCCACAGTAAAATGCTGTCCCTGTAGCCAGATTATTTTGTAAAAAAATCCAATTATTTGAGGCTACAAAAGTGAAAATAAAACCCATATAAATGTCTACAGCAGCACCCATGTGGACCTGTTTACAAACACCACTAATCATAGCAGCCGGGTTGAGTGGCAGGGCAAAGAGGTCGGTGATGGGCTGTTTGGCCCACCAGCACTGTGGTCACAACTAATGAGACGGCCCCCAGAGCTAAAGCTAGGTGGAATGGACTGTATATAAGATATTGAAGATTTAAAACTTTAATCAGCCTTCATTTGCATAATTTTGAAAAGCATGACCTGTTATTATAAAACGGCCAGACTTTATCTATAGAAGTATAATTGTGCCAAGTTTGGAGTTTCTACGTGTTATACTTTTCAAATGAAATGTCGGACAAATTTGCCTGTAAAGAAAGAAAGAAAGAAAGAAAGAAAGAAAGAAAGAAGGAAAGAAAGAAAGAAATAAATAATTCCTAGAAAAACAGAAAAGTGTGTGCTGACACTCACACTTTAATTAAAAAGTACACTTTTAAAACTCTATCGGAGTTGTGCACCAATACAAATCATTTAACAGGTCTCATGTGATCAACACCAAAGTTAACACATTTTTGCTAGATAAAAGAAAAAAACATTGTTTCAACTTTTGTTATCGTTTTGACTTGTCTGTAGGGTTTGTATGTGTGACTCAGGGCCATATCACCACATTGCCAGCCCCTAAATTAAACGTTTATTTGAACATTGATGTTTATGACGCATGTTTGCTCCGTCTACAAAACTCATTTCTTGTGGAAAGGTGAAGACATTACGTTTTTTTTTATTAACCCTTGATCCGATTCATACCAGAGCAAATGTCTCCATTTTACCCCCGCAAAAGAAAAGGAAAGCAACAGGTCTAGACAGAGGAAAACGAGGGAGAAAGGTCGCTAGTAACTGTTAATTTGTGCAATGGACGCCTACATATATATATATATATATATATATATATATATATATATATATATATATATATATATATAATATATATATATATATATATATATATATGTCAATATATATATGTCAATATTTACATTCAATCTAACTTTTAACATTGCAAGTATAGGAGAGAGCCTGGTGTGTTATGAGACCATAACACATTAGCCTTGTGTATTATGGAACCATAACACATGTGTCCCGCCCACATTCCAATAAGCCACGACCACCTAGGTTTCCGGAACTTAACACTTGAACATGCTGGGTAAATCAGTTTCTGGACGTTTCTCTTAGTTTTATATATTACATTTCTAAATTTCGTGTAATTGAGCAGAAAAATTCAGAGGGGAATGTAAATATAAGCAAAGAGGGTCGTGCGACACGCCCACGATGTCAGCTTCAATCACGCGCGTCACTATGCCATAACACACAAAATCGACCCTCATTTCTTACATGATACTTTTCTTTGGTAAAAAATGACAATCTGGGAGTATGCACCGCAAAATGAGAATCCATTCTTTTCGTGTGGTTCGGACAAGGAAAGATGTTGACTGAACCGGACTATCTGTCTTGGAAGTACAAGCGCGACAGTTTCACACACTTTTTTTCAATGACTAGATATAAGAACTATGATATGTTGCTGACTAATTCTAATCAGAGTTATTTACATTTTCAAAATTGAAACAGCTATTCTTTTTCTCATTCATACATTTAGATTTTTGCATGGAAGTTTAATTTTTAAACACTCACAGATATATATATATATATATATATATATATATATATATTTATATATATGTATATAATATATATATTATATATATATATATATATATATATATATATATATATATATATATATATATATATATATATATATATACACATACATACATACATACATACACACTATAGAGTCATCACCTTTGTAAATATCTCTTGACGTTGGCCTCTTTGGAATTCCAATGTGAACAAACTTAACCAAAAAAAAAAAAAAAAAGAAAAGAAAGAAAAAGAAAAGAAAAACCAACAAGCAAACAAACAAGTGCATGTAAACCATGCCAATAAAACTTTCGATGGATTAAGTTGCCGTTAATAGTACCGTGGGTGAAACAACGTATGCAGCGAAGTTAAACCTTGGGCAACCGCGTTACTACTTAGGCATATAAACAGAACTAGAAAAGATGATTTGCTGCATAGCAAATCAGTGTGTGTGTCTTCAAAGCATATTGGTATGGCAATGTACAACTATTCCATAACACAGGAGTACAAGTTGGAATGGCATCTCTATCTATTACAGCTTTGAAGTTATTAAAATTTCTAATGGTGCTATTTAGCATAATTCAAATTGCTACAACTTTTGTTTTAGATTCATTACATGCGCAATGGTCAGGAACCCCCTAGTAGAAGTTAAACTGACATGAACATGAACCAAATCGGATGAAAATTTACCAAGTTATGGCAAGATGAAACTTTTAAAGGGCCAAATGACCTTGACCTTTGCCCTTTCAAGGTCACGTGTTCTTATAAAAATGTGCAGTGTTGCAATACCTACAATTTGAGACTAACATGATTAGAATTGGATGGAAAATAGCCAAGTTGTGACTGGATGAAACTTTCAAAGGTTCAAATGACCTTGACGTTTGACCTTTAGAGGTCACACATAAATTTTAAAATATGCAGGGTTACAATAGCTACAATTTGAGCCCAACATGATCAAAATAAGATAAAAATTGACCAAGTTATGGCTAGAAGAAGGCCACCAAGGAAAGTGGCCTTTAACCTTGAAATGACCTTTAACCTTGAGATGACCTCTACCTGAAGTGAACCTTGACCTCAAAAATGACATTTTGGCTTAAAAGTGACCTTTGACCTTGACATGACCTTGACATTTGAGATGACATTTACCTTGCTATGATCGAACTCCTATACACTCGGGACCACATCTACTATAGTATATAAGATATTGAAGATTTAAAACTTTAATTAGCCCTCATTTGCATAATTTTCAAAAGCATGACCTCTCATTATAAAAAGGCCAGACTTTATCCATAGAAGTATAATTGTGCAAAGTTTGGAGTTTCTACATGTAATACTTATCAAATGAAATGTCGGACAAATTTGCCGGTAAAGAAAGAAAGAAAGAAAGAAAGAAAGAAAGAAAGAAAGAAAGAAAGAAGAAAGAAAGAAAGAAAGAAATAAAGAATTCCTAGAAAAACAGAAAAGTGTGCGTTGACACACACACTTTAATAACGGTCTTGCATTGCCCCAGTTGAACCAGTTGGTGTCATACAGCATTGTTATTGATACTCAGGGTGCACGGTAGGCTGAGCGGTAAGACGCTCGCCTTTCACCTCAGCGACCCCGGTTCGATTCCCGTCCTGGGCAGCATATGGAGAAAGTTCCTGCCACTTTAACCGTGCATGGTGGTTTTCTTCGAGTTCTACGGTGTCCTCCACCACAGACAAGGTAGGAAGTATACGCCAACATCTGTGCCATGGAGAGTGACTCGATAAGTCAATGCCTGACTTCTTTCACAATCCCTGTAAAACAAATGTGTCTATACTTTTTTTTCACTCCCTTCCGTACTGTGACGGTAGGGTTCTGGGCGTCCCCTCATGTGTGTAAGGCTGAATGATCTTTTCCTCTGCTGCTTCAACTTTTCTTAAAAATACTTCTTCATTGTCATCAGATCACGTACATGAAAAAACTCAAATCATACTCTCCAGAATCACTATGCTCTGTTGGATCTGCCATAACTCTTGGCAAACTGAAGGTACTCTGGCTTAAAACACATACACAATGGCCAGCGACATGTTTGCACATACTTACATTAGCTCTTGTATTCTGTGTGGATGTATTGTATATTGTCATGATGAAATGGCTTGGTGCACTCTAGGAAAATTAAAGGCTCTCTATATAACATTTTAAATGTATTTGCTAGTGTTGTCGTAATAAAGAATATATATATCAATCATACAATCCCCAATTTTAGTGCACCCCGACTTTTGCAAATGTGGCCTCCTTCAAAAAATGGAATATTGAAAATGTAAAAACACATGAAATACTTCCCAAATTTGTTCTTGTTTTTAAACCAACATTTATGACATGTATCACCATATCTCTATGAATAGTGGTTTGTTTTCATAAACAATCCGAACTTGTAATGTACAAGAACAGCAACCGAAAATGAAATCTATGCTCATAGGTGGCAGGCCACAATTAAGGACTATGTACTCTACATATATGCACTGAACGTTCTTCAGGGTACCGAATAAGTTTTTTTTTCAGCTTGTCAGAAATAAGTTACGTCTTTGGTGTGACAAAAAACCCTGTGGTAGAGATTCCCCAAAGAACCTTAGCATAGAGTTCTTAAGAGAACCTTGAGGTATTCTGGGAAACCTTACGTTTCTTTGAAGTACCTTTACGTTTTTTTCGGGTTACCTTTGGGGGTACTGCTGGGATAATACAGGTTATATATAATAAAGGTTTTTTGGAGTACCTTTAGGGTTCTTCATCGTACCCCGTAGTATGCGTGGTCCTCCCGCTCCCCGAATTTTAAACATGTATGTGTCTACCCAGGAAACAATATTGCACAAATTATTATATTTTAGGACGTAGGAGTGAAAAAAACAAAAACAAACAAAAAACAAACGAACAAACAAAAACAAAAACAAAAAAAAAGAAAAAAACTAGGAACGATGATTTGCTGCATAGCAAACCAGTGTGTGTGTCTTCAAAGCATATTGGTATGGCAATGTACAAGTATTCCATAAAACAAGGGTAGAAGTTGGAATGGCATCTCTATCTATTATAGCTTTGAAGTTATTGAAGATTTAAAATTTCTAATGGTGCTATTTAGCATAATTTAAATTGCCACAACTTTTATTTTTAATTCATTAGGTGATTAGGTGCCAATGGTCAACAACCCCCCAGTAGAAGTTGGAATGACATCTGTATTATACTGTTGAAGATATTCAAGATTGAAAATTTCAAATTCGGAAGAAGAAAGAAAGAAAGAAAGAAAGAAAGAAAGAAAGAAAGAAAGAAAGAAAGAAAGAAAGAAAGAAAGAAAGAAAGAACAGTATGTCTGTGTTGGCACACAGACATAATGATAGAATGCATGAGCAGTGATCTTGAGCATTTCCTGGACTGTGTAATTGTATATAAATAATGTAGCCCAAAATGTTTTCTTTAAGAGCCACTGAACTGACTGGTGTCCAGAAAGAAAACATTAACTTATAATTAAATTACCAAACAGACATAGCTATTCAATCAATGCAGCCAATGTTTAAATGACAAAATTAACTCATTCAGTGATGAACCCAAAGGATATGCTCTTTGCTAATTCTTTCAAATTTGCATTGCTAATACAATGTGTGAAACAAATAAAAAAGGTCAGAATATCACAAATCATGAGCAGATATTATATTCTATTACGATTGTCAGAAATTTTAAATCAGAACCCCCTAATTTAAAAGATAAGAATACACAGTATATCCCTTTGATACAAATTTTACTGACAGTAAGTGAAGACTTCTGTCCTGAATGAGTCAAGGGATGCCTCATTTTCAAAGGGTCATTTTGATGTCACATCTTGTAAAATATATACCAGGATTATGGCTTGTTTGCAGTTTATTTGAGATGTGACACCCCTGTAAAAATGTCCCACAGGTCTTACAATGTTGATAAAGGCTGTGGATTATGAGTGAAATCTATTGGGGGTAATAAAATACACATAAACTTACGGAGGAAAGGGTATGGTTTATTTTGATGTGGTTACACTTGCCAGGACTTTGGAATGAGCTGGCCATTTGGTACCAATCATTCACTGTCACTGGTCATGTGTGTTTGGTGGGGTGGCAGACACATAGAAGGGCCAGCTCCACAGTAAAATGCTGTCCCTTTAGCAGGATTATTTTGTAAAAAATCCAATTATTTGACGCTACAAATGTGAAAATAAAACCCATATAAATGTCTACAGCAGCACCCATGTGGACCTGTTTACAAACACCACTAATTATAGCAGCCGGGTTGAGTGGCAGGGCAAAGAGGTCAGTGATGGGCTGTTTGGCCCACCAGCACTGTGGTCACAACTAATGAGACGACCCCCAGAGCTCAAGTTAGGTGGAATGCATTGTATAGTAAATAAGATATTGAAGATTTAAAATTTTAATTAGCCCTCATTTGCATAATTTTGAAAAGCATGACCTATCATTGTAAAAAGGCCAGACTTTATCTACAGAAGTATAATTGTGCCAAGTTTGGAGTTTCTATGTGCTATACTTTTCAAATGAAATGTCGGACAAATTTGCCAGTAAAGAAAGAAAGAAAGAAAGAATTCCTAGAAAAACAGCAACGTGTGTGTCGACACACACACTTTAACTACAACCCATTTTCCCTGTAACATGGCCAGTATCTTTGACCCGTCAATTCCCCCATAACTGGGATCAGAGGCCCTATTCACCAAACAATATATGTTCCAAAATCAAAAAGGGCTAAGTTGATTAAAGTGTGTCTGTCTGTCTTTCTTTCTTTCTTTCTTTCTTTCTTTCTTTCTTTCTTTCTTTCTTTCTTTCTTTCTTTCTTTCTTTCTTTCTTTCTTTCTTTCTTTCTTTCATATATAATCATCCTCATGGACATCAGCATGTGTACAATATACAATCGCCCGTCCGTGATCTCAGCAAGCACAATATACAACTAAAAAAGAAAGATTTGCTTGAAAGCAAATCGGTCTGTGTGTGTGTGTGAAAATTTGCACAATAACAAAAATATGCTGTGTTGCAACACTTACAATCTGAGTCCAACATGAATAAATTGGATGGAAAGCGACCAAATTATGGCTAGATGAGACATTCAAAAGGCAAAATGACCTTGACCTTAAGAGGTCAAATGTAAATGAAGAGAAAGTGAAGTGTTACAGTATCTACATTGTGAGCCCAACATGATCAAAATTGGATGAAAATTGACAGAGTTATCGCTAGATGAATATTTCAAACGTCCGAATGACCTTGACCTTTAGAGGTCACATGTAAATTACAAAAATGTGCAGCGTTACAATTTCTACAATTTGAGTCCAACATCATCCTAATCAGATGAATACTATGGAAGCCAGACTCAATTGAATTTTTTTTAATTGCCCGAATTTGCATAATTTTCAAAATCTTTACTATTCAGAAAAATATGCAAAACTTCACTGCAGGTGCTATAGCCATGCAAAGTTTGAAGTTTTTAGCTTGATTGGTGTCTAAGTTTAAGACGACACAAAAATCTGGCAGAAAGAAAGAAAGGCGTACACTGATGTTGTAAGAAGGAAATCTTTATTGGTAGACATGCATTTGAATCAAGTTTTCTGGTAGTACATTGTCAAGTAGGTTGATGCTGCTAGCTGGTAACTTTGAACCAAGCCTAGATGGGTATTTACTGAACATCACTCATCAGATATATGTTCTGTATATTGGAAAATAAGCAAGTTGGCTAAGGCATATTGTTTTTGAGTCCAACATGATCAAAATTGTATTAAAAGTGACCGAGTTATGGCTAGATGAATATTTCAAATGGCAAAATGACCTTGACCTTTGACCTCTAGAGATCACATGTAAATTACCAAAATGTGCAGTGTTACAGTGGCTACAATTTGTGTCCAACATGATCAAAATTGGATGGAAATCGACTGAGTTATTGCTGGATGAATATTTCAAACGCACAAATGACCTTGACCTTTGACCTTGAGAGGTCACATGTAAATTACAAAAATGTGCAGTGTTACAATATCTACAATTTGGGTCCTGCATCATCAAAATCGGATGAATACTTTGGAAGCCAGAAGCAATTTAATTTTTTTTAATTGCCCGAATTTGCATAATTTTTTTTTCAAAATCTTGACTATTCAGAACTATATGCACAACTTCACCGCAGGTGCTATGGCCATGCAAAGTTTGAAGTTTTTAGCTTGCACGGTGTCTGGGTTTAAGACGACACAAAAATCTGGCGAAAAGAAAGAAAGAAAGAAAGAATATTGGGTAAAACAATATGTCTGTGTTCACACACAGACATAATTAAGAGCTATTGTTATCACAGAGGAAACTTGAAAAGGCAAAGTTTTGAAAACAAACCGAAGTTTGTGAAAAACTTCAAAAAGTCCAATGGTGATCTAGATGGTCTGCGAATTTTTTCTAGGTCATTCTCACTCATGACTTCGAAGATTCTTGGAATCGGGTTATTTGTCACACTGCGAACCTTAACCAGTGCTTTCCCGTCAGTGGTAAATGTATCCAGTATGTGGTTTTCCCTCTTCAATTGTCGTGCTAACACCACGCATGCACTGTCTGTGAAAAACATTCTCTGCATCGAGTAATAACATTCTGTGGCACTCCGCTTATCTGCCGCGGTCCTGGCTAGCTTAGTAGCTAGTCAGGTGGCCTTTAGTACCAAAAAAAAAAAAAAAAAAGGCAAGCCCTGTCCCACTGTCGCACTTTGCGCTCAGCATGCCCACATCCCCTGCTGATGATGCCACCTGGCAGGGTCATGTGAGCCTAAATAAGGGCTACCTTCTCCCTTCCCTTGCTAAGTTTGTCCTCTTTTCTCTTCCGTCACTAATCCTAAGATATTATTCCTACTTTCCCAGCACTGCACCAAGAAGCTTTTCACTGACTCTAAACCAACTCTACTTCCTGGAAAATTGCACTTCGATCCTAGAATCCATGCTAACCTATCATTCTCTGCCATGTCCCTTACTTGCTCTAAGCTTTTACACTGCCCATCTCTTGTTCTCCATTGTTAAAACAGCTGGTCTCTAAGCGCTCTATAACCTGTACACCATGTCATCATATGATCAATGGTCTCATCCACATCCTCCCTACACACCCTGCACTTCCCATCATTCCCATTCGTCCACTTCTGTTTCCTCCTCTCCAGATTGATCACTCCTGCTCTGCCCTGAAACAACAGTCTAGAACCCTTGCTACCATCCCAACATTTAGTCTTCACTGGCTTGTCTACAGCTCCATATGCTTTCAGTGTGCTTTTTTCCTCAACACCTCTTTTCCACTGCTCCACATGTTTCTCTTGGATCACCTTTCCTATATATGATTTCCACGCCACTTCAATCTCATCTGGCCCTTTCATCCCATATTTCTCAGCTAACTTGTCTATTTCTTGAGCCCATTTTGTCTTTTCAGTAGCTGCCTCAATGTATGCTTTTCTACACCATCTTTCTTCATTCACCTGTTGCAAATATCCCCAGAAGCCTAGCCTAGCCTTAGCTATTCTATCTCTTATTGGTAACCATCCCAACTCTCCCAACACTGCCTCTGTTGCCACACATGGTGGTGCCCCAAGCACCCATTTCCCCATCTCCCTCTGTGCCTTCTCCATCCATTCAATATCCTTCTCACTAATGGCTATTACATCTACCCCATACAACAACCCAGGTATGGCTACACGTTGCCACAGCACCCTTCCTGTGTATGATCTATTGAAGCTGTTCCCTGCTGTGACTTTTATCATACCTTTAGCTCTATTCACCTTCTGTCTGATTTTCTCAACATGGTACTTAAACATTCCCTGTCCTGTGACCTTAATGTTCACCCCTAAATATTCGTACTCCTCACCCTCTCCAATTCGGATGACTTTCTCTTGACCCTCTGATATCCTAAGCTTTCCTACCAGCCATTTCTCCTCTTGTCTTCTCTTCTGCCCCAAGACCATGACATGACTTTTCTTCTCACTAAACTCTAATCTCCACTTTTCTCCATAGTCCCCTGCTTTCCTCAAAAGTTCATGTAACTCTCTACTTGTATCTGCCATTAACACAATGTCATCAGCGAAGAACAACCCTGGTATCTTTTCTCCACCTATTGTTACTCCTTTATTGCTCTCTATCAGCTCAGTTCCCAGTTCTCTTATGTATATGGCAAACAAAATCGGTGATAACACACAACCCTGTTTTAGCCCTATGTCTAACCTTGCCCCATGAGTTTCCACATCTCCTATACTGAGACTACAATTTATATCTGCATACAGAGCCTTTAAAACTTCAAGAAAGCCACCTCCAAAGCCTAACCCTTCCATTTTAGCCCACAGTGCATTTCTCCAAACCCTGTCAAAAGCTTTCCGCACATCAAGGAAGGTCATGTATACCTTTCTTTTCCTTTTCCTTGCTATCTCTAGCACCTGTGATAATGTAAACACATGATCGACAACCCTCCTGCCTGGTCTGAAACCATTCTGAATCTCTTCCCTCCCTCTCCACAACTCTCCCCAGTCTCCTGTACATTACATGTGCAAAAATCTTTCCCATATTTGAGGCTAATGCTATCCCTCCGCACTGATCTAGGCTATCCACTGATCCTTTCTTCGGGATGTATGCTATCTACAGCTCCCTCCATTCTCTCGGGGCTTCGTTTCTTTCATTAACCAAATTAAACAGAAATTTCATACTGTCCCACAATTTTTCCGGACCTTTCTTTATAAATTCATTTAGTACCCCATCTAGCCCTGGGGATTTTCCTACTTTCAACCTGTCCACTGCTATTTCAATCTCTACTCTCTCAATTCTCTTGCATAGTTCCTGTTCCCACCTGTCAGGTCCTGTTTCTACTCTACCACTAGGTGGCTCCCCCGCCCCCCACTGTGGGTCATTTATTTCATTCCGTTGTTCCTGCAATGCCGCTTCTATATCCTTCTCCTCCTCTACTACTTTGCCTTTATGTTTAAGCTTGTCAATTCCTACTCTCTTCCTTCTCAACACCTGTTTCCAAAAAACTGCTGATGAGTCACCTCCACTTGACAGAACCCTTTTCGTCTCATCATTCCTCCTGATCCTTCTCTGTGTCTTCATCTCCTGAACGATCATTCTTGCCTCCTTGTACTCCTCCTCAGCCTTTGCTATTTCATTCTGCTGTCTGTATTTCCTGGCAAACCTCCAAGCTTTATTCTTAACCTTCCTATTTTTAATTGCAATCTTTATCTCTGCATCTATGCTATACCCTTTATTCTCTACTGGTACTCTTTTCCTTCCTATTACGTCCTTTGCAACCTCGAATATTACTCTCCTCATGTCATCTGCCATTCCCTGAATATCAACTGATTCACTCTTCACCCACCGTTCCTCCCACCCCCTCTAGCTCTAAGATTTTGTTCATTTATGGCATTTTTTCCTCATGGACTTCCATCTAAAAACCAGCCATAGGACTATTATGATTTAAAGAATGGTTTGCACTATCTGGATTGCTGGGCACACAGCTGATTAATGTGAGTGTGATCATCTTATCTGATTCATTTGCTAATAAGTTACCCGTCGGTTGACCCCCTGCTGCCAAGTTCAACATGTCAAACAAAAGCTCAACTGGCGAGGACAAAGCGGGTTCTGGTCACCTTGACCAAGCTGGCGATAACCCTAACCAACAAAGTTCTGCGTCAACAAGGGTTAAACGACCTTGGTTATCACCGACAGGTGAGAGTCCTCCAATGACAAACTTCTGCAGTGATATCGTCAATGATCCTACTGATCCTGCCACTGACTATTTGAATATTTTGAGAGACCCTCATGTTGCCGAAATGCTCGAGAATATTGTCAGTCGTGCTGTTGATGCTAAAATAGCAGAACTAACGAAGCATGTTCATAATCTTGAAACACAAGTGAAAAACGCTAAAGACGAGTTGCATAGGGTTAAGATGGAAGATGTTGACCTCAAATCTAAAGTGGACGTGTTGGAGGGTAAGATAGAAAAGTTAAGAGAAACTTGCTGACGATGCAGAGCATTATAGCCGTAGAAACTGTTTACACGTATGGTCTCAGGAGCCCGAAATTGATCAAGAAAATACAGATGAGATCATCGTAAGTCATGCTAGTAAACTTGGTGTTCAGTTGGATTTACATGAGATTGCAAGGAGGCACCGAGTCGGCAAGAAAGTTGCAGGGCAACCATGAGCAATCATCGTGTTCGCCATAGATTCTACAGTGCCAGGAAGAAAAGTAACGGCATATTTGTGTCCGAAGACCTGACCAAGAAGCGTTCAAGCATTAAATATGCCGCCCGTAAGCTGAGACGAGAGAAAAAGATACATTCATACTGGTCCCATGATGGTAGATTGTACATCCGCGAACTCAACCCATGGAATGCTGGGGCTATAAATGGTCGTGTTGTACAGATCAATGACCTCACTGATCTGGATGTGTATAGTGATCAGTTGACAAATCAGTGACAATAACAATGTGAATCTGAGTCGCACCTTAATTTTGATATCACTTCCTGAGAAGAAAATCATAGTTAATTGTTTTTGCCTTAAATGTGTCAGTCACTTTAGTGTAGATTCCAAATATGATATATGTCTGCTTTTCATTAGCGTCAACAGTCCTCTGTTTATTCATTACTTTTTTCTCTCCATTATATGTGATGGTAGAAATAGGCATCGTCTTCTTACTGAAATGTGCACACTTGTGCATGCACATCGTATCATTGGACTGTTAAGTGTACAACTGTGTGTATAATTTTTATTCTTCTTAGCGGTAATCATTAGTGGCCCTCATAGCTCCCTATTCATACTTGAACATTTATTCCGCAAAAATTTGTTTTGGTTCTTGACAAATAGTTGTACCACATTCATAACATGCTGTACCTCACTGTTTAACTTTGTTGTTACACAAAATCGCAAATAGCTTGCTATCTGCTATCTTAGTATGTTATAGCTTCAACTGCAACAGCCATTTGGTAAGTCTTTTTTAATATCCAGATTACATGTGCAGAGTAGTATTTTTTGCTTTCAATCTTACATTTATATTGTATTGCTACAGCCACTTTTAGGGTCTTCTCATGATACTTTTTGTGCTACTTTTGCATATTCATGTTATCTGTTTTGTTACCTTAGGAAATCATTTGTACTCTTCCATTTATTAACCACCTGTGCCCTTTGCAATTCAGCCTGCTAAAAAGATACTTTTGCTTGCCCAACTCAATTCTCAACTGCTACCCACCTTTGGCCTTTCAATATGCATAATACTCCTTAAACATCTGATTAATAATGCAGTTTACTCCCTCGATCCTGTGAATACACATGGGGGTTAGCATAGACCAATAAGGATTGGCAATCAGACTTTTCTATTGCCACTGTGGCTAACTCTCTTTGCCACCTTTTTGCCCCAGGTACACTGCTGAAACAGAATGAATCTTTTCTTTCTGCTTCTTGCTTATAACTGCGATCAACATGTCTCTGTTAGGCTTCACGTGTCTACAACACATACTGTCCGTTCTGCATATATTTTTCCAGTCTACCATTGACGTGCACCCAAACCCTGGCCCCTCAGTAAAAAAATCATCTAAAACTGTGTCATTCTAGCGTCCGTAGTACTAAGAGTTCTGGCAAACTCGACGAGCTGCAATTACTAGCAAATGCACAAAATTTTTATTCATCACATTATCTGAAACTTGGCTTGATGTGAACTTTCCCGATCAGCTTCTGTTTATTGACAGCTACCAACCTCCTTTTAGAAGAGACCGCCGGACAGGACGTGGAGGCGGGGTCCTTACATATGTTTCTTCCTCACTACCATGTCGAAGGTGCACAAATCTAGAAGATGCCAATTAGAATGTGTCTGGGTTGAGATTTCCACAAAACGCGGGATCATGTTGATCGGTAATTATTACCGACCCCCTGGCCAGCCTGTCGACATACGTGACGCGTTTCTTGAGTCCCTCAATACCTCTATCTCCACAGCAATTGAAAATAACCCGCACTCTCTTCTTATTACAGGTGATTTTAACGACAGATGCTCAGATTGGAATTCTTCGGACCAGGATAGCGATCTTGGTCTTGCATTGTTCAACCTTATTTCTCAACACAATCTCTTTCAGCTTATAAATGAACCTATTAGAACTACTGAACACTGTGATAACCTGCTTGACCTTATCATCACCGACTCTCCTGGCCTTGTACTCAACAGCGGCATTCTTACTCCTCTTTCAAACTCTAACCACGCAATTGTCTCCTGTTCCCTATCACTATCACACTTGAAAGACTGACCGTTTAAACGACACGTTTGGAACTATAACAAAGCCAATTTCCCTGAACTCAATTCTACACTACTATCAGCATCATGAAACAGTGCGCACGAAGTCTATGATAACATTGATGATATCGTTTCATACTGGTCAGATCTACTTCTCTGTACCGCCAAGGAATTTATTCCATTGAGAGAAATTATTATTAGACCTTCCGATAAGCCCTGGATCACCACTAAGATAAAAAAAGTTCATTCGCCACAGCAATCGTGCATGGAAGCACTTTAAGAGTGTATCAAACATGCCACGTCCTTATACTTTCGAGATACACGAAAAAGTCGATAAGTTTTATCAGTTCTACAAGAAGTCACGAAATCATGTTCTCAACAAAATTCGGAAATCAATGCGTTCATACTTTTTTAAACTACGCTCTAAACTGGACGACAATGATATAAATACAAAGCAATGGTGGAGCCTGTCAAAATCCATGTTAGGATCCAAAATCCATCAGGATATTCCACCGATTAGTGAAAACAATTCTATTATATCATGCAATGTTAAAAAATGTGACATCTTTAACATATATTTTGCAAGTCAGTGTACAACCTTTTCGGATACGGACTGCCCACCCCCCACCCCCACCCCATTGCCTGAATTTAGATACTGTACTGAGTCTAGATTAAATGAGATTATGTTTGATGAGGAAAATGTTTTGCAAGTTCTATTGTCTCTTGGAGTTACTTCTGCTACCGGGCCTGACAATATTGGCAATATCCTTCTCAAGAATACTGCTGGTTCCATCTGCAGCTCTCTTACGAAAATATTTAAACTTTCCCTTCATCAAGGCTATTTTCCCATGTCCTGGAAACGTTCAAATATATGTCCCGTTTACACAAAATCCGACAGACAAATAGAAAGTAACTACAGGCCAATATCTTTACTTTGTAATGTTTCAAAAGTGCTTGCACGACTAGTATTTAATGCTCTTTACGAATATTTTTCAGTAAACGATCGCCTAACAACAAAAAATTCAGGTTTTAAGGCAGACAACTCCACGGTCAACTAACTTATTTACATTCTTCATGACATCTTCAATGGACTTGAACTTTCCAAAGAGGCCAGGATGGTATTCCTTGACGTCTCAAAGGCCTTCGACAAGGTGTGGCAGCATGGACTTCTCTTTAAACTCAAGCAGCTTGGCCTATCTTATCATCTTGCTACTTGGGTTGAAAGCTACCTTGCGAATCACCTGCAAAGAGTTACTATTCATGGTCAGTCTTCCACCCGGCTACCTATTGAGGCCGGGGTACCCCAGGGTTCTATCCTAGGCCCTCTCTTGTTCTTGGTATATGTAAATGATCTAGTTGACAATCTCACATGTGACGTCAGGCTTTTCGTTGACGATACAAGCATACTTGAAATTGTCAACAACCCTGTTGACTCATCACTCCATCTGAATACCAATCTGTCTCTAATACGCAACTGGGGGAGACTCTGGAGAGGGGTCTACAATGACCTCAAATCCCTATCGGTCATTTTTTCTGCAAAACGCGTGAAACCCCATCACCCACAAGTGTTTCCTGATGGATCCCCGATACCTGTCACTGACAATCATACACATCTAGGAATCACCCTGTGTCATGGCCTGTCCTGGCATGCCCATATCACACGTATTTGTAACAAAGCTAGCCAAAGAATTTCATTACTCAGAAGGTTTAAGTACAATCTATCTCGCAAATCTCTAGTCAAGCTTTACTGTTCAATGATCTGCCCCATACTTGAGTACGGTTGTGTATTATTCGACAACTGTGGTAAGGTACTTTCTGATCGCCTTGAATCGATTCAATATAATGCTGCCAAGATATGCACTGGTGCCTTGAAACACACGTCTCATATTAACTTACTACGTGAGCTAGGGTGGTCAACCCGTGCAGACAGACGTAAATACTTTAAACTTGTCCTCTTTCATAAAATGTATCACAACTTGACCCCTTTATACCTCTCTAATCTAGTTCCCGCTTTCCCTGCTGGTCGCCCCTTACACCACTCAAAGTCTGTTCACCCCATTAGATGTAGAACATCGCGCTTTGAGAACTCATTTCTTCCAGATGCCATTAAACAGTGGAATAACCTTCCATCTGACATCAGGGATTCCGTTTCCCTACAGATATTTAAGTCCAAACTTAAAACTACTCTTCTGGCCACTGATAACGCTCCCTACCTGTACCTTCATGGTGATAGATTCGCCAACATCTGCCACACCCAGTTACGTCTGGGATACTCTAAATTAAACTCCGACCTGAACAAAGTCAACATCCTTCCAGGCCCATCTTGTGCCTGCTCCCATCCCATTGAATAGACTAAGCACTTTCTTCTTTTCTGCCCAAATTTCACAGTTCAGAGACACTGTTTGTTCCAAACTGTTATCCCTATAATTGCCCCAGGGGTCAGCCCTAATCTTATTATCCATATTGGTAGCGATAGATATATAGTTGAGATATTCCTTTATGGTAGCGATGAGCCGTCTAATTGGCAAAATATTCAAATATGTGAAGCGTTTCATAAGTTCATTATTGATACTAGACGGTTCTTTGACTGAACTTTCTATAACTTCAATGATAAATTGTAAAACGCATCATGCATTTTCCTAGAGGAAATCATTTTTTGAAATCTTGTCTAATATTGTATCTCCTACGTAATTAGTTTGGTATTGATAACCTTTATCGATGTTATGTTGATATCCTACTGTGGTAACTTTTGTATTGTCCTGTTTGTTTTGGATATACTTCCGTGCGTCTCCATGTTCTGGAGAACCCATTATATTAGTCAACTGATTGTACTATAGGGCTATCGACATGAAATAAATATGTTTAAACTAAACTAAGTACGCCAGTTTGTTTCTGTGTCTAGTTAAGTCCTCAGAGATGAAAATATTTGTACCCTTCAGCTGGGTACGCGTCTTGCATACTTGGGCCCTTATACGATAACTGGTGAGCCTGGAAATAATGTCACTCCCGGGGGGCCACTCCCTACTTTTTTTAGGTGGGGGTGTACAGCTCAAGTTTTTCAGAATGACCCTTCATCAGGGCTCCCATCCTACCAAATAATGGATTTTCATTAAGGCGCGTCAATCAGTTTCACAGCATGCGCCCAATCGTCTGGTCTTGATTGGGGCCCTACAATTTTATCAGTGACCTTGGTTAGGGGTCTCAGAAAAATTTATGGACCTTCGTTAGGGAAATCTTGGGAAAATTGATACCTTCGTTAGGGAAAGTACCCGTGAAAAGGCACTCTTCAGAACGGCACATCTCCATTACGCTCGGTATATGGAGTAGCGCTCCCCCCCCTCCCCCCCTCCCCCCCATGTCACTGTTGGTACCTTTTTGTCCCAAGAGATGTGACCGTTGTATATCACCAAGATTCAAATTTACACCAAGTTTGTCTTTGCACATGTGCAAGATCAGCTTGTCTGTGTCCTCAGACACGTTTGAGTTTGTGCTTTCTTTTATTCCTGACACCGAGATTCAGGCGACGACCATACTGAATTTGGTATTTGGCCAAGGGTACGGAGCTTTTTGTGGCAGCGGAGAACTACACTTGCCTGGACACCTGGCAAGTGCTTGATTTTCTGCCGTTGGATTCGTAACATTCATTCCGTTTTCTTTAGCAAAGGTGACATTTAATGGATGCATTTCTTCAAGAGTGAGGTGAGAGTTTGAATGCTGTTTCGTTACATTATAAACTTGTATCCTTGTGTTTGAATATGTTTTCGTTTTGTCTTGGAATTTTAACCCTTGGTGAAGGTCGGAAAAAACTTTGTTGTTTAGGAGGTGCATTCGCGTGTTTGGGCGTACACTTTACAGGGAGTTCGGCGCTTTGGAGAAGGAAGAGCGTGTGGCAGAGTTAACATGTTTTGGGGGAAGGAAAGGAAAGATGGTAGCCTTTATCAGGGCTCATATGACTGTGTGTACAAGATATGGGAAATGTCTGAACCTTAGAGGCCGGGAAAGGGTCAGAGAAGTGTCATCCCTTTTTGCCACCTGTACCAGATATGATACTGGACCGCAGCAAATAAGCGAAGTGCCACAGAATTTTAGTTGTCACGAAAGGTGAAGAAGGCCAAGGTGTCCAAAATTTCAGCGAGCCATGTGTTCATGAAATATGATCCCAGGCCAGTTGACGCTATCTCCGTTTTACGAACGTATTACATGTACTGAAGTAGGCCCACACGGAATCTGTTTTTGTGGTGAAGTTTCGTGAGGTAATTTTCATGGAGCGTAAATATAATGCGACTGTAATTTGCCCTGCTCGGAATGTAGGCTTAAGTCTAAGAGAAGTCTGGTTGTTTCTGCTTTAGCATGGTGATCTCCTTTTCAAGTGACTCCTATTAAAATATTGTATGCGGTTAAATTTTGTTAGAGAGTTTGTGTGAGAAGCCACACAGGACTTTTATAGGACTCCTGTATTTTTTTTCTGCAACACAAGCTACATTTTCTCTGAGACTAGGAAATACTGTATTTTCTAGACCTTCCTTGTCAGGTTTTCTCGAAATAAACGACCCGACCCGTCACATTATACATACCGGTATCACATCACCACGTTCAAAGACTCGTATTTTTCATAATCATTGAATATCCCTGTTACCGTTATATCATTACTTATGGTTTGGCATGGTAGCATTTTCCTTCTAGGATGATCAAACTCTTGTGTTACTCCTAGCTAATCTACATTACAGGGACATTGGCCTGCTTGCCAGGCACAGATGGCAGAGCGCAAATGTGTAAATAAAAAAAAAATGCTGTCAAAACGTCCCGGGTAAAGTGAATGGTTTTGCTTGATTAGTTATGGGGTTTTATTTGAAAGTCTGTTCTTCATTTATGAACACGAGAATGTATTTATAATGTAAAACTAAAGACACGTATACAAGTAATTGTGACAGGGCAATTTGGCTGATTTTTTAAATTAATTAATTAAATTGATTGACCACTAATTAAGTATTATCATGCATGTGCTTGTGTATGCGCTGCTGCCACCAAGGGTGAAGGTGGTAAAACACCGGAACTCTGAATATGGCAGGCACACAGGGCATTGTTGTGGGTGACCCTCTCTCACTTGCTGGTCACAAGCAGTTGCCGCACACCTGTGGATATCTCTGACAGATTGTTTAAAACAGGTAGAAAATTGCTTTTGAAGTTTATTGCGAGCGTCAGCGAGCTCTTACCATAAACACACGTGAATATAGGATATAACAGAAAGGTAAATTACCTAATCAGAAGAGTACTCAGTGTCCAGCCAACGAAGTTGATTTTCTTCGTTACCCCCCCCCCCCCCCCCACTGCGCATATGGGCGCAGCCAAAGCTTTTTTTAAGTATTTCGGGTAATTTTCGAAGTTTTATTCACACCAAAGTCTCAAACTTACCAGCCTTTATGGAAATTATGTCAATAATTCATAACTGTTCAGAATACGTTGTTGATGGAGTGTAATAAATGATAACGACTCACCAAGTTGCACCGTTATTTTTTTTTACTATAAACATATTCATTTTCTTTGGATTGCCTAATAGTACACAAAGACTAATCTGCAGGCTCTCCAGTACATAAAACGACGCACAGGAATATATACAATACACACTGGACGAGAACAGAAGACTAAATTCAAGGCTTGTACATGAATAGTGCAATTGATGCCAAATAATGAAGACTTAAAATTAGATCATATACCAAATTAGTAAATAAAACGATTAGATTCTGATAAGAATGTCTAAACAGCCTCAAAGATAAATACATTATCAGTGTCTGGCAAGTCCTCACTACCTTTCAAGAGAATACTTAATAAAATGTCACTAGAGCACTGAACTATTAGAGTCGGATTTACACCTGGAGCGAGTAAGTGACACACAGTGTTCAGTAGACGGACCCTTTGCACACTGAACTTGGGGCAGAACAAAGGGTAATGCTTTGTATCTTCAGTAGTATGAGAGCATGCGCACGTTGAGGCTGGAAGGATATTGACATGATGTAGATGGGCATTTAAAACAGAGAAGTTAAGACGTAGCTGCGTGTGGCATATGTTTAGGAAACGACTTCCATGTTTAAAGTATGTGGGCTTTTTGTCAACACTTAAGAGTAATAGATTTAATTTATATTTAAACTGCGGCGGGGAATTGGTGAGACGAGCATTAACTGGGAGGTTATTCCATAATTTGATAGCAGACGGGAGAAATGAATCGCCGAAGCGATTGGTGGTGAACCTAATTTGGCATAATTCAGTGTGATTTCTCAAAAGGCGCCCAGTAGTGAATGCATCGTCACGAGGAACGAGATCATGTAGATATTGTGGAGTCAACCTATTGTACATTTTGAAGAAAAGAATAAGTTTAGAGTATTTCCTCCGATTTGCCAGAGTTTGCCATTCAAGCTCTTCGAGAAGTAAGACACATGTAGTGTACCTAGTTGCGCCAAGGCAGATCCTGGCTGCCTCATACTGAATGGTTTCTATAGATTGTGACAGCTTTTCGGTGCAATTGTCAAACAGGACACACCCATATTCGAGGATAGGACGAATCATTGTACTATACAACCGTACGAGTGTCTGGCAGGAGAGTTTATATTTGAGTCTGCGTAAAAGAGCAAGCCGTTGGCTGGCTTTATTAACAATGCGTGTTATATGCTGGTGCCATGACAAATTACTTGAGAGTGTAACTCCAAGATGAGTATGTAGAGTAGGGCCCCTGGGGGGATAAGTGTGACTGGAAGTTGTGATCTGGAAGGCCTCGAGAAGCAGCCTGGTGACTGCACAGTGTGCAGATATTAGTAAGGTTAGAATGAAACATACACAACAAGTACTACATATTTTGGGATATTTATTTAAGTTACCCTCACAGCTGTCAAGTTTTTCTATTTCTCGGAAACCCATTTCCTGCCCCAGAAGCATGTTCGTCAGTTCCACGTCCCATCGAGGTGTTAACGTTGTAATGTTGGTGTGATCTCTTGGATATAATCTGGATCGCTGGATATTGTGGGATATGGCTCACTTGTGAGTTTTTTTCTTCTAACCCGTGCATGGCCATTGTTTGAAAGACCCGCCATTAGGAACCTGATAGCTCACGTTGTTACCTGACGATAATGGCCACTAGCCAAGGCAAAGGCAAGACCAGGGCAGCTGACTCCGTTCAACCTGCTGATGATGCTAGAAATATTGCTGTTTCCACGCTAATACTCCCAACGCTGGATCTGGTAGTACAAGTTTCAGGCGCCCTTGGCAAGGTTCACCCACAGATGAGTCACCTCCCATGAAAATGCAGCAACAAGGAATGCGTACCGATAGCGATAGTGGCAAAAGTAAAGACTCAGAGCACAGTGATGCTAGAGCAGAAGATTTCTTTGAGATCATAACCCATCCTAAGATTGAGGCCTTTCTGCCGAAAATTATTGTTGAGTCTGTTAAAAGTGTCCATGAGAAGAGAAGAGAAGATCTGGAAACAAAGATTGCCAATCTTGAGGGGAAACTTGCCGAAGCAAACACTCAGTTAAAGACACAACATGATGAGTGTGATACAAAGTTCAGAGCAGCCAGGATCTGCCTTGGCGCAAATAGATACACTCCACGTGTCTTACATCTCGAAGAGCTTGAATGGCAAACTCTGGCAAATCGGAGGAAATACTTGAAACTTATTTGATGTTGATGTTCGTCTCACCAATTCCCCACCGCAGTTTAAATATAAATTAAAACTATAACTCTTAAGTGTTGACAAAAAGCCCACATACTTTAAACATGGAAGTCGTTTCCTAAACATATGCCACACGCTGCTACGCCTTAACTTCTCTGTTTTAAATGCCCATCTACATCATGTCAATATCCTTCCAGCCTCAACGTGTGCATGTTCTCATACTACTGAAGATAGGAAACATTACCTTTTGTTCTGCCCCAAGTTCAGTGTGCAAAGGGTCCGTCTACTGAACACTGTGTGTCACTTACTCGCTCCAGGTGTAAATCCGACTTTAATAGTTCAGTGCTCTAGTGACATTTTACTAAATATTCTCTTGAAAGGTAGTGAGGACGTGCCAGACACTAATAACGTATTCATCTTTGAGGCTTTTCAGACATTCTTATCAGAATCTAGACGTTTTATTTACTACTTTATTATATGATCTAATTATAATTCCCTGTTATCTGGCATCAATTGTATTACTCGTGTACAAGCTGTAAATTTAGTCTTCTGTTCTCGTCCATTGTGTATTGTATATATTCCTGTGCGTCTTATTATGTACTGGAGAGCCTCCAGATTAGTCTTTGTGCACTATTATTAGGCAATCCAGAGAAAATAAATATGTTTATAATATAATAATAAGATGCCATGTTGCCAAAGCCTGCTCGCAAGAATCCAACAATAACTCTCCGTACGCACTACGTCTCTGCCACAAGATACCCCACTAGTTCAATGGCGACACAAAGATCTTGGGAACAATACTTAAATTCATGGAACAGTGTCTAACCAAAAGAAAGGCTATACGGCAGATAATTACGTTCAGCTGTTCAAGGTACTATGGCTTAACCCTCTACACTGGTTTAGTAAATGGCCGCTAGAAGGGCCTAACAACCAGGTGCTACTGCCTGGTCCACCGACGTTATTATCGATACTTTGTAATGCTGACGCTCGCATCTTAGGCTATGCCTACAACATATTAGCGAGCGTAAGAGAGCTCTTACCATAAACACATGTGAACATAGGATTTATCCAGTAATTATAGCGAGCATCAGCGAGCCCTTACCGTAAACACGTGAATATAGGATATAACAGAACAATAAATTATCCAATCAGAAGAGTACTCAACAAGTTGATTTTCTTCGTCGGCCCTTACTGCGCATGCGCACATGGGCGCAGTCATTGCGTTCTTTAAGCATCCTGGGTAATTTTCGCAGTTTTATTTACACCAAAGTCTCAAACTTACCGGCCTTCATGGAAATCATGTCAATAATTCATAACTGGGCTTCAGAAAACGTTGTGGGCAGAGTGTAATAAATCATAATGATTCACCCATTTGCATCGTTAACACCTCGATGGAACTAGACCTGGCAACCATTCTTCTGGGGCTGGAAATGGGCTTCCGCGGAATAGAAAAACTTGACAGGTGTGAGGGTAACCTAAATAAACATCCCAAAGTAGGCCTATGTAGTATTTGTTGCGCATGTTGCGTCTCACCTTACTGATATCTGCACACTGTGCAGTCACCAGGTCACTTCATGGGGCCATCCAGATCGCAACTTCCAGTCACACTTATCCCTCTCCCCCCCCCCCCCCCCCGCGCCCCGGGGCGCCAAAACGCCATGTTGCCAAGACTGCTCCGATTTTGGTGTTGTCGCGCGACAATCCAACAATCACCCTCCGTACGCACTACGTCTCTGCCACTAGCCACAGCAGTATTTCAATGGCAATATAAAAATCTTGGGAACAATGCATTTTTGTGGAACAGTGTCTAACCAAAAGAAAGGCTGTAAGGCAGATAATTTCGTTCATTTTTTATACTTTCTGCAGTTTCAATATATGTCATTGCAACATTACTATGTCCAGTGTATGTGTTTTGTCAATGTGGTGGAACTTTCAATGGAATTTTTTTTTCCACTGCAAAGAACTTCCACTATCCCACCAGTGGCATACATTTCCATTGCAAACACTGGGGTACATTATCATGCTGTGTTACCCACAGTTAGCAAGTGTGTATGTGCCACTTTGCCAGCTGAACGCTTGGGTGAGCAAGAGTCAACTGAAATTGCAGATGAAACAACAGTCAGTGCCGATGGGGACAATGATTGTCATGGTGATGATAATGTGGATGACGATGCTGACAAAAATCCTGGTGAAGGTCATGGTGATGATGTTGACTGATGATCGTGGTGACAAAAAAAGTGATGAAGGCCATAGCGATGACAATGATAAAGGTTATGGTGTTGGTGATATTGATGATGGTCACAGGGATGGTGACAAAAATGTGATGAAGGTCATGGCGATGATAATGATAACGGTAATGATGATGATGATGACAATGATAGTCACAGTGATGATGGTAACTAAAATTGTGATTATGGTGATGATAACAGCGACACAAACAACAAACTTACATCCCCATCATATCACTCTCTATTAAAACACACACAGCACCTGAATGTACAAAACACTGGAAGCCAGCTGCAAAACGCAAGAACACTCAACATGTTATCACTGTATGGCCATAGTATTATGCCACTTGTTTAATTTATTATCCCAGGTTTATTACCCATTACTTTTCAACACCCATAGTAAAATGGAAAGTAACAGTTACGTGCTAAGTCAACATTATATTGTATATCGCATGGAACACACACATGTATGTATGTATCTATATATATATATATATATATATATATATATATATATATATATATATATATATATATATATATACAATGCATGTATACCGTATTCATCCTAATAATAGTACATGCCCTAATATAAGCACGCCCCCCACTTTGAATCCAAGTGGTCTAGATTCAAAATCAAGATTTTTCCTGTAATTTAGCAAAGATGATACTTCCAAATAAAAAATTAAATGTCACTGCAGTATATTAATGTTTATCTAACACCTAAATGAACTGTACATCCTTCAAAACCTTCAATCAGGAAAAGTACTTGTTCCATAGTCCTGCGAAAACACTACAAGATCTGGCAAATCTTTGCATTGGCATGGTGTGCTACTATTAGGATGAATGCGATATATATATATATATATATATATATATATATATATATATACCATGAGAATTAAAGTTGCGCTCGCTTTTTACGGTGCTAGCCGTTTACATATTGTATATCACATGGCACACACACACCATGTTTTCATTAATTATATAAGAATCTTATCGGATTTTGCAGTTTTACTTCCCCATTTGGCACAAATTTCCGTGGACAAAAAGGTCCGTCCCTGTGTTGGTATTGTTATAATATATTATTATAAATGTATATATATATATATATATATATATATATATATATATATATATATATATATATATATATATATATATATATATATATATATATATATATATATATATATATAAATACATGCCATGAGGCGTTCGCTTTTTATGTTGCTATGTTCTTTGCTACAAATGTTTAATATGTTAAACTTGTCTTGCTGAGAAAATAAGAGAACCCAATTATTGTAATTTATGACAGATTATTTTGGTGACATGGCTGTGTGGTAAATGGAGCACGCAGGCATGTAGCCCCATTTCTGAGGCATCGACGGTGTTGTTTTGATATGAGCACCATCTCCGCTAGCCCAAAGGAACCTCCCCATCCTCTGTAAGCTTGTAGAGCGTGGGGAGGTCCCTTGGGGCTAATAATAATTTAATAATAATAATTTATTCGGAAAACTACCCCTTTACAGCGGGGGCATCAATGGAACGGGGTTTATTCCATGATGCGTCCAAGTATACTACAAGAAGCCGTCTATATTACAAAGTAAGGATTTGTGTGTGGTAGGGCTGTATCTACGTTCAGCATTGAGCCGTACGTGGAACAGCATCCATTTACCATTTTGGAATTTACTTTTTACATGCGCATGCAACCATCAATAGGCTTCTCATAGCTCCATGTATATATACATATATATTGTCCATTACATTCTTTTGACAAATTAACCTTCCCTTAACATTAATCACACATACATTTTGGATGCTACCTCTTCAAAATACCAAATCGCGAATTCCGCACCCAATGCCAAAGGTTTGTAAATAATAAATAAATAAATAAATAATTTTATCACGAAAACTACCCCTTTACACCGGGGGCATCGATGGAACAGGGTTTATTCCATGATGCGTCCAAGTATCTTACCCATTTAAAGTTTGCTTTCGACCGGTGTAACCAATCATCAATATCATAGTTTTGTCCCCCGCGCTAAAACTAGAGATAAACCACTCATTGGGAGAAAACTCTAGAAAGCGTAAGGACAAGTACATCGTGCACTTTTGGTTTACAATGTAGAAAATAAATGTTTATCATCGTCATAATTACAATGTATAAAATAAAAGTATACTTCAAAATAGATAAAACTTATATACAATATAGGAGCTCCATTTAAAATCTATGGAATCTGCACCTTACAGGGAACTGTACAACTCTATTTCTTTACTGTGAACAGGCACAGTTGAAGATATATATATACATATACACACACACACACACACACATATATATATATATATATATATATATATATATATATATATATATATATATATAATATATATATATATATATATATATATATATATATATACATGCGCGCATATATACATACAAACACACTACACATTAGCTTATATATCACAGTTAATTTTTTAAGAATCTACACAGAAATGTCACAGCCAGCACCTTCAAGAGCTACCATACGGCAACGCCATGCTTCTTTTAGGAAAGTTTTACAAGCACTGTCAAATATATCATTAACAGGGCTACATCTCCGCCTCATAAAAGGTTGTATGTTTCACGCAAACCTTTCAATAAATACCTCAATTGCACGATATACATCACTGTTCCTGTCCAGTGTTTCATAGTCGTGGGTTCCTTGAAAGTCTTTGTCATTCATGCTGCATTTTGGTAGTTTCATGATATAAGGAATAAGATATTGATTTCGTTTTCTGCGCCGCTCATAGAATTCCGCCCCCAAATCGTGACCGCTGCCGTGCAATAATTAAGCTTGGGGTATCAATTCATGCTCATTTGTCCTTACTATCATACTTGTTGTGTCAACATGTTTTCAATTTTGTCCAACCACACCTCACTTTTTTGTAGTCTATAGACAGTCACAATATTTTTTTTGTCTCACGACTTGTAAACATGGCAAATATTTGTTACAAATGTGGTGATAAATTACATAAACCATGCCTTCACTTTGAGAATTGAGATTGAAAAGTAATATGTATATATGAGTTTATGCTGCCAGCTCACTTTTCTTTTTGTTCTGCCAGATGGGGACCTAAGTTGTCAACTTTGTGATTTGTTCACTAGTACCTGTAATGAGATTATAGCTTCAAGAATACATGGAATCATATATGTGAGATCTCATGCTATAACCTTTAGCATCGTCGTACCGCCACGGAGGTACGACGATGGCCTTAAGTATGCCATACGAGTCAGAACCGTAACTTAAGTGGCGTACCTAGTTTCTGGCGCGGTCTGATCGGTAAATCAGATTGGTCGGAACAACTTGTTGGCCAAAACGAGAAAAGGAAAGAAATATTGAATCTGCTAATGACAAAATTGATCCGAGTTGGACCACTAATTGTCCCCAGGTTATATTGCAAACACACAATTAGGCGTCTGGCGGTGTCCGTCGGTGTCCCGCGTTGTCATCTGGTGTCCTTCGGTGATTAGACCCACCCTATCAAAAAATAAAAAAAAAAAAAAAAAAAAATATCATTCAAGCCTGCACGCAGCAGTGGCAAAGTAGATTTTTTTTGTTTAAACGTATTTACTTAATCTGGATAGCCCTATAGTACATCGAGATGACTAATACATGGGTTCTCCAGAACATGGAGACACACAGTAGGTATATACAAGACACACATGACAAAACAAGTGTAACCAATGTATTATATCTGTGTAAACTCTGTACGAATATCAAAGTTTGATTACTTGTAAGATACAAGTTAAACCAATATGAATTGAGTTCAATATTTACCCGTTAAAGAAGAAAGGTGTGATACAAATAAATTTGCATAGTCCAACCGATGATCACTACAGTAACAGTAACGGAAACATTTAGTCCTTAAAGCGCCTAGTATCAATAATGTACTGATGGAGAGCATCACAGATCTGGATATTCAGGCAGTTAGAAAGCTCGTTACTGCCACGGAGAAATATTTCTCACCTGTACACAGCAGTTTGTGATGCAAGTGATGGGTTCGCATAATTGTATCAATATGTTTTAGATAAATTCTTGTGCTGTACAGTGGCGCAAACAAAATATGGCTGTATATTCTATAGTCACAGATATATACTTATTGTCCCTTGATATTTCTGGTGGCAGACTGACAGTGCAGTACAGTGCAAAAGTTGTCGGACTGGTATTCACTGGTGGTGTCATGGTTATATACTTACATCCAATCGAACTTTTATCATTGCAAGTATAGGAGAGAGCCTGGTGTGTTATGAGACCATAACGCTTGAGCCTTGTGTGTTATCGGACCATAGGACAAGTGTCCCCTCTAAATATTCCAATATGCCACGCCCACCTGGGGTTTCCTGAGCAGAACTCAACACTTGAACAAAGCTGGGCAAATCAGTTTGTGGTCGTTTGTCTCAATTCTATGCAGATCTACTAAATTTTGTGTAATCAAGCAGAAAAATTAATGGGAAAATGTAAGTATAAGCAACGAGGGTCGCTCTTTTGTGTGTTATGGCATAATGACGCGGGTGATTGAAGCTTGCATCGGGCAAGGCGCACTGGCGTGCGCCACGCCCACAATGCCATCTTCAATCACCCGCGTCATTATGCCATTACACACACAAAAGCGACCCTCATTTCTTAAAGGGGTACTGCGGTGATAATTTACAATTTTTTAGTTGTTTTATATAATAAATTTGTACTCATATCAGAAAATACAAACTTTTTTCCAAACTGGATCAGCAGATATCAAGTTTTCTTAGATATGTAAATGAGGGGTTGTGATGTCACCTGGACTAACTGCTACAGCTAATGCAATGACAGCTGAGTGAAACCCTGACAAAAACATGGAAACCTGGTCAAGCACACATATTCCGCTTTTACAATGGATGAAGCAGTGTGTATACATAGAATCAAATTTCCTAAACTGAAATATTTACTCATTTAATGAGGAAGAATAAGGAAAGAAAAATGCAGAAAGCAATACACACAAGCTAACAGCTCCTGTTGTTGTGTATTCAATTACTGAAGCATGGGTCAACTAATTTACCACACTGATAAGATCAAAGAGGGTGATTAACAGAGTATACAAGTCATTATAATATGCTTGCTTATGTTGTGTATCTCAGTTTGGTGCCCCCTCAAGGTTTGTATATTATATACAGAGGGTAACCCCGGTGACATCACACATCAGAACACCTACTGGAAATATGAAATAGCTCTAACTAAATACCTGTTTGAGAAAAAACGTTGAAAGTTTGTCAAATGAACACCTAAAATGACCATTAATGAAAAAAAAAAAGGTAAAAACTATCACTGCTGTTCCCCCAGGAAGCACTGGACACACATGGTGCTCACTGCACAGGTACACAGGTAGTTAATTATTCATGATAAATGTTTCATGATTAGCTGAATACTGTATTATATACCAGGACCCAAGGTAAATCATATATCGTTTAGCAAATAATTTTGTGAACAAAGCAGAGTAACTTGACTTTATGTAAACATGTGGTGATGTTCATAAATGATGTCAACTCACCTGCAATAATTTTGCGTACCGATGCTGTGATTTTTTGTCCACTTACCAGTAGATATCAGCTGCCAGAAATTCATACAGAATCATTATGCATATTTTCCCCGTCATTATTTTGCAGGGATGTTGATTACATTTTCAAAAATTGTGGTCGCATATAAATTTTGATTTTGTGCATCAGTGCTATGGATCTATTTATAACATATGATCAGAGATCAGTGAATATGCAATGCTGCCTCAATAGATTTATTGTAATATGCTGTTATGTTGACTTGGATTGGAGGGTTATATTTTTGGCCAGAATATTAGCGGTAACCTTTTCTTTCTAGTAGTCTGAGCACTATACATGCAAAGCATTCAGTCACGTGTGATGTTTCTGCGGAGTTCATGTGGCGTCAGTTTTCCATCGGGGCAAAGGATAGTTCAACATTTTCATCATTTTTTAATTAGTACTTACAGTACGCAAGGGGGGAGGGGGTTAAATGGGTCTGTGCACCTTCACAGAATATGGAAAATGATGGTCATTTTTTGCCTATTTTGTGCAATTTGGTATGATTTTCTAGGAAAATCATCATTTTTAAAGTACAAATTTTGGGGGAGTTAGGGGATCATGAAATTTAGTACCCTAACTACTAATAAAAAATGATGATAATGTTGAACCATCCTTAAACTGTATTAATACGAAAATTGTTGAATTGTCATATGCTTGACCTCATCTGGATACTGTATTTTTCCTACACATTTATTTTTGCTGTTAAGTTTGAAATTATGTCATTTTTCAAATGTTTGTTTGTTACTTGCTGTCACAATTTCACAGTTTCAAGTGACAAATGTTTCATATTTAAAACTCTTGTTTGATCGTGCAGTGACTAAGTCAGTTTGCCGCTGAAGCTGTGATGAGCCCAACGACTTGCAATAATATCACACATGCGAATATTTGTGATAGCTTCACTGCCATGTATCATGTTATAAAGTCAGGTCGCTGGATTGTGTAATGGTGTGCTACCACTAGTAAACTGCTTTTGGCGGCAGCCAGGGGCCACAGCGACGGCCGGCGGCAGAGACGCCAGCCGTCGCTGGCTGCCACCGAAAGCCAATAGACCGCTTGATTCTGGTGGAAGGGTGGTCTTAATTTGCAGGTGCATGATTCAACATAACAGTAGTATATGCAATCTGAAATAGATTTCATTTTCAAGCAAATTATTTATGTGATTGAATGAGATGCAAAGTTATTCATCATGTATCAAGTTGATAGAGGTACAAGTCATGTTATAAAGTCTAATAAATGAATACATTTACTGGAACCTCTTCCATCCCCAACTATAGATCCATATTTTACATGATACACCATGTAGTATGCAATATAGAGTGGAGCCCAGCGGCAGGGAGCGGCAGCCGACGGCAGACAGCATCTAAGTAAGGCCTGCCGCTGACCAGTGCCAACCGCCTGTCAACCCCAAACCCTTCTATTGGCTTTCGGCGGCATCCAGCGTCGGCCGACATGTCTGCAGCCGGCCGCTGCTGTCTGCCGCCGAAAACAGTTAACTAGTGTACAGAGCATGCAGTATTATCGAAGCTTAATTGTTGGATATAGTATGAATACACAAAATGTTTGCATGACTTACCTGTGATCATGGATAATATTGGTACACTCACTCTTTATATTTGACTTTCAGGCTTAACTTTGAATCTAGTTTCTCCCAATTTACCCTCATGTTATTACTTTGCAGGATCTTTGTTGTTTTGAAAATAAAACCTTTTTTCTTTTTTATAACCATGCCTTTGTTGTGTTGTGACTTTCCTGTGTTGCATAAGGACATTGGACCTACTTGGTTTAGCCGGAAAGTTAAGATCCAGGTGGATCAATAGTTGTCCCAGCGCTCAAGTCATGTGTAAAGCTGTTGACGGCTCAAGAGCGCTCAAGTAAAGCTTCGAACCTTGGTGCTATTGAAATATGCAGCTGCCTCGTTTTGCGATCATGGAGATCGAATAAAGCATTTGACAATAGCTGATTGACTCTGCTGTCATACATTCTCTTTCATATGTTGATCATAAAAGCGTATATTACGGAAACAAAAACAAAACCATTTATTTTAAAGTATTAATTGATGTCAATCGGGTTAATACAAGAGATGAATCAAATGTATTTAGTTATTTTATTGGTATTTCAAGAATTGCACAAATAAAATAATTGCTAATTGATCTGTATTTTGCAGCATTCCAAGAGGGCAAGGCATATGATTGACATAGCATCAAACAGGATCTGACCTACCCGTACTGTGATCTGGGACCCTGTTCCCTCCTCGGATATAACCATGGAAAGTCTCATTTAAGATAGATAATTTTTCTTAATTACAGAATTACTTTGTTTTCAACTTTTGCACTGCATCTGCATTTAAATGTCAGTAACACTGTACATGCCTTTAATCAGAAAATTCTTATGAAGGTTTCTTCTCGGATTCATGTAACTTAATATGTTTCTGTTTTCATCTTTTTTTCGCATTTTTTTTTGTGGCCCGTACATCTTCTCTCATCCTACTTCTTCCTATCAAGTTTTCATATATTGCCAACATTTGGCCTCCATTGCCTTTAAGCTTTAATTCTTTCTGTATTAGAATAAATGTTTAAAGTTTGATGACTCCCAAACTGAATCTATATTTAAATGTAAGAGCCCTTCAGGTAACCTTATTTCAAAAAAAAAAAAACAAAAAAAAAAAAACACTAAAGCCAAAAAAAAAAAAAAAACAATAAAGACAAAAAAAACAAACAAACAAACAAAAAACCCCCCCCAAAACCCCCACCCCCGCCCATAGTTGTTACATGTAATTACTAACCTATTCCCCATATAGATTTCTTCTCAGATTGAAGAAACTTGAAATGTTTCTGTTCATATTTTTTGACAATATTATGTGGCCACAGTATCTGCATTTCAAATGTAAGAACGCTTCAGATAACCTTATTATAAAAAATGCCCAATGTAATTAAATGGGCACCTTTAACTGTTGTCCCTATTGGTTTCGTCTCAAATTAAAGAAATTTAGGAAGTTTTTGTTAATATTTTTCCTTGTATTTTGGTGGCCCCATGTTTAATTCCTTCTGTGAAGCATATCCAAAATGATGCTATATATATATATATATATATTTATATAATATATGCATTACGCACTTCATGCTTGTAGATACTGTCGAAAATTGGTCAGTATTGCCTTTAGTCTTTAATTATTTCTATATTAGCATAAATATTTACAGTTTCTATGACAGTTGAGTTTGATCTAAATTCAAATGTAAGCATTTTTCAGATAATCTTATCGCCAAAACGCGAATAGTAGTTAAATAAATGGACACGTTTCATGCTGCCCACGTATGCTTCTTCTCAGTTCAAGTAATTTGAAATGTTTCTGTTCATACTTTTTCACAATTCTCGAATTGCTTCTGCATTTAAATGTAAGAGAGTTTAGGATCACCTAATTCCTAAATGCTCATGGTAATTAAATGGAAATATTAAATACTGCCCGTGTAGATTTCTTCTCAGTATGACGTAATTTGAGGTGTTTCTGTTCATATTTTGTCCAGAATATTTTGTGGCTTCATCTTCTACTGCTTCATTGTTAGTCCTTCACCTGCACCGTATTCTAATAATGCTGTAAATATGCATTACGAACGTCATCCTATCATGTTTGTAGATATTGCCAAAAATTGGTCAGTATTGCCTTTTGTCCTTAATTCTTTCTCTCTTTGCATAAGTATTTACAGTTTCTATGTCAGTTTTCCTCTGAATCATATTCCAGTTCATAATGTTTATATGTATCACAAACTTCACTTTATCCTGTTTGTAGATCTCGACAAAATTTCCCCACTTTAGTCTATAATTCTTTCTATATTAGCATATATGTTTACTGTTTGTATGATACTCGAACTTCCCGTACATTTAAATATAAGAACGTTTCAAATAACCGTATTACAAAAATTGTCATAGTAATCATTTAATAGAAATATTTAACTACTGTCCATATAAATTTCTTCTCAGATCCACGTAATTTGAGATGTTTCTGTTAATTTTTGTTTCCAAATTGTGGCCACCCCAACATCTGCTGCCTGTTCTTTTATTTTTTCTTTCAACCATATTTCAATGCTGTTGTATAGCTGCATTATGTACCTCATGCTGGTAGACATTGCCAAACATTGGTCAGTATTGCCTAAGGTCTTTCATTTTTTCTATATTAACATAAATATTCATAGTCTTTACGATATTTGAGTTTGATCTAAATTCATATGTAAGCACTTTTCAGATACCATTATTGTGAAAAAAAAACGCCCATAGTAGTTAAATGGATACATCTAGTTGTTGTCTATGTAGGTTTCGTCTCAAATTGAAGAAATTTGAGATGTTTTTGTTCATACTTTTCACGATGTTTTTGTGGCCCATGCTCAAATGTTTTTGTGAACTATATCCCAAATGATGCTCTATGTATGCATCACACACTTCATGTCTGTAGATATTGCCCAAAAATAGTCAGTATTGCCTTTAGTCTTTAATCATATGTATATTAACATATATATTTACAATTTCTAAGACAATTTAGTTTGATCAAAATTCAAATGTAAGCACATTTCAGATAAACGTATTGCCAAACGCCAATAACAGTTAAATGGGCACGTTTGAGGACTGCCCATGTAGGTTTCTTTTCATGTTAGAGCAAATGGAGATGTATTTGTTTATACTTTTCAGAAAATTTTGCCACCCTAGCATCTGCTGCCTCCTTTATAATTCTTTATTTCAAGCATATTCCAATGACGCTGTATATGTGCATTATGCACTTCATGTTTATAGATATGACCACAATTGGTCAGTTTTTCTTTTTATCTTTAATTCCTTGTATATTAACATAAATATTCACAGTTTTTATGACAGTCAAACTTGATCTACATTCGAATGTAAGAACTTTTCAAATAAATTTTTGCAATATCACCTGTTATAGCGGACACAATTAACTAGTGCCCATGTAGAGTTCTGCTGAGATTAAATTATATTGATATGTTTCTGTTCACATTTTAATTTCATAATATTTTTGTTGAAGCCATCTGCTGCCTTTTTTTTTTTTCCGTCAACCATATTCCAACAAAATGTATATGTGTCGCGCACTTCATGGTAACAAGTTTGTAGCTACTGAAAAAAAAATCCCAAGAATTGCTTTTATTCTGTATTTTTTTTCTATATTAGCGTAAATGTTCAAAGTGTGTAAGATTCTCGAGCATCATCCACGTTTTAATTTAAGAACGCTTCTGATTAACTTATTCGAACAATATCTATAGTAGTTAAATAGAAGTATTTAATTGCTGCCTTTGAAGATTTCTTCTCAGAACAAATTAATTTGAGATGTCTGTTCTCTTATTTGTTCACCATATTAGTGTGGCCCCTTGGTCTGCTGCCCCATGTTTAATTCTTTGCTCTCAACCATATCCCATTAATGTTGTATGTATGCATTACCCACTTCATGATTGTGGATATTGCAAGAAATTGGTCACTATCGCCTTTAGTCTTACACTCTTTCTGTATTAGCATATACATTTACAATTTCTATGGCAGGTGAACTTTATCTAAATTCAAATGTAAGCACTTTTCAGATAATCTTATTGAAAAACTTCCATTGAAGTTAAATGGACACATTAAACTATTGCCCATGTAGGTTTCTTCTCAGATTCATGTAATTTGAGATGTTTCTGTTCATATTTTTTGCAATGTTTTTTGCTGACCCAACATGTACTGCCTCATCATTAATTCCTTCTCTCAACCATATTCCAATGATACTCTATACATATTGATCACAGACTTCATTCCATTAAGCTTGTCGATGTTGACCAAATTAAGACAGTATTGTCTCTTGTATTTAAACCTTTCTTTATTTGCATAATTGTTGAAAGTTTATGGTTCTTGAACTTAATCTCATTCAAATGTAAGGACACTTCAGATAACCTTATTAAAATGCCCTATGTAATTAAATGGACACCTTTAATTGTTGTCCATATTGATTTTGTCTCAAATTAAAGAAATTTGGGGTGTTTTTGTTAATATTCTGTCACAATATTTTGGTGGCCCTATGCTTAATAAAAGAGCTTTTAGTTGGTATGATTCTTGAACTGCATTGAAATGCAAGTACGTTTTAGATGACTTTATTCTAAATCTGCCCATAGTAGTCAAATGATACATTTAACTACTGTCCATGTAGATTTCCTCTCAGAGCGAAGTAATTTGAGAAATTTCTGTTGTGATTGTTTTCACTGTGCTATTGTGCCCGTATCCTCTTCTGCCCCATGTTTAATTCTTTTTCCAAACCACATCCCAAACATGTTCTATATCTGCAATACACACTTTATGCTTGTTGACATTCTCAAAACATGTCAGTATTGCGTTTAGTGTTCAGTTCTTTCAATCAATATCAGCATAAATATTTACAGTTTCTGTGACAGTTAAAATTGATCTTATGTCAAATGTAAGCACTTTTGAGATAACTTTATGGCAAAAACATCCATAGTAGTTAAATGCATACAGTAATTAAATGCCCACATTTAACTACTGCCCATGTAGCTTTCTTCTCAGATTGACGCAATTACAGATGTTTTGGTATTTTTTCACAATATTTTTGCTCTCTTAAGATCTGCTGTCTCATCTTTAATTTCTTCTCTCAACCATATACAATACTTTCTCTACATTTCAATGTAAAATCGTTTTAGATTCCCCAATTTTAAAATACTAATAGTAACTGAATTGAAATACAGAACTACTGCCATGTAGGTTTTGCCTCAGATTGACGTAATTTGACATGTTTCTGTCCATATTATTTAAATACTTTTGTGGCCCCCAACGTCTGCTGCTACACATTATTTTTCTCAACCATATGCCAATGATGATGTATATATGCGTTACGTACTTCAAGCGTTTAGATATTGCCAAGATTGGTCAGTATTGCCTTTTGTCTTTAATTGTATCTTGACATAAATATTTAGATTTTCTAAGACAGTTGAACTTGATCTAAATTCAAATGTAAGCACTTTCGGGTAACCTACTTGCAAACTTCAATAGTAGCTAAATGGACATATTTACCTGCGCCTATGTAGGTTTCTTCTGAGATTGAAGTAAATTGAGATGTTTGTTTTCGTATATTTTCACAACATTTTTGCTGCTCTAGCATCTTGTGCCTCATCTTGAGTCCCTTCACTCAACCATATTCCAAAGGTAATCAACATATGTAGCATAAACTTCGTCCCATAAAAGTGTGCAGATATTGCCCAAATTTAGGTGGTATTGCATTTAGTCTTTAAATCCTTTTATATTGGCATAAATGTTTAAAGTTTGTATAATTGTAAAACTTTATCTACATTTAAATGTGATAATGTTTCCGATAACCTTATTCTAAAATGTCCACAATAGTTAAATGGAAACATTAAATTGCTGCTTATGTAGATTTCTTTTCAGATTGACGTTATGTGAGATGTTTCTGCTCACATTTTTTCACAGTATTTTGGTTGCGCCATATTTAATTCTTTCTCTGAACCATATCGTAATGATGCTGTATTTATATATTTCCCACTTCATGGGTGTAGATATTGCGAAAAAATGATCAGTATTGCCTTAACTCTTTACTCTTTCTAAAATAATATAGATATGAGCAGTTTCTATAGACTGTTGAACTTGATCTAATCTCAAATGTAAACTCTTTTCAGATAACCTTATTGGAAGGACGCCAACAGTAGTAAATGGACACGTTTAACTACTGCCCATATATCAAGAAATTTATTCTATCAAGTTTGTAGATTCATACAAAATAAAATCTTCCCAGTTTTGCTTTTATCTTTAATTCTTTCTATATTAGCATAAATGCTTAAAGTTTGTCTGATTCTTGAACTCCCTCTACATCTATATGTAATAGTACAGAAAAACATGATCTATATTCATAATTTCCAAACCCAACAATGACAGCAAAGAGATTCCAGACTTGCCAATGCATCAACACTTATCTTCCAATGCCAATGTGAAGAAACAAATTTCACTCCGGACTTGAGACAGGCAGTCACCCATAAAAGGCAACTAGTTCTTTTCCAAAATGTATAGGCCTACCACCCAAAACACAAATTTCATTGCTTCTGCGAAAAAAAGGAGACCTGGTAGGCCTATCACCTTTTAGTTATCCCGACTCCTCAGTCAGCTAAGTTCACAGCAAAAGATTAAAGTAGGCCCACATCGTTTTTGTGATATTTATGAATCTGGAACATTATAAACACACTCTACCTCCACTATAACTACATGTCGGAGAGCAAAGCTCACAGCACAACATAGCCAATGGAGTATTTTTCAAATAGCACAGAAAAACATGATCCATATTCATAATTTCCAAACCCAACAATGCCAGCAAAGAGATTCCAGACTTGCCAAAGCATCAACACTTATCTTCCAATACCAATGTGAAGAAACAAATTTCACTCCTGACTTGAGACAGGCAGTCACGCACAAAAGGCAACTGGTGGTTTTAAACCGGTCCTCTCAACCTGAGAAGTATTCATTCATTCATGGTTCTTGAACTTTATCTACATTGAAATGCAAGTACCTGTTAGAGGACCTTATTCCATAAATGCCCATAGTGGTGAAATGGACAAATTTAACTACTGCCCATGTATGTTTCCTTTCAGATGGATGTTATGTAATTAGAGACGTTTCTGTTCATATTTTTGTGGCTCCATCGTTTGCTGCCTCTTCTTCAATTCTTTCTCTCAACCGTATTAAAATGTTGAGACATGCTACTTAGTTTTTGTAAATTATTGAAATATTTATCTGAAAACTTCACGCCACCAACAGAGAGAATTACAGGAAATTTGGTTTGTGGTATGACATTGGGGAATCTTAACTGCTAATTATCATTTTTGCTTCTCCATGAGTATCCTTGCTGTGGGCTCGGTGTGCCACCTTGGAGCATTAGATCTTCACTTGGAATGTAAGAACATCCACAAGAAGTCGCGCTCAAATTTGATTTAAAGGACAAATCAGGTTAGATAATATTCTATGTCAGATTTACTTCGGGTATATTTTGATTTTCAAAAGAACAGAAAAATATCTGCAGGACACTGGTTTCCACGGCTTCCACGATACCAGAGCTGTCCAAAGTAAGAGATGCTGGAGTAAATCTGAAATGCCTGGAGGAAATTGCATTTTTGGTCCTGAGGCTGACAAGGGCGCCAGCAGGTCCAGAGGCAGCGCCCAATGGGGGGGGGGGGGGGGGGGGGCAGGTGGCCAAGCCCAAGGAAGCTCATGGAATCTGAGGAAAATTGGGGTTTTAGATGAGCTATTCTGGCAACAATTTTGGGACACCTATACCTTTTCAGCTGAAAATTGGTGGTATGTTGGAATAAAACCATGTCAAAAATACAAAGTACTCATGTATTTAAATTTGTTGTCGCAATTTTTGAAGTCTCTTCCGCTTTTTTTTTCTACAATGCGACAGCTGAACAGCTGTTGATGATTGGTGCCTTGTTTCCATGTCCTGGCTACATCATTGGATGGCAACTTGTTTTGTGCAATTTTCAAGCGTGGTTGTAGATGCAAGATCCAAGTCAGGTTTATTCAATACAAACAGCATGCAAGTAAATGGCAACAAATATAACTATTTGTGATAAAACTAGAGATATCTCAAAATGAGTATTTAATGCAATAGGTCAGGATGACCACAATTCAGGATTTAATATCTGCCACCAGATATATCTAGAATGGTATTATAAAATTGAATTGAATATAATTTCCCTTGCTTGGCAAAAAATTGAAATATTTAATCATACATGTGAAGTATTGCTTACTTGGCAGTAAACATTTCATTTTGTTTCCTGTATTAACATGATTAAGCAGTACCGTTCAGATTACACTGAATGTCGTGTGGGTAGCTAGCCATGGATGGTGTATTAAAGTGAAAGTTCATAATGGTATACCTTTACATTACGCAACTTTCATAATGCCTTGACTTGGTTTTAGACTCTCCTACTTAGCCAACTTACTTGATTGTTGAGTTTTGCTGATCCATCGATGCCAAGCCATAGTCATCACCCTTCAAAGAAAGGCACGTGAAAGTCCAAGCCAGCAGACAAAAAGTATGCAGGCTTAAATACAAATAAAAACATAGCTGTTTGATCGACATGTACGGTAAGAAAATGTGTTCGTGGGGGACCCATCTTTGATTTTTATTCGAATTTGCGTCCAGTTTAATGAACTATATTATATCTTATTTTAGCATGGTTACAATTTAAAAAAACAACTGTGTTTAGGGCATGAAATAAATTAGAAGAGTTGTGCTTCCTGTGTAGGGCAAGTTACTTCACAGTGGAATTTAATGAATTTATTCAGTCGGCGGAAGCAGGCCTTGAATGAGTAAGAGAATAAATGTACTAGGAATTCTATGGACATGATGGATGATGAATGAAATGAAGTGAAACACGTAAATGAAATAGAATAAATGAATGGAAGAAGAAAGAATAGAAAGGAAAAAACTGGCAAATATAATTAAACTAACAAAGTCGTTGTCAATTGTGCTTTTGTAAAAGGTCCTATCAAAATGCCTCACAGAACGATCACATTGGTTATTTTCTCAGAAATTAATAAATATCACATATTGTGTGTGTGTGTTGTTTTTTTGGGGGGGGGGGATTACATATAACACGCGTATGGTGCACATATTCAACCACGCACAACTTTGATACCATCATACATTTTAAAGGTCATTGTACGTGAAAATGCAACACAATACCACTTCTACACGACAATGTGGCTGTTTAAGCTCGATTTCCACTAAAACATTTAGATAATTGTCCCTATTGATATAACTTGATGGGAGGTGTGATTTAGATTGGATTAATACTTTGGTTTAAACATATTTTAATACTGCAATTGGGAAACAGGCATGGCTTATATGAATTTCTCTTGCAAAAAAAGAAAAAAAAAGAAAAAAAAAGAGTAAAATACACAGTATGGTGTAAAAGATAATGGCAAAAACCCCAGGACATCACATTAACGCCTACATAACAGTATGCAAGTTGTTGACACCACCGGACGTCACAGATAGTGGTCCGAGTAATAAGTATTTTGCATTGACTGTAAGAGATGTATAATACAAACAGTGTTTGAAATAGTCGTTTAGAAAAGTAGTGATGTTTGCCCGCACGTGGCCACTTAAATGGTAGGCCTACATATACATTTTATAACAAATAGTAACTGAAAGAAAGCTACCAACTGAAACCAGTGTGGGCTTCAGTTGAGTCTGCCAATGCAGATAATGTACGTTTGTACGGATTAAAAGACAGTTACATTGGCGGCTTTTGAACATTCTAGACTTCCATTAAGTAGGGTGTTTAATGTAAACGGAGCCTTGGTTGTAATAAACATTTCAAGAGTGTTACGTTCGGTAATGAGGCGAAGACATCCAAAGAAAAACTGGTAAGAATTTTCAACTGTTACTCTACAAGCAAAACTAGGGAAACTCACGATGCCAATTTTGTGCATGTCGTGGTTCAACTGACGGCAGCCCATTCTAATTCGGAAATGTAGAATATCCACTTTCCGGTTGCCAATGTAGAATAAATCGTTAACCTTGGTTTATCTTTGTCTAATTTACGCTGAAATGTATCAAGATCCTCAGAATTTCGAACTGAATTGGGTAACAAATTCCACTGACGAATAGTTGCTGGTATAAAGGAATTGCTGTAAATACTAGTTCTTGCGTATACCTGGCTTATATCATTTTGTGATCTTACATTGTATGCATTTTTAGAAGACACGTTTCCTGGAATTAAGTTAAGAAGGTGATCGGGTGTTAACCCATGTATTATTTTATATAGCAATGTTAATCTATATTTGTCTCGACGCTTAGCCAAGTCTCCATCCTGTCTTATTGTATAATAATTTATGACTTGTGCGACAGGTTGCCCCAGTTATTACTCGGGCTGCAGTCAGTTGAACACTTTCCAGCGATGAAGCATCCACCTGAGTACTTCCACTCCAAACTAGATCCCGATACTCCAGTAATGGTCTAATATATGTGAAGTATATCGCTTCCAAAGAACGCCTATTGAATCTATATTGTAATAGTTTTAGTATTCCAATGTATTCCAATAAGTTTCCTTGCTTTGCATGCAAGGGAATTTGTGGTTTGACCATGACAAGTCAGAATTCAAAATTAAACCAAGATGTTTATTTTCGGATATATTTTCTAAAGAGTTACCGAGGAAAACAATTGGTAGATTTGAACTTGAGCCTTTTTTTTAATGAATAGCGTGGATTTGGCTTTGGTACTTTTGAAAGATTAATATTTTACGGCATAACATGTGCGGCCAATTATTAAGGCAGGTAAATATGTAAGTATGTGTGCAATAATTTGCTGATCATAACAGCAACTTTTTTTTTCATAACTAATTTATTTATTATTAGCAGAGATGGGTATTGCCACCAAAATTTAAAATGATGTCAATAAATACGTAAAATACATTCAAAGTAAAAATATTTAGTAGTACGTGGATAGATACAGTTTTGTATTACCAGTAAGGAAGGTACAAATCCATGATAATAACTTATATTGGGCCTAAGTATTCAAGTCTTAAACTTCTAAATTTTATTTAAAACTGTCCGTTTCATTTGGGAATAATATGTTGACATTTTGTAAATATTGCTCAAAGTAAAGGGTAAGCGCATTATATATTTAAAGATCTATGGTCATATACCAAACATTTCTTTGGCGATTCACTGCTGCGTTACGATTTAGGAACAGCGGCTCGCGCTGGAGCAACCGGATGCTGTTCGCAATGTCTAGGGTTCATGACAGGGGGAAGTTCGGTGCAGCCGTCTTACTGTCCAGCTTGGGGGGGGGGGGGGAGAGATTAATGAAGGCCCAGAGGTCCGCAGACCCGTTCCTTAATGCAATTTCAAGGCAATTGGTTTAGAGGTATTGAAAATTATTTTATTTTTCGTAATTTTACCAAAAAAAACCCCAAAACAATTTTACAAAATCATTGGAGCATGACCATTTGACCAAAATTGATAAACGCTCACCCAGGGTACATCCCCACCAAAAGGGTTGATGGTTCTGGATTCAAATTCTAAAATTTGACTGACCATTGCAGTCCATGGGAATGTATACATTAACCTCCAAGTACCCTAAGCGGGAAAATCCGTTCAAAATTAGAGCTGCAGGATATAATTTAAGAATTTGACCTCCTTTTTACTGCATTCAACAGCGCATAGTTGCAGTTTGTGACAGACGTCTTCGATGACTGGCGGTAGAGACATCATCAAGACACAAAAAGTGATAAAACGGGCACTAAAATATGTTAATTGTGCATGGAAGTAAGGCTAAATGGAAGCATGGGCAGTCGAGAGTGGGGTTTTAAATTTATTTATCTATGCAGCTTAATTCAGCAAGCCCACGGCATATACTTAGATGTAGCCTGGGCTATGCTTAGTCTGTGACTGTATCTAGTAAATACTCACCAGATGGTACTGAGTGTATGCTATAAAGTACTTCACGTGTTGACGCAGTATCCCGGGGATAGAGTGTGGACAGATTTGAAGTCGTCAAGGACGATATCAATGTCCCTGCCAATATCACTAAATCAGGTGCCTGTTAATGGCTGCACGGATATTTTTCAAAGTATTTTGTGATGTTCTCCAGCTTGCTCGTCTGACATTGATATTTTTATTTTATCAGTTTTGGCGTTTCATCTCGCAGTAGAATCTCTCCAGTCTTTCTGCAAGTTCAGATGGCGAAATTGTTGCCGTATCGATATGTTGATAATGTATTGCTATACTCCAGTTTACAAAGGGAAGACAGGGAAAATTGTTTATCATTGTTTTTATCATGTTTATTCAGTCTATTTTATAAAGGACAAAGACAAGTCGTCTGTGTAGTGGTCAAAATGGTAGGTTGTTTGCAAAATTAAAACTGCTGGAATCTTTCTAATTTTGACTGAGTGACGTTTCCGTACATCTACACAGATTGATGAGAACAAGAAGCTGCAAATACAAATGACCAATGCACAATGGCTAAATGCCTAAATTTTCTTTCAAATCTTTAGGACAATGTTAGCGGGGATACCTCCATGACTACAGCTATTTTTTTTCGCCAGATAAAATTTGAATAGGAGTCATTAAAAGACACGATATTCACCTTGCGATATTTTAGGCGTGCTTTATTTTTTTTAAAAATCAAATAGAAGTCAGTGAAGGGGCAAGAAAACCAACCTTGCAGTATTTTAAGGCTCATGCAGTGTCCTGTTTGGCTGATTTTGAGTGGTAACTATCATTGGACATTCTCAGAAGTGTCTCTTCTTTTTCTCTGTCTCAAATGTTGCTCTATTGTTTAATGCAAAGTGGATCTTATCATCTGTATATACACTTTTAAATGGATTTTGAAAATTATTCTAGTTGTGTGTGTACACTAACTTTACCGGGGCCATTCCAATGTCAGTGTTTATGATTATAGTTTAGATTACAAGTGTCCGTTGCAAGGTGCTTAGCTAGGATGATTGGAATGTGAAACTAGTGCCAGATCAAGAATAAGGGCATATTATAGTGCGGAACATTGCTTTGCAAGAGGCTATTATTTTCATGAAAAAATAAGCATCGAAACATTTCTCTTATTCTTCTAATCATAAATAAAAAGCCTAATGTAAATATCACTTGGTGAATATCTTAGTTTTAACCCTTTCACAAACTACATTTCAACCATGTTTCAGAAGAATCTTTGTGACCGTTTTGGAGAAGTTGAAAATAGCAAAAATACACAAAATTTGTAGAGAGAGAGAGAGAGAGAGAGAGAGAGAGAGAGAGAGAGAGAGAGAGAGAGAGAGAGAGAGAGAGAGAGAGAGAGAGAGAGAGAGAGAGAGTTCAACGTGAACTATTGTTAAGAAACAGTAATCACCATACATCACTTACGCTAGTCTCTGTGCACTTAAGGTGCTTTCCTCGAGTCTCCATAAAAACTCCGTGGGTCCAGTGCCATCTTGACAGAACTGGTACTGGTAAAATCTAAAAAAGAGCATTTTGATGTGTCCTCGATGTCACTTTTTTTTGGGACTCTTTACATCATTCCACCCTCCTTTTTAATCTGTGACAGATCAGTCTGTGCAAAAATGATACTGAAGTTGTCAAATGGCTGCTGACAGTTTTTGACACTGTTTATGCTTATGTTTATGAAGAACCACCCTGGATGCCTTTTGGAAGAATTCGGCTGGTGTAAAAGATTCTTTTTATGAAGAGCCAAGAGAATATTAAATTAATCAACCCTATCCTGTTCAAGTGGTGATTTGTTCGTAGAACAAATTGGCCTCTACTTCTACATAAGAAACTACTGATAATATTTCTGGAATGCTTGTACTTTTTTCAAAGATAGATCGTTCCTGTGATTTGAAATTGTTCTAGTTATCTCCTTAACAATAAAATATCAAGTTCTCAAGCTTCAGTGCTTGCTTCAGGCATTTGAAGAGTATTCATTGACAGGGTTTCTAGCGTTTAAACAAAACCAAAACCAAACCAAACAAAAACAAAAACACCCCCCCCCCCAACAGCCCCACACATTGAAATGCTCAACGTATAATGCTCTCTAGTCTGAAACCTAAGGTGCTCAAACACTTGCTCTACAATCACCACAGGGAGAAGATGATACTGCTAATGAGAGTGGGCTACTTCTTCGGCTCAGTTGGACAGCTTCAGCGAGAAGTGTGATGTGCAAGAGATCTGAGGTGTATCTTTTGGGAAGAAATGAATGTTCTGGGAAACGGTGAGCATGGGAAAAGAATGACCTGCAGTTTATGTCTTTAAAATATCCTAAAACTCATTTCCGGAATGTTCTAGGCTATCTGAAATGGTAAAAGTTCTTGGGCATCTTCAATTCCCTCGTAAAATCTGTTCACCTGACCTTTGGTCTGGTATGCAGAAAAGAATGCAGAAGGAGAAGCAAGAAGTACCTGGCTGTACCAACATGTAGCATTACTCAAATGTTAGTGAGAAAAGTCAAAAGGAATGTGTCTTCCTGCAGTTTTGACCTGACATTTTTGACAGAGGCTGGGAATTTGTACATGTGTAGATTGTCACAAAACTGGTAAACATCCACATCTAAACAGTTTCACAAGTTGTACAGTAGATCAAGCAAGAAATGACCACTGCACACAACTGACTCCAACTAAAATTCTATATATTCATCTTTCCTGGGTATTTATGACCAGTGTATAGTTTGATGTATTTTTGACAGCAGCCAGATCTACGGGGGAAATGTGGTGGGAATAATTGAATAATCTAGACGTGAAAAAAATTATGTCTACTAAACAAAATTCATCCATGAATAAAATGCCAACAAAGGGTTTTGACAGTTACTGGAGCAGGTCCTGCATTTAACTTACAAAGTAACATTTTTCCAGGATCTTGAGGCATTCTAGTGTTGTTGTTTTTTCAGCTTTTGCCCTTTGCGAGTAAAAAGTGTTCAAAACAGACAGGCTATCCAGATGTGTTTACAATCAAGTGTCAACATTTTAAGTGGCAGAATGTAATTTCGCACTTCACTCCGAGAATCTTTGACCCCATGGTAACTGAAGTCATTTGAGGTAAAAAAAAAAGTGACCATTAACCCTTCTGGAAGATTCTAAGCTACACTTTTAGATTTTTATAATACAAATTCCTTCAGAGTATAATCTTGAAATGGTTATCAACATTTTGAACAGAAACATTTCCCCCCATTGGAAATGACGTGTTTTTCCCCGGACATTCCGAACCCAGAGCATTCTATTGAATTACTGTATAAAGACGGGGATGGCGCTCTTAACCTTCACTTCTCATCAAAGCATGATGGCCAGTGATAACCTAAAATTAACAGACCTTTAGCAGGAGAATCTAAATAGTATTATTGAAATACCACTAAACGGTGAATCGGCAAAAGCAGCTATTAGCATGCAAGATCGTATACGATTCCAGCTGAAAGAGCATGTCGTACTTTGAAATATTGCCTTACTGGTAGTGTATGTCCCTGTGGTTCTAAAAAAACGTCCACTTCAACCGGTTAAACCAAAAAAGAGAAAATGCTGACACATGAAAGCAAGAACCTTGTTTTCTTTTGCAAATAACTTTCGGTTCCCGCCCTATGGTCACATAACTGCTCTCAGTCAATGACGAGACCGTAACATTTGTGTACAGAGACTGGTCACGTGACCGTTCTCGGCCAAACAAAAGCCAGGATTTCGGGGTCATCAAGTGCAAAGTGGATCAACTCTCTTATTTGCATACTACTGGGTCTGTACTTCCTTTATTGCCTCCCCAATTCACTGCTGATCACATAGAACTGATCATTTGATTCACTCTTCAATTATTTTTCTTATAACCCTTGGAATGAGCACACTGCTTTATATTGAAATAAGTTTACAATTTGAATGGTTCAAAATTAAAATCTCTACGAAAGATTTCTAGTTGTGGCAAATTATTTATATATTTTTTTTAATGATTTTGCAGTTAGTTCTCGGAGCGTTTTATGTCGTTATCAGGATACTTTATATAATTCTGTAATATCCAGGCCACTAACTTCTGAACTTCATATAACCAAGTCACCATTTGATAGGCTAGGTGAAAACATGCACATGATCCGGATGTTTAATGAAAGACTAAATCCTGCATAGAGGTCGTAAAAATTAATGCGTGATAAATATAATATGATGATGATAATTGAAGAAAGAAAAAATTGGCATGATTCTCCCCGATACCCCCTCCTTCTCGTATTATGAAAAGTAAGTTGACTCGGTTTGCATTGAAATGACATCGTTCCTTCTCGCTAAACGTTTATGCCAATCTCATTTATTTAGTGGTCGAACTGCTTTCACCCTTGATACCACATTGACCTCGGCCTATATATTGCCACAGAGTTGTTCTTACCCGGTATTGATTTTGTTCAAGTGCGTTGGTCATCTGTATTTGTATGATTTTTTTCTTGCGTTGTCTCAAATGTTGATTTTGTGCGACAGAAAAAAAACTGAATTGAACTTTCACCTGGGTCCGTATTTCAAATCTGAGAACAAAAGCCAACAGTCTAGTGTTGGCCAAGATCTTAATAACTATGCACACATCTATGTTCTGAATGATTCCCACGGACCTAGGCCTAGCTAACATAATTCTCTTGTAATATAGGTCCACACAAAAATTTTGAATATAGCATACCTGCACACAGATTCCAAATTAGCAGCTTTTCATTTTTGAACCACAAACTGAGGCCTAGGGGAGACTGGGGAGAACTGGGAGAGGGGTGAAATGGGACACCTCTTAGAAAAAAAAAAACAATCAAGTTCCTGCTTACATCTCTAGTTGTGACCCCTTGACCTCATTGAAGCCGCTGGATGCCTACATGACAGCAGAAACATGTTTTCTGATTTTATCCCCCCCCCCCCAAAAAAAAAATTATAGCTTCTGACCATGTTTTTTGTGTCTTTTTTTATTCATAGATTAAGAAGGCATTTATTTTGGTTTTGGCTAATATGTAACCTCAACAATCTAGTCATAACAATTGGCACGAAGTTTGAAGTAGAAGGGGAGTTAGCGCCGTATTATAAAAATGACCCATGGGGAGAAGTGAGACAGTCTGTTCCAAGTCTCACCTATGGTTGTGTCATTTGGGTGGTCTCTCTAGAGAGGTCGGGTAAAACTGGCAATTGAAGTATAGTATATAGAAAATCTCCTCTTTCCTGTAAGTAAGCGTCTTTGTGAAAGCACTTTTTTGGTCCCCCATCACCGAAGTTAGCATAGGGGAACATAGAATTAGTAGGGATTGGGGCCGGGGAAAGAGGCCGGTTCCGTCCGTCCAGAACCAGAGTCTATCAACAAATAGTAGGCAGAGCAATGGGAACAGATCCAGCCCCATATATTGCCAACGTTTATTTACATTATTATGAATCAAAATGGATGGAGGAATTGGCAAAAACAAACTTTACAGCTGCAAGAAGATCATTTTCTCAAACAAGAAGATTTATAGATAACCTGTGTGCTTTAAACAATGGAGATGAAATAAAGGGAAATTGGAAAAACATATATCCAAAAGAACTAATATAATTAAAGTGGAAAATGAAAGCGATACAAAAGCTACTTTCTTTGATCGGGATATAGAAATAAAAAACAACCAGTATGTAACAAAAATATTTGACAAGAGAGACCAGTTCAAATTTGGTATTATCCCCTACCCTGATCTGACAGGAATTATTCCCGAGAAACAAGCATATCGAGTTTGTATCGGACAAGTGATACGTATTGCTTGAAACAACACACTTTTTAGCGATTTTGTCAACACACTTTTTAGCGATTTTGTCAATAGTCAGAACTTTGTTGCAAAAACTACAACGCAAAGGTTATAAAAAACAACAACTACACAAAACTGTTGAAATGTTTCCAGAGATATGACCAAATACATAAAAAATACAACACTATCTCAAGAACATTAGTCAAACAATGTCAAGATGGAGCTTGAAATGACAAAGTGTGGTCCTCAAAGTGTTTAGAGTGGTAAGAGGGAAAGTACCCGGGTTAAAGTATCCTTAACCCACCTAGAGAATTTTCTCTAGTCCACCATAGGTCGGAAAACCGTGATCATACTCACTTCTTGCAGGATTTTTTTTTTATTTCAACCATTATCCAGTATAGTGGAAGAGGTGGCTTTCAGCTAATACCTTAGTACACTTTACCTCATAACTCCTCTAGTTAACTTTATGGTGCCTAAAATTGTATTACTATTTACCTGTTTATACCAGTGTCGGTATGGTTGAATAGTGTATAAAGCTTTTAAGTTACAAAGTAGACGTCCGTCCGTCCCGAAGGCCAGCCGGCTGCATATCTCTAGAGCCCTAATAGCATAATGAAATTTATACCATAATGTATACTAAGATAGAATAATGAAATTCATATCAGAGATGCATCATACCACGGCCGTGTGCACTGTGCGGTGTTTTTGGCCCAAAAGCATATCCATTTTCGTGTGTCTGGCAGCATATCTCTGGAACCCTTAGAGATAGAAGAATGAAATTTATACCAGAGATGCATCATACCAAGGGCATGGGCGCCATATATTGCTTTTGACCTTGACGTATTTTCAAGGTCACAAAGCCCAAGAACATATCAGTTTTTGTGCATCCAGACATGCTGTATATATTGTATAGCTTTCTTCTGTATATTGTGGCGGGGGACATAGATCCTTTGGATCACTGTGCACTTGTCTTTACTGAAATTCTTGTAAAATTTGGACAATATTATTGCAGTCACTGTACTGTGATGTGGTGTCTTGCCTATGTCACAGATCATTTAATTGCTGAGGGCAAGCCAAAAGGTCCTATTTAAAGCATTACACATATGGTAAACTCATAAAAACTTTTCACACATGTGGTTAACTCATGTAGAATTTTTAGAGAAAATTACTGTCAATTTAGTTGTCCCAGTTCTCCCACCCCTTTATTCCACTTTGCCCCGTGGCAAAGAATCGTCTTTTTTTTTTTGTATATAGGGCCTACTCTTCAGTCTTGCCTACCAGGTGGTATGTAAGTAGTTTACTTTTAAGCAAAGTGCCCCAACTTTCTTTTGGATATATTACCACCACATGATGCTGATCTGTTGAATGATAAGCATAAAAATAATCACACTCCTTTCGTAGTGTCCCACTTCTCCCCAGTCTCCCCTATATTGTTACAGCATTGAATTAATTGAATCGCAAGTAATGCGTCGTCCTAACCGTGAAAGATACTTGTGTAGTAATTACACAGCATAGTTTGTATGCTATTGATAACAAAGCAACTGTTCAATGCGCAGTCCGGTACATTCTGTAGTTATAAGGGCTTTGATGCGAAGAATTAAGATATAATAATGATGACCTGGGCTTGAATCTGCAACAAAATTGCCTTTTAGTTCATACTTTTACCACCAACTGCCGCCACCATACGGTGACGGAAAAGCGTTCTGCCACCATAGGCTGCGTTGAGCCAGAGTGAAGCCAGCAGACAATAACCTAGCAGACAATAAGCCAGCAGACAATAAGAAAAGTGATCGATTACTTATGGCACATAGAGGGTTATTGTCTGCTGGCGAGTGAAGCTAACAGACAATAATATTTAACTTATCGTCTGCTGCGGTGTGAAGCTTGCAGACAATAACTTCCACCTTATCGGAGAATAAAGAAGATGAGTCTGCTTTATACTTTAACAGCAAAGAGATGAAAAAAAAAATCACTATATTTTGCTCAAAGTAAATGTGATTTTTTATTGTCTGCTGGGGATCAATTTCATCCTTGGGACATATTGCCATCTGGCGGTCTGCTGCCGGGTGAAGCTAGCAGACAATAACTTCCACCTTATCGGAGAATAAAGAAGATGAGCCTGCTTTATACTTTCACAGCAAAGAGATGAAAAAAACAACTCAGAAACACAACAAAATCTCTCGCTTTAATATTCTAACTGTTATCAGTTAATTATTTATTTCAGCCTTGAGCAAAAATGTGGTTTTCTGATGGGGTTTATATATATATATATATATATATATATATATATATATATATATATATATATATATATATATATATATATATATATATATATATATATATATATATATATATATATATATTCCTTCAAAAAAAGAGTGATGTTAACTGTCATTTTCATACAAAGGGCTGTTCACAAATTACTTGTCGCATTTTGGGGCAACTCTGAGCACCTCCTCTCCCTGTGATGCATCTTAATATGAATTACAATATTATTGCAGCTTCAAACACCATCGCACGCCCTTGAGCATTATATGATTTGTGAGCAAACGCCAAGAGACATTGTCTTCATTTTGCGTATAAATTCACTGTGACAAAACAAATGCATTTTTAAATCCCTGGCAAAAGTATGTATAGGTGCACATTAATTAATCTTAAAACGAAACATTTAATGCAAATATTTACTGAAGGCATCTGTATTAATGCAACAATTTTGAGTACAAGATTAGACATGATTCTTTAGAAGTGACTTTCTGGAATTCTCGAGTTAAGCGTTAGATTATGTAATAAACTGCTTTCCGAAAGTTTGGAAAATCAGAGTTTCCTTCATTATTTAATGAGCATGATTTACACATTATTATTGAACTCATTTATTCATTTTTTATTAACCACCAGTTGAGATCAAACAACAAAGGCTAAGCTTACCTTATTACATATCCTAAACTATAAAAAAATTCTCTGATTTTCCAAATTTTTGCTTCCATTTTGTCGTAAATTTCGAGGATAGAACACTTAAACTTTATGTCTGCATGATTTTTGTTTGTTTGTTTATGGTTGTTTTTATTGTTTGTTGTTTTATTTTGTTCTGTTTGGTTTTGTTTTGTTTTGTTTTGTTTTGTTTTTGATGGAGAAACAAAATTTACACAAACAATTTGAATCACATGACGTGCTAATGCATTATTATATGCTTTTATCAAACAGAATGATAAGTTTATATGTTTGTGTCCTTGAGAAATATAGAAATTGATTATTAAGAACGCTTTACTTGTGAATTGTTATCAAAATATGGACCTGAGTGTCATTAAAATTTACGATGTAGCGGACGGGGGATCGTCACACATGTAAAATGAGCAAAAAAATAGGCAAATCATTTTTGCTTGTTTGTAGGCCCACTAAACTGACCCCAATGCAGCATGTGACCAGAAGAAAATGACAAAAGATGGCTTTTGTAAACCCGGACAAAGCGAACCTCCTAGCTAAGAATAAAACAGCCGTATCATTTAAATTTTGATAGGTCTGTAGTCTACCTGTATCGTGGCAAGGGAATTTTTCATATTGAAATTATTGCAAAGCTTTGAAAGATAGGCACATATAATTCAATAAACTATGTTTTGATAAAAAGGACCCCGTATCATATTTTTGTCTATGAATGGCCACCTTTGCCCAAACTCTCGTTCAGATGGTTTTGATCCAGACAATCCCGATATCTTGGATATCGGGACTGTTTGGAGCCCATGAATCTGATTGACAGCTGTCAAAAGTACAATATAAACAAAGCCTTTTCAAAAGATTTTTTTATTCAGTGGTGGGCACGTGCTCAAAGTGACCCACCCTACGTTCATTCATGAACATAGCAACATTATAACAAACTGGAAATAAATTACCACAGACAACATAAACTCTCTCTCTCTCTCTCTCTCTCTCTCTCTCTCTCTCTCTCTCAAGCAAGCAAGCAAGCAAGCAAGCAAGCAAGCAAGCAAACAAGCAAGCAAGCAAGCAAGCAAACGTGCTCACCTATTTTCTATCAAACGTGTTCAATGGTAGTTATCCTATTACCAGTTGATTAACGATCCAAAGTACACAATTCCGGACACTTTTTTACATGGATAATGGATCATTATCAATGTCATTTGCTGAGGTTAAATGTACAATTGTTGAAAACGAGTGTTTTGTCTGAAAGAACAGACCTAACTACAGATTTAACTGCGCTGATTTGCTCACCTTCAATACCACCTTCAGTTTCACTTTTGTGTTTATAAACCCAAGCCCCATGAGATGTGCGGGGAAATAAACAAGTTATCGCCATCGGATAGGCTGCGGCCCAATAGTTGATTTAAAGTGCCATGTTCACATGAGAAGGGCGCTGCTAAAGCCTCGCCCATCCCACGTGAACAAATGCTCCGATAAATCAACTATTGGCCCTTGCGAATCCGATAAACTATACTTAAGAGTAATATGTAAATGTATACGCTGACAGGCTACACCTGGAGGCTCGATCTGGACACTTTCACGCTGGGAGTGGCAGGCTGGGTCGGTTTTGAAAGAGGTTTTCAGATTGCCCTCGAGATGGCGGTACATCTCAAGACGGTAACGACGAAATTTGTTGCTGGCAGACAATAAAAAAATAACTCCTTCTTCGGATGAAACGAAATATAGTTAATTTTTCATCAGTTTAGTAGGAAAGTATGTTAGCTATGCATTGCAACCATAGTTCTGACTCACTTTCCTTATGGTCTGCTAAGTTTGAAATTATCGTCTGATGGCTGCACTCACCAGCAGACAATAACCCTGTATTTGCCGTAACTAACCGATCACTTTTCTTATTTGTCTGCTGGCTTATCGTCTGCTAGGTTATTGTCTGCTAGCTTCACTCTGGCCTGCGTTGATGCAGTTGGCAGTTGGCTGATTGTTGCAAGCGCATAACTTTCTCCTGAGTGAGATGAAGATAAATCTGCAGGATTTCTGACAATTGTTCATATGTGTGGACCAGGCGATATGGCTTATGGGCAAGGCTTCCATGTTCCCGTAAGTAGGCTTCCAATGTTGTTTTAAAACCTTTTGTATCAAATGGCCTTGACAAGATCTTGATTCTTCTGCCTCCAATTGAATTAGCCTTCATCAGTACATGTGTTGTACAATGTTGTCAGTAGTTGCATGTAACACTAAATTGTAGGCCTATATACCTCCATCAATCACACTCTTCAATGTTCGAAAAGTAAAACAAGCGCAAAGAAATTCAATTTTGTATAGATTTATTTGACGGAGGCATAAATCAGTCAATCTGGAGGCGAGAAATTTTAATTATTTAAAAAATTACCGTACTCAAGTAAATGTACTTGAGTGGTTATATTTTGTTTTATCTTAAATAATATGAACGCTTGATGAATTATGCATGACAAATAGGTCAGCATTGACCTCTGTGCGTTTTGTCAATAAAGATAGTAATTAGTGGGCATACATACATGTGTATATCTGACTTGCTGCTGATAAACAGGTGTCTATAAACCACACGTGATCTTACGTCAGTGCGAGGCCTCCATGTTAATTTCGCGCCATAAGGTTTCCTGTGGAAATACAGACGAACAGAGCTACCACCTTCTAGTTCACTTAATGGATTACAAACATATATGTTTTATACACCAAAATGTGTGTAAGAATTTTTTACATCAAATAAACACCAGAAAACATGGGCATGAATGGGAAATTTTTCAGCAAATTGCCATGGCAACCAGCTCTGCGTGGTACTACTTGCAATATCATTGCGCGCACACGGTGTTGACTCCAGCTGAATCACTGTGTATACTGGTGCCAGTGTACATACCTTCATAATATTCATGTCAGCTCAAAGTATACATTGTTTTCCACTATCAAGCCAAAATCTGCCTTTCTGGTAGCAAAATTGTTTAATGTACAGCCCCTTGCATCCCTAGGCCTAGTATTTTATTGGCACTCTCCAATGATGTTACCTCAGCACAGGCATAATTACCCCGGTGGAACCTTAACTGCATGCCTGGTACCTGCATGGTCTACTAGTTGCCTAAGTAACCATAGTTTCGCCTGGCGAGAAAGGGCCAGCAGCCTGTGCGGGCAAGCAGGATATTACCAATATAGAATAAAGAATACTTCGTGCAGGCAGATGGAAAATTCTTCATGTCTAGTTTAGCCTCAGGAATCACTAAATGAATATACCAGAGGATTTTATTGCATATACGCTCCCTCTGGAGGGTATAGCAAACATTACAGTGCTCAGCACCCAGGCTACAGCAAGATGATTGGGTCTGAAGCAAGAATAAAATTAAGATCCAATTATCTGACGCCATAAATTGATCTGTTTATCTTTTGGTATTAACCAGTTAACAAATTTTATAATTAAAATTTCCCCCATATCCGGCGCTCTCACTACATGCACCAGTAACAATGACCTGCATGAAGTCCACGCGTGATTTTGTCTATACGGGGAATTACAGTCTAATGTTAAGCAGCTGTCCCTTAGGCAAGCTGTTGGGATGTGTCTTGGCCATGGGAAACCGCCCAAAATTATTTTTTTTGTTTTCCATCATTTTTCCATTGGGTGGGCATGATGGTTTTATATCATTTTATTTTTATTTTTTGTCTCATAAAGCATGAGAAGGGGCATATTTGGAACCAATTTTTAACAATAAAAAATGAAATTGTAATTGCGAGTCCAAAATGTTTGGGCAGGTGGGGATGTTGAGGAATGGTAAATCTACTTTTTAGGTCAATTTTTTAAGGGCCTTATAATACCACAGACTTTACCAGTTCTGGACAACTGAAAAGGAGGGTGCAAAAATACCCAGGTAGGTACCAATAGGAGAAGGATGAATAATTTAGTCCCTGGTTTAACTGAACATACATTCCAATGGCAGAAGTGTTGGGCCAGAAACAGCTGTGTACTTTGAATATTAAAAAACTGAATCAAGAACAAATCTTAGTGACATATTTTTGGTGTCCATGTGTGGTGTTATTTAAAAAATCAGAACATCGAGTACACTTCATGCTGAATAACTTTTAAAACATACTGTTTCTGGTCCTCAAGAAATGGGGCATCATTTCCTGCAAATATCCATAAAACATACCCTGTGCAAGCCCAATATATTGCTTTATGAAAAGACAAGGGAATATTTGATGCGGCCTGTACTTCTAAATCTGTTCATTTGAGTGACCCAAATATGGTTCCCTGGGTCACTGTTATTAGTGAATCTAACTGTCTGTCTGTGTCTGTTGTCTGTCTGTCTAATTGGGTGTGATGATGATCCTCTGTAAGAACTAGGCAGCAATTGCATTTGGATGACGTTTTACATAATTGTCTGGTCACGTAAATTAAGTTTTGAATTTCGTTTGAAGATAGAAACTTGAGACCTCTTTGAAGCTGGAACTTTGATATTGCACACAATGATGGTCCTCTGTTAAGGCAAGGTAAGTTGAAACTGCACTTGAATGACGTTGAACTGTTTCCCATGGTTACAGGTTCACTTTGATGAATGTAATGTAGCCACAGTCTCTTTGCCTTATTAATTTCAAGATGGCATTTAAACTTTTTCGTAGGGTAAAGCTGAATAAAGACCCTGTGAAAAACTGATAGTGATCAATGTGATAGCTGTTTGTAATTACAAGGTGAAAAATACTGAGTAAAGATAATGAGCTGGTTGAAATGTTTTTAGTATCGACATGTTTGTAGTTCATCTTTATTCACATTTTCAATGGTACTATATTTTAAGCAAACACCAGGGAAATGCACATACAACATGTGTACAACAGATGGAGCCGCTAGCACATTTCCACCAAGTTACCAACAAATGTAGGTGAAGCCAAGGAAGGCTTTGAACATAGCTGAGTCATTTGATTTGCCAACCTTTGACATCAGAAGGTAGAACAGTATCATGTAGTAAGGACTCATGTGCTGGTGACTCCATCTGTTGGTGACAAATGTTAAGCACTGGGTTAAGATTCATAAACAGTAGCATTAATGGCTCCATATAAGCCCCACCCTCCTAAAAATTAATATCTTAAAAGTTTGCAGGCCCTCTTTTGTCTTTCCTCCTGAGCTGACTAAGCTGCATGTTTCCTTTTACACTCCAGGATTGGAGAATTGGAACTTAGTCTGTCCAACCTTTCCCTTGATGCAGGGCCAAGGGAAGCTGTTGACTGGATGCTAATTTGATCATAAATTGGTTGAAAGTGGCTTGTTTTGTGTCCTGATTTTCTCATAATGTCACTGCAATGGGCACTTTTTCTTACCGATGGTCTTTTTAGTGTCGATGTGACCTCCTCAGTCACTGCAGACAAAATAATGGTTTTTACAACCAACTTCAATTCAGTGGTCCTTCTTGAGGGACCAGTACAGCAAGAGACCCGAGACTACTCGCCTTGTAAGGCCAGCCTTCAAGATACTGTATTTACCTTTCATCTTTTTGACCCTCCTATTAGAGACCACCTGTGTTGAGAGACCACCTGTCTTGAGAGACCACAATTTAGTAACACCTAGTATGTGTAGTCTGGCTGTCAAGAAGGGATTAGACATACTTAGTGAGGTTCAAGAGCGTGCTTGTAACCTCAAGTGTTAGTCTTGTAAGAAGTCTAAAATAGAGTCCAAAAAGTAAGACCTGTAATGTTTACATACATTTGATCCTTCAGACTTTAAATTAAATTTTGTCCTAACATTTAAAGTCTCAGCTGATATGCATTTCTGAAACATTCCTTCAACTGATTACATTCTGCAGTTGTATTCCATGCAATCTGGCAGTAATGCATGTGTATGGTTGAAGTTTTGTGTGCCATGTTTATTGGAGATATGAAAAGAAAGTAATCAAATTCAAGCTATCTCGGTGTCTTTGTTGATTGGAAATATGCTAAGAAAGTAATCAATCAATCTGGTCTTGGTGTCCATATTGATTGGAGATATCTTGGTGTCCATGTTGATTGGAGGTTTGAAAAGACAGCAATCCATCAAGCTATCTTGGTGTCCTTGTTGATTGGAGATATGCTAAGAAAGTGATCAATCAAGCTAATCTTGGTGTCCATGTTGATAGAGATATGAAAAGAAAGTAATCAATCAAGCTAATCTTGGTGTCCATGTTGATTGGAGATTAGCTAAGAAAGTAATCAATCAAGCTATCTTGGTGTTCAGGTTGATTGGAGATATGAAAAGAAAGTAATCAATCAAGCTGTCTGGGTGTCCATGTTGCATCTGTGTTTGCCTCACATTTTGTTATTGGAGTTGTGGATATTGTGCCAGGTTTTTATTTATTTGTTTGCACATATCTTTCAAAGAAAAATATAAAGAAGTGGAAAAGAAAAAAGAATTGTGGAAGCGTAAATGACACCTGGGCAAATGATTATGGAGAATATTTGGTATAAATTTCACGCAAATTTTGATAGAGCTTAAATTTCAGAAAAATGGGTTAGTGAGTGTGAATTTTGCATCTGGGCACACTTGGATGTTTTGAGCAGGAAAGGGTTAATTAATGCAATGTTCACATTTGATGGAAAAGAATATTTGCATTCTCAACTGTACATCACTTTTTGCCAAATTTAATGTCAAAAAAATGCTGACAGTGCAATTCCAATCATGGTTGTACGAAGATACATGTATTGTCACAATCCTACTAAGTTTTCTCAAATTATGGGAAGAGTTTGACATGAAAACAAATCGAATATATATATATATATATATTTACATGTTATGCTCTCTGTGGTCTGGCTGCATCTTGCATAAAGGGTCAGCCTGTACACCAGGGTCCGGCACCTCACATGAAGGGTCAGTCTGTACACCAGGGTCTGGCACCTGACAGTCTGTACGCCAGGGTCTGGCACCTCACAGTCTGTATGCCAGGGTCTGGCCTTCCACATGAAGGGTCAGTCTGTACACTAGCGTCTGGCACCTCACATGAAGGGTCAGTGTACACAGCTATGGTCTGGCACCTCACATGAAGGATCAGTCTGTACACTAGGAGCTGGCATGAAGGGTCAGTCGGTACACTAGAGTCTGACACCTCACATGAAAGGTCAGTCTGTACACTAGGGTCTGGCATGAAGGGTCACTGTACACTGTGGTCTGGCACCTCACATGAAAGGTCAGTCTGTACACTAGGGTCCGGCACCTGGCAAGAAAGGTCACTGTACACTGTGGTCTGGCACCTCACATGAAGGGTCAGTCTGTACACTAGTGTCTGGCACTTCACATGAAGGGTCATGCAGTCTGTACAGTAGGGTCTGGCATCTGGCATGAAGGGTCACTCTGTACACTAGGGTCTGAAGAGTGGCATTGTATTTCATCTGAAAAGCTTTACTGTCCGGCAATTGGTGCAGTGAACTGGGTACAATAGCTGCAGTAACTGCTCTGTCTGTTAAAATGTAGTCGTCTAGTACACTGTAAAGAGTACTTGTGATAACTTTCTTTTGAGTGAGTCTCTTTGTTTTATATAACTGGGCTTCAAATGTTTATTTTTATGTGAATAGCCGGGAAATCTCCATTCAAACACTTTAAATGAATTGCAAGCAACTCCTCTGTGTGGGTGCAGTGGAGTATTTGTTTTGCCAGATTGTTCAAACTTAGTGGCCCTAATGTATGCAGATGACACTGTTGTTTATATTGCTGACATTGAAGGTAGAATGCAACAGCATATAAATGTTGTTGAAGAATTTTATAATGATTGGGTGATGATTGCAAGTATTAAGAAAACAAAAGTTGTGGTATGTAGGCATGATGGTCCACTATGCAAGAATGAAAAGTTTTATGTGTATTTTAAAGGTGAAAGATTTGCAATATAGAGCAGTGAAAGAAGTCTGGGTGAGGTGAATATCCATGCATGAAAGGCATGTACATCTTGCATACAGAGTGATGAAAAAAGTCGAGGTGAGGTGAGTATATCCTTGTATGAAGGGCATGTACAGCTTGCATACAGTGATGAAAAAAGTCGAGGTGAGGTGAGTATATCCTTGTATGAAGGGCATGTACAGCTTGCATACAGTGATGAAAAAAGTCGAGGTGAGGTGAGTATATCCTTGTATGAAGGGCATGTACAGCTTGCAGACAGAGTGATGAAAAAAGTCGAGGTGAGGTGAGTATATCCTTGTATGAAGGGCATATACAGCATGCATACAGAGTGATGAAAAAAGTCGAGGTGAGGTGAGTATATCCTTGTATGAAGGGCATGTACAGCTTGCAGACAGTGATGAAAAAAGTCGAGGTGAGGTGAGTATCCTTGTATGAAGGGCATGTACAGCTTGCATACCGAGTAGTGAAAGAAGTCCAGGTGAGGTGAGTATCCTTGTATGAAGGGCATGTACAGCTTGCACACAGGGTAGTGAAAGAAGTCCAGGTGAGGTGAGTATCCTTGTATGAAGGACATGTACAGCTTGCATACAGAGTATTGAAAGAAGTCCAGGTGAGGTGAGTATCCTTGTATGAAGGGTATGTACAGCTTGCATACAGAGTAGTGAAAGAAGCCCAGGTGAGGTGAGTATCCTTGTAAGAAAGGCATGTACAGCTTGCATACAGAGCACTTGAAGAAGTCAAGGTGAGGTGAGTGTTGTTTTATGAAGGGCATGTAGAAAGAATCAGAATTGTTTGTATTGTGTTCTGCAAAATATAACATCATGCCAATAAAATCTGATTGCTTCATTGTAGGTTAGATTACACAGGTACATACACTTGCAACAAAAGAGCAAGATCTGTGTTACATGTATGTTAATGAAAAGATAACAATATTTTAAGATTGTTTATGCAGTTCCCAGGGAGATCCACCTCCCTGCAGTTCCCCATCAAATAGCCCATTTATGTGATATTTGTATGCCTGTAGGTACGCACAAGACAAAAGGCCTGCTGAATTTGTAGCTGCATCAGAAAATATTTAAAACTCTAATCATTGCAGAATTTGACTTGAGTTTTTCCATAATTCATGGTAAAATAAATTAAGCATTTACAAATTTCTGTATCCAAATGAATGAAACATTGGCATTTGTCTAATTGGCTAATGGCACCAGCAGTCCCTGATTTACTTTCAACTGAGCAACAAGAAACTATAGAGTAGTTATTCATAGCAAGAGGATGGGATTTCCAGTTGACTGGTCTGTTGTACATTTACACGGAAATATTATATTGCAAAATATAAATCAAGTTCCACAATATCAATATATGTGTATATATATATATATATATATATATATATATATATATATATATATATATATATATATATATATATATATATATATATATATATATATATATATATATATGAGTAATTACTGAATCAGGGACCCTAACCCTGACTGAGAACATTGAATGTGGAATGCAATATAAAACAAGACAATATAATTACAAGTACAGTTTGATAAACAATCCCAATGACAGGTCCAATAAAGTGGTCACTCACACAGTTAAGTTATAGATCCAGGGGATTATGCATTGTGCCAGCAGCGTTGGGCAGCAGTGAGCAGATGGACAGTGGGTGGTCACAGCTATGACACCAAAGGGGAAAAAAATGCCCCTATGTGTGCTGAAACAAGTGCGAGGTTTGTAACTGCAACCCTCAGGAGTGCATATATATGGGACAAAAGTGGGAATGAGTCCATGATTTGTAAATACTGGTAGTCCAGCTATGGGGGACTTTTAACCATGTACTGTATAATGGATGTATTGCGGTGCATCCATCTTTTCCCAAGCACTATGATCAGTAATCCAGATGCTTCATTAATCTGAACAGTTCACTGGGGTACAAAGGTGTTCAAATTAACGAGGTTCCACTGTATTATAATACACGTGATAAACTTGAACAATTTTTTTCATGGTAAATATTTTCAAAGAACTTTGAGACACAATATCTAAGGACAGTTGGAGGAATGTGGCTACAGTCAGTGGTAGATACTGGGTATACTTCTCATGCAAGCTTGTATGATAAATTGTCCTATATGAGATGTGAATAAACTAAATGATACTTTATACATTTTATTGTCAGCATGTTTTTCTGTGGTACCATTCAAGGTAACATGACACCTACCTTGCCAATAAGTACATCAATACATATGTAAACCATGAGCTAAGTTACATGTACCTTGAATGTAATATTCATGTTTGTTTTGAGATACATTTCTTTCTTTTCATATTTCATTGTAATAATCAATATGCACAATGATAGCCCATCATACATCTGGCTCTACATCACAGCAATGGTGAGAAGGACACTGTGCCATATTGCACATAGGCAGCCTGAACCAGGTAGCCAGTGCTTTGTACTGTAAATTGCTTTATTTCGTGTGTATAAATTTTCACAGTTTTTTGTGTGTATTTTTTGACATGTAACTGTAGTCTTAATTTTACTGTTTTGGACATAATTGCTATTCAAACAGTGTTAAAATACTATGTCACTGTGTTTTTGTTTTAATGGTTTTGTGCCATCAGTGAAATAAGCGAAAATAAGAGTACCTGTAGCGAAATTGAAGCAGTTTACAGTACATGTATATATACTCACACAATCCCTTCCACTAGTATTATGGCCCAGACTGTACTCTGCAGTTGACACCTCCAGACCAGGTTTCCTGGTGTCTCCCTAGCAGCCAGGCCAGGCTCTTTCTGCCACGTGACAAAAACACCCATGTAGAAAGGTTTTTTAAGTTGTGAAATTGGAGAGTAATTGATGGAAATGTTAAAAACGTAGCCCTACAGGCTTGGGTCATCCCCTTCTGCATATAAGCATTCTTTTGGCTGTGCTTCACCCCAGTTTTCTGTATGTATACCATTGATGATCACTATGCATCACTGGTAAAGGACCATTCAAAATTGTCATTACATGTAGTTCCATTTATCAAGCACAGGACAGATCCCCTCACTCCTATCAAACTAAGACTGGTGGTGCCACCTGTCTTTTAAAAATCATGGATTACTCAATTGTGGTCTGCCAAAGTGGGATCTTTCATAGGAAATAGGCTAGAGATAAGATAAATACATTTCTAACCAAAGTATCTTCAAGAGGTGTCTTTCTTTTCCTTCCTTCCTTCCTTCCTTCCTTCCTTCCAATAATTTTCTTTCAAGAAAGCATTGTTGATATACTTGAAATGATGATTTTAATTCAGAAATCAAGTATTGCACTAAAGTGAATCAGCATAATAATTTAATTATGTACAATGAATAATACCATATAAAATATATTTGCAATGTGTAAAATATGTATAATGTGTACTAAATAAATGTGCAATGTAAATATCTGCAATGCAATTATGTACAACATGATTATGTTCAATGTATATTGTGTTCAACCTTCTACTGCTCTCCTGTAGAGGGCATTTCAGTCATTCAGGGCTAGAGTTGTGTATTCCCATTACCTTTGATTGTAATTTAGAGCTTCATAACTTTAAAACCACTTGTTGCAGAAACAGCAAAAATTGTGTGGTAAGATTATGTACATAGGTGAAGTGTTCAGGTAAATTATAGTCTTGCAGCTTTAAAAGTAGTCTTTTAATTTGAGGGTAATTTAACATGCAATCCAATGGGAATATACATCTCTAGCCCTCAAGAATTCTGTGTATTCAGCTGAATATGCAGATAATTGGTAATTGTGACCTTTCCTATTATGTACAATGTGTATTATGTACATGTACAGTGTAATTATGTACAATGTATAGTATGTTCATGTACAGTATTACATGTATGTACAATGTATATTATGTACATGTACAGTGTAATTATGTACAATATATATTATGTACATTGTTATTAAGTCAGTGCAATTCTTGAACCCCAGTCCCCATTTCAGATTCTGTGTGCATGTGATTGGTAAATTTAAGTGGCCCGTAGATATAGAAAACTTTTCTGATCATTATTTTACAGATTCCAATACCCCCCCCCCCCCATGTATGGGGTCCATGACCTTTTCAATTAGAGAAATAAATTTTGAGAACAATTCAAAGGGTTGTATTCATATTCATATATATACATGACCTTTTCAATTAGAGAAATAAATTTTGAGAACAATTCAAAGGGTTGTATTCATATTCATATATATATATATATATGAATATGAATACAACCCTTTGAATTGTTCTCAAAATTTATTTCTCTAATTGAAAAGGTCATGGACCCCATACATGGGGGGGGGGTATTGGAAATCTGTAAAATAATGATCAGAAAAGTTTTCTATATCTATCTATCTATCTATCTATCTATCTATCTATATATATATATATATATATATATATATATATATATATATATATATATATATAAACTCCTGTTTATCCTTGAAATTAGCCTAGCTATCTGACTGCTGACCAACACAACTTTTTTTTTCATAGGAGCACGTTTTTTTTTTAATGACTCAAAAATGTGCCAGGCAAAGTGTGTGTGGTATTTGTGAGGGTTGTATTTACTTCATAGATCAGCAAAGAAGCGCATGCATTGATGAAAACCTGAGGATGAAGACACCTGAAAATCTGGTACACTGTACTTACAAAGTTTTTATGCTCTTAAAAAACACAATGTGCAGGTGATCAGTAAACTATGACTGGGTCTAGATAAATCCAAATTCCACTATCATGATAAATATCAAATTGAAAACCTTGAATGTAAACATTTCAGTATGCTAAGATTGTCGTGCTAGTAGGATTAATGTTTACATACTGCCTACAGGTACATCACACAATGTAAGGCTTCAATGAAAATGTCATCCATATTAACATAAGTCATTTTGAATTTGTGTAAATTAAAAACATTTTGAGGAGGATCAGTGGATTACATGCCAAATAGTCAGCAGGTTTCTTCAATTTCATGGGCCTCTGTGATGGGCTGAAGAAGACTATCAACATGATTGGGTATTGAACAAGATTAGTTTTCTTTATCATTAAATTCTTGAAATGCTCACTTTTCTATGATAGCACAGATACCCTTATATATGCGGCATTCCCTGAACTAACAGAGCATACATTTAGTTTGAAAGAGTCTGACTGAAGCATTCCAGTTGGGATTGGTACATGGATGATCAATGCATGTGCCATGGTTAGTTTATATCCAGTGAAACAACAAATAAATCCTGCAAGCAAGTCTCTGAGGCATATTGGCTGGGGCCCACACTGTCAAGGTCTGCGTGCAAGTGTCTTCAAATATGCACCATAAACATTTACCCATGTGGACAAGAGTACACATAGAACCGTCCTTTCACGATTGGTTTACCAGTTGCTATTGACAACCACCTAACTCATGGAAGCTCTCAAGTATAGTGGGAGCACTGTGTAGTGTGACAACCTGTGTGACCATATAGCATACTGCAGTTTTGCGCTAAGTTTAACTGATCCCATGCAGGGTGTATTTATACCATAAGCTGCTTTAGTCAAATTTTACGAACAGGTGGCATTGGTATTGGGTGTTGAGTATACACATGACATTAATGCCATATATTTTTTATGGAATATATATCGTGTCACTGAATGCCTCTCGTTGGTCAAAGAGTTGAGAGACTTGAGAGTTGTCATTTATCATACGCAAGAGGAAGTGGAATTAAGGGAGACCGTTTTGTCGCTTCACTGGAGCAGATCATATATACAGGTATGTGCTGCAACTTTGTGTACATATGTTTTTACAACTTCTCTCAAGACATAAAAGAGCACTTGTATAATTGATTTTACTCTAGTAAACAGTAAAAGTGTGTTTTTTGTCATTCAAGGCTGAAAATATTAAATGTACATTTGTTGTTGCAACTTGTTTCAAGACCAGACGTCAAAAAAGCACTTGTATTTTTGTTTTATTCTATGGTACATAGTGAAATTATGGGGTTTTTGTTCCATTTATTTTAGGCTGAAATGTCAATAAATGTATATTTGTGGCCTTCTTAAGTGGTGTCAGGTCCTTGAAAAAGAGTTTATTGTCAAACCTTTTTTAGGAACTCCTTTCTAGCAGCAGGACAAAGGCACAGGTCAGCATTTCTTTCTTTTTCTTTTTTGTTTCAATTTGGAGACATCATTCAGCTGCCCTTGCAGTGGCTGGAGCATGACAGGTTTGATATTCATATTTTGCTTGTATTGTGCTGATTCAGGGTTTACCATCAACAACAGGGCTTTATGTATATTTTTTTTCTCATGTCAGGACCACTTTAGAATGAAACTTCAGTGGCAGATGTACAGGGAAAGCATTTTTTCCCAGTCAGTTTTAATACTGATGGCATAACTTTTAAATCAAGAGTCCTTCTGGAAGAATATTGACTGCAGCATGAGACATTATAAATGTTGCCTGTTTGTGGCACCGTTATTCTGCCCAAAAAATTGGATTTGTGTGTGTGTCAGCAAGGAAGATTAACAATTACCCACTTAAATGGCTTTAAAAAAAGGAAAGAAAAAAAAACCCTTGATGTAAATTGCCCGCTGTTTGTTTTGAAGGTGGAATCATTATGATGATTCAGATATTAAGCGTGACTTAGTTGTGACTAAAACCCAAAGGGTGAAGAATTAGTAAAGCAGTAGAGACTGTTTATTGAAATGATCAGTTTATTCTTCCCAATTACCAGCCATGTGACCTTGGAAGCTCTCATGCCATGCTATAGAGTGCCTCAGAGCTGTCTCTGTTGTGATTAGTTGAAGGTACAAGTAACATTGGGCTAGGGATTCTACATGCATGTATATTGCCAACTTTTGTAGGCAGCTAGGGCACTTATTGGCAGCAATATGATGGCTTACTGTGTTTTCATTAAATTAATTTTTTTAAGTGTTCAAATTTTTACCATTTTTAGATTTCAGCTATTTCACTGAAGCTTTAAATTCACACTTTAAGGTGCAGTTTCTTTCAAATCCATGTACATTGTATGTGCCTGTGTGTGTGTCTATTGATTGATAGTACAGTGTGTTTTTCTTAATTTTTTTCTTAATTTTTGAGCATCACCATCAGCAAAGTGTACAAAATAAAAGTATACAGTGAACTAAAGTCAGTTTACAAAATAGGTTTCACAGAGAATTGGTGATTTCACGACTATAATGTTTTCAAATTGATGTATCGGTTTTGAACACTTGTACCAGTTGCCAGCCAAGATGTCCCATTGGGGGTGCACATGTGTAGTAACCACATTGGTCATCTGTTCAAAGATTTCCAGCCATTGAGTACTTGTAATCACAGTGTTGCCAACCCACCAAAGTTAAAATCTGTGAGATGGAAAACAAAATTCCAGGTGATTGATAAATTAATATGGAATATAGAAGGAATCTATGGAAGAAATTCATGGAGGTAGCTAAAAACTGTCAAAAATCTACAATTTTTCAAGAGTTTTCAGCACAAATTTTCAGGAGCCTCAAGGGTAATCTAAGAGGGTTGGCAACACTAATAAACTAAACCAAAGTCAATGAAACCTTAACCCTCCAAATTGGCAAGATGAGACAATTGTTTCATCAATTTAGATTCCTGTCTGAGACAAAAGTGGATGGAGAAAGTTGTACAGCATCGAAGAAACAAAAGTGCTAATTATCCATCTGGGGAGAAGACTCCATTCAACATGACCTGTCAGAAATGAAAACACACACACACACGCACGCACGCACGCACACACACACACACACACACACACACACACACACACACTGGGGTACACACACACTGGGGTACACACACACACTGGGGTATACAAAGGTAAATGCAGAGGGTAGTTATTGCCATTTTAGCAAAGGTACATGTAAATGTAAAAATTTTGTGCACCGAGTGACTGGGATAATCCAATATAGGATCCAAAGGAATGTTCAACTTAGAAGCTAATATTACACAAGTGACAATTCCTGCTAGTGTAAACGTATGAATTTGAACACTCAAACTGGTACCAGCTTGCACTATTCAGGAAAAAACCCAGAAAATTGCCACTGAAATAATTAGCAAGGTGAATATGGTATTGAATGTGCTCTAAGACCTTCCTTTTGAAGACCGATGCCTGCCCTTGATGTAAGAGCTTGTCCTGATGACAATCAGTGGGATGATTGAGCACATGAACTGGTTAATTAAATATGGCTGAGTGAGCAAAAAGATACAAAATCCTCTTTAATGATGATTTGAAGAGGTAATGATTGATAAGCTGTCTGCATTAACACTTTCCTCCTGAAACCGGCCAAAACCGGCTGCCAGACTGGCTTTGATTGAGAATGTCAGTATCATAAAGTATATGCATGTGAAGTAAATTGCCACAAGTTCATTTTTATGTTAGGGATGGTTCAACATTTTCATCATTTTTGAATTGGTACTTAGAATGCTAAATTTCATGATCCCCCTCCCTCCCCTCAAATTAGTACTTTAAAAATGAAGATTTTCCCAAAAATCATATCAGAATTGCACAAAACAGGCCAAAAATTGACCATCATTTTCCATATTCTATGAAAGTATACCGACTCATTTAACCCCCTCCCCCCCTTGCATACTGTAAGTTCTGTTTCAAAAATGATGAAAATGTTGAACCATCCCATAATGCACCTCTAATAGGTTATATAGTCTATTTTGTATAAACTTTATATTCCTTCTCACATGCAATATTTGATTTAACAGTCTGTTTGGCACAATTAAGGGTTTAAGAATAATTACATGTATATTACACAAGTAAATTGGCAAAATTCACCAGAAGAATACAGGAATTTGACTTCAAAACATCACAATTGAGATTTACAATGCATATATACTTACATGTATACCTGTGGATCAGAGATAAAGACACATTCAACCATGTAACCTTGAAAAATGGATGTGCCGCAATGTCTGGTGGCAAATTTGTGTACATTTTCAATGGAAGGGACCAATACAAAGGAAATGACTGGTAGCCCAACAATTAAGTATCATATGGCTGAGTGAAGTTTCCCTCCTTCTCTCTAGGCTTCTAGGCATTAATGAGGGCATAACCTCTGCGCATTGCCAGTGACTTTTACTATAGAGATTAACTCATTAACCCAGTCTCAGACTATTAAAGTGCAGTCTGCTCCAGCAGTTGTATCCAAGACTTTATGTGATCAATTAGGCTAACCCATTCTTGTTTAGAATAAGACTGAATGAGTTTTCCTTAATGCTGATTGACATTAATGCCCAACCCATGCCAATTATGAGGAAAGAAACTTATTGACCTTGGGCTTGCTTTCCTGGGCTGGAGCTAGAAAATTTATAAATCTATCGTTTTAGCCAGTGTGGCTAACTTAGCTGAAAACTTATTAGCCAGACTTAGCCAAATTAAATTTTGGTGGTACTGCATGGGGCTAGTTCTAAGGATTTTATTGCATGAGCCATTTTTTGCTGAAAAAAAAAATGAAAGAATATTTTATTTGCCAAAAAGAACCAGATTTAGGTGGATATATAATGATCATTTTCTAATAACTTGTAGCCACATTTTACGTATGAACAGTTTTAATTTATATGTGCAACATCCTTTAGCCAGTTTGGCTAACTGATGACAAAAAGTATTAGCCAGTTCACACCTTTTTTAGTTGGTGGCTAACTGGCTGAAGCTTAGTGCTAGCCCAGCTTTCTTTGTGGGTCACATCCACAAATTATGGCTCTTAATGTTGGCTGTTACAAAAAATTGGAATGAAAACATTGAAGCAAAGCAGCTACATTTGACATAAGGATACTTTTGACAGCTTTTAGCAGGAAAGGGTTCAGTACCTTGGACGTGGTATTATAGATGTACAGCTTACATTTTTGTAAGAAAACTTGTGCATTCACAATGGACTCACGCTTTTCATTTCACAATTTCCTCCCACTTCAGATCATGTGTAATAAGGTTGGCCACCTGAATGAAAAGGCAATGACTGCTGTAGAATTCAGGAGTGATGGGCAGCATTTATTTTGAGCAATCAAAAGTGGGTGGTATCTAGCTTGATGACATACCATAGATGTCATGGATGTATTGCAAGCCGTTTTGACATTTAGTCCTGTTCTGCATTATCATTAAATCATTTCACAATATCCCTAAATCAGTTGGCGATGTCACCAAATCAATCTGTGATATTGCTAAATGATTTAGTGTTACAGCTAAATATTCAGCAGAATACTAAATATTGAGCAATATTGCTAAATTATTTACAGCTATTGCTAATTGATTTGATGATATGGCTAAATGATTTAGAGATATCAGCAAATCTTTTAGCCATATATCACTTGATGCATTTCTGCTTCCTGTCCTATTTTTGTCCAGTATGGCTGATGATTTGGAGCGAAGTGCGATAGCTTCATCTTCTCAAAGTGTTCTGTTGAGAAATGATCATAGCTGCCATTTTCAGTGGGTTTATAATCATGCTGCAAAGACACTGAATGCTGAATTAATTTGGTCATCAAACTTACCAGTTGGGCCTACAGACCAGTCCTTGGAAATGATCACTGTTTCGTGCAAATAACAAAACAGGCACACTTCAATTACCCAGCATGCATTGATTCACTTGTTTAGTGATATCCCTAAATCATCTGGCAACATCGCTAAATACATCTTATTTGGTAATATCTGTAAATCATTTAGCGATATCGCCAAATCAGTTAGGGATGTCTTTTAATCATTTAGAGATATCACTAAATATTTTAGAGATATCAGTAAATGAGACCATTTAGCAATGTAGCTAAAGGAATTGGCAATATTGCTAAATGGTTTATTGATATGACCAAACAGGACTAAATGTCAGAACGGCTTGTCAGAAAAATGCACATGGGTGTACTGGCTTAAAGAACTTTTCACTACAGCAATCATCAGAGTAGGTAGGGGTGAGATTATAAGGCACCCTATCCTGTAAGTAGGGCGTTTTGCAATCTGAAGTTACTTCACAGATTATCAGATTCAGGAGAGAGTCAGCCAGTGTTAGCTTACGTGACACTATGTGACTAGACCTCGTGAATAATTATTAACCATTGTAAAAAGTGGTCACACAGTTGGAGACTTCTGCAGGCTAACACAGTCCTCATTGTACTACTGTCAGTGTACCATGAGGATTGGTGTTGCAAAAATCCCTTAATTTCTTCGATGTTTCACTCAGCCACTTTGTGGCTCGGCCTGAGCAAGCTCCATGCTCTGATCCTCCCCACACCGATGCTTTCTGCTGAATTCTTTTATTGCATGCAAACTATATATATATATATGTATATATATATATATATGTATATATATGTATATATATATATATATATATGTATATATATGTATATATATATACTATATATACATATATATATACATGTACATATATATAGATACATATATATATAAATATTACTGAAAACCTACAACAAAAGTGACTTAGAAAGTCTGCCACTCACTGAATTATCAGTTTGTAATCTTGCTTAAATGTGATATTGTTGTGTTTTTATGTTGAGAGTCTGTGTCCTTCACTTCCTCAGCTTGGAGCCCTGGCTTGGCAACAATGTGACCAAGGTTTCAAATACATGACATTGTAATAACTTGTGTGCCACCATATTCTTTGTAGGGATTGATACCAGCTCTTTACAAGTGTCCATCCATTGTTGTAATGTATCTGTTTTCATTCTGAAAAATAATGATTCAGATATCTTAGTGATTGATTCTTTCTAAAGGCAAAAAATTTGGGCTCTTGCTGATTGACAAAAAGTTATCTCTCAATAAGTAACGTCTAGGATATAATTAACTGCCCCACCTGTGGTTCAGTTGTCAAGTGCATGGATCAATCTTTTGTGTAAGAACCTGTGCTTACAATTAAGGCAGGGTTACAAGCCAGGGGAACTTAATTTTCTGAGTAAAATGATTTGGTTCAGGTTGTTTGGGGTGGTTGTGTCTCTGTGTACAGTAGTCTCTGTTTTGAAAGACCACTCCTTTGGGCGCCCCTCTCCTTTAAGAGACCACAATTGTCAGGTCTCTCTGTAGTACTTTTTATGTTATTTATACCTCCTTTGAGAGACCACCTGCTTTATGTGGCCACCTTTTGGGTTGCACTAGGGGCGGTCTCTCAAACGAGGGACTACTGTATTGTTTGGTGGTGTTGTGTTTCTGTGTATTGTCTGATGGGCATTGTGTTTCTGTGTATTGTGTGGAAGCATTGTGTCAGAGTCTGAGTGTGAGTCTGAGTAAGAAAAACATTTATTTGACAAATAAAGATACAAATTATGGATAAAGTATGTAACAAAGCTGTTACCCAACAGTGGTAATATTATAATTTAAACACAGAAAATATGCATGTCTGGATGACCCCAATTAAGAACAAAAGTCTGCTATCATTGGGGCCACCAAAAGAAAGGAGGTTACTTGAAAGCAAACAGGTTATTTATATAATTTCAAAATATTAAGATGTCACAAGATATTACGTCAAGATGCTTGTTAAGATTAAAACAAAAGCATAAAAAAATGATAATCAAGATGATTACAGAATCAGTTGTTGCATACAGAAAAGTTATGCACAGTACATAGATCTTGATACCAGTTAATAAAATATCTTTTAATGTACTTTGATAAACCACAGTAACTGTGTGTTTCAAATTTCTCTGTAATACAGACTGGAAGGGCTTTAATTAGACAGGGGCATAATATCTTAAACATTTTTCACAGGTAATGTTGGTGGGCCTGGGAAACAGAACATTATCTCTGCCTCTAGTAAAATATGCATGAGTCTGCAAGGGAACTGTGTAAGAATTATGAAGTTATTGGGGGTAATTCACCTTTAACATATTTATAATATAACTTTAATGATCTCAGTTGAAAAACTTCACTTATTTTTAAAGGCCTGCTTACAAACGTAACCCTCGGGGTGAATGCCTCTTGGCCTAGCTGTTTATAAATGGACATTGATTGCACTCAAGCTAAAACTAAGTAGTTGCAAAATAAACTTGGGAGTTCCCACCTTTTCTGGCTACTGGTTGTGGGTGGACCATATACCACACAGGCCATGCAGACTAAGGGCAGTAATTGGGTCAGAAACCTGTTGTATACATACATGTACATGTATATGTGCTTGCCTGTGACTGGGAACATGGTGAATCATTTATTTATTTATTTTTTTTTTTTTAATAGAAAGACAAATCAGATATTTTGATATGGTACTTTAGTAAATATTTGAGGCAGTCATATGGCAGACACATCTGCAGTGGTAATTAATATACTTTCATCCTTCTACTTTTTCAGCTATTCACACTAAAAACAACATTGACAATGACATGTATTCTAAATAAGCTGATTTATTTCCCTGATATGTACATGATGCAAAGAGACAAAAACACTAAATCATTCCCCATGGTCCCAGTCACAGGCAACTTGGGACTCAGGATAACACAGTGGACATGTTAATGAATGACAGGTATGTGTTGACGGTAACAAGAATCTCCTGCAGGACAAACAATCACTAGCACATTGTCTTGCCGTCTGTGTATAAACAATCAAATTATCACCCCCACCATGTAAATCAAACTGTTAGTCTGTGGCATAAATTTAATCTTGTCATATAGACACTTGTTAATCCATAGAATGAATCATGTCTTCAGCGCATTCTTTATCATCTGATTGATGCGATCAAAATTTGCGTATTGATATTTCGAAAGTGCAGAGTTGGTTGCTATGGAAAAAACTTCCAATTTTTTGCATCCTTACATGTTGCTGCATTTGTCTGTAGATAAAATCTTCATTTGTATAGTTTTATTTGCACATTAGATGCATGATGACGTCTTCTTTGAGTTATTCAACTCACTGTCCCCACTAAAACGTGCAAATAGGAAAGATCAGAATTAGCTCTAAGGTGTATGTTTGCCCCAATACACACCTGAATACACAAACATATGGAGGGCTAGAGCTGTGTATTCCCATTAATTTGTATGTTAAAGCAACCCTGAATAAACTGTCACTTATGTAGCTGTGGTATATGATTTTTGTGAGGTATTAATTTAGTTATGCATTTAGATTTACTGTCTAAAATTTGGTGTTTCTGAGTGTGTGCAGTAGTTTTCAAGTTATTAAGTTCCAAATTACAATGTAAAGTGATGGGAATACACAAACCTAGCCCTCCAATGACTGCAGTGCCCTCTTTTAGGCAGTTCTTGAACCTTCTGTTCTTGCCCTTGCCTATTAGTCCATCAAGGTCCCTGGCAGCTTCCTGAATGTCAAAGGTTTGACCACAGTAGCCCTCTAGTTCCCCTATTTCACATTGTCAGTGCTTTTTGACAGGTGGTTCCACACCTTGGCAAGGCTTCATGCTGGTGACATTCCTTTGCCACTCAACAAAAACTATATTTTATGTGCAGTAGATACTTGGAAGATGTAATTCCTAGTGGGACCCTTGTATCACTGATAAACAGATAAGCTATTGAGGCATATTATGACCAGCATTTGATTGGATACTACATTTTATGTGTACATGGTATGGGTCACAGCACCAGAAGGCCCCCCACAGGGAAACTGACTTTACCTATCAGCTTAAGTAGCAGTAAGCATACACAGGCAATAGAGCACAGATGATATCTAGACCCTTGCTGGCCTTTTACGTGTTTGGGATAAGACTTGTGCAATCTTAACTCATTGCATACCATTCCCAGATTTTTCTGTATACATGTATTTACTTAGATTTAAGACGATAATTGCATATTTAAATTCATCATGAAAAGAGCTTTCATTCAAGTACCAACATGCCTATGGTCTTAAGTCATTGGTTCTGGCACTGCCTGGCAAGTCATGCTGCAGCTGCCCTCACGGCAGCTGCAGCATGACTTGCCAGGCAATGCCAGAACCACTGACCAAGGCCTGTGACCATAGTATGGAATGAGTTCAAGCATGTTTAAAGCAAATTGAATTTGACACTTCCAGTCAACATAACTTACATGTATGTATTTAGACTTTGGCAGCTATAGTTAATGAATGCACAATCTCCACTATTGAAAGTATACCTCCCCCCCTCCTGCCCCCCCCCCCCCCCCCCCACACACACACACCTCTGCTTTCTTATCTTAAAGCTGATCTGGTAATACCATTCCACAGAAAGCATTGGCTGCCACCCCAAGCCACAGTGCCTGTCATGGGTTTTGTGGAGCCTGCCTGAAGATAGTAAATGGTTTGGTCAACAGCGTGCCTTGGCATACTTTGGGCAAGACAAGCTGTTGACTCAGTGTAGACATTAGCACTTACATGTAATTCTCTCAGTCCCAACTGGGAACAAAGTTGAACTACTTCCAACAAACTGCTCTGACTTATAATATGAGTGCTAGATTAATGTTCCTTGATAAGGATTTTTCATTCAAGCACTTGGAAGCTTGTAGTTACATTGAATGTAATAGCCCAGGTCAACAGCTTTCCTTGGCACATTTTGGGCACATTGTGGCCAAAGCACATAGAGGAATGATTTTGACTCAAAATCTGGTACTGAAAAGTTAATGGATGACGGTAAAGGTAGATTCTTAGATGATGAAATCAACCTGTTTGTAGGGTCCAACATAAAACCATTCTCCAATTACCTGTTAAAAGGGGTATGAAAAACCAGTTTACTACATGTATATGTAATGTGTAGTCATCTTTATAAACACAGTTCACATCAACAGTAGCTACTCTGTTTAGTTGTGCATTGTAGATGCATGAACTATCAATATTCTAGAAATATGACAATGGAGTCAGTCAACCGAACAATTTAAGGACATTATTTTATTTTGGAGGTGCAGAATAACCACAAGTAGAGCAGCTGATCAGCCTATAATTTTTGTGCAGAGAATTATCAAAACCTTGCCTGCAAAGCAGACCAAGTTCCATGTTACTACAAAGTAGACAAAATACACAGCTTGGGTCTGCTTTGGAGGCAAATCAAAACCTTGCTGTGCCTGCATTGTTACACTACACATATAAAATGTATGTACGAACTTGTTCAATGGCCTGCAAAATAGATTCTCATACATGGATATGCATTCTTGTATTCACAAATGAAATGGTAAGGACTCGGATTTAATTTTTTTTTTTGATGTTTTCATAGAAGTTGTCCAAGTGATACCAAACCTTCAGAGAGTCGATTAGCCTAGTAGCCCATTTTGACGGTGGAAAAAACATGAATAACTCTAATGGTGTACTTTTTCTATTTCATTGGGAACTGCTGTACAAATGCCCAATTTTGGCCTCCGTATTATAATGTCACAATTCTGCTTTCCAGTAGACCTAGTATAATATTGATGCAAGGTCACCAATGAATTAAACCTTATAATCATAAGATGCAGAAGAATGCCAGAAGCAAAATTGTGTGCTGCATTTTCACCTAACTTGGGGTCTCATCAGACACTGACAGAGATTTGAACTGCATCTTTATAATTATATTGAGGGTATTTAGATATGTTTAGAAAATACCAGGCGAGACCAGTGGCAAGGGATGCCTATAGCAGCGAAGTCCCGACCGGTTTCATTCTCTGTGAACTCATCAGGGGACATTTGAAAACACTTTTACGTTGCTTGCTTATATAGCAAGGGGGTAACATTGCTAGGGCCCTGAAGCAACACCACAGATATAGCACCTAGGCATCAAATTGATCTACTGGTCTAACTGCCGTCTTGGCAGGTTAGAGTGACATGCATTAGCTATGCCACATCAAAAAAAAAAAAAAAAAAAAAAAAAAACAAAAACAAACAAAAAACAAAAAAAAAACAAAAAAAAAACAAAACAAAAAAAAAATTTAGATATGTTGCTATGCTTTGCAGGTCTGTGCTCATGTGCACTGCACCTTTAAAGGACTAGAGTTTCAGATTTACTGCCATGTAACTCGACTGTTTATACCTATGTTTGAAAATAATTATTTGCAAATTTGGGTGATCAACATGCTCTTGGTCAAAATTAACAGTTGCCTGGAGCAAGTTTGTTTATACCTGGGCATGTTCAAGTGCCCACATTAGTTGCCTGCCTGGCAAGTTTGTACTTTTCAGTAAAGATATGCTATGGTCAACAACATATACACAGACACATTGTTATTATTATTATTTTGGGGGGGGGGGGGGGCAGTTTAATTTTAACCACTTTGTAGTGAGAACACAGAAAACAATTTTAATGTACAACGTGAGAAATAATGTGCAAAAAAGCATATGGCAGGTGCCTTTGGTGCAGGGCAGCTGGTACATGTACAAGGTATCTGTAACAAATTGTTGAATACAGTACATGTACAAGGTATCTGTACAAAACTGTTGAATACAGTACATGTACAAGTACAAGTAGGGCCAGTACTTTTCCGCGATCGCGGAAAACGGACGGAATTTACGGAATCTATGATCTCAAAGGCTATTTATGATTTGGAACGGACATTGGCAAATGCCACGGAAATTAAGCGGAATTTGTGAATTTTGCCTCTCAAATAATTAAAAATCACCACATATGTCATTGTATAAAGCAAAACACACGGACCTGGATCCAAATTTGATGAGTCGGCGGCGTTATAATCGATACCACGTGGAGCAAAGTTAACGACAGGCCAGACACCCACGTGCTATAGACCCCATTACTACCATATCTATATACTATTCATTTGCATGGCATATAGATATAACTGCAACAGAGGTACAATGATAATAGCGCCGTCTGTAGGTGGAGGCTATCAACGCACAGTATATGTGGACATCTTTTTTGTCAGATTACTGTGCAATAAACATTTCCTATGGATCCTCAGATTCTGGCATGGTTATCATTTTACCAATCTGATCATGCTTGTATTGTTACTGCTTGTCACAGACCATCAGTTGCCAAGTGCTTGTGTCAAAATATGGTTCACTAAGATTCATTTACTTTTTATATTTAACTGTATGAAAATTATTTATTTTACAAAAGCCAATTTCCAAGTATGGTGGAAGGGGCTTTTAACATGTAATTTGTGCAACAGTTCTATCCAATTGTCTTTGGTGGTTGATCAAATTTAGCTGCTAGGTTCTCACAGCACAAGTTGAAAAGTTAATTCTGGCTCTGATACTGGTTTGGAGCTAACCTACATGTAAGTGTAAAATGATAGAAATGATTACCAGCTAAATTGAAATGTTTTGCACCTGATGCCCTATCATGGGGGTGGGAGTGGAGGGATTAAACTAAAGAAAGAAACCATCTGTTACTGCTGTGGTGAACATTTTAAAATATCTGGTTTATTGTGCACTGATGTGACGAGAAACATACTAGAATTCGCATAGTGATGAGCTCAAAATGAAAATTCAGCAATGAACAGAGCAAGCGAGCTCCTCTGTCCGTAAAGTTGAGGCTGAATGGATCAATAAGTGTAAATGATGTGTATGTTCTGTCTCTCTTACCTGTCTCTCCAGGCCTTGCATAGGGAGGGGAGGTGTTTGGATAAATTCCAGGGATTGGATTTACAGATCAAGCCCACGGTGGCCTGGAGGAGCAAAGCGTCTGCTCAAACCATCAATTCTATTTTCAGTATACTGGAAATATTGCCATAATCTGTCTCTGTGTGGGTGTAAAGTACGTTTGCCTCCCATATTTATTTTTCATAGATGTGGCATGCATATGTGAAGAGGCAAACTAAGTTAGAACTCTCACACCAGACTTGGCTCATGGAGGTTCTACTTTTCTGTGTAATTTCAACATGAACAGTCATGTTGAAGCAAATGTGTTAGGTGCAGTTGTTGCAGAGGCCTGATGTTTTTGTGTTCAGTACATTAAGCACCAGAGATACCCAGGTGCTGACTCGAGTTCTCATGTCTTATCCTTGATCTGATCAGTCTTTCATATTTGTGTGCTTTTACTGAGCCTGTCAACTACAAAGGAATTCAAACACACAGTTTTTTTTTTTTTGCTAAACACAATGGCATACCTGTCAAGTCTACCGATTTGTGGGAATCTCCCAGTTTTTGGCCTTAATTTTTGGACTTTTTAAAAGAGATTTTGGCTATATATGTAGGGCAATCTCCCTCATTAAAATCTGTTAGATTCTGTATTGTGTTAATGTTTATAAAATCTCCTTCATGTAGCAAAACCATAATTTTGTCTATTTCTTGGTAGAGAAGTGATAGGCAGTGATAAAACTTAACACTTGCATTTATTTAATATGAAGATTTTTGGCATGCGCTTCTGTCAAAATAAAGTGAACTCAAAGTTTCTAGATGTAGATTATAAATTTTGTGGAAAATGTAATACAAGTGTGGATTAATCCATATAGTCACGACCCAATTTTTTCATAGAATTATATAAAGGCCACAATGTCAAGGCTATTTTAATTGTCAAGTGAGGGTTCCACAATTCAGTGAGTTTCTCTAAATGTGTGGTGTAATGCCCCCAGGAATGCAGTGCAATTCCCATTACATGTACACATTTCCACTTGAATAATTTAATGGGAATTGTTAAAAAGCTCGGCACTAAAGACTCAATCATGCAGTCACTAAATTGTGTTCAATTGCAGACTGCATGATCACATATGTACCTATGACCCGAAGAGATGGCTTGTACAATGAGCAGCCCTGGCTCCCAATTTAGTCTCTGTATAATGCATGTTTACTGCATTGAACCAGGTGAAGCTGGGTGTGCCTGTGTGAAATTTGTACAGATTTTACACTTCATGGAGACTTTTTTAGGGATATGCACTCCTGAACAACAACATGTGGGTGTCTGCATGGCAGTTTAACATCATCTGATTTTCTTGGCCTATACATATAGAGAGCAGTGTACATACATGTGACGTGCCTGTACTTGCCTAAATACAAATTAGATAGAATATTAAAATTTCTGACTAACTGTTGCTTGGTAATGGTGAAAATCAACCATCATGATTATGGATGCAGTGATGGAAATACAAGTGTGTGACTAAAGATTACGGGAATCAAGAATATTCCTAATGTACATGTATGCTGACTCTTTCTTATATCAATTAACTCTTTCAGTGCCAAATTTTGGACTGAGTCAACAGCTTTTCTCAGCACACATTGGGTGAAATGCACCCAAAGTGTGCTGAGAAAAGTTGTTGACCTGGGGATATTCTGTCTGGAACTATAGGCAAACTGATACTTGAATGAAAGGCCTTTTTACGAGGAACAGGAATCTGATTGGGATCCTTACATGTATGATAATTCAGACTAGTTTGACTTAAGCTCTGTACATAGAAAACACGACTTTGCTCCAAACATGTCCTTATATACACTAGCAATGAGAAGACTAGGCAGGTGTTGATAAGAACAGATACACAGTGTGCCAAATAAGCCTGACACGTTTCGTCCTTCACTGGACTCATCAGAGGCTAATGAGTAATGATTGACCACAGGTTGAGCATAACTCTAGTCTTATATGCACTAGACCTCGTATTGGAGATCATATACATGTATATGGTGGGCTGGTTGTTTTACTTGTATTCTGTCTTACTATGATGATGTCACATGGGTTTATCCCAGATAATTTTTTGCCAAATAGACATGTCAATAAAACACAATTTATTTTAAAAACAGAAAATCCATTTTTCTGTTTTTTGGCTTAATTTACGGAAATTGGGAACCTGTTGCTGCGAATTCAGGATCCTGATACCTGTTAATTCTACAAATCTACATTTTGTATGAGTGGAACCACTCATTCTGTACAAAACCTTGGAAAAAAGGTCCCAACTGAGTGGAACCACTCACTTTGGACCTGCTGCACAATGCCATCGATGAGTGGGACCACTCATTCGGTACAAAATATCCAAAATGAGGCCCAAATGAGGGGAACCACTCACTGAGACTAGCTACATCAAGGCTTTGGTGAGTGGAAACACTCGGCCACCTGGCACAAGAAATTCGAAGCGGGGCCCACACGAGGGAAAACACTCATCTGGGCCTTGTGTGGCTGCATGAAAGCTTAAGGTGACCGGTGAGTGGAGACACTCAGCTGATCCCGAATCATGTCAAAAGGAGGGAAATCACTCCCTTGAAAGACCAGAGCTGTTTGTTTTTAATCTTAAAAGCCACTCACCCTTTTCAACATACCATGCAAAATTGAAATGAATAAAATGATATCTTATTTATTATTATTTTTTTTAATGTTGAACATTTGACTGGTACGCTCGTATACAAAAAAGAGTTTGTATTTTGAGGTTTTAGGGGCGTTTGATGTAAGTAGCGTATCAGTTGAGGAGTGTGCAGTCTGGGGTTAGGTAAAAACTTTATAAATACTCATGCCAAAAGATTGCCAGTTCATCAAATCATGGCGCTGGAAGGGAGGAGGGTGACCTATTTGGCCCTTAGTCATCTTTCCGCGTCCTGTTAGCGTTCATTCATTAGAACCCATGACAAAATGCGTAAACATTTTTGCCAAAGCTGTACACTTTCATGAGTGAAGTTTTACTTGCTGACATGGACCGACACAGGGATAACTACATGCCAAATATTTCTTCCGTGCGATACACCCAACCTTGTTTCGGGAACCTCAACACAGGGCAAACTATAGACTTTTGATCTTACAGAAGTGTCCTTTTTTCCTGGTATTTAAAGTATGATTTTCAGTAAAATTGCCCTAAATTGGCTAAAACCCATCAGATTCTTTCCATTCGAAAACTGTTGGAAAGCCCTTGTTAGAAGACGAGAATACATGAAAGCATTTACTTAACTACGCATAGTCTGTGGTCTACGAAAGTGCCATTAAAAACTTCGGAAAGTGCATGTATGTAGTGGTCTCTGTCAAATACGATTGTACAGGACCAGCATTACTGTATTTTCCATTCAAGACAATAGTCCACTTTGGTTCCAATTTGGCACCCCTACTTAGGTTTTTATACAGATTATTATGCATGATACATGAAGTCATTATCGCTGCACACTTCATGAGGTTTCTTTCACCCATGCCCCATAATAATAATAATAATAATAATAATAATAATAATAATAATAATAATAATAACAATAATAATAATCATAATCATAATCATAATAATAATAATAATAATAATAATAATAATAATAATAATAATAATAATAATAATAATAATAATAATAATCAAATGACTATCTGTCATTTCTATCATTATTTTTTTTCACGAAAACTACATAACAGATATTGCAGTGGGATTCAGGAAAACCGGCAAGACATATTTGAATATTTTGGACGCGTTTTTCAGGTCCACAGATATAAATGAGCACAAAGGCGAAGAAATACTGACCAGATGGATGTAGCTGAATTTTCAGATATTCACCCAGGATAAACAATTGCATGAGAACAAGCCAGCAAAAATATTTGGCTGTAAAATATGGTCCTCATCAGGGAGTCTTATAAGACGGATCAAATGTGAAGCGTGACAGTCTTGTATGCATGTTTGCTATGCTACCATGTGATCAAATCAGCGGCCACACAACCTTCACCATGGGGGGGGGGGGGGGGAGGGGAAGCGGGGATTTGCCGTGAGATATTAATTCCTGCTGCAGATTTCTTGAACCCATTCCCCAGCCCCAGCCCATACAATTAATCCTTCTGTTGTCAGGATCACAAAAGTATGTGATCGCACTGTCATGGCTTACTAATCCATAACTTCAAGAATTTTACTTGTACTTTGCACACAACTGACCAAGAATTATGATTAAAAAAGCCACTGGTGTCTGGATGGACACTTTATGTGATAAACAAAAACACAAGTGGCCATCCCCCTCCCCAGCAAGCTTTTCTCAATATTTGATTATGAAACGTTAACTTAAATATATATCAACCGGTATACATATCACTTTTAAGATGCGTAGAAAGGATAATGAAATACTTGTGGTTCCCCTAAGCCTGGCATTCCCCTTCCCCCCCCCCCCCCCCGCCCCCATACACATACACACACAACACACACACACTTCTTGCCCGTGTGAGCCCGAGAGGATTGATAATGAGAGCAACCACTGGTCAAAAGTTACTAAGGCGGCTGTAGCCCTATTTCGCTTTATAACAAGTGCCTTGTCAGGCCAACCTGGGCAAAGAAGTGGGTTGAGAGGGGATGGGATGGGGCAGATGGAGGAGCATTTGTACAGCAATCCTTTGATAAAACAGCCTGGGTCACTGATTCTGTATATTCTGCTGGTGGCTTTCGCTGGTTCCAGCATCCCATTTGGCTACCCATTCTGTGCAAGACTGACCCTAATCACCCTACCAATTTATGAGGGGCCTGTGAATTCATTTTATTCCAGCTGGCTGGATGGGGGGGGGGGGGGGGCACTTGTGTTTGTGTGTTTGTTTTCAAGCCATAAAGAAATTCTTACCACGTGTAAGCGGTGTCTTGATGTCTGTGCATACGACTAGCCGGGCATCCATACTCACATTGAGTATGGAGACCTGACACCCTCCACACCCTCCTGGGACCACTGCTTATTACCTTATCACAAGACAGTATCACACTGCCGATAAATGGACAGCTGGAGATTGTTATGACTGACTAAGTATCCAACTTCTACAAATCTGAGATGCTGGTTATGCATGTAAACTTTTCTGCATACAACATACAACTGGACAGTGTTCTGTGGTCACCCAGTAAAGTAGCTTATGTGTGCCCCCGACCTAGGAACTAAATGTTACGCATCTATATGTAATATGTCAGGGAGCCGGGTATGTTTGTGTTACCGCTAACATGTGTGCTGTTTTATTGCCATGATAGGACTACATTTTCAATTAGCAGTAGGCTCTTGTTTCAATGATAGAATTTTGCAGAAGAAGGGGAAAATTCAGGGCTGGTCGTGGTGTGATACTGACTGATTGCAATGAGGGCGGGTGTCACTTTCACCTGGCTTGATCAAATTGCCATTATGTGATGCCCATATGTGTGCGCGCAAGCGTGCACACACACACACACACACACACACACACACGTGTATCAAGGTTCCATGCCGATAACATGACACCCTATTGGGAACCACTGGCTGACACCAACTCCAGAGCAAGAATGCATAAACAAGCGGATAGCAAGGGGGTACTCACAGAACAAAACCCTGCCAGAAAGAGCATCTTCCTAAAAAATCATAGTTTGTCCAGTCCACTGTTTCGATCACTACAAATGACGATGTGAACCCCTGGCAAAAGTCATATTGCGATGAATCTTAAGACTTGTGGGCCTGTGTACCCAATGAGAGTGCATGGGTTCAACTTGACACCCTACTTGTGAGTATGTGAACTGGATGGGGTTGGGTGGGGTGGGATGGCGGGGGGGGGGGGGTAGGGGGATCCCACGAAATTAGAAGAGGATATGTGCTGCATCATGAAAGTAAGTTTTATCTATCTGTCAAGGAAAATTTTCACAAATACTTACGTACATGCATGTATGTGTGTTCTGTGCCATTTGAAATGAATTGTAACAAGAATAATAATGCTACCAAAGCAAATAGCCTAATTTAGCTGATGCACTAAGAGTTTTTGTTGTTCGGATGGTGTTCATGCATGACGATTGAGTATATGTGGGTAAGGTAGGTGGGGTCCCATTGTGCTGGTAGAGTAAATTTTTCCCCCAATACAGAGTACAGAAAATAAGAATATTCCGAAATACTGGCCAGCAGGGAAAATTAGAGGCCTCCAGTATGATGTTGGTACTCAAAAAAGAATATGCCCCAGTGCCGCAGTGCAGAAATACACTGTACCCTTACCCTCAACCCCCCAACCCCCAATATATTGCTGTTGTTTATTCTTGAATTCACATAGTGATAAAAACACCAATAATTTCAAAGTGGGATCTTCATCAGATTGAAATTATTTTGTACCATTAAGTATGTTTTATCATTTGCGTGCAAACTAAACATCAAATTTTCAATGTATCAAATGGAAATTTTCATTGATCTTCATTCGTTCATTTTGCCACTTACAATTCTATACTCACTGGTTGGGCCTCTTCACACTCATATAACATGGTGGGCTACTTTTTAGACCAAGCACGCATTCAGAGGAGTATTTACACACGTTGCGATGTGTTGTCAGAGATTTTTTGGTTTATGTCAGCCTGGTCAAATTTTGTGCTCTAGATAAAGCTACATTTTCTTTATTTTTGACAATATCAAAACATTTATATCAACAATTTCGATATCAACCCCTCAATCTTCAGCCATAAACAATGAATTGTCAAAATTTTAAGCCAGTGATGGCAACTTTTGTCTGATACTGACTAGCCGGCCGCTCATATACATTACGAATTGCACATATTTTAGATTTTGTCACCGCATATATGCAAACATGTATGTTTCATTCTTTTATCTTTCATGCGACGTTGACTGTTGTCAATTAAAATACATGTAGTGCTTTCGCTGAGAAAATACAAATCTTAGATTTCAATTAACATTTGGACAAAATGACAATCAAAATGTATTCCTATCATTGCCCATTCAGACAGTCTGTAACCAAGGAGGGTAGAGAGAGAAACTGAAGTGTTGAATCAGTTGTACATTTTGTAATGGGTATAAAGATTTTAATGTATTTGATTAGATAAAAATGCATTCGTTAAATTGTCAGTTCTGATCTTTTGCATTGAGCGTTGTCTTAAAATTAAAATAGAACCAACACTTTTACCATTAACATTGAGATCTCCCCCCCCAAAAAAAAGTCATACAAACTACTAGCTGTAACCAGGGAAATGTCTCTCTGGCACTTCCCTGCCGCAACTATGTGATTTACCTTTTCCAAAAAGCCCCCTCCCCATTTGTGTGTGTGTGCGAGTGTGTGTATGTGTGTGTGTGTGTGTGTGTGTTTGTGGCTTACGGGCTACATGACCAAAATTTGATAATAGGAGGGAGCCTGAAAAGTCAGAGATAATGTAGACTGCAAAGAATGTTCGTTTGGTTTGGCGCTGTCAGTTATGTAATTTGGATAAATTATAAACGTTGTATTCTAAAGCTTGTGTTTAAAAGGAAGAAACAGCTAAAAGCTGCTTATACCTGGGAAAAGGGTAAATTAACGAGATATTAAATGACTTATCTATGGGTCTATGTTCTTATTTTGAAAAAAAGGAAGAAAAAAATCACAATTTTTGTAATTGAAAAAAAATGATGTGGCTTTTTATACAGAAAGAAGGCTATCATTAAAAGCTTGGTTTGTGTAAGTCATCCTGAACGGCATCCAACTGGTAACTTTTTATGATGTCCATGCAAGTAATATGAAATTACTGGTGTGAGAAGGGGATATTTGGCCTCTACTACATTCAACCCTGACATCTCTTAGCTTGAATTGTGCCAAATGATAAACAATAAATATGTAACACTGACAAGTTAACATGTTGTTTCTACTGTAAATGAGCTCCTCTTTTGAATAATTTTGTCAATTTCCAAATATTTTCTAGTTTTGGTGACTTACTCTGTATGAATTTAAAACGGGTGCAAAATGCAAACCAATATAATATATCTTGTATACATTTGTTCCCCAAAGGACTGTTATTTAGCATGTATAAAAATGTACATACCAATTATACAGTAGAATATTCATTTAAAATCCCCAATAAAGAGACCACTCCCCTATTGCAACCAACTTTTTATAATCACACTTCTGTTTACATTTGCAGTCTGTCTGATCTAGCGTGACCTCTAAAATGAAACCTTTTTGTCATTCACAATAACTTCCAATAACTTCAATGTGAGTTGCTCCTGCTATTGGCTTTGACCAAACCCCCTATGACTTTTTGTTGGACCAAGAAAAAAATTTCCTTCATAAAAACTGCTAAAAATACTCCAATAGGAGAAATTTTGATTTAAATAATAAAATCTTTAATTTCTAGCATACTTCAAAATAAACCTAATGGTAGTGAATCGTAAACTGACATCAACTCCTGTGAGGTTAGTGGTTCATCACTGCACAATTATAAGGTCTTTAGAAAAATAAAGTTTCGTTAAATAACCAGTATTTTAAGTGGTCATGAGGAAGAAAATTTTGTGACGGTCAAAGAAAATCTACCCACGTCTATGTGGAAGTTTGTATGGTCCTGTGGAATAACATAAAATGTAATATTGAAATTGTTGTACATTAAGGGATATCTAGTGTCATGGGTCTCTTTAAGAGTTAAGACAGACTGTAGATCAGTTTTCCACATTAAAACCACTCCCAGTTAAATGTTTATTTGATGCGTTGTAACATGTATCCTTACACCATCATGAATATGAGGAACATTTTACCTCGGATACTCTAATTTAACACAAAATCTAGTAAAAGTCCTACTGATAATGTTGATTTTCCAAGTTGAGTTGTTAATATTTCAGTTTCACAAAAATGAAGCTGGTTGCTCTTCAAAATTGAAACGGCAAACTTCATTCTAATCCATTGTACCATTTCTTTATGAGATTATAAATATGTACATGTACAGTCACGAAATACTAAATCCATTCAATTAAAACCTTCCAATGCATAAGACAATACACCATTTCGCAATCCTCTCTTTTTATACTTAGTTTTTATTCATAAGTGTGTTTTGACAGGAGAGTTAGCAAACAACAATTGAATCTATGCTGTTACTACCAAATTATGTTTACAATACTGCGAACCCATGTCATCATATATTTTATGTTCGGAACGAGTGGGACTCGAACCTGCAACCTTTGGCACCAGTCGCCTAGCTGAAATGGGAAACGCACATATCCACTCGACCAAATCCCCATTCTTTATTCTCATATAATTTCAAGTTGCACGTCATTCACGGCCCTGCAGAATGTTTTTTTGTTTTTTTTGATTTTTTTTTTTTTTTTTAGTATTTTTTGTTTTGTTTTTGTTTTAATTCCATATTCTTGTGCATGAAATGTAAAGTTTATGACTGAAATATACCAATATGCAATACAACACATATGCATGGAGATGAAGGATGTGATTCATAGTCCAGTCTGTGCAATACACCTGATAAGCCGGAGGGTTGGGGGGCAGGTAAAACTGCTGCAATATCTTTTATTTCTTTTTTAATCTATAATCCTACAACCGAAGGCTACGTCTGAAGTTTAAAGTTTTTTTGCAGAAGTCCGAGTTCTAATTTCATGAGTCTATCATTTAAATCTTTAGTTGATTATTTTGCTCAGGATTATCAACTTTAGTGAATAGGTTATGTGCAAACCAGCAGAACATCGTATATAAATATAATTAAAAGGCAACCAGGGATCGCTAGACCCATGCCCCCTCGCTTCCTTTATAACCTTGTTAATTACAGGTCTCGTTTTAGAATGACTGTAGTTAATAAACAGGCTATCACTGTGACCCAGATACTTGACAAACTGACCTACTTTTATGTATGACACACTCTTGTGTCCAGATACACATGTATATAAAGTTTCATAATTCTCAGTCAAAGGACAACTGAATTATGACCCTGGAAGTGAATGTAGTTTTACATAATGTATCGCCATGACCCAGATACTTGACCTACTGACCTACAATTGTTTCATGACACACTTTCAGGTCAAGAAACATTTATGTGTGAAGTTTCATGAAATTAAGTTAAATAGTAAAGGATTTATAGCCCTGATACGAGTTTACAAAAATGTCATTGTGATCCAGACACTTGACCTATTGACCTACTTTTGGTACATCACACACCCTTATATTCAGATGCAGTGTGTGTAAAGTTTCATTATTATAAGTTGAAGGACAAGCGAATTGTAGCCCTGACACACATAGATGATACCCAGATACTTGACCTAGTGATCTAATTTTGCTTCATGACACACTTTTTTGTCAAGATACATGTGTGTGTGTGTGTGTTTGTGAAGTTTCATGAAACTTAGTTAAATAATAAAAGAATAATAGCTTTGGCACGATTTTAGAAGGATATGACACCGCGATCCAGATACTTGATCTAGTGACCTACTTTTGGTTCATGACACACCCTTTTGCGTAGTTGCACCTGTGTGTAAAGGTTTAGCAATCTGACTATAAGAGCAGAATTACAGCTCCGCCATGAAGTGTTATGTAGTTTTACATGATTTTGTCACCGTGTTCCAGATACTTTATCTGGTGACCTACTTTCGGTACATGACACACCTTTCCGTGTAGATACATCTGTGTAAAGTTTCATTAATCTAAGTCACATAAAGTAAAGGAGTTATATATAATCTGGACACGATTTTACAAGAATCTGTCACTGTGACCGAGATACTTGACCTAGAGACATAATTTTGGTACACGATGCACCCTTATGTCAGGATTCACCTATGTTTAAAGTTTCATCAATTGAAGTTCAGGTATAAGCGAATTATACACCGGACACAATTGCGGATGGATGGACGGACAGGGACGTATGGACATGCGGATGGATGAAATAAACGATTTCTGTATGCCCCTCCTCCATTAGGAAAGGGGCATAACGAGGAAAAATAATAAAATGGAGTCCATTTTAAAACTAATGCAATAGGATAATTTGCGATTTTCCAAAGATTCAAACGACCAGCCGTGAATTTCAGACCTTCAAAGTTCATTTTTTTATGGAACTTCCAAGTGTTTCTAGACAGTGTATGAACCAAGTCCACTGCATTATGCATCCAAGGTCTGTTATCTGTTTTATTTATGTCTGTGTGCCAACACAGACATATTGTTTTTCTTTCTTTTTCTTTCTTTCTTTCTTTCTTTCTTTCTTTCTTTCTTTCTTTCTTTCTTTCTTTCTTTCTTTCTTTCTTCCTTTCTTTCTTTCTTTCTGCACATTTTTGTAATTTACATGCAACCTGTAAAGGTAAAATATCAAGGTCATTTGAACCTTTAAAATTTTCAACTAGCCATAACTCTGTCAATTTTCAACCAATTTTAACCATGTTGGACCCCAATTGTAGGTATTGCAACACTGCATATTATTGTAATTTACAAATAAACTCCAAAAGTCAAAAGTCAATGTCATTTGGACCTTTCAAATTTTCATGTAGCCATAACTCAGTCCATGTATATCCGATTTTGATCATGTCGGGCTCAAACTGTAGCTAATGTAGCACTACACATTTTTGTGACTTACAAGTGACCTATATAGTTGAAACATCAAGATCATTTGGACCTTTGAAATTCTCATGTAGCCATAACTCAATTTTTATCCAAATTAAATCATGTTGGACTCAAATTGTAGCTATTGTAACACTGCAAATTTTAGTTGTTGTGACCTCCAAGGATCAAAGTCAAGGTTAGCTGGCCCTTTGAAAATTTCTTCCAGCCATGACTTGGTCAATTTTCATCCAATTTTAATCATGTTGCACTCAACTTGTAGATATTACAAAACTGCATGTTTTTGTGATAACAGGTAACCTGTAAAGGTCAAAGGTCAATGTCATTTGGACCTTTGAAAGTTTCATCTTGCCGTGCTAAACTTGGTCAACTTCTCTATGATTTGGTTCATGTTGGGCTTAAATTGTAGGCATTGTAACACTGTATATTTTTGTAATTTACATATGACCTTTAAATGTCAAGGTCATTTGTACCTTGAATTTTCATCCAGCCATCAGCTTAATGAAATTTGAAGTACCACAGGACAAAAGTTGTAGGAATTATTATTTACAGCTTTTGAAGGCACACAGACAGGTTTGCTTTGAAGCAAATCTTCTTTTCTAGTTGGCTCCTGCATCTTGTTCCTGTCATAGTGGTATCACTCCACAATTGAGATACTAAATGAATACCCTGGGATATAAACTGTATATTAGGTACTACGCATGTTTGTTTTTAACTTATTCTTTCGCACATGCAAAAACATGTACTTCTGTTGAAGTTATGTGTTTTTGTTTCAGATTTGGTGGGTACCTGTGGTTTTTTAGTCCTTTGAGCAGGATCACAGAGAAATGTCCTCTTCTGTGTCACTGTGACATAAATATAGCCAGTGGTTTTGGTGCATTCCTTCACTGGGTCCGGTTGCATCTTAGTCAGTCACAACATATTCCAGCTGTTCATGTAAGCAGTGTTATACTGTTTAGTGATAAAGTGATAAGCAGTGGTCCCAGGAGGGTGTGTAGGGTGTCTGATCTCCATACTCAATGTGAAGATGGAGTGACCCGGGAGGTCGTATGCACATGTCGGCATCCAGAAAGCGCTCCTGTTAATTCATTGCATGTAAGAATTCCTTTATGGTTCGAAAATGTTCTGCCCGTGTCCAGTTTACACTAGCCCCTGTCAAAAGACCTCTGTCTGATGTGTGGGACCACCCTCTCATAAGAGACCTGTCGTAAAAATTTCGAAGTCTTTTGCTTTCCATGCTAATTGACCTGTCACGATGGACCATATGTCCCTTTTTTGTTGAAGTGGTAGGTAATCATTTCTGTCTGGCTATAGCTATAGAGGGACTATTGTATAACAATGCCAGATAGAGTTGAATTGGAAATAACTTAAAATTGACCTGATAACTGCTTATTTCTTCTATCTGACACATATCACAAAGCGAATACACACTTTTGTGATTTATAGTATGCGCTGGAGGTGGGGAATGAATTCAAGAAATCTGCATCAGGAATTATTATCTCACGGGGGGGGGGGGGGTCCTTTGGTCATTAACCCCCACCCCAACAGTGGAGGTTGCGTTACCAGCTGATTTGATCACATGGTGGCAAACATTTTATAAACTGTCATGCTTCACATTTTGACCCAGCTTATAACGCTCCCTGATGAGCGCCATACCTCATAGCCAAAACGTTTTGCTGGTTTGTTCTCAATTGTTTATCCTGGGTAAATGTTTAAAAATTTGGCTACAGCCATATAGTCAGTATTTCTCATTTATATCTGTGGACTGGATGAAAATGTCCAAAACTAGAAAAGATGATTTGCTGCATAGCAAATCAGTGTGTGTGTGTCTTCAAAGCATATTGGTATGGCATTGTACAACTATTCCATAACACAGGAGTAGAAGTTGGAATGGCATCTGTATCAATTATAGCTTTGAAGTTATTCCCGATTGAAAATTCCTAATGGTGCTACTTAGCATAATTTAAATTGCCACAACTTTTGTTTTTAATTAATTACATGCGCAATGCTCAGCAACCCCCTAATAGAAGTTGAAATGACATCTCTATCTATAAAAGTTCTGAAGATATTTAAGTTTGAAAATTTAAAATGCTGCTGATTAGCATAATTTAAATTGCTACAATTTTTGTTTTACATTCAAGATATGCGCAATGGTAAAGAAGTTGGAATGACATCGCTATCTATCATACTTTTGAAGAGATTTAAAATTTCAAATACCCTTATTTGCATAATTTTAAACATCTTCATTCCTGTGAATAAAAAGGTCAAACTCCTTGTATGAAAGTACAATCCTGCCAAGTTTGGAGTTTCTATGTAAAATAGAAATAGTGTCAGAGAAAAGTGATGGACAAATTCACTGGTAAAGAAGAAAGAAAGAGAGAGAGAGAGAGAGAGAGAGAGAGAGAGAGAGAGAGAGAGAGAGAGAGAGGAGAGAGAGAGAGAGAGAGAGAAATAGAGAGAGAAAGAAAGAAATAAAGAAAGAAAGAAGGAAGGAAGGAAGGAAGGAAAGAAGGAAAGAAAGAAAGAAAGAAAGAAAGAAAGAAAGAAAGAAAGAAAGAAAGAAAAAAAGAAAGAAAGAGTGTGTTGACACACACACTTTAAATATCAGATATGTCTTGGGTGTTTTCCTGCATCCCACTGCGGAACCTGTTAAGTAGTTTTTATGAAAAAAACAAAACAAAAACAAAACAAAAACAAAAACAAAGACAAAAAATAAAAATAGATAAACAAACAAACAAAAACAAACAAAACCCCCAGATCATTTGAATTTTTTTATTGCGGGGTATGGGTGAAAGAAACCTCATGAAGGGTGCAGAGATAATGACTTTACGTATCACACATAATAAGCTGAACACAAACCTGAGTAGGGGGGCCAATTGGAGCCCAAATGGACTGTAGTCTTGAATGGAAAATATGGGAATGCTGGTCCTGTGCAGTCGTATTTGACAGAGGTTAAATACATGCACTTTGCTCCGTTTTTAATGACACTTTTGTACACCACAGACTTTGCGTAGTAAAGAAAGGGCTTTCATGTGTTCTCGTCTTCTGACAAGGGCTTTCCAACAGTTTTTGAATGGAAAGAACATGATGAGTTTGACCCAATTCAGGGCAATTTTGCTGAAAAGCATATTTTAAACACCAGGAGACAAATGCAATCATGTAAGAATTTTTGGCGATCAAAAGTCTATAGCAGGGGCAAATTTAGAGGGGAGTCAGACGGGTCCTGGACACCCCCCCCCTGCCCCAAAGGGGGGGTCAAAAAAAAAAAAAGAGAAAAGGGAGACAGAGACGATAAACGACGTGGGACTCATTAACAATACCAGAAAGAAGTACATAGGCTTACATATTCAGTTTTAGTTGCAAACTGAGATCAGGAAATCGTACAACCCAGCAATACAACCACTTTGAAAGTGCTGCAGAGGTAACCCAGAGAGGCAGTTACATGTGAAACTACTTCCAGATGTGGCGATGGATGCAGCACTTGACTTCCAGGCCAGTGTTCTGGGCTTGGTCAAATTTTAAATGCAAGTGTCAGTTAGTGTCATTCGGCCCAGATACTCCCTGCGGCCACCGGTGCTTGCTCTTGTGAATGATGCATGTGAATGGAGTCATGACCTAACTTTGACACGTAATGATCTAATCCACACAGTGACATGTTTGCTTACTTTAATGTTGGGCTTAATATAATTGGTATTTGCAATAAATATGGATTGTTTTCTTATAAAGAAGCCAAAACTTGAACAGATAAGGTCCCAAAAAACTATGGATGGACAAAAGGTAAGAACTATTATTGTTACGTATAACAAATGCCATGAAGTGAAATGTGTATGCTTATCCACCCCTCCCAGCAGCAGGGAGGCCAAATGTAGTGAATTTTGTGTCTCAGATAAATCAAATTATCCCATTAAAATACAGTCTCAAATGCCAGGAAAATGCATCTCAGAGCATCTATTTTTTTTTAATTCCCCCCCCCCCCCCTCCACCCCGCTGTGGCCTTTGTCACTTTCATACTCGCGTTTTGTGCTTTGTTTAAGTCACTGATCCCCCTTTCCGGAAATCCTGCATCCGCCCCTGTATAGTTTGCCCTGTGTCGAGGATTCCCAAACAAACTTGGGTGTATCACACGGAAGAAAGATTTGGCGTGTACTGTAGTTATCCATGTGTCGGGCCATGTAAGAAAGTAAACATTCACTCATGAAAGTATACAACTTTGGCTTTAATGATCAGGCATTTTTCAAGGGTTCTAATGGACCCTACCACGACGCAGAAGATGACTATGCCTGCATAGACTACGGGCCAAAGTAGGTCACAGGACGATGCATGCGTCTCACTATCAGCATTGAATGTGTGTATTGAACATCACAGGGCTAGCGAGGCATGAAAATCCAATCTGAATCAGTGGCGGTGATTTTGACGTAACTCGAGAATTGTCCCAAGTTGTCCCTCTATCCTTTTCCAGCGCCATGATTTGATGAACTTGCAATATACCGGAATGGGTATTTTAAAGTTTTGCATTACCGGGACCCCATTGTCCAGACCCACCAACTGATGATATGCTTACGACGAACGCTTCTAAAACTCAAAATCCAGGGCTGAAAATACGAACTCTGTTTTTGTATGAGAGGTATCAGTCACATGTTCAACATAAAAAAAAAAAAAATCTTTTAGAATATCACTTTATTCATTTCCTCAATTATTCACGGCATCTTGAAAAGTATGAGTGGTTTCACTCAAGTAGGATTTAAACAAACAGCTCTGGTCTTTCAAGTGAGTGTTTTCCCTCCTTTTGACATGATTCGGGATCAACTGAATGTCTCCACTCACCGGTCACCTTAAGCTTTCATACAGCCAAGGCCCAGATGAGTGTTTTCCCTCGTGTGGGCCCCGCTTCGAATTTCTTGTGCCAGGTAGCCGAGTGTTTCCACTCACCAAAGCCTTGATGTAGCTTGTCTCAGTGAGTAGTTCCCCTCATTTGGGCCTCATTGTGGATATTTTGTACCGAATGAGTGGTCCCACTCATCGACGGCATTGTGCAGCAGGTCCAAAGTGAGTGGTTCCACTCAGTTGGGACCTTTTTTCCAAGGTTTTGTACAGAATGAGTGGTTCCACTCATACAAAATGTAGATTTGTAGAATTAACAGGTATCAGGATCCTGAATTCGCAGCAACAGGTTCCCAATTTCCGTAAATTAAGCCAAAAAACAGAAAAATGGATTTTCTGTTTTTAAAATAAATTGTGTTATAAGTAATTTGGTGTTAAGAGTCACCACTCAATGGGCCTTTTGTATTTTACGCTTACGCAGTTCCTGCTTATACTGCACAAGGCAATCCTATTTTTATGTTTTCTTGATGCTTCCAAAGCTTACAACCATGTGAGGGATGCTCCACTTTTAAGAATACAGTGGTCCCTGTCTTGAGAGACTGCCCCTAGGGCAGGTCAAAATGTGGTCTCTCAAAACAGGTGGTCATTCATTAGAGGTGTAATAACATGGAAAAGATAGTACAGTGTTCCGAGAGAGTGGTCTTAAAAAGATATGCAGTCTCTCATTGGAGGGGTCTCTCAAGACAGGTACCACTGTACTCATGGAAAGAGGCATCCTCCACATTGTAACCAGGTCACTCTAGCTTATTGGTACTGTTCACAGTCGATGCGTGTGCGACGGGGCATGAGACATTCCAGCTTCTTTCAGGCACCAAATGCTGTTCATCAAGGTGGGGTTCTCTCACCCGCGTTGTTTAATATTTTCTATCGATGTAATTAGTAGTTGACAGTTGACAGTTGAAAGCTTTATTTGGTCTAAAACTTCAGTACATCAGTAATATACATAGTACAATATACTCATGTTTAAACCGGGAGACCTGCACTAAGATTCTGAAGAATCGCTATCATGCAGGCCACCCTAGAGTTAATTAATGTTAACTGCTATACATACATACGCTGTTGGCTGAAGGAATAAAAAGTTTTATACAATTGTTAGACCAAGTGATGATAATACATACATGTGGTTACTAAGGTAAATTATTAATTAGTGTTACTGATACAGATATAACAATTGACAATATTGCAGTTGGTTTCATAGTTATTAATGATGTACTTCTTTGCATATTGAGTAAAACCTTTGAAGGAATGAGTAAGGATTTTTGACATGACAATTTCAGGTAAGTAGTTTTCATTGATTAGGTCAGGTATTATGTATCTAATACACAAACGACTAATTTTAGTATTAGTGACTATGATTGGTATAGTTGGGGTTAAAGTGGGGATATTATGTACTGTTTCATCGTATCTTCGTGGGGCGGAAGCAACCCTTCTTGGTCTGTTAGTCTGCTGTGCTAGATTGTTGTTGAATAAGTTATTAAAATAACTTGGTAACATATTATTTTCATATTTGAAATACAGTTTCATGCAGGATAATTTGAAAATGTCTGTAACTTTAAGTAAGCCAAGGCTTTTAAAGATCGGTGATGTATGTGCGTTGTATTTGCTTTTGCTAATTAGTCTTACTGCTTTCTTTTGCAGCTTGATGAGTCTACTACATGAGTGAAAACCCCAGGCTGTAATTCCATAATTCAAGTGTGAAAGGAATAAAGCATTATAAATTATTTGTAGAATGCATTCAGGTAGTAAATTCTTCAATTTAGCTAGTATACCACATGTCCGTGATAATTTGTTAGATATAAGAGTGACATGGTTATTCCAAGTAAGACTGTGGTCAATTAAGACCCCCAAGAATTTTAAACTTTTTACTCTCTCTACTTGTTGATTGTTAATTTTAATGTTTGGTATTTGTTCATGGGATAATTGTTTCTGTTTTGTATGGAAGATCATAAATTTAGTTTTATCAACATTCAAAGATAGTTTATTCACAGCTAGCCAGTCACTAACTTTAGTTAATTTTTTATTTACATTATCTGAAAATGAAGAGTGTGATGATGTATCACCTGTGAAATTACATATTGTACTTAACAAGTTAGTGTCATCAACGTACATGATTGAGATAAAGTTACTGGCTGTGTGTAGGTCGTTTATATATATTAGGAATAGAAGTGGGCCCAGGATTGAGCCTTGAGGCACTCCAGTGGAGATTTTCTGTAATGGTGATTTGATGTTTTCAATTTCAACATACTGGATTCTATTACTTAGGTAGCTACTGAACCACTGAAGCTCTGTATGTAGGATCCCGTAATGTTCAAGTTTTTTAAGAAGTATATTGTGGTCTATAGTGTCAAAGGCTTTGGAAAGGTCCAAAAAGACAGCAATTGGAATTTTGTTTTCGTCAAGATTAGCCTTTAGTCTATCTATGAGTTCTAGTACTGCTGTTTCCGTTGAGTGATTTTTTCTAAAGCCATATTGATGATTATAGAATAACATATTATCCGTAAAGTATTGAAAGAGTTGAGTATGGACCACACGTTCGAAAACTTTGGAGATAGATGGTAGAAGAGATATGGGTCTGTAATTGTTGAAATCATGTTGATCATCTTTTTTGAAAATTGGTTTTACTTTGGCTATTTTTAATTTGTTAGGGAAGATACCATTTTTTAATGATTGGTTTATGATAGCTGTTAGAGGTTTACTTAAGGCCTCTGAGGAGAGTTTCAGAAGTATGAGGGATATATTGTCTGCTCCAGCACTTTTTTTTGGGTTTAGTTTAGATATTACGGTCTTTATATGATCGTCATCCACATATGTGAAATGGAAAGTAGAATTTGTATTTGTGTTTTGTAAATAGGATTGGAAAGCTTTTTTCCCTTCAGTGTTTATTTTCTTTGCCAATGTTGGCCCAATATTGACAAAAAAATCATTAAATTTTGCTGCAATTTCCTGTGTGTCTGTTATTTGTTTATTGTTGATATTAAAATATTTGGGAAATTCTTTATAAGTGTTAGACTTATTTAGGACATCTTTTATGGTTTTCCATGTATTTTTGATATCATCTTTATATTTATTAAATTCTGCCAGATAATATGCAGATTTTGCCCTACGAATCATCGATCTGACTTCACAACTACACTCTTGGAGCCTTCTAGACAGATCGTTATACCTTTCATTTTCTTGTGTAATAGAGTGAACTTTCTTGTAGAGCATATCTCTATGTTTAATTTTGTTTAAGATGTCTTGGGTGATCCATTTTGTTTTCTTATGTTTGTATTTGTTGAATTTTTTCTTTTTTAAAGGAAAGTGCTTGTTAATCATATCATCTAGTTTGATTGAGAATTTCTGATCATAAGTTATTTGCGGATCTGCATTTATATTATTATCAAAAATGGAATCCCAGTTTGTGTTGTGTAAATCTTCAAGGAAATCACGAGTAGCATTACCTGTGAAAGCTCTAAATTGGATTTGCTTTTTATTGATATGATTAACATTTGTATTAAAATTTATAGCTGACATTGTGGGCAAGTGATCTGATAGTTTATGAACTAGGATTCCCGTTTGAACAGGATTGCACGAATTTGAGTTTTTACTAAAAATGTTATCAATTAATGTGGCATTCCCTTTAGATAATCTGGTGGGTAGTAAAATATTTGGCAGCATGTTATGTTCAGTAATAAAGTCATAAAATTCTTGATACTTTCCATTTATGTTTACTTTCAGTAGATCAATGTTAAAGTCCCCAGCGAGTATGAAATTATGATTCTGATGATCAAGGTTATTAATTACTGGACAGAATTCCTGCAGGAAGGACTCAATGGCTCTATGGTTATTGTTTCCTTTGGGGGGTCGATATATATTCCCTAATTTTATCTGATTTTTATTACTGTCCTCAATGTCAATAAATAGACCTTCCCAGTATTGAAATTTATTGTAATTCTCTTGTTTTTTAACACTTATATTATTTCTTACATATGTGATCAGGCCCCCCTTTTTGGAGCATTCATTATTGCTATATTGTGAATACATATTGTAATGTTGTAGTTCAAATGTTTTGGGGTCATGAGTTTCATTAAGCCATGCCTCTTGTATACATATTACACTGAAGAAGGTATCAGTTTCAGCTAGGCTGTCTATTAGAACTTTGAACTCATCGAATTTTGCATTCATTGACTCAATGTTGAGGCTGAGAATTGTTAATATGTTTTTGTGTCTAGTTAGAAACACCTTCAGATCCTCAACATTGAGATATTTTGTTTTTGCACCTGGATACTGAATTTCAAAAGAATCTAGATTTATATACCTGGACAAATCATTTTCATCCACCCCACCTTTGTTTCTTAAGAACTCTTCACTTGGGATGGGCATTTATGACTTAAAATTTAAGAATAGTTTACTTTAAAACTGTACTCTGTGACATTCTTGTCCCCAACAACAGTCCTGGGAGATAGTCCAAAAAGTGCAAAGTTCTCGGTATTCCGGTATAGAAATCTACACACTAGCGATTCATACTTTGACCTAAGATAAAAAAATAACTGCATGAAAGATATTGAAGTATCTTTGTCCATTTCGTGAAAGTCAGCATGAGATTGAAGTTCAGGAATATGAAGAAGAAAGGAACAGAAAAAACAACAGAAGCAGATGAACCACAGTTCATCTATCAGATATGTCATCGTAAATAGTAAGGATAGAGTCAAACCTCAAATCTGTCAGTCATGCTTATCTGTTTGGCAAGTTGATTATTATGCAGACGTGTGCTAGTAAAAGGTTGAATGAAGTCCAAAATGTTGGTTGCTGTTCTGAAAATACAGTCCTTAATAAATTATTGTACACCAACAATATGTGTTTGAATTCTCTCCTTCTGCTGAAGGATTAAAGTAGTTAGTAGATATTTGTACAAAAAAGCTGATAAGTTGGACTTTAAAAAAATATAACCAGAAGAAAGCATTGTGTATGTGTATACAGCCCAAGTCTTGGAAACTGAAAAGGCTACCATGCATATTTTTGGGTGGTCAGAAAATTGAATATGTTGGTAATTATAAACATCTTGGATGTATTATGTTTAAGAGTCTTCAAGTTGATGGTGATGTACAGATACATAGGGTGTGTGTACCATAGAGCAAATATGTTAGTGAGAAAATTCAGCAAATGCAATAAAGAAGCTCAAACACAGGCGTTAAAGGCTTACCTTGAAAACTTTGGACAAATGTTAGGCTTTAATAGTCAGATACATAAAGTAAGAGTTGGATTTAATAATTCCTTGAGAATATATTTTGGTCTTCCTCATGTAGGTAGCATCAGTAGCATGTGTGTCAATCTTGGTATTCCCAGCTATGATGAATTTTCACGTAGAGAAATACTCAGGTTTTGTAGAGGATTTTCAGTCCTTACTGACTTGGCCTGGGCAGGTCCAAATGGTCTCAAATAATTAAAGCAATGGTTCTGTGAGTGTGATGTATGTTCTCTGAGTGTAATGGATGTTCTCTGAATGTGATGTATGTTTTCTTCTCTTGTCATTCCAACTTCCCCTTTAGACCTTATACATGTAGGCCTGCATATTTGCTTTGAATAGAATCTTTCCACAAGATATCCTGGGATTTTGTAAGCATAAAATTTGAGATTCTTTGAAAGAAAGACCTCGATCATACCACTGCCATTGTGTATTGATTTGTTAATTGTTGTACACAACATTTTATATTGTGACTTGACTTGTAGTCATGTACCCCAAAGGGGTTTTGACTAAGCATTCATTCATGAACTATAAACACATTCTCAGTCAGAAGCAGGCTTCTGTCGTCTCAGCCATCATTGCCAGTTTACAGCAGACCAAACAGGTCACCACATAATACACAATGATGTAGCAAAGTGGTGCAGATTTAAGTGGCACAAACTTTTTTTTTTTACATCCCCAAAAGTTTGGGATGCTGTCTGGGATTCCTCGTCCTCAACAGCATAATAGACTGAGTACCAGTGGTCACAGATATATTTCCCATGCCCCCTAGTCTTGTGCTCCTCAGTTTGGCAACATCACCTGCTTTTATGTGAATTAATTGCTGGGGCACAAAATTTGAGAAAAGTGTCATGACATTTAAACATTCTAGAGCTTAAGTTGTGTTGTATGATAGGCAAATCATGATGCAAATTGTTGTCAGCAAAAAGGACAGAATAACTGACATACATGTAGGAGTCAAATTCAAATTATGTACATTGTACCTTAAACCTGCCAGGTTGATGGTAGCTTTAGCAGGCTCACTGAACCTGTATTTGATTTGGATTAAAGGTATTTTAGTGGACATTAATGGGAGCTTTAAGGCTCATAAGACAGATTTGTATCAGCTTAAAGGCATATTAATGGGACAGTGTGATGGCAGCTTTAACCCTTTCCCCCTCAAACTGGCCAAAACCAGCTGGTTTCAACAAATTTCAAGTTATTAAAAACAGTTTGCCTGAGAAATGTACATGAGACTTATCAAGATCACATGCCAAGGAAAGCTGTTGATTCAGTCTTAATTCAAAGGGGAAAGGGTTAAAGCTCATAGCATGGCAGGTGGGTATATCAGCTTGATAACCATGTCAAAGGCATAATAATGAATGGAGAAGGGCCAGCTTTAAGGCTCATACAGAGACAGATTTGTATCAGACCAAGCCCAAGGGGAAGATGTAAATTACCATAATGTCACAATGATTTACCACAGCTTCATCAATTTTTTATCCAGGATGGTCCTTGGACTGGAACAGTTGATATGAAACCAGCTGCCTCTGATAATTCTTGGATTCACCATCCTGGCACTTTAGGCAGTCAGCCAATTAAAAGGTGTGGACAGCATGCATTGACAACAAGAAGTAGGATCAAATAAACCTGTGGCAACCTGTACATTCTATGTAAAACATGGTGGACTAAAAGAGTCAAAAGTTCACTTTCTGACATCAATTTTTTTTATTAATTTCCATGTACGAATAGAGCAGAGTATACAGTAGTTTAAAAGCATCAGTAATTTGCAACTCAAAATCTATGCCTAGCTCTGAGTAACTTGCATCCAAAAAAGGCCTATTTAACATCGGAATGAATGGGGATACACACCTGTATCAACCGAGTAGAGATTAGTAGGTCAGTGCCTGTGATGTCATGGCGAAACAAAGAGTATTTGGATTTTTATGGCCTTTTAAGTATTACTTATTTATGCATTACCCCGCACAGGGGATCTATATAGTGTCATGGGAATCTGACATATTGGCTTTGATATATCGTAGTGTGATGATGAATCCTTGGCCCATGGCAAGATAATGACTTCCCTCAAAATTAGGAATTGTGGATTTAATTGCCACCATTTTATTCCCTGTGTGTACCTCGTATCATGGATAATTCAATAGTTAAGCTGATGATGTGTGCAGAGACTGGAGTGCAATTGAACAGTAAATTTTAATTGTGTGTTAGAGGGTCATAACAGCTGTAACATCCCCAGCTGGGAAAATAATTCTCCTTGTCATGTTAATTGCATAAGTGAACACAAGGGAATAGATTAAAGATGTTATCTTTATTCTAACGGGTCTTTGAAGCACTTGCAGTAAGATGTGAGCAGTGTGTAAACATGCTGATGTCATTATGTGGCTTCTTTTCAACACTAGGGAGAATTTTTAGTATAGGGTTTCTTTTGGGATTGTTCATTTTGACCTGGAGTGACCTTGAAAGGTCAAAACAACAGATTGGTACTAGGGAGAATTTTTAGTATAGGGTTTCTTTTGGTATTGTTAATTTTGACCTGGAGTGACCTTGAAAGGTCAAAACAACAGATTGGCCAACGTCTTGGTAGTGCTTGATCATAGGCCTGTGTTACTATAAACATTTATAGGAAAGCACAGGTGTTTGTTTGTTTGTTTGTTTGTTTTGTGTTGTTAATGTTGAGTTTGATTGACTTGAAAACATCAAACTGACATATAAGCTTTTTTCCTAGTAATTAATGGTCAATTTTTAGGCCCATTCTCATAAGGAAAAACCAAGGAGCTGTGGTAAGGAGTGGCTATACAGCTACTGTACATTGGCTTCATAGTCACAATGTGCAATTTTATCTGGTAATTTTTTCGTTTTCATGGAACTGACATTGTGCCCGATCCTTGCGATGTTAGAAATAATTTCTAATCAACACAGCAATAAAAAAAAAATCAGTTATGCTTACAAATTATCCAATAATGAATAAATGAACATGTGAACACATCAAGCAGTCATGCATTGACTAAAATTGCTTAGTGTACCACAAAAACTGATGTGCCATGAAAAGTGACTTCAGACCATACAAACAGGAAAGGGTTTAAAGAGAAGGGGCGTTCCACGTCATACATTAAAGGACAATGTGTGGCAGATATTTAATCATGTATATGATACTCTCTATCATTGAACAGTTTCTTCTGTTGCATATATGAAGGCAGCACTGGTGAAATTAAATGCCTTGTGCAATAGGTATAGTAACATGTGAGACAGTGGTTCATCATCAGTTATGTAATTCATGTGGGTGTGAAGGAGCCCCTATATTATTCCAGCTATTACATGTGATGCAACCATATAATGGGTATTTAATCTAATACAATGACAGAGGTCTATAAATATTTATTTACAATGGACTATCTAGTGGCTATATTAAACTAATTGAGATTGTCTCCAGACAGATAGCAATATACAAAAGGAAATTTGAGGAGCATGTTTTTAATATGTTGTTTTTAATATGTATAGGGAAAAATTTATTTCATGCAAGGAATTCACCCGTGCAGTACAAAGTTTTCATAAGCTTTGTAAGTGGCCTTTAACCATTTTGTAAGTGGCTTTTAACCCCATCCCGTTCAAATTACCCAAAAGTGCACAGATCTAAATTGTCATCAGATTTATCAATGTTTTTGCTTAAATTTCATGTGAATAGATTTTTTCCTGACAATTGTAGATAAAAAGACCTATCATGATGCTTTTAATGTGTCCTGTCCTTTGTCACAATAAACAATGAGAGAAGTGGAACAGTTAAGCATTTATACTTTTTAAAGTTTACAGCATTTATTCTTTAGGGAAGTTATTATCAGTATAAACTTTTTTTGAATTCTTTCTCTTTTAGAATTAGACAGTGAGCACCTTTCATTTGTGTAGGTTAAAGTACAAGGATACACCAAGGGAAATTGTACCACATATATCATCATAGGTTCTGTATGCAATTCTCTCTCTCTCTCTCTCTCTCTCTCTCTCTCTCTCTCTCTCTCTCTCTCTCTCTCTCTCTCTCTCTCTCTCTCTCTCTCTCTCTCTCTCTCTCTCTCTCTCTCTCTCTCTCTCTCTCTCTCTCTCTCTCTCTCTCTCTCTCTCTCTCTCTCTCTCTCTCTCTCTCTCTCTCTCTCTCTCTCTCTCTCTATATATATATGTTTTGTGACCACAGAACAGATGGGTCTCAAACCAGCAACCTTTGGCACCAGTTACCTAGCCGAAAATGGGAAACGCACATACACTGTACCGACTGCACCAAATCCCCATTCCGAAAAGAATATTTCAGTGGTGGCTGGTATGCATGAATGCCATAATCGACAGGGCCCAGTTCATTGCATGTAATCCAGTACACGTACTGTATTCGAAGTTGTCCCAGATCGGGGACTGTACATATGTAAGTCCACCAGCATCAAAGGAGCACCAAAAATGATGCACCAAGGAAAACTGCTTACCTGGCACATGGTACTATCATCATAAGTCCTATATGCAAGTCTCACCACATACATATATATATATATATATATATATATGGATTAATTCAACTCTTTAAGTGCCAAATTTTGGACTGAGTCAACAGCTTTTCTCGGCGTGCATTGGGCGCAATGCATTCAATGCACACCAGAAAAAAACTGTTGGCTTGGGATATTTTCTCTGGAACTATAGGTATGCTGGTACTTGAATGAAAGGTCTTTGTACGAGGAATATGAATCTGAGATCTTATTGATAATTCAGACTGGTTTGACTTTAGTAGATCAACTTTAGACATGATTGGCACTGAAAGAGTTAAATCCAGGCACCTTTTAACAGGGCATTTTGAAAGGGAAAGACTTATTTACAGCCTGGCACTGCTATGGGCTTCCATTCTTACTGTGACTATTTATACAAGGCCTTTTGTCTTTAAGTCCAGCTTTGACACCCACATAAATCATCACTTGAGTGTACATTGGAAATAAAATAACAGCTAGGCTTATTATCATAATTGTTGTATTTTGTCTTTCATTAATTGATGCAGGTGTCACTATTGTGTGTTAATATCACATCATCATTAGGATGGATTTTGCCTAACATACAAGTACATGTATGAGGGATTCAAATGGCAAATACAGTATCCCGTAGCTCCATAACAAAACAACAGAGTCTTAGTTGCAGTGGGAAAAAATAATATGTTACTTTTCATAGCATCATTATTGTACCTGAGAGACAATAGATATGGACTTGCTAAGCTTAAGGTCATTGACTGCTGTTCATACTAGTCAGCAAGCTTATAGCCAGTGGTCACAGTATGCATGTGATTCCTCTTATGTGCATACCTGAACATAAGATGATACAGATATAAAAATATAGTTCGAGCATCAGGAAAGGTAAGTGTTCATGTCGATCAGGTGTGGACTGTAATATAATATGGGGAACCTTTATTTGTGATAATCATGTATGTAAATTTAGCTCTTCAGGTGCTGCATAGTCTGTCCAGTGGCTTGGCCTGTGTACATTCTCAGTAATGATATACATACTTCATTTTTGTCTTGTTCACACTGATAAAAGCCAGTGCTTGTGTGACATATGTGAAACTGGGTTATACAGATCAATAACAAGGATTGAGGGAGGACATGCAGTGGTAATGTGCCCAGGTGTGCTACCGGTGTATCTGTGTATCTTCAATTCTCCTGTGCTCATGGCAGTGTAACACTAACAACCCTGTGAGCCACACGTACACACGTACATGACATAATGGTGACAAATGGCGTGGCCAGTACTTGATAATAATACAGAGACTTTGTACACATGCATGCTGTAGCCAGGAACTGCGGAGTAAATGTACTGTGAATTCAGGAAGGTTTTGACACATTTGGCAGTTTAATGTCATGCTTCACGTGGATTAATTTGCACAGAGACAATAACAAGTTCAAGGTTTGCACTATGTGCTTTAACAAATGCCTGACATGGAGGTGAGTGTAGATCTCTGATCCCCTTACCCCGTAAATCAACCAAAAGTAGCTGGTGGTCAAATAGTACACGTATCTCCTTCAGTATTTTTGACTGATTCAACATAAATGAAAAAAGGCTTTATCTACATAAGTGCTGTACAGAGTACGTGCTGCGTACACTACCTTACAGTCTTGTGTTGGTAGGCTCAGTGAGCACTGATATTAACAGGCATCAAGGAAAAGCTGTCAGGTCAGTGGAGAAAAAGGCCCTGTTCGATGGTTCATACTGGTATTTTCCGTCATTTAATTAAATTTATTATACATGTCTAGAGAAATTCAATTAATATGAATTTCCCTTATATTATGCTGCTGCTATAGACATGACTCGAGCAAGCTTAATTGGGAGCCAGTACACTGAATGTAAGATCCTTCTGAAACTGTCTGGTCTTTGCTTCTATTTCAGACACCAGATTTCATATACATGTGTGTGTATATATATATACAGTCAAAAGTTGATTAAGCGGACTTGAAGGGAGACAACCAAAAAGTCTTTTGTATTGATCGTCTGGTAAATTGATCCTGAAAAATGAGTGTGTTTGAGTTTTGGGAGACATTATAGAAGTCTGTTTAATTGAAATGTCCATTAAATTAGTGTCTGTTAAACTGACTTTCTACTGTGTGCATACACACACACACACACACACACACACACACACATACATAGTATATATACATTTGTATATGTAGCAATGAGTTATATTGTGCCTCATTTGAGCACAGTGTTGAATAGGGAAGAAGACATTCATGCAGTCATCCTCCTCCGTTCAGAGTATTGCTAACTAACTCTTTCAGTGCCAATCACGTCTAAAGTTGATCTACTAAAGTGAAACTAGTCTGAATTATCATTAGGATCTCGGTTTCATATTCCTTGTAAAAGACCTTTCATTCAAGTACCAGCATGCCTTTAGTTCCAGAGAAAATATCCCAGGTCAACAGCTAGCTTTTTTTTGTTGACTCAGTCCAAAATTTGGCACTTAAAGAGTTAATTCCTCATATGTTGTTGCCCTCTTTCTTGAAGTCTTGTTTATATCTCATTTTCACTTCACATCCCACAGGAAGTTTTATATGTACTTCTAATTTATTTGACTAAAGGCTTTGAGCTTTCATGACCAAATGAATGGATTATATTTTCACCAAAGTTATATTAAGGATTTAGTCATGTAAAGTTATCATTACATGATGAGCACTTTGTGGGTAGCCTTTAATCATACATGGTTGCAAACCATTTCACACTCAAATTGCCTCTAAACAGCATGTCAGAAATCCCTTTTTTGGGGGCTTTGCCAGTTTTCGGGGCATCACGGTTTTTGTGGTACTGACTTTGTGCCTGACCATGGTGATGTCAGAAATAATTTCTGATCAAAACAGTCTTTACAATCTTGTAACTTTAGACTTGCAACAATATTTCTCTGCATGTCAGAAATATTTACAGCAAAATTGTCCCTGAAAAAGAAGCACATTTTAGCAAGGTTGTAACTCAGGGGTAATGAAATGCTCTTGCAATATATGATAGAACTCTGTCTTGTATGTGGTTTCAGAAGTGTAACAGTTTGGCTATATACCCCTTGAACATCATGATGCAGCAAATAAAACAAATTTTCATGCATAATGTGATAGTGCTTATTATATGAAACGTTGTCATCCATATGTTATCACTTTGGAACTGCAGTGTATTCAATGTTGAGTCCTGTCACTTTCTGTTTATGGAACCTTTCACAGTGAGCAGGGTTGTATGACGACATCAATGAAGTCTGGACAAAGGTGTTTGTGGTTCAGCTGTCTGTTACTTTTAACTCTTTCTGGTTAACGTGGGGTGCCTGTTTACTTAACCTTCACTGGTTAAGCATGGGCTGTCTGTTACTTAACCCTTTCTGGCTCAAGGAATATTGGTGGTAGGGCTGTCTGTGATCCTAAGCCTTTTTTGGTTTAGGTTACTGGTGCATGGTTGGGTTATCTGTTATTTAATGCATCCTGGTTAAGTGGATATTGGTGGTTGGGGGTGTCTGTAGCTTTAAAGTTGTTGTCGACATTGTTTGGGTATGTTTTAGCATATTGCATGGTCACAACACTGAAGTCGACAGCTTTCCTTGGCATGGGTCAGGTACTTAGTGACCAACCTGTGCTAAGAATCTGTTGATCTGGACTGTGTTATCCATGTACATATATGTTTCATCTTATTGTTTCATTAAAAATGTTTGTTATTGTTTCTGAAATTAACTGAAAAAATACAGAAGCAGCATTTGATTTCTAGTCAGTTTAAGGGGGAATGGCCTAAACTGGCAATATTTTGATGGATGCCATATAGTTGCTGGAGTACTGGATGCCTATAGTGGTAGCTGGAGTACTGGATGCATGGTGGTAGCTGGAGTACTGGATGCATGGTGGTAGCTGGAGTCCTGGAAGCATGGTGGTAGCTGGCATACTGGATGCATGGTGGTAGCTGGAGTACTGGATGCATGGTGGTAGCTGGCGTACTGGATGCATGGTGGTAGCTGACGTACTGGATGCATGGTGGTAGCTGGAGTCCTGGAAGCATGGTGGTAGCTGGCATACTGGATGCATGGTGGTAGCTGGCATACTGGATGCATGGTGGTAGCTGGAGTACTGGATGCATAGTGATAGCTGGAGTACTGGATGCATAGTGGTAGCTGACGTACTGGATGCATGGTGGTAGCTGGAGTCCTGGAAGCATGGTGGTAGCTGGCATACTGGATGCATGGTGGTAGCTGGAGTACTGGATGCATAGTGATAGCTGGAGTGCTGGATGCATAGTGGTAGCTGGAGTACTGGATGCATGGTGGTAGCTGGAGTACTGGATGCATGGTGGTAGCTGGAGTACTGGATGCATAGTGGTAGCTGGAATACTGGATGCATATTGATAGCTGGAGTACTGGATGCATGGTGGTAGCTGGAGTACTGGATGCATAGTGGTAGCTGGAGTGCTCGATGCATCGTGGGATAAATTCTAACCCAATCCATCTGGCACTGGTGGTTAATAGTGGAACATAGAACGATGACTTTACAAGTTTTGTAAACATCAGTTTAATTGGGTGTAGGAGGGTTAATTGCCAGTGAGTACTTTGCAGGTTTTCCATGGCAGTTGTCAATGCAGGCTTCCCACTGCTTACACAATATAATCACTCCCAAGTGATTCATTTCACAATTTGCTAGGTTATAGCTCAAGGCATGAAGTAGAATTTCAAGGACCAGATCAAGGCTGGGGAGACCAGTGTCAACACATGCTTAGCTTTAACTTCTGCCTGGTCAATAGGATTAACCTATCTTTTGACAAATTGGAACTTAATGCACAGCCAGAGTATTATGTCCAGACTTTAAACTTTCACCTGTTGTTATTGTACTGCCAGCTGAGGAGTAAGTGTCAATTGCGTTACTCTTGTGACCACATGTATTTCAAGGCACTTGTGCTTGTTAATGAGAAATTCAATTTGTCACCAGAATATATCAGATATTGCCTGCTCCAATAATCCACATGAAACCACTCAGAAATAAAGGGTTACTAGATTGATATTAACTCTTTCAGTGCCAAATTTTGGACTGAGTCAACACATTTTCTCACTGCACATTGGGTGCAATGCGACCAATACGTGCCAAGAAAAGCTGTTGACCTTGGGATATTTTCTTTGGAACTATAGGCATGCTGGTACTTGAATGAAAGTCTTTTAACAAGGAACATGACTCTGGGATCCTGATGATAATTCAGACCAAGTTTGACTTAAGTAGGTCGACTTAAGATGTGATTGGCACTGAAAGAGTTAAATGTGTTTAAGCTGCATGGTTAAGGCACTCATAACAGTTGTCTGTGGTCACCAATTTTTATCATAGAGACCAGAATTTTTTTTGTAATTTTTTGAATTACGGGAGGAAGGTTTTTGACTCTGCTGGCACATCACATTAGGTGAATATTTGGTCAACATCGCCAATGTTGGGCAATGTCAGGCATGTTGACTCAAAATTGATCTAATGTGTGTTGGCAGAGGAAGCTGGATGTGTTTAAGATCGCAGGTGAATGACAAACATTCTATGTTTTTGTATGATGTTTAAGAAAAGGATCAATTTCAGGGATGGAAATTATCAGCTGATCAGCAGATTTTCAGAGTTTTCTTGTTTAAATATACTCAGTCTGGTACTTTTCTTTGTTAGACACTTATATTTCCAGTGTTCTCCAGCTCATATCAGAGTTTTCTGCAAAAAGCATTTTCATTCCTGCAATGTTCAAGCACTAAGGATGAGAAGGAGATGTATTATAAAATCCATTAACCAGTTCACAGAATTGATGAAAGTTAGAGATTTTAGGGAGAAACTAAAGATGCTAGGAAAGCTGCTGGCTGGCTCAGACTTAATGACATGGTGGAACATAACATCATGGTTCCTTGTGATATATAAGGAAAGTACAGCATGAAAGAGTTAATAATTTGCTTGTAAAGACCCATAGTCATAACATTAAGTCATACAATCATTTGTAAACATGATTATCAGATTACGGGGATATTATAGAAATAAAATGCAGATATAAAGTGAAATATATGGGTCACTTTTATTTGTGCTGATCTATTTTTGATAGCTATCACCAAGGCTTGATTGTGTCATACTGATCTTAAGTGTGACTTTAAGCACCTCCACAAACAAATCTTATTCTAGAAACTGATTTCTTTTGACTGGGTAAATTTAGATCAGGTCTAATGCTATGTACAGTTCAGACTAATCTACTACCTTTCTGTCACTGGGTTCAAATCGTGCTTTTTCCTTTTTTGTTATTGTTGTTGCTATTATTACTCTAAGGGTTAAAGGGTTAGTGCAGTATCAAACATGCTTAGTAAGAGTGAAAAGCTGAGAGTAGTAACCTGCAGAAATGAATTATGCGATGCTGGAAGTTCAAAATATATGCATTTCACAGCAACCATTCCATGCAAGGTTTCAGTGTTAAGGTCTCTGTGTTACCTTGATTGTTTTTTCTGTACATGATTGCGACCCACCTAAGGTCAACTTCCTCAATTGAAAGGGCAAACATGGGATCAGACAAATGCACATCAATAACATTTCCTTTCCCCATAAGTAAACATATCAATACATGGTTGTCAATTTTGTTTTGATTGATACATTTCAAGCTATGAAATTTGTATAGCTTTTACCAAAACCAGAAGGAGGCTACTAACTAAGACTGTAGAGGCTCAGGAGTAGGATGACATGCTGAAAATTGATATAACTTTGAATTAATTGCAATGGTCAAAGATAAAAAATGCCTTTGGATAGGGGATGTCACAAATGTAATATAATCAGGCCATCCTTAAAAATTGCTTGATTAGGGTTATATGTTCATGTATGTGTCAGGCCAATGGTCAAATTTTGGGTGACCCTGGCCCTTTTTCAAGGTCATTAAGCACTTAAGTAAAGGACACTATACTCAATATGTTGAGGAGGTATCAGGCTAATGATACAAAATGTCATACAAATACATGTGTAATATATGGGAGTGTTTGAAATTGCACAATATGAATGAACTTGACCTTCCTTCTCAAGGTCATGGAAGGAATGAAATTCAGGAAACATTTTTTTTTTTATGATCATGACATCATAACTGGTGTACATATAGCCATATGCCATAACAGAAACATTATACGGACTTGAAGTGCTTTCTTGGATTGCAGGACTATTTTTTTGTGATGCATGGTCATCCAATTGTAAGTCAGCAGAGTATCAGGCCCATGGGCGTCTTGTTTTTCAATTCCCAGATATTAACTCTTTCCCTTTCATACTGTTCAAAATCAACTGGAGGTAAAATTGTGAGCTTCAATGATTTTTGCATAAAATGGGTGTTGATTGATGAAAAAAAAGTAATGAGAATTGTAGATGAACCTATGAGAATAACATGCCCAAGGTCAGCAGTTCGGCATGCCCTATGTCAACAGTTCAGCATGCCCCAGGTCAACAGCTCAGCATGCCCCAGGTCAACAGGTTTCCTTGGAAGGGTTGTGTGCATATAGTGGCTGGACTGTTACAAGGAAAGCTTTTTGGCTAATTATAATGTCTTAATTCATGGGAGAAATTGTTACACATCATATTTACGCATGGGAGAAAGGGTTACACATCATATTTACTCATGGGAGAAAGGGTTACACATCATATTTATTCATAGGGAAAATGGTTACACATCATACTTACTCATGGGAGAAAGAGTTACACATCATATTTACCAGGTTTTATTACATCCTAAACCCCCTGTTACATGGCTTCCTTGCAAAAACATCCTGCACTTCCTGTGTTAGTGTGTTTGTTTTAACTCATTTCATATTATGGTCACAGGCCTTGGCCAGTGGTTCTAGCACTGCCTGGCAAGTCATGCTGCCTTTGCGGCAGCTGCAGCATGACTTACCAGACAGTGCCAAAACCACTGACTTATGGACTATAGGCATGTTGGTACTTGAACGAAAGCTCTTTTCATGAAGAATTTAAATATGCAATTATCTTCTTAAATCTAGGTAAATATACATAAAAATCAGGGCCCGGTATGGAATGAGTTAACTTCTTGGTACAAAAGGCTGCTACACATGCAACTGTGCCATGGATTCCACTTTGTTTCTCATGTGTGCTGCTCATCTCACTGTGTTTTTCATTTACAGTAACACAGGTTGACAGCTGAAATAGGAAGCCAATTATAATTTATACCAGCACTCAGTACATTAAAATCTACCAGTACATGTAACGTAACTACAACATTTTATTAGATCTTCTGTACTTCTTGTGTCTATAATTAGATATTTGAATACGGATTTAAATATTTGAATATCTGTGGAAAGAAATTTTTCATTTTGTATAGTAACGTGTGGTGAAACTGTACAAAGTATCTGGTTCCTACCCAACTAAGATAGCTGTAATTTCCGGTTTGTCTGATACTTTTACACAATTTTCAGTCATGTAATGTAGAAGAAAATGAGTATATAAGGAACAAGATCAGGTCAGTAAACAGATTCTTGGGGTCAAATTAAAACAAGCATAGTTGGTTCTTGGAGTACTATTACAGTGAATACTGATAATGAGAACCAAACTTGAGACAATATTACACAGGACTGATACAGTTTCATAACCTAAGGTGGCCGTATGTGTTAGTGAAGCTAACGTAGGTGATAGTATGGACACTAGGCTGATAAATACAGCCAATGACTCCAGTCGACATTCTATTTAAAGCCAAAAAGACACTAATTACCTGTAATAGTTTTAATTGTCATGGATGTAAGTAATCCTTTGAATACATCTGTCATCATTATGCATCCCCTGAAGGAGGGGATGCATGTAGTGTTTAGTCTTGGCTCCCACACTGTGTATCTTATTGTCCGCCGCTACCCAAGGTAGCATTGGGCGACATAGAATTAGTAGGGATAGAGGCTGGTTCCATCTGTCTGTCCATCCATCTGTAGAACTTCAGTTGTATAGTGAGGGACTTGTAGAAGTCTGCTCCTTGCATTTGATACTCTATAACAGTGATTCAGTCACTTAACTTATTAATTACATAATGTTTCAGATTCATAGATGTCACAAGGGTGATGTGGGCCTGCTTTCTGCTTTTGCTATAGACTCAGCTGACGAACAGGTCAGAAGGGCCAAAATAGTGATGGGCCTACCAATTCTCTTTTCATTTTTTGCAAAAGTGGTAAGGTTTGGATTTTGAGTGGTTGGGCGTATGCATATATTGGAGACACTGTGGTCTGTATTTGGTGAAGAGTGTTTCAGGGGTTTGGGGGGGGGGGGGGGCTGGTTTTAAGCCACCAGTTGCCTTTTGTGGTTGGCTGCCTGTCTCGGGTTGGGAGTGGAGTTTGTTTCTTTGCATTGGCGTTTGAGGATGGGTGTTGATGCTTTGGTAACTCTGGAATCTCTTTGCTGTCATTGTTGGGTTTGATATTTATGAATATGAGTGATGTTTTTCTGCATAAGTGTATCACACTAGAGACGTCTGTCCACCTGCCGGCCGGCCAGCCGGCCGGCGGGAAGACCACCCAGATGATGATGCAATAGTTTTTCTATTTTTTATGAACTGTTTAATTTATTGTTTGAAAAAAAATAAAATTTCCTTGTCTCAAGAACTACCTGGTCAGTTGCTTTGATATTATACATGGGGTCACCTGGGGTCAAGTCGCTCTTATTTTGACCACTTGAGGAGCCGCAACTTGAAATGAACAGGTTTAATATAGCCACGGTGCCAGCAGTGCATTAGGTCCATGGGCCTTTTAGCAAATTATCAAATTAGGAAAATCAGTAAGGGGATATGCTCGTGTCAGCATGGCCACAATAGGGAAAGCAGCAAATCTGACATTGTGGCTCATTATACATGTGTATCGGTAATTTTGGATACTAGGTACATGGTTACTTCTAAACATGAATGGGAAATTACCTGTTTGGTTTCTTTTTGTGTTGAATATTTTGACCTTTTGTGACATTGAAAGGTTATCTGACATACAGTGTACATGACCTGACTGATGTCTTGGTAGTGGTGGACCATAGGGCCATGGTTGTTGTTAAACACTAATAGGAAAGTACCTGTGGGGTTTCTATTATGCTGTTAATTTTGACCTTGAGTGACTTTGAAATGTCAAACTGACATATTGGCATATATATATACAGGTAATAGTGGATTCTGTCACATTTCATTAAAAAAAAAAAAAAAAAACCCATGAACAGTATGGGTGTAAAGATTGATACTACAAACTGTGCTGATGGTCTTAAAGTCTGCTTTGATATTCTGAAGTTACCAGTACCACTTCAGATTGTGCATGCAAGGTCACCTTAGCACAGAACTGTCACTGTCCTCTTGATTATTATTCCCACGTTATCCCTAAATGTTGAATGTCAAGGTACCACATAATTTCTTGATTCATGACCTTTGGGGTGTTTTGAAAAAGCATTTTTCAGAAAGTTTTTTTCTGAGCTTAAAATTAAGATCTCTGTTTAACTTCAGGGTATGAAAATTTTGTATGAACAAAATTAAGATCTCAGGATACCTTGTGGATAGGTTAATTCAGATTTATTTTTTACTAGTGTGAGATCAACTTACAGGAAAACATTTTTCATCATAAGTCGAAAAGTTAGAATTGTAATGACATTGAGTTCCATGGCTATGAGATGAAATGATCAAATTTGTTGGCCAATGCATGTATTAAACTTATACCATGTATACATTGTAAATCAAGTAAATTAAATGTGGTCTAAATTTGGATGAGCTGGCCCATTTTCCAGCCAAATTAATAGCAGATATGTTCAAGACTGCTCTAATTTTACATTTCAGTCCTTCCTGAGACTAGCTTAATTGGCAGCCTGAAGTGTGTGATACAAGGCAAAGCCAAAGCTGAATTTTATTTGAGATCAGTATGAGTCCCTGACAAAATAAAGCTATGATTTTGGCAACTTTTGTTGGCTTGCTATACTACTGCAGAACACCTGTCAATACACATGTTTTTCCCTCATAGGCAAATCTCCTGCACACCTTTATACTATTTTCTTTTGGAATTTGTACTGTAACAACCTTTTCTGACTAATGCAATATGAAGTTAAGAAGTTAAAACTACAAAACAGCAACACAAAACAAAATGAGAAATAAAAAAAAAAAAAACTATATTCATACTGCACGGTTTTATTGTTTGACAGTTTTATCTTTTGAAGTTGTTTGATCATATTCTTTGGCTATGCCTTGAAATTGAAATGCACCTTTTAACACATTCTTTGCTCTTTTGGCAAGTGATCCTCTTCGCTATCTGTACTTTATAGTCTTTTTCTGTGTGTTAATAAGAGATCTCAGATACATGACATATCCCCGAGATGGGGCACACACTAGAAAAGCTTCTTTATCGCATGCATAAGTGAGCTCCTCTTAGAAGTTCCATCCACTATTGATGGTGGAGTGGTGGTCTCATTTATCTAAGCACTTAAAAAAGCACAGCTAGGCAGTCGCATGGTAATCAATATGCTCATAATTGCACCAGCTAGAGGACATTCTCTTATGCCCAGCCTTTCACTACATGAATGTGTTATCCTTTGACTGTACTGAGGATGAGGTTTGATACCTGCAAATAAGTGACAATTGCGACTTTTTTTAAAAGATTTCAGAATCAGGGTTGAAAAGTTTCCAAGTTTTATAGATTTAATGATGAAACTCTCATTAATTGCATACACTCAGACTTGGCTTTGAATACAATTGCAGCATTAATAGATCAACTTTTTGATGTGTTTGGGGTGAACACAGTTTTTGTGTCAGACAGTTCAAAATCTGGATGTACCCCACAGTTATCAATGAACCTATGAGAGAATATTTCTGCCTTGTGGCCTCATTTCCTGGTTCAAGTATAAATAAGTGCCCAGTCCTGCTTGCTTTCCTGTCAGCCTCACATCACCCTTTGAATGTCCTGTGACACACCCTGAAGCATCTTTATGACAAGTTTTTTTGACATTTAGTCCTATTTGGCAATGTCGTGAAAATTATTTAGTAGTTACATGCTTATTCATGAAGACCCTATAATTTATGTGAGCTAATACAGTCTATATCAAAATTCTACAGAAGAATGTGTGCAATATGGACAATAGTACTTCCATATGTATATAGGTTAGACAGTGACAGGTTAGCTCATGAAGAGTAAAGAGATTGGACTACGGAATAGGGTAATGACTACTAGGAAGTGGTTCTGGACAAAAAGACACAAATAAAATTAGCAATATCGCTAAATCATGTGGCAATATTGCCAAATTATTTTGTGATATTTCTAAATATTCAGCGATATACATTTAGCAATATTGCTAAATGTATTTCCACTTCCTACCCTATTTTGGTCCAATATGGCTGCTGATTTGGAGGGAAATGTGATGGCTTTATCCTCCCAAAGTGTTCTGCCAATAATTGATTGTCTTCTCCTGCATTTTCAGTGGGTTTATAATCATGCTGCCAGGACAATGATGACTATTAATTTTGTTGTCAAACTTACCAGTTAGGGTACCAGGTCCCATTGCTTGCTCTTTGACGCCCATCACATACACGTGATACAGGCACAGTACAATTACCCAGCATGCACTGATTCACTTATTTACCGATAACTCTAAATCAGTTGATATCTTCAAATCTTTTAGGAATATCACTAAATACATCTTATGTGGCGATATTTCTAAATCATCTAGTGATATTGTTAAATCACTCAGGGGTATATCTGAATCATTTAGGGATATCCTAAATGACTGATGAGAGGGGTTTGTGTAGGCATTGCCTGCTCTCTAATCATTTTTTCTTTTAAGAAATAAAATAAGTTTAAACCAAGTGAGAGATGGAAATCAGTAACTGAGACCACTTAGCAATATTGCCAAATGATTTGGTGATTTCTCTAAATGATATAGTGGTATCGCTGGATAGGACTATGAATGTCAACATGGCTTGCTGTACTCCTTCCCTTTTGTGACGTACCTATCATAAATGGCTTGAGAATTTTACCACAGATTCTGGCACACAGCAGCACAGTTCTGTGTTCCCTGGGGTGCTTGTCTGCCCTGCAGCAGTCCCATTTTGCCAATAGTGTCAGGGACTTGGCAACAGATGGTAGAAAAGGTCAGTTTCCTTGCAGTTAAAATGTTCTTTGGAGCCAAATCCTCTGCAAATGCATGCCTTCTGTTAAAATTTATTCTCAATCATCCAAACCTTTTTCAATCGCTTACTTGACACCAAATATTGATGTTACACGTCATTTGGAAATGGTTCAACTGGCCATTGCTTGCTGTGTGTGACATCATTTAGTTCAGTTGCACAGTGCTACATCCTGAGTCAGCTAAAGAACAACTCAAAAATTTCCTCATTCCAATCTGGCTGGTGACACCTTATGGCTGTGATTTTTCTCCCATCAATACCCTCAGTTTTCTTGTTGAAGTATATGTCTCCATCTTGTTCTTGGCAATAGTTTTGATATGCATTCTTTTGACAGTAACTCCATCAATTTCCTGGAACTGTGGCCTCTTTCATACAAATGAATCACTTAGACTTTGTTTTTCAAACTTTGCTCAGGACTTTCTCTTCTCAGATGACGTCATTTCTCTGTTTAGCTGCAGCACTGCCAATCAGTGAAACAGAATCACTGGGAGAAGTGCAAGCATCATGGAATTTGTCCATGAAAAAGAAATCCAGCAAAACTTGTTCTGACATAAGCTCCACGCAACGGATATGATTGCCTGTATCACACATGCCAGAAGGGTAAACACCATAATTTTTAGCAAAACAGTTATGACTGCTGCCATGTTGGGGTGGGAGTGGGGGTGGTGCTGGGGGTGGGGGCACTCATGAAGGATAAATCACAATGTCTCTCATGCTGTAGATGTGCCTGCTAGAAATTATGAACCCGAAAGAAACTGCATCTTGATGTGTGATTGTTATTCCCATAGGACTTCATAATCTTCTTCAATGTCGATAATATTTATGGAAATGATTTAATGGATGCTAAAAACCCTTCCCAACCCCAAACACTACCTCCATCAGGCACCCTGAAGGGAGTAGTCAGTTTATTCTGCCTAATTAGCATTTGCAAACAACAGGTTTCATATCAAAGTATCTCTGCCCTGGATGAAAAATTATCACAATTTTCAGGGGACAAAACACACCATATGTATGCACTGTGATGTATACAGGACCATTACAGAGGAGAAAAATAGCGTGAGGTGGCAATGCTGCACTTTATAGATACTAACCCATAGATAATTTTGCCTGCTGAGGAGAAACTTTATTGATTTTCTTCCTATTTTTCTGTAGCTCAAGGCTATGGACTCTTTCATGACTGCATCAAATAAAAGGAAAAACAAACGAGGACACCTTGTCTCTTGCATCTGAAGCTCACTGTGAAATATCAAAGTGCAGAGAATTTGATTTAAGTCAGAGACTGTACAGTATGATTTGACTGGATAGACATTGTTTTTTTAAAAAATCGGCTCTTTAATTCTTACATTATGTTAATCTTTCAGCATTCAAAATTATGGCAAAAAGCAGACTCACTGGAATGACCGTGAGTTTAGTATTCTTCTCCTTGAACCTTTTCTCAATGGAAAGTATTTTGTGTGAGAATTGAAGCCAACACCTAACAGAATGTTATGCCCCGATTAATTATAGGCCACCTCTGCAGAGTGCCCAACCTATACCAAGGTGTTGGCTTATGGTCATGCACGTTAAATATAACCATCTATTTGACAAGTCTGGGGAAAATAGCCATTGATGTGAGAGGCTTCACTGTATGTTTACCTTGTGTATTGATTAACACACTGACTGCTAGTATTGACAAAAGTCATCTCACCCGAATTATTATGTTTCCTCTATCAAATTCGTCATGGAAAGGTGTCTTATGTGCGTATTAGTGCGTCTTTGTAAAATTGTTACTTTGGGTCAACAGGTTTCCTCAGACCTTTGGTTAACCCAGCTTTCCCCCTTAAACTGGCCAAAATCGGTTGTTGGTCAAATATGTCATCTGCTTTGGTGTTTAACTAATTTCAGCAGTGATGAAAAACAATTTTGACTGAGAATTGTAGATGAACCCTATCAAGATCACATGTCCCAAGTCAACAACTTTCCTTGGCGTGAGTTGGGCACCTAGTGCCCAATTCATGCCAAGGAAGGTTGTTGACTCAAATGTCAATTCAAGGGGGAAAGGGTTATAAACATGTAGCCCATTATGAAGTTTTGAAAATAGTGCCAGTACCATATTTAAGGTGTAAGGCCATTGTAAAAATAGAAATGGAATGGTGTCTGCATGCAAATACTTACATGTATCACACCTATGCTCATGACATGCAAAAAAAAAAAAATAACCTTTATGGTGCCATGCCTGGGTAATGGAAGCCAGATACAGTGGTATCATTTGGGCAGGTACATGTATTCTGTGGCTTTCAAGCATACACATGTAACTATACTTGCATGTATTGGTATGTACGGGATAATATATATGTCTTTGCAGATCTATGTTCTGCAGCAGTCCCATTTTTTAAAAATATAAAATGACATGAGAAAAATTCAAATTCTGATTTAGTTTGATACCCCTGCTTCTTCAAAATAACCTGGTTCAATTCAATACATTAAGTTTACCAATTGGGTAAAAATTCATGAAATTTATTGCCACAAACCTAGCTGCTCTAAAAACAACTGTGCTTGTTTTTATTTGTGAGGCAGTATACACATAGCTTGATTGAACACAACTTAATCACTAAGTGAAACTTTGCAAACCAATTATTGACTAATATTGCACAAGTCTTTGAAGTACCAATATTACGTACCTTGATTTTCACCTGCCATCCACAATTTTTGAAAGGTCCAGAGAATTACTTGCATGCAGAGAGGTTTGAAGTATTATATAGATCTTTAAGCATGCTGTATTTGTGCACAATTTTAAACATATGTTATTTACATGTGTAAAGCAGCTTAACTATGAAAGGTGTGTATTGATGTTTTCAGACGTACACGTACTTATTATAATCACGTCTGTTTAACACGTTATTGTTTGGGTCCATATACTTGTGCAAATTCACGGAAACAAAAATGATTTGCTTTCATTAAAGGTAACTTTTACTTGGTGCTGCAATCTTTTTCATTTGGCACATGTAGCTTTGCAGCATGTAATATTTCACCGAGATAATTAAGCCTTCATAAAGTTTGTTTGTGTTGAATAAATAGTATGTCCAGTTGATTGCATATTTTGCCATCCATGTCATCTCATTGAATAGAACACAACACAACTTTTAGAACAAGTTATAAAACTTTTAGTGGTTTTAAGCTCAGCTGACTTGTTAGTCAGGCTGAGCTTTTAGAAGGCTCCATGATCCACTGTCCATCCATTCACAATTACATTTTCAACCTCTTTCCAAATGGCTGCCAGATTCACTTCAAACTTGGTGGCAATGTACCTTGGGTGGGTCTCTACAAAGTGTGTTCAGATGGTCACATTCCTGTGATTTTTAGAATTTTTTTTTTTTTTTTTTTTGTTCTTTTTGGGGGTAAATCTTAAAAACTTTTTGTGTTTTGCTACTTTGCGACTTCTTCCCCAGAATTGTCACTCAGATTAAGCTGAAACTTGGTGGATATGTTCCTTATTCAAGGATCAAAGAAAGTTGTTCACTAGGTGGCACTGCTGTGGATTCCTGATGTATAATGATTTTTTCAATTTGGGTACTTATCGGTAAATGCACCTCTCCTATTGATTACTATGCAAGTCAATGGTATTCTTAATGCCTATTCACATTTTCGACTTCTCCAAAACTGTCAGCCAGATTCACTTCAAACTTAGTGGCAATGTACTTTGGGTGGATCTCTACCAAGTCTATTCAAATGGTCACGCTCCAGTGATTTTTTAATGGTTTTTATTTGTTCTTTTTGTGGCAATTCTTAAAAAATCTTCTCTAAAACTGCTTTGATATCACACAAAAACATCCTAAGTACTCCTAGTTCTTAATTTGTTCGCCAGGTGGGGCTGCAATTTTTACTATTTTTTATTTTATGATTTTTTTTTTGTTTCTTTTTGTGTTTTTGCTATTTTTGACTTCTTGTCCAGAACCGTCACTGGGATTAACCGTAAAGTTGGTAGATATGTTCCTTGTGAAAGCATCAAACAAATTTGTATACTAGATGGCACTGCTGTGGATTCCTGATTTTTAATGATTTTTTTCAACTCCGTTACTTACAGATAAATGCACCTTTCCTATTGATTACTCTATAAGTCAAAGGGCATTCTAATGCTCAATATCATGTATTTTCCCCACCAAGTAGTAGTGTTCATTTAAAACTACTCTTTAAATATTCTTTAATTTCTTATGCTCTAGTAAAATTTATATTTTCAATGATTTTTTCTTTAGGAAAATCTTAGAAATACGTCTACATGTCATATGCATACAGCTTAAGGTCAACACAGGTCTATTCAGTTGCAGCTCTGATTTTGTGAACATGCTTAGGTCAGCTGAGTATGGGCGGTTCATACAGTCCTCTAGTTTTAAATCAATACTGTTGAGACAGTAAAAGGACCCATTTTTTATGCAGATGAAAGCTGGAACCCCATAAACATATAGTTAACTTGGAATGCTTGCAGGTTGGTGACAGGTATGATGGATAAAAAGTCAAGGACATGTGAAGCATTGGTAAGGTAGACATGGAGCCCAGCCAATTCTGTATGAGAAACAACATTATGATCCCAAGGCCAGGGTAACTGCCCTCCTCAAGCCAACATGGGTTGTGGACCATCTGCCAACAAGGACAAAGAGGTAGAGCCCATGCCAAAGTCTGAAAAAGGTGAGATGTTTTTGTGTTTTTGAATCCCCCCCCCCCCCCCCCATAATCTTACGTTATGGTTAAGTAGTTGCATATTTTGAATTGGCAACCCACTTTACTTTTTGACATCCTTTGTGTGTTTTGTTTTTGTTTTTGTTTTCAGCTTGATGGGAGCAGGTTTGTGGTATTACTCTTACAACTCTTACTGCATCAGATGGCACATCTGGATATAGAATGAAAATACAGTGGAATCTCCCTATTAAGACCACCTAAGGGACTGAAAAATGTGGTCTTAATAGGGGAGTGGTCTTAATGGGGATATAATTTAAGGATAAACCAAAGCCTATAAATGGGTGGTCTTTGTATAGAAAAGGTCTCTTTATGGACGTGGTCTTAATTGGATTCTACTTATTTTACAAAGGAGACAAAAGCATTTGACAGCTACTAGCTTTTCTTATAGCCATCAGCATGGAAAACTGTTCTCGATCACTTGTTATTTAGATCTTTTGCAACATGTTGAAAATTTTCAGTACATAGTGTTTTCTCCCTCCCTCATCATTAACAAGCTGTCTGATGGAAAACAGACAATTAATTATGCATGGCCTTACTGTTTGAGCTATTGAGCAGAAGAACTGTCTGCAAAGGCAGCACCCCATTTAGCTATTGTCTGCACAGAAGAGCTCAGTCAGATTAACAAACTCTATTCATTGCTAGTGAATGACATAAAATGGGGATGGGGACTGTTTTGTTTGCTAATTTGATGTTTCATTAGAGGGATTATTTGTTTACTTCAAGTTTATTAAAAATTTATCCTATTATAGTATATAGACCCATATCTTTTACATGGATTGCGAAACAGGCCAAGCCTATATTAATCACTCTCCATGGCACAGATCGTGGCATATACTTCCTACCTACATGTTTGATGGAGGAAACCAAAGGACTCGGAGAAAACCACCGTGCACAGTCAGAGTGGTAGGAACTCTTTCCATATGCTTCCCCGGCCGTGAATCGAGCCCGGGCTGCAGAGGTGGAAGGCGAGCATGTTGCAGCTCGGCCAACCGTGTACCCATTTTGATAATAATTTATCCTATTGTTCATGGCTTTGTTTCATACATGTACCATGAACTTGATGAGAGAAGGAAAAATCACTTATGTATAGCAGCATTAGGCAAATGTATTAACAGTGGTAACATATTGGTTGTCGATTTGTTGCTATGATCAAGTCTCTCTTAAAACCATTGTAATATTCTTCTTAAATAAAGTTTATGATCATATGGCATACCAAAACCCGTATCAGTCTGCCTGCTTGATAATAATTTTTTTAAGTGTGTACAGGCTCTTACCAGAAACTTCAAGCCATATCCTCATCTGTTGTTGGTAAAGGAATACAATACAACCTGACATGTCTCTGATGCCCATTGTATAAGGAAGGAATAATTAAGACAGTTCTTCTAGCTTTTTTCCACACTCTATCAATCCCTTTATGTTCCTTGTGTCTATATTTAACCCTGCTATAGTTGTTTTCACATTACTGTTAAACATATAATGGTTAACAGATTCAGATTCTTCATGTAGATACCTTTCATCCAAATACATGTACCAGCTAGCCTGGTCTACAGCAAAAAGTAGTTTTTAGTCAACAGCTTTCCTCGGGATGCTTTGCACACATTGCATGCAAAGTGTCCCAAGGAAAGCTATTGACTCAATCTTAGATCAGTGCTTTAAGGGTTAATTTGCGTGGTGACTGAACATTGTCCAAGCTGCCTGACCAGGTATGTAAATATGACATGTACTGACAAGTTGGTGAAGCAACTTGGATGGGAAATCTACATGTCCACTTAATCCAGAAAATATGTCACTGCAAGTTCTCATTTGGTAGCTTGGTTACATCACATGTAATAGCATATGCCAGGCACAAGATTAGAAATTCTCATGTGGCGTTGTGTATAATATGTGCAATGTGAGCTGCCACAATCTTGCAAGCTTCTTTGAAAGTCAGTGCCTTGGAAATGCATTTCAAATTGAGCTTGAGGGATTTGTGATGAGAGGCGCCTGAGTGGACTCAGCTGCACTTGCATGTAAATCACGTAAATGGAGATTACCATAGCAACATGTTACGAGTTAAAACAGGATAAATTCACCCTTTGAGTGCTATGTTGTAGACTGAATCAACAACTAACCTTGATCCACTGTTGGTACTTTGTGTCCTAGTGCACCAAGGAAAGCTGTTGACCTGGACCAATAATATAGGCATGTTGGTACTTGAATGAAAGGTCTTTTTACAAGGAATATTAATATGGTATCAATATAATTCAGGTAAGCAGACCCTCATTGTAATTACCTTGGGGGTTGTTGAGATGTAATTAAGCAGCTTGTTCTCATTCTGTGCCTCATTAAGGGTATACCTTTGGTCAGCAATGATGCTGACTAAAACTACTTTTTGCTCTGGACCATGCTAGATGGTATTTGAGCCCGTGCATGGGTCTCTGCTATGAATAGTCTTGAACAAGAAATTAATTTAAAAAACCTAATATCATTGGAGTGTGACCATTTGAACAAAGTTTTTTCAAATAGTCACACTTCAGTGATTTTAGATTTAAAAATTTAATTTCTTGTTCAATTTTTGCCAAATCTTAAAAAAATCTTCTTTGCTAAAAGCACTAAGCCAATTGCTTTGAGAGTGCATAGGCACACTTCAGGGGACCCCCAGACCTTAATTGTTCAACAAGTGGTGATGTGAGTTTTTCCTATGTATTGACAAATGTTAGTGTGTTTTTGCAATTTTCAGCAAATCTCTGAAACTGTCACTCAGATTGTTTTGAAACTCTCTGCAGGTGTTGCATGTAGAAAGATTAAAGAAACTTATTCACTAGGTAGTGATTGTATGGATCCCTGATTTTTATGTTGTTGTTTTTTAGTTATTGTCTTTTTGTTTTGTTTTTTCATTCATCAGTCAGTTAATGCGTGCATTCCTATTGATTACTATGTGAGTCAATAGGGATTGCAATGGAAATTCATGGTATTGATTTCTTCAAAAAACATCAAAGAGATTCACTTCAAACTTGGTGGGTCTCTGCCATCTTTGTTCAAATAGTCATGTTCCAATGATTTTAAGATTTTTTACTACAAGTTTTCTTGTTCATTTTTCAGATATAATCAAAAGCTGTGAAACAGCCAATTAAACCAGTTGTTTTGAAATTGCATAAGGATGCCTCTGGGGACCTCTAGACCTTAATCTATTTAACAGGTGGTGCTGCAGTTATTTTTTGCTTTTGAAAATCTTCTTCTGTGAAACAGCCAAGCCAATCACTTTGAAATTACATTGGGATACCTGTGGGGACATCTGGACCTTAATTAATTCAACAAGTGGTGCTGTAATCAATTGGTCCCTATTTAAAGAAATTTTTGCTGTTTTGCATTTTTGACTTTAGCCAAACTGTGAGTTACTGGGAATGTATTGGACTTGACCTTCCCCCAGATATGTTCACTGCATGGTGTTGCTGGCATTTTATGATTTTCAACAATTATCGTCAAAATTTGGAAAATCGGTTATGAGATATGTACATGTTAGCAACAGTGATGATGGTCTTAAAAAAGGGTGACCTTGATATAATTCTGAAGTCCACAGGACCACTATAGTCTGTGTACGTAAGGTCAGCTGAGCACAAGACTGTCACAGTCCTCTAGTGTCTTTTCTTTGGGGGGGGGGGGGGCTCAGACCTACACGGAAGATGTGGGAATGTTGCTCCTGTTTGTGTCACTTTTTCATTTTGCTCAGACAAAAATTGTCAAATACCACGCACAGATTAAAATATTTTCTTATCAACTTTTCATCTGCTTTGAGTGTGGAAATGTATGTGGACTTGATCTCCACCAAATTTGTTCACTTCATGGTGGTGCTGGCATTTATGTGATGTGAAATGAATCTTTTGAGATTAACACATTGCATGTATTTTGGTGCTTTGGCCAGTGTTTGTTAGCTCATGGGTTAATAACTTAGATTCTAGATTCACTGGCCCAGGCAATAGTCTTGATTTTTCTTCCATTTTTGGGAAAATAAGTGAATTAAATACATGAATATGATAAAAAGTTCTTGTTCATTTATTCATGAATGCCTTTTCTAATTTAGATAAATGTGGGTTTTTTTCTTGAGGTGCTGCTGTACAAATAATAATTATTTATCTTTTTTGTTTATGGTTTGATGGTTTGCTGCGTGTACAGACCTTAACCCATTCCAGCTGAAACCACTCAAAAGCTCCTGCATGTAAATTATATTCATGTTCTTACTTAGGGATGGTTCAACATTTTAATCCTTTTTGAATTAATACTTATAGTAGGCAGGGAGGGGGAAGGGGGTAAATGGACCGGTACTATTCTACAGATAATGGAAAGCGATGGTCATTTGTTACCCAAATTTTGTTGTATTTTGGTATTATTTTTTGGAAGATCATCATTTTTAAGTAAGAAATTGGGGGGGGGGGGGGTAGAGGGGGTCATGAAATTTAGTACCCTAAGTAATAATTCAAAAATGATGATAATGTTGAACCATCCCTTCAATTTCTTCTTAATAAAAACATTTTTTTGTTATTAATTGTGGAGAAGACATATCATGATTGTACATATGTATATATATATCTTTATTCGTGCAAATAATACAATAAGCACATCATATAGTTCACACAAAAAATGTCAGCAAACCAGTCTTTACATTAAGGATTTTAAAAAAGACTGTCCATTCAATATTTCAGAGGGAAAAAAAACAATTACGAGTGTCCGTGGTATTGCATATACGTATCACTTGCTACACAGAAAAGAGATGATGCTGTTAATTTCCTCCAGAGAGAGCACTGAGAAATCTCTCTGGGCATGGGCTTCCATCATCTCTGAGATAATACTGGCTGAAATAAGATCATTGTTGTCAACTATCTTGTAAGCAGCGTCACGAATGAGAAGAGTAATATGATGTTTACTTAGTCTGTTCAAAGAAGTTTTTGGAACATACACTTGAGGTCAACAGCTAGCTTTCTTTGGCATGTGTAGTGTGCAGTACACCCAACCTGTGTAAAAGGAAACCTGTTGACTCAGACTGGTTCTGACCAAAAAGGGTTAAAATTAACATTCAAGGAAAAAGTTGTATCTGTGGCAAATCATTGTTGGGCAGTGTCATTAATAATAGTGAACAGAGGCAAAATTGTTATGAAAATTTAATGACAGATTTAAAGAAATGCATGACAATGTTATACGCTAGTAACTCAATGCAATTGTGGTTGCTGCTTGCAACTATGAGGTCAGATGGATACATGTGTCTGCAGAATTTCTGTAATTGGCTGGGTTTATATACATAGAGCTGCTCCTGAGTTTCCATGGTGAAAAGTCTGGAAAATAAGACACTGCACATCACCCATATATACATCAAAGTAAATATTGTTCCAATTCATTAGCCTGCCTCTGACAGAAGTAAGTCTGTATTGTATTTGAAGTTCAGATATATAGGGTGTGGTAACACAATTTGTGAGATCAAAGTCATACTTTTATGGGGTAGGGCTGATAATTAGGGTCGTGCATGAATATATCTCTATGTACTGGTTTATGGGTTCAAGATACAAAGTAGGGGGCTTCAAATTGCAACTTGATGATTTTGTCCGCTTTACTATTCAGTTAATTCTAAAACCTCTAAACATCAACACAAAATCCTGTTGCCGTAACTGTATCATTGCACCAGTATACATGTACTGCAACATGTATACTGGTAACTCGGCTCAAACGAGAAGTTTTCCTGCACAGCATTGAAAATTAGCTGTAATGTATCATCTGGCCATGGTTGCGAGGTGTGAATTTACAGGTTAATGCCCTTTGTGGCCATATTTTCAAGAATGCAACAGCCAATTTCGTTGTAGGTGTAAATTCCCTCATGTTAGATTAGGTGGCTGCCATAATTGACCACTTTTACTTGGCTTAACTCATTCCATACCAGTCCCTCATTTTTCCGTATATTTACCTCGATTTAAAACGATAATTTCACATTAAAATTCTTCAGGAAAGAGCTTTCGTTCAAGTACCGCCATGCCTATAGTTTTATGGCAATGGCAGCTGCAGCATGACTGGCCAGGCAGTGCCTGAACAACTGACCAAGACCTGTTACCAGAGTATGGAATGAGTTAAAAGGTGGCCACTAGCAGCAGGTCATTGCTGTAAAATGTACTGCTGTTGTCTGCAATTTTGATAGTGTTCTGCATCATCACATAAAAGTGCCTGTTTGTGAAATTTTTGCCTGAAGGAAGACAATGATTTGTCTGGCCGGTTTTGTTCTGTTGAAACTCCTCTGAGACTGCCCAAAGACTGCTGCATTTTTGTATTTGTGTCTTTTTGTCCAGAAGCACTTCCTTATAGTCATTATCCTATTCTGCAGTCTGAACTCTTTATCTCCATAAGCTAACCTGTCACTGTCTAACCTATATATATATATGGTTGTACTATTGTCCATATTGCACACGTTCTTCTGCAGAATTTTGACTTAGGTTGTATTAGCCCAAATAAATTAAAGGGTGTTCAGCGGATAACTACTCAGAACATGTTTCGGAGCCTATACCCATACATGTCTCTCTGAGTAGCGGCTCCTTGTCTAAGTTAAATATTCAGCAATAGACAGCCCACATGATAATGAAAAAATGTGAAGGTGGCAAATGATGAATTAGCTAAATAAATGAAGTTTTGTTTATAAATGCATAGTTTTATTATGAAAGCAGAATACCTGTCAAACCAAACTGATTATTAAATTTGTACTATACAAGTTCAGATAAGAACAATTTGACTTTCCCCTGAACCAGTATATGTACTCTTTCTAGCTGGACAGCTTATCTTAGTTAAACCACCTGCCAGTGTATAAATGAAGTAGAAACAAACTGGGGCATTATATTCAGTCCCAGTGATTGTATAATAAACAGTTGCAGCTGTAGCGCCTGTACAAGCCGAGGTAAATCCTAACAAGTACTGCAACAATGGACATCCTGCACCAGAAATGTAAAACAAACCCGATGATGACACGTACTCCTGACTTTGAAAGTCCCCAATCAATAAAGCTGAATTTCCCTGTCAACCCTGAGTCAATGTTTCAATATAATGGGCCAGGTTTGGGACATTCAGTAAATGTGCACTTAGGCATGTCAGAATAGAATGATAGTCATCAGCATTTAAGTCAAAAATTTGTTACAAAAACATAATTTTTCTTAATTAGATTTTAAGTACAATTAGGCAAACTTGTATCTGTTGTAGGTAGCTGCTTGCTACTGATAGCCCGGGGGGGGGGGGGGGGGGTAATCTGACAGAAAACATGTAAGCCTAAAATGTCTGAAAGTGATTATTCAAACAGAATGATGCCAAAAAACAAAATTAAGTAGAAAAACAGACAAGTCTGAAATCTATAAAATTATTGTAGCCAAACTTTCTAACAATCTTTGGATATTAACAGCAAAATTTGTAGGGCAGGTCAGAAATAAATGAAAGTCAGTCATTTTTAAGTCAAGAAAATGCAATCAAAATATAATTTTTCTCAACCAGATATCCAGTACAATTAAGCAAGCTTGTAACTGTTGTGGGTAGCTGCTTGCTACCTATAGCCGCGGGGAGTTTAACCTAACAGAAAACAAGCTAGCCTAAGATGTCTGAAAGGTGAATATTAAACAGAATGATGCCAAAAGATAAAAATTAAGTAGCAAAAACAAATCTAAAATCTCTAAAATTATTGAAGCAAAACTTTTAAACCATCTCCGGATATTTACAGCAAAATTTGTAGAAATATTTGATCAAAAGTACACCTTTAAATCCTCTTGACTCAAGTTTATTGTATTTTACTGACTGGGAAAGTCCATTCCACTAGAATAAAATGAATTAGCAATCTTTTGGCCACAAAAACTTAACCCTTATGGTGCTAATCACAGCTATAGTCATTACTGTTAAACATAATAGTTCGAAGATTCAAATTCCTCATGAAGATGCCTTTCTTTCAAATAGCAGCAAGAATAGTGTAAAGCAAAAAGTAGTCTTAAACAACAGCTCTCCTCGGACACTTTGCACACATTTTGTGAAAAGTGTCCCAAGGAAAGCTGTTGACTCAGTCTTAAATCAGAACTTTAAGGGTTAATCTGTTCTGTTTAAAGCTTGTCACAAACAGTGTCAATGGGCGATAGGCACAAGAACTATATTTTTTTTTAAATTAAAAAAAATTGATATTAAAAAGACCAAGAACACTTATCTCTTCTGAAAATTCAAAGCATTTGATTTATATCAGTACACAGCATGTATCCCAAATGTAATTTGATCATTAATGATGGGACTATTCAACCGGAACCAGAATGTGTTTTATTATTGTATTGTTACTGAGTACTTGGAAACTGTAACGAAAATGGATTTTGAAGTTGTCTACTGGAACGTGGTTGTATTTGATAGAGCTTGCAGAGTAACCACATGGAAGTACAGCTTAAAATCTATAAACCTACATTGGCATAAGAAATACAGTATTTCTCTCCTGATTGACGTACATGTATGTGCATGGCATATGCCATTAGGTACTTTATATTATTTGTTTCCCTAATTGTTCTGGAACCATACAGTATAGCTCTTTATATGGCTTTGCTGATTGTTGATATGTGTATCTAGAGTTCATATTTAATCATGTGTGGTGAAGAGTGATGTAACACTTGTTAGGTTTCCCAGCAAGACCGGAACAAGATCAGTGCATGTTTGAGTGCATTGATATTTTCGTCCATTCAGAGTTTTGTTCATATTAATGGACACATTGATGTTGCAATCTGCGTAGAGTATTGGCTTTTAAGTCAGCTTTTCTGAGAGTATTGGAGTCATTATCTGCTTTTATTTCCCTGCTGAAAGAAACTGAAACATTGTGAAAATTAAAACCACAAGTTTGTATGCAAGGAATCTGTCACTGTCCAAGGTCAAAAAATGAACATGCATCAACTTCTTTCCGACTTTTTGGTACAAGGGAACCAAGTCAATCAAAACATCGTAAAATGATATATATATATAGTGTGCACAAACTGATAGTGATATTTACATATCAGTGTACATTAAAGAATATCATTAACACTGAAACAGATCATAAGGTAACACAATATACCTTTAGTGACTTCCCTGCTCGAGCAAAAAGAAAATTTGATAATTGATTCCAATCCATGGACTAGGAGCACCATAATGTAAACAAGGGCTAAAGTTAAAATGGAACAGAAAGCATTAGTTATCACAGGCTGTTTCTCATGCAGTCTTGTTGATTCACAGTATGCACTCTGGTAAACAAGGTCTTTGTGTCATCTCATCACACATTGGGTAAAAAGTATTGTCCCTCTGGGTGAAAAGAGGGTCGTGCTGAAAACTGTAAATAAAAGTTCAGACTAAAATGTACCAATAATGCATGATCACATGAAGCGAACGAAATAAAGGAGTTACACATAGTTTCAAGAAGTTTGTTTTCCAAATCCCTTTACTTACCATGTCAACATGGGGCATATAAAGTTAAAATTCTTTAGCTGCTGTAGAAATGAATCCATCATGTATTCTTTACACCATGTATATGTTACATCTGAGTTGTTATTATATGTGTTATATCAAAATTGCCGTATGGGAAGACAGCCCATTGCCATGATGGTTCAAGTTCTTGATGAACACATCTTTTTTCTTTTGGTACAGTGCAGGTAAATTTCGTTTTTTTGCATTCACTGTTTTTACATTGATACAGCATGCATTATTAACGTTAATGGACGGATACAAGTACATAAAAAGGATTAAGTAGGAAGAAATGAAACACTAGCCCTGAAATATACATGTATTATGTGTCACTGAACTTAATTATTTGTAACAAAGTTACTGCATCTGTCAATAATCCATAATCAGAGTACAGCTGGGTTTCAAATATCCCACAGCTGGGAGGTGTCATGTTGATCACCACTTAAATACTAATTAAATTCATGTACAATGTGCTAAATATTCAAACATACACAGATATATTCCCATTTAACGATACAGTTACATGTTGGAACTTAATTAGGAATTATCATTTAGTATCACATGAAAATGCACACGTGTACATGTACTTATATATGAGCTGTGTCAGTGTACATTAACAATATCATTCTACAATTCTAATGGAATGATATGTGTCATAATACTTTACCTGTCCAGTACATTTCAGGGCCAGAATTTTGGCGAGAATCTGAGAATCCAGTCTTGTAAAGATTCTCCTAAACTTGTCTTTCTTTAAAAAGAAAACTAATTGACAAAAATCCAAATAGATTCTTGCAAAATTTTGCGAAATTCTGGCCCTGCATTTGATATGATCTCTCTGAGCCCATATCTGCTCCAAAATTCTATCCCACCAGTTTTCTGCATATGTTCCTCCGGACTGGAAGCCCACGATGCCCTCTAAAGTTTGACCCTGGCAATCATTAGCTGACCAATCACATCAGTTTTCTCTCTCTAATGCTTTGCACCAATGTTGTACTCTACACTAAAACTTTTAACACTGCATTTTATTGTCATGTGCAGTGGTTGTCAGCTGCATTCCACATTATAATGGTGGATTACCAGCAGTTAACCACCTGACAAGGTAGAAGTTTCACATCTGGCTTTGTCTACGAGAATCGGATAATTTATTCATTGGTGTGTTTCTTGCATGTTTGTTGCTATCAAGATGGCGTCTTTAGACAGTTTTGGCAAGAGGGATAATGCTATTAGGATTTCCAACACCTACAGCCACTGCCTTTGCTACATGTTTTTTGAGCTCATTAGCTTGGGGGGGGGGGGGGGAGGGAGGGAGGGCAGGTGTTCTCAACAGTTCTTTTGCAACATTTGTAAGTGCTGGGCCTAAGAGTTTTTGGACAATTTAGTCACAAGAACAGATACCAGGGCAAAGCAGAAGAGGAGGTAGAAGGGTTTGCCTGTCTCTACACCATCAGCTATGGTCACAGTTGTGGTCATAGATGCAAAGACTGGAATGGTCTTCAATATTAGTGTAGCAGTTTCGTCTGAACAGATGGCCATGCACAAACACCACAGCTCAGTGCCTGGTTGCCAGCACAGCCCTTTGGTGCTGGCCAAGTACCACTCACAGGTCCAGCAAATAGGCCTTCATCACCGTATTTGTGCAAAGAACCTCGAGTACCATTTCAGCTTCAGCCAACTGCAGCACATGGTTTATTGGGGCCATCAGCCAGTGTGATGTCTCAGATGTCTGTTATCAGTCCCAGTGGCATGACATACCCCCAGGGTAGGTTCTGTCACTTTATGGTTAGATCCAGTAGCTGCCACCAGTACAGCCTTCGCAGGACCAGCTCCTGTCATTACCAACCAGTCCCAGTGTGCAATGTGGACACACACTTGGAACTGGATTTGAACAGTGTATGAGGCCAACTGCTGTTCTGGGCATGTAAATATCTGCACTGATGGACCCTGTGCCGGCCTTTGATAAAATCGCCTTCTGGGCTTTTATGGCTAGGGCCGTACTGATGGTTCTCTCAAAGCTACAAGTTTTTTTCTGGGAGCAGGCACTACAGACAGCCCAAGCTCAACTTGCAACGGCTACTGCTCCTCATCTGTCACTGTGTCTGGCTTCACCAGTGGTCCGGTCTTGAAGTTCGTCCGGAGAATGCCATTCCCTGGAGAGAGGTTAACTCTTTCAATGCCAATGGTGTCTAAAGTCTATCTACAAAAATGAAATTAGTCTGAATTATCATTAGGATCTCATATTCATATTCTTCATAAAAAGACCTTTCATTCAAGTACCAGCATGCCTCTAGTTCCAAAAAAAAATCCCAGATCAACAGCTTTTCTCGGCGTGCATTAGGTGCATTGCACCCAATGCTTGCAGAGAAAAGCTGTTGACTCAGCCCTAAATTTGGCACTAGTTAAGATGGAAGGAACATGGGCACCATCACAGGTTTAAGAGAAGCAGAAAGAAGGGGACCAGGTCCAAGTCCCACATCTGTTCACCTTGTCACCCTGTCACCCTACACCTGCTCTGTCTTTGTGCAGGGGACCTGAGACACTGCCTGATGGGCAGGAGGGATCGCTGTCTGATTAGGTTCCCTTCTCTGTGATGGCACCCTTACCTTTAAGGCCCCAGATATGCTTTCCGAAGAAAGGGATCCAGCCGTGAGACCTCCACCATCAGGCCCTTCACCTGCATGGGATGCCTAACTGCTGCCGTGCACAGCACGCTCACCTCTGTGTGATAGAGTATTGGCCACTGTCATTGAGTCCATTGCCATTAAGGGGTTACTGTCCATCACAGAGCTGGTCAAGACCCTCATCGACTGCACAGGGCAAGTCACAATCCCAGTCTCTGTGCCCATCTGACCATTCCCACATGCCATCCCCTTTACCAAAGATATGCTTTACTGTTGCTGGATTTAGGAAAAATCATTCAACCGAATATGCAACAATAGAGCTTGTTGATAAAATTCTACTGAAATGGACAGAGGGGAAATCCCAATTACTTTATCAATGGAGCTCTCAAAAGCATTTGATACCATAGATCATGCCAACTTATTACAAAAGTGAACCAATTATGGAGTAAAGGGTACTGCTCTTGATTTATTCAAAAGTTATCTTTCCAACAGAAAACAGTTTGTTGTCATTGGAGAATATAAATCTGATTATGCTAACATCCAAACTGGAGTTCCACAGGGGTCTATCCTAGGCCCCCTGTTATTTATCATTTACATAAATAACATAATGGTAGCCTCTGCATCTTTTGAATTTATCCGTTATGCTGATGATACATCGCTATTTAGTACCCTCAGTATTTTGAACTCTTTTCAATCTGTTGAGTAGGCTACATATATAAATACTGAATCAGCAAAAATAGCAACATGGCTTTAAGTTAACAAGCTTGCTCTCAATATAAAAAAAACATGCTACATGCTATTCCATCAACCACAAAAACATGTAATTATTCCAAATCTCCAAATTGAAAATAAAAAAAATTAAATGCGCAGATGAGTTCAATTTTCTCAGTATAATTATAGATAAACATATGACATGGAACAAGCATATTCAGACAATTGCTTCAAAGGTCTCTCAAACAGTTGGCATAATGAATCAACTAAAAAACTTTCTTCCCTCTCACATCTTACATATTATCTATAATACGTTGATTTTGCCTAAATTGAATTATGGTTTGCTAATTTGGGGTCACAATTATGAAAGATTAGAAAAATTCAGAAAAGAGTGGCACGTATCATTGATCATAATAAGTATAATGCCCATACTGATCCTATATTCAAAAGTCACAAGCTGTAAAAAATTCGAGATATTTATAATTTACAAATTCTAAAATTTTACTATAAAATTGAAAATGGCTTAGTTGTCCCCTGCCACCGAAGGTGGCATAGGGGGACATAGAGTTAGTGAGGATAGGGGGCCTGCCGTCCGTGCTTCCGTCCGTGCGTCCGTCTGGGAGCATATCTTTAGAACCCTAAGATATAGAATAATGAAATTTATACCAGAGATGCACCATACCATGGGCATGTGCACTGTGTATTGTTTTTGACCATGACGTATTTTCAAGGTCACAGAGCCCAAGAACACATCCATTTTCGTGTAGAGCCTAAGAACATATCCATTTATGTGTGTCTGGCAGCATATCTCTAGAACCCTTAGAGATGGAATAATGAAATTTATACCAGAGATGCATCATACCAAGGACATGTGTGCCATATATTGTTTTTGACCTTGACCGATTTTTAAGGTCAAGGTCACAGGGCCCAAGAACATATCAATTTTTCGTGCATCCAGACATGCTTTTTTATGGTATAGCTTAATTCTGTATTCTCATGCTTTGAATGCTTGCTTGTAGTGGCACCTACGGTGGCATAGGGGGACATACAGTTAGCGACGATAGGGGGCCTGCCGTCCGTCCATCCGTGCATTCGTCTGTCCATGCGTTCGTCTGGGAGCATATCTTTAGAACCCTAAGATATAGAATAATGAAATTTATACCAGAGATGCATCATACCATGGGCATGTGCATTATGCCTAGGTGGTGCATCCTTTCAACAAGTGCAACCACTTTTGCAACTGTTTGCCCCACTTGATGTTATATTGTATAGGCCCTATGTGTGGCATTAAAAAATACTGTGGCGGGGTACGTAGATCCTTTGGATCACTGTGCACTTGTTCCTTCTTACCTTTCTCGACGTTTTATCTTGCCAACATCTTTAGTTCATGACCATGATACTAGAAGAAATTCTTATATACCCCAGACAAGTGGTGTTTTTGCTACTAAGTGCCTAAGGCATGAAATATTACGTTTCTTAAACTCCACATCAGATCAAATTAAAGAAAAAGTACATACCCACAGTTATTTTGGTTTTTCTAATTATACCAAAGTATCGCACTTAAATAATTATGAATCCACATATACAATCTGTAACTGCTATGTCTGTAATTCCAACAAAACTCATATTCTGATTTCAAACACACTCTTAATATGTCCCAGTTGTACCTTTATAATGTAATATCTGTTAACTTTTTATTTCTTTTTTTGGGGGGTGGCGCATATGATAGCGATCTTGTGAAGATCTTAATATGCATCTCCCAGACCAATATGTATTTGCATTCTAATTTACATCTGTATTACCATCTTATATTGCTACATTGTTACTTGTAACGATATTATTGTCATGTTTTCGTTGAATAAAAAAAAATACTGATTCCTGATTCCTGTTGCTAAAAGGATGATCAAGCTATAACCAGAAACACAGCACCAGTGGAGCCTAAGCCACCCACTCCTATGCTACAGACCAATGATACCAGTGACCATCAGCCATTGATGACTTCCATCATAGACAAGAACAGCCAGTGTAATTTCGCAATTAAAATTGAACTTAGTTTTACTTTCAAACTAGACTGTAAAATCAATCTTTATCTCCATGGAAGTGCCCTTTAGAATTCGGTGGCCACCCAGACAGCGGCTTAATGGCCTAATGGGAGGTCTCCCCTAACAATATTATAGTATAAACGATACATGGTATTTTTTCCATATGTTTGAGATATGTATGAGATATTGTTGAAATAAAATGAATCTTGAATCTTGGACTGCAGGGTTAGACCCTCCTGTGCTACCGACTCTAGCTCCTAATCTGGAGGAACAGGACACCATTGATAGGGATATTGTTCCTCTCTTCACTTGGTCAACAAATCTCTCTAGAAGCAGATGCACATTGGAATTCTCTGTTGCAATCCCTCTCCTCCATATCATCAGAACCTGAAGAGTCAGAAGTGGGATAGGAGTCCAGCCATTTTCTGTGCACATGTTCAGAGCGCTTGTTGTAAGACCACCAGCAGCTCCATCTGGTGTCCATCCTGAACACGGTAGCAGGTGAGTCTGTGAAGGAGATGCTTAGGGAAGTGACTGCCTGTATGCACCAGGAAGAGGCTACATGACAACTTGAAGGGACAGGGCTCAAATGGGTTGACCAATTCTATGGTTACAGCCCACAATACAGACTTGATTGTTGATCTCTTCTGAAGTCAAGGGCTGGGCTCCCTAAGCTTTGTCCATGGTACCAAAGTTGGAGGGGCAAGAGCAACTGGCCATCCTTATCTGTAGATACTCACGCAGCAAACCAAGGGAATGTCAGAGCAGCTGGAGTCCTGGCTGGCTGGCCAGCCCCATGGGTTTGGCACATTGGACCTGTTTTCCCAGGCCAGGAAGCTGCCAAAGACGTACAGTGTTCCAGCTTCCACCTGGGACTTCAGACCACATCCCCCTCCCTGCTTGGAGGAGTTCATGACCCTGTGTTCAGCAAAAAAGTCGCTTCCTGGAGTTTACCTGCTGCCGAAGACCTTCAATAGGATGATCTTGGATATTTGGTTTGCCCTGCTGTTTTTATGTTGGTCCAATGTAGGAGCCCTAACGCAGAACCAGCTTTTGTGCAAGCTGGCCAATTGTTCAGACCTACACCCTGCTGCCCACATAGTGCTCAATATCATAGGCCTTGCAGGCTCCTGTTACCCAGGAGCCCCTACAGGTGGGGGCCAGGCTATCATACTACACAAACAGTTGGCACTGCTACACCCAAGATCAGTATACTATAAGAATGGTAAGTGCAGGCTATCTTCTTACTTTTACCAAGCCAGGGAAAACTCCCTTGTGAAATTCACCTATTCACTTCTCTCCCTTGAAGTAATGGGGATACCCAAGGACTTGGAGACTGCAGCAGAGTCCCTAATGCAGGACAGAGCAATTTGGAGAAGATGTCTAACCCAGGGTCACGGGCCTTTTACAACCAACTCTTTATAGTTCAAAAAAAAGAAGGGCAGATGGATGTCTGTGATAGAGCTCTTGAGGATCAACACCTTTCTGCACCAGAAGTTCGAGATGGAGACACCAGCTTCCAGTGTCCACCCTGTGACTGGTTGGCCTTGGTGCATTTACAAGATGCTTTTTTCTGTGTACTGAAAGCTGAGTCCAGCCATTAGTACCTGTGTTTCTTGGTGAAAGGAGTCGAGTATCAGTTCTGAGTGCTTCCGTTTGGCCTGGCTCTGGAATAATGAGCATAGTTTTGGATTATGCTGCCAAGGCATACTATTAGTTATTCACTGTTTTAGTGTGAAATACAGGAAGTATCTCCCCCGAAGACAGCTGTATTACCTGAGGCGAAGCCGAGGGTAATAAAGCTGTCTTGGGGGAGATACTTCCTGTATTTCACACTAAAACAGTGAATGACGATTTTATCCCATTTTGATGATGTAATTTCATGCCCCAAAATTTTCGAAGTCTTCACTCCCACCTGCTTCCTTAAGATACGCCTTTAACAAACGTGCTGCTCCTTCATTTGCTTTTACTGTGTTTTGGGGGGTAGCCTTCTGTCTCTTCGCCTCCCTCTCTTCATCAGTTAGGTGTGCAAATCAACGTTTAACTTTTTGTGGCTGCTCTTCGCTGCTCGACCCGCTGCTGCTGCAGTTCACTTCACAGTCGGCCATCATGTTGTTGTCTGCAGCGCGTCAAGGCTTGTATCGCATGACAGAGACTTCTGGTGGCTGATCGATGCACTAACCAGATAGGGAGATACAGCGAGAATACCGCTGTATTCCCCGGCCAGTTACGAGAATACCGCTGTATTCCCCGGTCAGTTTCAGGAATCACGCTGTATTTCACCTTTGCAGTAATTAATGCACAAATAAGGGTAATACAAAGAGTGTACCATAGCTATTAACCAATCAGAAGCCAAGGATTCTATCAAAAATGGGATAAATATTCATATACACTTGGACAACCAGCAGTAGTCAGACCATTATTTGTCAATCTCATAGTCAAAATCAGCCCAAATCTAAAACCATCTTAATCTTGACAAGTCTATCAATAATAACATCACCAGACACCACTGCAAGACGTGAATAGTCGTCAAGCAATACACCATTCATTGAACAACTAAAGAGGATAAGATTTCATATTGACAATGTAGAAACAATGATTGTCATGAAAAATAGAAGTGGACAGCAGTTTTCAACAGTGTTAGAGAAGCTGCATTGAAAATCCAAGTAAACTAGTTCAGAACTATCTTTGATCAGAAACCTTCAGTCATCAAACAAGCCAGTTCAAAATCCAGAAATTTAAGGTAGACATGCCAACAGGGTTATGGTATTCTAATGTATCAGTCAACTAATGGGAAACATAGTTCGAAGGAATACATGTCTCTCCTGACTTCAGACAGGGACCAACAAAAGTTAGTATGTAGTAGTTTAAATCAATTTGATTAGCAACTCTCAACTTTAAGAAATATCTTGCCTCACACATGCATTGTATAAAATGTCAGTTACAATTGTTAGGTTTACATATTCATCACATCATTTTTATAACATCTCAAATCCACTGGATATCTGTATAATAAATTTTCATTTTTACCCCAAAACTTCAGAAACTATAGTTTTAATTTCATTTTGTGAATATCCCTGTTGCACAAATTTTTGAAAAAGGTGTAAATGACGGGAGTCAAAGTTGTCAAAATTAGTGCATACTCCAGCAAAGGCAATTAAGTGTTGACGCTCTTTCAGTGCCAATCACATCTAAAGTCGATCTACTTAAGTGAGACTAGTCTGATTTATTATTAGGATCTCGGATTCACATTTCTTGTAAAAAGATCCTTCATTCAAGTACCAGCATGCCTCTAGTTCCAGAGAAAAGCTGTTGACTCAGTCCAAAATTTGGCACTTAAAGAGTTAACTTCACACATAGACACCATAAACTGTTTCTCAGCATTCTTAGCAGACAATAGTTATACTGTTCATTTGCAAGCAATTAGAGGATCACTTCAATATTCTTCAGACAATTCTCGTTCTATTTTGGTCCAAAGCCAGGCTGTTTCAAAATTCAAAGAATGATGGGAAGGATTGCAAAGCATCATATGGGTTAGAGGCCAGACATTCTCCAGCATAACTTTGTTTCATGTTGAGATCAAATCAGTTTCTTGGAAAACAATAGAACGTTGTCTCTGTGCCCAGCATCAAATTATTTACTTATGTTTCTGTTATCCAGTAAAAGCCAGCATGATCCCAACATGGTCCTGCATGTCCAGCAAAAACTGGACATGTTTACTCAACAAAACCCAACTTAGACCCTCCCCCCCTCAAGTTTTTCCCAGCAAAAACCAAGATGATCCAGACATGATCTTGACATACCCAACTGTAATATGGCTAAACCCAGCATAATCCTAACATTTCTAATTGGTAAGGGCAGATACATGTACGTAAATATTGAGGCAATTGGGCTGAACCAAATTTGCATCCATGTGCTGCTGGAATAAGGGAAAGTTCTCCTTTCCATTTGATGTGCATACATGTAAAACGTGTTTTAACCACCATGTGGGATCATAGTTTTGTGGTCTTGTCATAACAGATGGTCTTTAATAATCTAAAAACAAAAAACAAAAATGTCAAAGTTGAAAATTTTCAGGTGGCAGGAGGCATTATTAGATATTAATTAGAATGGGACATTCAGGACGGTGAAATTAAAAAAAAAAAAAATGTTACTATAAGGAGATGAAGCTGCTTAACATTTCCCTATGGGGCATGGGTATATTCTGTCTTGCATGCATTATTTTGCCCAAGGTCCAGACATATGTAATTCCTCATGAGAAGTAGGGACATGCCAGGACCAATGAAAATGAGGTTGGCCAAATATAGGGGTGTCGGGCAACAGATTTCCTCAGGCATTTTACAAAAATGTATGCAAAGTGTGCCAAGGAAAGTTTTTGCATTTTGAGGATTAATATTTCTGAATGTATATATTGTTTAGTACAATATGAAGCTTTCATATCAATGTGCCTATAGTCTAAAGTCAGTGTCTCTGGCATTGCCTGGCAATTGCAAGTATTGCCGCAGTTCTTACAGTATGACTTGATTGTCAATTACAGCTTGCCTTTGATCAGCCTTTTCTCTTCATAGTATTGACATTTATTTGGCCTGTCCTTTTGAAGTTGAATGATGTACATTAACCTTCCCCCACTCAAGTCACCCTGAAGTGCTCAAATGCTAATTATCTTTTACTTTAACGTTTTTACTAAATTTCATGTGCACAGAAAACATTTTTGTTGAATTATCGACAAAGCCTGTCCTGATGGCACTTCAGGTCAACACCTTTCCTTGAGGTGGGATTGGTGCATTGCACCCAACCCACTCGGAGAAGAGCTGTTGACTCAGTCCAAGTCTGACCAGGAAAGGGTTAATATATGCAGTAATAGCAGATCTGTGATCAGAAAATGCGTGATGTGTACCTGTCAATTGTTTATTTTTTTTACTTAATATCTAGACCACACCTTTCCTGGAGAAACAAAAACTCAGTGTAATATTTAATATGGCAATATACATGTATCTAGTACATATCATTTTTTCATGAAATATAATGCATAGTTGTTTTAAACGCCCAAGAGATGATAAGTTACTATATAATAAAGATGGGCCAGATTTCAGGTTCATAAAGTCAGGTTGTCAAAGTCTGATAACTTACAAGTTGCAGGCTACTTAGCGTACCGTGAGAAATTGCGGTTATGTCTTTGTTATCAACATTGGGAATAATAGGATGCTGTTTGAGAAGAGCTACCACAGAAGAGAGTGAGTACCTTGGAAAAGCACTTGGCCATTTGACAGTAGGTCCATGCTCCAGTTATGAAAACTTACAAATTAATGAAGGATAAATTTGCCACGGGGAGTTTGGTTGGATGCCAGTTTCATGGCTAGGGCATAGCTTGTGAGGTCTGATTTTGGATAAAAACTGTTTAATTGGTTTGAAAGTTCATAATGCAGTGCATTAATATATTTTCGAGCAATATGAACCTTGGTGTTTTGCATTCATAGATCTATTAATTCTTTGGATTGGCCCATTTCTTTTTGATGCTTTTTATGAGGGACCAGGTTCCTTTTAAAAACCAGCTTCTTCGTATTTTTAAACTGCTTATGAAACTTTTAATGCATTTATTTGAAGGCCATATCTGAGTGGTGTCCACCCTGACAATGTTACTGCGATGTCTCCAAAAATATTAATCACAGCTTTACCAAATTTTTGTCAGAGATGCATCTTATGATGGACCAGATTCCTATGTAAAACCAGCTTCCTCTTTATATTTATAAACTTTTTATGAAACTTTAAAATATTTATCTTCAAGGCCGTCTGGTGGTGCACAAGGGGACAATGTTACCATAATATCTCAACAAAGATACAAAGCAGCTTAACCAATTTTTTTTTAGAGATGCATATTATAATGGACCACATTCCTATTGAAAACCAGCTCTCTCTTATTATTTTTAGAATTTTAATGAAACTTTTGAAGTATTTATTTGATTGCCGTCTGAGTGACACACAGTACAGTGGTCTCTGTCACCAGAACTTGCCCCAAGAACACATCCAAAAGTGTTCTTTCATTTCATAGACAACAATATGGAAATTGTATGTAAAGTATTCCACTGCGGGGTCTCAAAAAAATGGAAAATTGAGGAAAAAAAGATGGTGGGCATCGAGGGTAATCCGTTCTCTGAAAGTTGTTTATTTCATTAAAATCAGATAATTAATTTTTGAGACATATCCATGTGAAACAGACATTTTAAAGCAGATATCTAGTCCCATTTACCAAGATCCTAAGGTTTACATGGTCCATTGTCTACCATGTTAACAGTCAAAGTATTTTGATAATTTATTCAGATTGTACTGAGGCTAAAACTGCTAAATTTGGATATGTGACAGACAACATATATGTCCATCAAAATTTCCCCAAATCTCAAAATGAACAAAATTAATCCAAAATAATGCAGTTGGACATTGCTTTAACATTTTTCCTCCATAAACTGACCAAAACCAGCCAGTGCTTAAATGTTATCTGCTTCAGTGTTTCACCCAATTTCAATGGTAATGAAAAGAATGTGACTGAGAATTGTAGATGAGGTCTAGCTATCAAGATAATATGCCACAGGTCAGCAGCTTTCCTTGGCATGGGTTGGGGACTAAGTTTAAGTTTGTGACATTTAAGAAAATACTGTCAAATTTGAGTTATTTTTTTGACATTGAGTAAATGTGTATTAAGGCATGTCAGAAAAGAATGAATAGCACTCAAGTCAAAAACATGTTATCAAAACATAATAGGTAAAGTTAAGATCAGTTGGATCATGTGGGTTCTCATTAGAGGGCTCTGTAGGCCAAATAGCTCTGTATATTTGGTAATTTTTGGTACAAAAGTATTCAATAAATTGAATGTTACTTTAACATAGAATCTAATGGGAATACACGCCTATAGCCCACAAGAATGCTGTGTATTGGGTTGTATATTCAGCCAAATACACATACAATTGCTTATTGCGACCTCGCCTATTTTTTCTTAACCAGATTTTAAGTACGATTAGGCAGATTTGTAACTGTCACAGCATACTCAGTGATGTGAGGCACACGATCGTTACCTTCATATTTGTCAGGGCTCCAAGTTCCAGGCAAAATACACCAACTCAGCTGTTACAAATGGCCCGACACGTCACACCAGTACATCCATGCACATAAATGTGCATAATCTATCTCATAAAGCATTTACCTTTATGCAGTTCTTTGTTGGACATGTTACAGTTCGATAAATTTACTGATGTTTCAAGATGAAATTAAATGTTTCCCTATAGGGAAACTTGTGTGATTGCCAGAGAATACATACATAATTTAACTAAACCACTTACACAAGTCATGCAAGTTGATTTCTTAAGGCTTGGGAGTCATTTGGATGGGAAAGGAACAATTGCTGTGTGAAAATACATATCCCTGAATGAAATAAAGATATGATAGCTGTACAGTGTTTCCGTAGTAACACACAGTATATACTCTATTTCAAAGCCAACTATCAAATAAGGTAAGGACATTTATATATTCATCCATGTGCATTGACAGTCAAAAGAAGGATTATTTTCTGTGAAGGAAATCCTGTGTACCAGACATTTTACTGCATAATTAACACTGAATTATATTCTTTTCAGGAGCATTATAATATTATGCTCCACTGATTAAAGTTTTTTCTTTGGTATGCTGTATCGTTATGAAGGAAGCATACCCATCTGTTTGAAACACAATTTAGTTAACTGTATACAATAAATCTTGTTATTAGAAATATATTGGATGACCAGCAGGTATCCAGCTATGGAAAGTTATGATTAGAAGCTACATGTATGTGTCATTGAGTAGGAAGACTGGAATGGAACCTCATAGAATGTGTCAAGAACTTCTAAGCAAAACTGTTATGATGAGGATTTCTTGTGAGATTCAATTAAAGCATGTATGGTTATTAACATCTGCACATAAAGTGCCGGGGGGGGGGGTATTGTCATCCCTGGTGTTGTCTGCCTGTCCATCCATTCATTTTGTTGACATTACCACGATATCTCAAAAAAAAATCACCCTAGCTTTACCAAATTTTGTCACAGAAGGACCTTATGAAAGACTAGGTTCCTGTTGAAAACCAGCTTCCTCTGCTTGTTTTTAAACTTTTTATTAAACTTTTGATATATTTATTTGTAGGCCATCTGAGTTGGGCATCAACCTTGACAACATTAACTGTCATGTCTAAAAAAATATTGACCACAGCTTTACCAATTTTTTGTGAGAGAAGCATCTTATGATGGACCAGGTTTCTATTCAAAACCACCCTCCTCTTTGTATTCATGAACTTTTCATGAAACTTTAAAGTATTTATGAATTCAAGGCCATCTGATTGGCACACAACAGGATGACATTACCATAAAATATCAATAGGATCCATTGCAGCTTCACCAAACTTTATGAGAGGGGCACATTATAATGGACCACATTCCTATCAAAAAACCAGCATCCTTTCATTATTTTTTAACTTGTTATGAAACTTTTGAAGTATTTATTTGAAGGCCGTCTGAGTGGCGCACAAGTGGACAATGTCTCTTAATATCTCATTATCTCATGAAGGGTAAAATTACTCTTCAGTGATTCAAATCTTCCGCGGATCTGCGGATTTCCGCGGATTTTGGACCAAAATATCGACCCACACAATTCGTCTAAATCCGGTGAGAAAATTTGAGGGGGCTAGGGGGGGTAGGGGGGTCTTAGAGAGTCAAAAACACCGATTTCTCGGCAAAAAGTTTGTGAAATTTGAGGCAATTTGGTTCCATGTCCGCCGTTTTGTTGAGCTAAATGCATTATGCGAAGATGGAGACGAGCAGGACGCTCCTCACGATAGTCTATTGGGTAGGTAGATCACTATCCACCACAGACGCTGCGGCATGCATGCACCGTTTATCGCCTATGGCAAAGTGTGATGCTTATGCCTGGGAGGCACGCACGGGACCTCCTCACAAATTCATTCATAAAATCTATCCAAATAGGTATTGACGTCATTCAACTTCAAAATTAGCCAATCACCATCAAGCATTCACAATGCCATTCTTATTATGGGATAGCGGCAAGTTTCTACGAAGATAATCGCATGTTGAAAATCGCAGCTACATCTTTGGCCATAAATTACAGTAAATAATGAAAAACCCTTTACAAATTATAGAAAATATAAAAATATACGTTATAAGCTTTCTAATGATGTATATTATGTCCATAAAATCAATGTCACATTTAGGTAAATCGATGTCACAAAAATTGGTAAGATCAGCGTTTCCGAGCTGCTCAATATGGCGGCCCCCGTTGTAACTTGTATATGTGCATACACAAGCGGGGCCGCTACTTCCGCGTCGGTTTCGACATATAGATTAACAGTGAAACTCATTAGTTTTTAAAATTTAGTGATAAATTTATGCACATAATAGGAAATAAAGCACATGTTATCAGTTTGCAAACTTAACATGGGTGTTCAGTGTACAAATATGCTTATAATAAGGCAATCAATAGGTTGATCCGGGCCCGGAATCTGTATGTATATTCTAAAGTAAACATCACCCAACCCAAACAAACCACACAAAACATGGCAAGTCAAGTTCCAGTTTTGACAGATTCTACAAGTTTTATAGGCAGGAAGTTCCCATATTTTGTCAATATGATTGAGCAAAAAAGAAGGTAAAAATACTCAATCTTTGAAAATCAATAGTAATTTGTCATTTTATTTTGTGAAGTGGTGGGTTGAACAATTTTTAGTCAAATAAATTTAAATGGATTGTTGTCAAACAATTGAAATACTCCATAGACCATGACAAAATCATATGTGGCTTCACACATAAAATATTGTGGACTTCTCAATTTAGGTTTATGCCCCCCCCCCCCCCAAAAAAAGAAGGGAATTGGGAATTAAAAAAAAAACAACAACATACATTGTGAATGTGGGGAAAAAAACAATAAACAGAAACACAGACACATTATGCATTTGTTCTGTATGGTTCAAAACTGGAAATATTTTGGTATGTTGTATATAAAGCATGATGAGTGTTAATCCTTGTATCAACTTTTAATCCAGATTAAGAAAAACGTCTATTTTTGAAATAAATTTATATTTAAGTCAATATGGATAACTGTAAATTTCTTAAGTAACTTAGTTTGATACTCATAGAGGACGCTGCTGTGAATTAATGGATTCCTGATTTGAAATGTATTTTTGATTAAATACTTTCTCTCAAAACCTCTTTAAAATGCACCAGAATGCACCAAATTGTCTCTGAAAACCAAAAATTTCCTGGGGGGGGGGGGGGGCAAACCCCCCCAGACCCCCCCCCCCCTTGGTGGAAGTGCCTTTGGCGCTTCCAGGGTCCCCCTGTGCAAAGTTCCTCTTTTTTAGCAAATTTCTGTTTGAATCACTGCTCTTTCATTTCATAGACAACAATATGAAAACTCTATGTAAAGTGTTCTGCTGCAAAGTCTCAAAAAAAGGAAAAATTGCAGAATTCAGGAAAAAAAAAAGATTGGGGTATCGAGGGTAATCTGTTCTCCGACCGCTATTGTTTTATGATATAGTGTAATTTTAAGCATGTAGCAACTAGTGAAATCAGTGGGCTTATTGGATCAGTACACTGTGTATATATATTGTGTAAAAAAAGAATGTTGTGTGCTTTTTACTGGTATACATATTTGTGACATAAAGGTATTTTTATTTTCACCTCATTATTATAAACTGCAATGTACCAAAACCAAAAGTAGCATAACTTACATTTCAGGTTTACCAGATTTTACCACTAATAGGAATGAAATTAAGAATAGGTGAACTATGATTTAATTTTTTTCTTTTTTCTGCCAATTACTTGCCTCATTAAATACCAAAATCACGAGGTGTAGTGCAACACCTTTTTTGTGTTGAAGCTGCATCTTAATCATTGAAAACTTAGTCAACTGTATTTGCATGCAAGTAATTATGTAGTGGAATCTGAGAAATAGCTGGTGGATGTGTTTAGTCGTCATGCCATGCAGCCACAAACATGTAAGCTACCAATGGCTTCATTTAACGAGGTTAATAATTAAAGCTTGCTTGGTGCATTTAAGTGTGCTTATAGGACTGAAACTTCAGGGTACATGTACCCAGACATGGTAGAAACAGGGGAGTGCACGACTTTGGGAAGTTTGAATTGGGATTGAGCGAGTGTTGAGGAAGAACCTTTAATTATCACCCAGGGTATGTGAAAAATCGTGTAGTGCCTTATTAGCTGTTAACTATATTGTTTACTGACAGTGGAGACTGGCAATACTGGTGCAGCTATTGCTGGTTCATATGTAACTAAGTTATTGCAAATTTGTTGCGGGCAATATCTCACAGAAGGTTGCTGAGGGTGAGACCTGCCGTATGTTGTGTATCTTCGGCAAACACCTCTCCCAACATTATCTGTTTGCTCTGGAGCTGTGTGAAGTCTAGACTGTTGTCCAGGGTGGCAAGCTGTTCACTCAATGTCTGCAAGTGAGGAGCAAACATAAGAAAAATGTTGTGTTGTACTTGCAAAACTATGGTAAAAAGTATTACTTGAGCATGTTGAGTGTTGATGTATATATAGAGGCTACTGAAAGCTAGATTTACAAAGCAGTTTTAAAATAGAAAAAAATACTCTTTCATTTTTTAGTCAGCTGACTTGTCAGTCAGCTGAGTTTTTGTGAGGGTCTGTCGTATGTCCAAATTCACATTTTCAACTTCTTCAAAACCATCAGCCAGATTCACTTCAAACCTGGTGGGGATGTGCCTTGGGTGAGCCTCTAACAACTTTGTTCAAATGGTCATGCGTCATTGATTTTTGGATTTTAAAATTTTTTTTTTTTTTTTTTTTGGGGGGGGGGGGTCTTTTTGGGGGCAAATCTTAAAAAATCTTCTTCTCTGAAACCACTCAACCAATTACTTTGATATCACACAGGGACACTCTCTGGGATTCTTAGTTCTTAATTTGTTCACAGGTGGTGCTTTTTTTCTATTTTTTTTTTCATGATTTTTTGTGTGTTTTGGCTATTTTTGACTTCTTGTCCAGAACCGTCACTCAAATTATGCTGAAACTTAGTGGATGTGTACCTTGTGGAAGGGTCAAATAAAGTTGTTCACTATGTGCCAACGCTATGGATTCCTGATTTTTAATGATTTTTTCAGTTTTGGTACTTATCAGTCAGTGCAGCTTTCCTATTGATTACTATACAGTGGTACCTGCAATTTAAGACCACCCCTAATGCCAGACAAAAGTGGTCGCATATGACAGGTAGTCTTTCATTGCAGGTAAATTAACAAAGAAATAAAAGGCCAATGTCTTGAAAGAGTGGTCTTAAAAACTAATGTGGTCTCTCACGAGAGGTGGTCTTTAGAGCAGGTACCACTGTATGTAAGTCAATGGGCATTCTAATGGTAATTCACATTTTTGACTTCTTCTCCAAAACTGTCATCCAGATTGACTTCAAACTTGGGGGCAATGTCCCTTGGGTGGGTTTCTACCAGGTTTGTTCAAATGGTCACACTCCAGTGAATTTTGGATTTTTAATGAAATTTTTGGTAACTTTTTTAGACAAATCTTTAAAAAATCTTCTCCACAACCACTCACCCAATTGCTTTGATATTATATAACAACGCTCCTAGGGACTCCTAGTTCTAAATTTGTTCACCAGGTGGTGCTGCAATTTTTTCCAATTTTTTTAATGAATTTTTGTGTGTTTTCGTTACTTGCGACTTCTTCTCCAGAATCGTTATTCAGGTTAAGTTGAAACTTTGTGGATATGTTCCTTGTGAAAGGGTCAAGCAAAAATGTTCACTATGTAGCACTGCTGTGGATTCCAAATTTTTAACGATTTTTTTTAATTCGGGCACTTATCGGTAAATGCACCTTTTCTATATATATTGCTTACTATGCAAGTCAATGGGCATTCTAATGGTAATTCACATTTTGGACTTCTCTGAAGAAACTGTCTGTCAGATTCACTTCAAACTTGGTGGCAATGTACCTTGGATGGGTCTCTACAACGTTTGTTCAAATGGTTACTCTCCAGTGATTTTTGATGATTTTTTTCGAAAATCTTTAAAACAATTTTAATAGGAAAGTTTAACATGGGAATTTCTTGTAGTGACTATAACTTAAATACTTTTGGCCAGATTTGTGCCAAACTTGGTAGAGATGTACCTTTTATAAGTGCCTAGCCATTTCATGCAAATGGTCGTGCTCCCGTGATGTTTGGACCTTGACCACATTCCAAGGTCACAGGGCAACTGACACGAAATTTACTGTGCATTTGATAACTTGAGATCTGTTTTGAGATAGGACCTTGATGTTGCACATCTTAGTGTTTCTCGATGAAGGTCATGCTTAGACAGTACATGAGTGACCTTGACCTTGTTTCTGGGGTCATAGTGCAACATACATGAATTTTACTCTTCAATTTATAACTTGAGAACTATTGGAACTGGGACCTTGATGTTGCACATGTTAATGTTCTTCTATAAAGGTCAGACTTACGCAGTACATGGGTGACCTTGATCTTATCCCAAGTTCACAGAGCTGCAAGTGTGATGAATATCTAGGTCAGCTGAGCATAGGCTGTTCATGCAGCCCTCTTGTTAGAGGTTGTTGATTCTATTGATAATTGATCTGAGTTGTATCAGTTGTGATTATAGATTTCACAACAAATTTCATTTCCTCTTTAAATTCACCATTGGTAGATAACATGATTCAGCATTCATAATTAGTCATTGAGACAGAAATACTGTTAGTTTGTCTGCTCAATTCCCACCAAGGAAGTCTTCCTCCTGAATGATTTGCAATGAGGCTGGATTGAAGAACTCAGTGGCAGACAGGAAACATGTACATCAACCAGAATTGTAGATTGTCTACAATTGCCTCAATAAAGGAACATTTACCATGGTTACCTGATAATCAAGCATTACAGTATCACTGATGTCAAACAAGGAAGATGGTAAGACCAACCATGGCATATCAAATGCAAACCACCACATTTCCTGAAAACTGAGATACTACAAAAAACAAAGATTACTTGTACAGTGAAAACTCATTATAATGACACCATCTGTTCCCAAAGAAATGTATGGGATAACTGAATATGTCAGATAAATGAGTAAAAAAAAAATAGAAAATTAACTGTTTCTCGTGAAAATTTGTGTCATTATATTGAATATGTCGGATATCTGAGTGTCCTTATAATGAGGTTTCCCAGTATAATAATTAAAACTGGAACTACGCCATGTATACAGCAACATGCAATGATAGCCATCGAGATTCATTGATTGTGACTGAAAATAAATACCAAAACTAGAGGATGAATTGGAACACATCAAACTTATATCTTGTATTTCAAAGTGATAGCCCGGGCCACATTAATGCCTAGACATATTTAACAAAGTGATCCATTCTATATCTGCAATTGTTTGATGTCAAAAATATGAAATTTGGTTACTTCATTGCATTAAAATATTGAAGTACTTGTTGACTAATACATTGAAGGAACTGCTTTACTTACACTGAGTAGGAATGAAGGCCATCTTTCTGCAAATAATTCCATGTGTTGGGCACCTGCTGTGCCAAGTCCTTCCAGGAACTCTTGAAGGTAGTGGAAGTTTCTCCACTTCTGCCCATCCTTCAGCTGGCTCCGTGTAGAGCTGGTCGTGGTCAGGGCTATGCTGGCCATAAGTGAAGCAAATCAGAAACACAAGAAAAATCAATTGGAATTTGCATATAATTTAAAATGTTATGGTCGATTAAGTTTAGAAACTTTCAGAACAATAATGTATTCAACATGCCAAATGTTTATCATTCAACACCCTGGAAACCTACTAAAATTTTATCAACAACATTTTTTTATTACACTACAGGCTCATATTGGGACTTAAGAAAATGTAAGTTGTGTTTTATACTGATATGCACTGGGCTTTGTGCACTCACTTCAATTGCAAATATAACGGGAGGGCTACATGGGCAGCTTCCAAGTTCATTGAAAGCTCCCTGATGTACCTCGTGTTATGCTATGAAGAACAAGAGCACATTGATTACTGGTATATTTTAGACACCTTAAACACCTTTGAGAATCATGACAGGTAAGTCTAGCTGTTGCTCTAGGTCATAAGGGAGGCAATATATGACTTCAAAACCCTCACCAGACCAACACCTGTACATTCCTGCCTTTCTGTTGCTTCTCTCTGGAGGATTGAAATTACTGAATTTTTCGGTTGTTCTAGTGGCCACAACCACCTGTTGTGGCTAACCCAACAAACCTCTCAATTTTTTTTACCTACTGTAAATTGCTTCAGCTCATTCCATACTATGGTGACAGGCCTTGTTCAGTGGTTCTGGCCCTGCCTGGCAAGTCATGCTGCAGCTGCCACAAGGGCAGTGCCAGAACCACTGACTTAAGACTATAGGCAGGTTGGCACTCGAACGAACTCTTTTCATGAGGAATTTAAATATGCAATTGTCGTCTTAAATCTAGGTGAATAGACAGAAAAATCAGGGACTGGTATGGAATGAGTTAATTTTACTGCACTCTTATTTTTGCTTTTTGTGTCAATACATAGCAATTAGTCGTAGCCAGCTGGTGGGCCAGTAGGGTTTGGCACCTGTGCATATTTGCCCAGTTGTTGGACACATACTCAGCTCCTGAACTAGATTTGTCTTTACAGGCCAAAATATTCTGATAATGGGGAAATCACAATAGCAGATATGGATATCATTAATGGATTTTTTTCACTTGTTCCTAGACAAGTAAGCACAATGTAAAATGGACCAGTATTAAAATTAAAGATTAAGAAATGCAGAACTGCTTGTTTTCAACCTCTTCATGTACAGTGGACTTACATTGATTTGGCACTTGTCACATTTTACACTGGTGTAGCTTTAATACATCTGTTTGAGTATTCATGTGAATGTTTGAGTATTCATGTGAATGTGTGCTGCAAGGTCCTCACTATACACATGATGTAAACAGATTTCTTATTTCTTGACAGTCAGTCGTTATCGTTGGTTTGCAAACATACAGTCATCAAAATGGTTTTCTGTCCATTCAGAGTCCTCATATATATGCTCATACTGTTATTTTATACAAATCAACCATAATATATAAAATCAAATTTTTATTTGCACATTAGCTCACCTGACTTCTCAGTCAGCAGAGCCTCTAGGATAGTCAGTAGTTTGTCATCCTACCATTAACTATCTCTCAATCCACAATTCACTTTTTTACTTGAAAAATGAATTCTGTGTGCTTGTTTTTGGCAAAATCTTAAAGCAATCTTCTCAAAAGCTGAATGGCTGGCTGCTTGAAAATTGCATAGGGACACTTCTGCAGATCCTTAGCCTTAATTTGTTCAACAGGTGGACCTGCAATTTTTATTTAATTTTTTTGTATGAGCTCAGCTGACTTGTCAGTCAGAGTCCTTATCTGTGATTTGGATACATGAAGTCACCAGCACAGTTTTCTGTCCATTCACAGTTGCCATCTATCCTCTCTTGCTATTATGTACATCATGCCAAACAACAATTGTATAAAATCAAATTTCAATTTACTTGTGAGTTAGCTGAAGTTATGTGGTGGGTCTTCAGTCAGCTAAGGTAATATGTGGTGGGTCTTGAATCAGCTAAGATAATATATGTGGTAGGTCTTCAATCAGCTAAGGTAATATGAGTGTCTTCAGTCAGCTAAGGTACATGTAATATGTGGGTCTTCAGTCAGCTAAGGTAATATGTGGTGGGTCTTCAGTCAGCTAAGGCAGTGTGGTGGGTCTTCAGTCAGCTAAGGCAGTTTTGTGGGTCTTCAGTCAGCTAAGGCTAGCTATGTGGTGGGTCTGTGTTCATTGTTCATCAGTCAGTCATCCACAATTTTCATAAATTTGAGATTTCTACAAACCCATCAGCCAGATCCATTTAGGCATGATGGGGATCTACCATGGGTAAGTCTCTTCCAAGTTGTTCAAAGGGTCATTCTCCAATAATTTTAGGATTTTGCATTTTTTATATGTTCATTTTTTGGAAAAATAAAAAAAAAATCTTCTCCAAAACCATATGGTGAGTTCTTTAAAATTCCATAGACCCATAGACCTTTGTTTGTGCAACAGTTGGTACTGCAATTTTCTCCATTTTTTAATGATTTTCTGTGTGGTTTTGCTGTATTTAACTTGTCCAAAACCATTACTTAGATTATATTGAAACTCTGTAGAAATATGCCTTGTGGAAGGGTCAAACAGAATATTTCACTAGGTGGTTAATGCATATATTCCTGCTGATTACTGTGTGTAGTGTGGGGCAATGTGGATTGCAATGCTAATACAGTAAAACCTCTTTAACCAAACACCTCTGTAAACCGAACACCTCTCTATACTGAATACCATTTCTGGGTCCCAAATATATACTTTCAATGTTAGCAAACCTCCCTATGCTGAACACTTCGTTATACCAAACACTTTTTTCTGGTCCCAAGGGTGGTCGGAATAGGGAAGTTTTACTGTACATGTACACAATTTTGACTTCTGATACAAAACCAATTTGCCAGACACACTTCAAACGTGGTGGGGTTGCACCCAGGTTTGGTCTCAATCGAGTTAGGTAAAGTGGTCACACTCCAGTGACTTTGGATTTTTTAACCTTTTTTTTTGGGGGGGGGGGGGGGTATCTTTTGGCAAAATCATATGAAAATTTCTCCACCAATGAAGCCTGGCCAATTGGTTTGAAATTGCAGTGCACACTTCTGGACACCCTCAGACCTTTGTTCAACAGGTGGTGCTGAGATTCGTTAAATTTTTTAAAAGAAGTTTTGTGTGTTTTCAAGTTGCTTTTCACTTCTGTCAAACTGCAAGTTGAGTTGCCAACTTAATGACAATATACCTGGACTGGGTGGTGCTGGCAGTTTCTGATTTTTAATGAAATACCAAAATTAAAAATTATTGGTGAGAGTATATATGTGTATATGGGGGGTTTTAAGGTATTAATTTTGACCTTGAGTGACCTTAAAATTCAAGATTGCTGACTTGGATCTTGGTAATGGTGAATCCAAGGCCCATGGTTACTATTGAACACTAATAGGAAAGTACTCATGGGGTTTCCTTTGGTGTTGTTAATGTTGATCTTGAGTGACCATGAAATGTCAAAATAAAATATGTGTTTTGTATGGTAATAGTGGAACCTGTCACTTTACACTTAAAAAATGATGACTCCAGAGCTACATGTATGGGAGTAAAGACTGATATTGCAGTGATGATGGTCTTAAAGAAGGATGACCTTGGTTTTATTCTTAATATCACAGAACAACTTGAGTCTATGTATCCGAGGGCAGCTGAGCACAGGGCTGTCACAGTTGATTTATTTTTATTTCATAAATGAATTTTTGTGCATTTAGACTATTTTGACTTATCCGGAACTGCTAAACAGATGGAGTTGCAAAATAAGACTGCTATAAATAATGGGCTAGGGTCAGCGGGTGTATTTTATGAGGCCGGATGATTGTTGGAACAATACTGCCACAAAGCCCTGCAAACAGGAGCTTCAGACTGTCTGACTACGTGGTAAACACAGTAAAAATACTTGTGTGCAGTTTCCCAGTTACATGTTTACCAGACCAGAGAAATTGCAATTAAAAGAGTTCAAAATTTATTTTTAAAAAAAGATTCAGTGCATGAAGCCTGATTGACAGTGATTTGCAAGGATAAATATTTGCAATTACTCCATCATATTCATATTTTTTATCAATCATAGCTATATTCACACCAGATATTTTATTTATCCAGCAGAAAGTAAATAGAAGACAGTTTAATGGGTCCTGCAGGGAATATTGATTCTGTTTGCATGGAAATGAATTCTTTCATTTGATATAGTGGCTTGAGAAAATATGTTTGCTAAACAGTGAGGATAATTGATAAAGAATGTGCAGATATGCCGACAAAAAGGAAATTACTACTAAGTATAGTTAGTGTAAATACACTTAGTACACTACCATATTGAATGAGACAGACTACAATTGACAAGAGCCATTCCCAATATGTGCATAGACCAAAGAAAGTGCCCACTTAGTCCAGATGTTCCTTATTCACAGTGGCTGCATGAATATTTATTGCTTGGTATTGTATTTATGTAGTCCTTCAGACACATTTTAGTGCTGGACCAGGTTTACTTGGCTGTAAAGTCTCCTGTGCTTCAGTGGATGTTGAAATGTTTATATGTTATTGACTGGGGCAGTATACAATCACTCTAATTATGGTTTGATTAGCGACATGTACAGCAACACTTATCTTGACCCTTAAAGTGCCAAATTTTGGAATGTCAACAGCTTTGCTTGGTGCGCATTGGGCGCATTGCGCCCAATGCGCACCAAGCAAAGCTGTTGACCTGGGAAATTCTCTCTGGAAGTATAGGCATTAGGCATGCTAGTACTTGAATGAAAGGCCTTCTTTGAGGAATACGAACCTGGGATCCTTATGTTAATTTAGACTAGTCTAATTTTAAGTAGATCAACTTTAGTCTTGATTGGCACTGAAAGAGTTAAATGTAAACTTGATCTGGCCTAAACATTGCTTCATTTGAATATTTTTTTGTGTTCATTTCTGCTGTTCTAACTTTGTGATTTTAAAGACAAGCTATGTTATTATGTCTCCTATATGGACCTGTTTTTCCATGCATTTCTTCCACTTCCTCTTCTCCTGCTTCTCCTCCTCGTTCTTCAACACACCGATACAAATGTGGTAACTAGAAGTTTTTGAGCTGGGACTTTCATGTTGCACAGGATTATAGTCCACTCTAAGGGCTTGGTAAAGTTTGAAGATGTGTGACCTTGACCTCATTAGGTTTCTGCATGATAATGAAGTAGGGCTTTCATATTGCACAAGATGATAGCTCTGCATAAGAGCTTGGTCAAGTTTGAATCCTTCCGTGCTCAAACAACCTTTTCCAGAAATGACCTAGGACAAAGTAATCTGCTCACCAAATGAGTAAGTTAGTTCAATGATCATACCATAATCATGATCATCAAACAACCACAATAACCACACATCTTTGGTGCAGGCCGGGGTCATATGACGATGAGTTCAGTATAGCTATGGTCATACAATATAATATAACAACAATGTTATTTTTTAGGGCATTATTATGCTTTTTGATTGGCCTGACATCAATGATCAGCAGCCCGACATAGTGATTAGTGCCCGAGGCTTGCCGAGGGCACTAATCACTATGGAGGGCTGCTGATCATTGATGGAGGGCCAATCAAAAAGCATAATGCCCAAAAAATAACATTATTACTATTATTAATAGTTAAGCAAAACAACAAATAAACAGTGGAATGTTTTATTTCATAAAACAATATCATATCTTCAAAATAGGCCTCTTAGCCCAAGACTTATAACAGTCTGAAAAGAATACGTTGCTGCGGGTGCCTGTTAAATTATGGCATTTGTGTGTTGAAAGTGCAATTTGTGAAACTGGCATTGCTTAGGAAATTTTGCATTGCACACTGTGTGCGGGAGTGGGTACAGATACTGGGCATGGTATTCACGTAATCAGCTGGTAATTCGGCACAAGTTTTGGGCACAGTCACGTTAAATACAGTTCCGGGTGGAGCTGACTGGGGGATACTAACAGTGCCATCTGGGGCCATGGTAACATCCACAACAGTATGTCCATCTTGGGACTGTATAGGCCTAACAGGCACACAAGACAATACAGCATTGTTATCAATCGATGCACTGTGGTTTGCGAGATTCTCATCAGAACTTACAGAAGTATGTTCGTCATTTGGAGTTTCACTTTTAGAAAGATCCATATGAGTGTACGATTCTGAACCACACCCACTGCTGGCACTGCTAACTGTTGCTGTAGCTGTAGGCCTATGTGAGGAACAAGGCCTACTACTTGAAGTACATGTAGACTTAGGGCCATGAAGGGCTTCACCAAGTACATGTATATTAGAACACTCCCTCTTCTGCTCAGTCGACAAATCATCAATGTAGTGGCCAAGGCTAGATGTACTCTTGTGTTTAGTTATTGAGATTATACTTTGCGTAGACACCCCTGCATGGTAGAGATTACTGATCGTGGAAGCTCTCATGCTGTGACATGCATAAATCTTTGACAACCCTGCTTTTTCGGAAATGCAATGCATCATTCTGCTAAGCAAATTTTTCCCAATGGGTTCGTTTTTATACCAATGTCCGTCACATAAATATGCCCGCAGTGGATGCTGAAACAGTCTGTCACACTCAGGGTGAAGTTTAGAAACATAAAACTGAAACATTTCTCCATGGCCATACATGCGTGGTTCAGTAGAATCAAGGTCTTTTTGTGTGTGGCCGCCTTGGTAGGTTTGGTCACTTCAGTAGTATTCATGGTTACATAATTGTTCCCTTCAGAGTCACATTCAACAATAAAAGTGTTTTTTGTCATCATGGTCCAACCTTCTCTGCCCCGTCGCCCGAAGAAATAGCACAGGTAAAACCAGACCGCTTCCACCAGAATATCAGGTTTGGCATCCCATTTTGCAAAATACTGGCCTAATTTGTGCAAGTCACCTTCTTCAATAACAGGCTTATGTTTAGGCTTTTTGTTCCCTGCTTTTGCGTATAATTTGCAACGTGCAGTGAACATAATGTTCGCTGACGTAAATTCACGGTCCTGGATAATGTTAATTATTCTGTAAAAAGGTGCGGCTGTTACATGTCGATGAATAGCGGCACGCAAACATGTAAGGGTACTGGGGTTAAAGATCCACCTTGTTTCTTTGGTTTTACCTCAGCGTAGAACTTGCGAAGAAATTCATTAAGTTCATCAGCTGTGATGGTCATGAAATCGCACGTTTTACCTTTTCGTTGCCGCCAGTCTTGAAATCTATTTACGCCCTACACGGTGGCAGCTGTTGTGCTTTTAGGTTTAGCCATTTGTTCCGTATTTTGCATGTCCTCTTCAGTGAGTGACTGCTGTGAGTTATTTTCATAATCCTGTTGCATAGTTGAATAGGGAAACAAATGAAACTAAAGCCAATGCGGTGAGGAAATATTCCAGTGTGGCGTAGGCCTGGCAGAGTGGTGTAGTTGGGGGTAGTGATTCTGTCATCTGCACTGTGAGTCACATGATCAATTGAATCACATGATCTCACGCTGGAGGTCACGGGTCAACGGAGAAGGGCCCCTGGGCCATAATGAAGTGGGACCTCTCGTTAGTGGCCCCGTGGTCGCTCAATATGCAGTTTTAAGCTTCATGGAAAGTGACAATATCTAGTAGGTAATGTTATCCTAACTATTAATAATGATGTATATTACGTGTCATTATAGACCACCATCCTTAGGCGACTACAGGTGTTATGTATACCTTAACATCAAGGTCTCTATGTCTGTGTACTTTAATCCTTCCCTGCTCAAATTCACTAAAAAGCATTTACATGTTAATGGTCATCAATCTCGGTGTTTTTACTTACTTTTCATGTCAATAGTGATAATTTTTTTATGAGAATTGCATATAATACCTTTTTGGTGAGAATTGTAGGGAAGACCAACCATTATTAGCAAACAAACTGCTAAGTGTCAGGCAGGCCCTTGTTCTCTTCAATAAATAGTTTCTTCCAATGTAATAGGGAAGAGAGAAAGACTGTTTGGGACTGAAATGGTGGTATTAGTCCCAAAAAAAGAAGATTGTTGTACTTGGGAGATATAAATTGATGTTATAAGATGTGAATGGGTACGTGGTCTTTTCTTGGGGGGGGGGGGGGGGGAGGGGGGTTGTAATTGGAGTTATCACTGCAGTATGTTGAGGGAGCACTGTATAAACCTGTTGTTGTTACAAGTCTAAGTGTACATATGTAAATAGGATCATCTCACAGTTGAAACTGAAACCTGAATGTATGAGAGAATTACCTTTCCCATTAGGTCTATACAGATAGTCTGGTCAGTTAAATGTATCATCTTCGGGTGTGCTGTAAACGAGACTAAGAATGGCCCCTGGATGTTAACTTATATTGTATTCTGCACGTGCCTGTGCCATAGCCCATGGCTACTAGGTTCTAATGAGGCTTGTCATGGAGGTCTTCCTGCAGGTTCATATTGAAGCCTAAAGTTTACTGTGGCTGTTTGGCAGGTAGGTAGCTTCATACATGTTGACAGATTTAATGTGGGTTCCTACAGCTTGACATATATTTAAACTTAGCAAGCTCTTTGACTGACCGAACATGCTGAGTTGAACCACATGACTTTATTGCGAAAAAGGACCTTTCATTCCAGACTAAACTTAATTCTCTCAACTTTTTAATTTTGTTTAGGATATATGTTGACCCTTGATCCCAATAAGGAAACCTTTTGGTTTTCATAAAAAGGTTTTTTGTGTTCTTCACAGTTCTGAAGAAGCCAATGGGAATTTATTTGGTAAAGTCTTGCCATATATTGGCTTTCGTAATTGATAGCTGGATAATTTCCTTCTTTTTTTTTTTTTTTTTCAAAATATAGTACAGAGAGACACATTCCGAGTGTCACAATTATGTCTCCCGGTGGAAGCCGGAGGACATATTGTTTTAGTGCTGGTTTCTTCCGCTTCTTCTGCTTATTGTTGTTGTTGTTGTTGTTGTTGTTGTTGTTGTTCAGGTTCTTCAACACTTGGTTTCCGCGCGATAAGTCTTGAAGGACTTGACAGAATTTGATGAAACTTGGTAGGATTATGTATCTAGGCAAGACCTAGGTTGGGATTGTATTTGGATGACCGTGAGCGAATTCTCGAGGTCACAGGTTCACTTATGTGAAATTGGTTTCCGTTCGATAAGTCATGAAGAACAGGATGGAATGTGATGAAACTTGGTAGGATTATGTATCTTGGCAAGACCTAGGTTGGAAATGTATTTGGATGACCTTGAGTGAATTCTCAAGGTCACAGGGTCACTTATGTGAAATTGGTTTCCGTGCGATAAGTCTTGAAGAACTTGATGGAATTTGATGAAACTAGGTAGGATTATGTATCTTGACAAGACCTGGTTTGGGATCATATTTGGGTGACCTTGGCTAAATTCTCAAGGTCACAGGGTCAGTTTTATGAAATAGGTTTCTGTGCTATAAGTCTTGAAGAACTTGGTGGAATTTGATGAAACTTGGAAGGATAATGCATCAAGGTGAGATCCACAATTGGATCGTGGTTGGGTGACCTTGACCTAATTTTCAAGGTCACAGGGTAATTTATGTGAAATTGGTTTCTCTGCAATAAGTCTTGAAGAACTTGATGAAAATTGCTAGAGTAATGTATCTAGGTGAGAGCTAAAATAGGATTGTAATTTTCAAGCAAATTTGGTCCTTTGTAATTTGTTATCACCTGTAGCTTATTCAGAGACGAAAGTGTTCCACCGGGAGACATTTGATTTTCTGTTGGAAAATCAGTCTGTTCTAGTTTTTTATTTATTTTTACTTTATTTTGTTTTTGGGGCCATATTACATGACTGTTTCCAAGTCATCTTGCAGCCAAGAAGATTCTTAATCCTGTCAGGTCATAATAGGAGACATTCATATTTAACTGCAAAACTGCTCACGTCCTGTGTTGCCGGGGCAACACACTGATACCACCATGATCAGGGCAGATTTGTATTATACACTACATAAACATCCATAAATAACATCTTTTCAACCAAAAGAGAGCTCATTTCTAATCAATTTAGGCATCCTTTATGTTTCAAATATATGTTAAAATATTTTCTGAAGATTATTGTGTGTTCGTTTTGTTTATTTTGTTGAGAAAGTGCTTTTGACCATGCTAAATACATGGATCTGCCCTGATGCAGGTAGCTTCCTCTATTGCTCAATAGGTGTTAGAGTAATATTGCATATAAATATGAATACATCCCATTGACTTAATTTTCATACCCTTCTCCATCCCCAACAAAGTTTGAGGGGTATACCAGTGCAATCCTTCCAAGCAAAATATTGTATGACTCACAGGCCACAACAAACTCAAATTTACCTTAATTGTAGCTTCACATTGTTATCAGATTGTATTTGGTGACCTCATTTTCAAGGTCACAGGACCCATGTGTGTACAAAATGTATGGTATCCAGTCTGTCAGTGATGACTGTTCTAGTTCTATCACTTTCCTTCTTTGGCACAGATAATTCTGTTGCTAGTGATGAATTTTGTCTATTGTTGTATATTGGAGAGCTGGGACACAAAGGTGTAGTTTACCATGGATATGTCTTCAAAATGGTTGCTGCCCCTCAAATTCAAATGCCCATTTGTGGGAATTATAAAGTAAGTTTCTTGTAATAACCTGCTGAAGTGACCTATCACTTTTGAAAATAAGGCAGAGCCTGTAGTTAAACCCTTTTAGGTGGAAGCTGTGTTGATTGCAAGCTCCTGCAAAAAGATTCACCATCTAACAATTCATCAAAGTAGCTGAAGCCATCAAAGAAACCAAGTGAAGCCTGCATGGAAGCCTCCAAAGTGATGTTGAAGGCTACATACATTGGGAGAGTTGACTACTTAGAAGACAAGTAGTGTGGAACTGGCATAGTTTGAATGTGAGAAGGTGGCCTTTAGCAAGAGGGGCTAATTATAGTGAAGAGTGCATTATTACAGGTTATAGAAAGTTTAAAACTCCCATCATGCATATGTCGCTCAAATTTACTTTTGCCTGGGCACATTGAAATGGGTAAAACGCAGACTGGCTGCAGGTGTATTAACCCTTTCCCCCTTGAATTAAGACTGAGTCTTCAGCTTTCCTTGGCATCGGCTGGGCACTAAGTGCATGTGATCTTGATAAGTCTCATGTACTTTTCTCAGTCAAATTGTTTTTCATAGCTGTTGAAATTAGTTGAAAACACTGAAGCAGAAGACATTTGAACACCAGCCAGTTTTGGCCAGTTTGAGGGGGGAAAGGGTTAACTCTGTTAAGTTTCAGTGACACATCAAATTATACAGAGGTTGAGGACACAAAATTGGTTTTATCTTGGTAATTTTGGAACTAGGACTATGCATACTTACTATTAAACATGAACAGGAAAGTACCTGTAGGGTTTCTTTTGTTGGTAATTTTGTCCATGAGTGACCTTGAAAGGCCAACTGACAGAGTGGCTAATATTTTGGCAATGATGGCTCAAAGAGCCAGGGTTACTATCAAACACTTATAGGAAAGTACCTAGAGGCATTCTTTTTGGTTTATCCCGTGTTTTGCACTTGCACTCCCCCCAAACACCATTTTAATATGGCTATGTGATCTGCTCCCTTGTATTACATAGTTTATATGTTAATTAGCCATGTGTTGTTAGGGTAACACTTGAGCCTTTGATATGAATAAAACACGGTTTGAAATAACTTTTTGTGCATTTATTTCATTGTAAAACATGGGATAAATACAAACCATAGCTTGTTTGGGTATCTGGGCCCACAAAACAGACTCGTGTGTTCTTTGGAGTGCATGCATACAGTGCTCAGCTTGCAACTTTGCAAAGTACCCTGCTCCAAAGAACACACTTGTCTGCTTTGTAGGCCAAGATACCCCCACTCACTATAGTTTGTCTGTATCTTGGTAATGGTGGATTCTGTTACTTTTTATTTCAAAATGACTAGTGAACTGTGTGAAATAAGACTGATACTGAAAAGAGTGATAGTGATTTTAAACAAGCATGTATTTGATATCATTCTGAAGTTCACAAGACCACTTCAACCTTTGCATGCAAGGTCAGCTGAGCACAGGGCTGTCACAGTCTTTTTAGTATCCTCCGCACATAAGTGCTGGAGGGTATTGTTGTCCCCTGCATCATCCATCCATCCATCTGTCTTGTCAATGTTACTGCAATATCTCAAAAAATATTCACCGTACCTTTCACAAATTTTTATCAGAGATGCACCTTATAATTAATTGACCAGGTTCCTATAAAAAAACCAGCTTCCTCTGATTATTTTAAAACTTTTTATGAAACTTTTAATGTATAAATTTGAAGGCTGTCTGAGTGGGGCCAACCCTGATGATGTTACCACAATATCTCAAAAATATTGATCGTAGCATTGCCAAATTTTTACAGACATGCACCTTATAATGGACCAGGTTCCCATTCAAAACCAGTTTCCTCTGATTATTTTTAAATGTTTTATGAATTTTTTAATGTATTTATTTGAAGGCCATCTGAGTGACGTCAACCCTGATGGCCTTACCAGGATATCTAAAAAGATATTGAATATATCTTAACATGGCTGCATTGCAGCTTCACCAAATTTGTATCAGAGCTGCACATTATAGTGGACCACGTTCCTATTGAAAACATGCTTCCTCTTATTACTTTTAAACTTGTAAAACTTTTGAAGTATTTATTTGAAGGCTGTCTGAGTGGCACACAAGTGGACAATCTTGTTACCATAATATCTGAAGAAGGATTCATCACAGCTTCAAATTTTTGGTGCAGTTAGAACGTATTATGGCACCTGTGAAATCTCAAATTTTTTTTTACAGAATTGAGGAAAAAAAGATTGTGGGTGCTGAGGGTAATCCATTCTCTGAACGCTATTCCGATTATGGCAACTGTTGCAGATCATTCTTATATTTGTTTCCTTATGACAACAACATATTGTATCATACAAAAGCAGATTCACTTTACTAAGGTGATGTTTTTATAGATTTCCATTTTGTATATGTTGAAATATACACAGTTTCAGGCTTTCACTTCAGCATGAACCCTTTTGCTCCCTGTCCTGCATTAAAGATGCCCTTTTTGACTTAAATTGCCCTGTCCACTTCAAAAGTTGTAGAGACCACTGCATCTAATGGTTACATTTTTCAGTACTGATTTTAACTCTTTTAGTGCCAAATTTTGGACTGAGCCAACAGCTTTTCGTGGTGTGCATTGGGCGCATTATGCCCAATGCACGTCTAGAAAAGCTGTTGACCTGGGATATTTTCACTAGAACTAGAAGCATGCTGGTACTTAAATGAAAGTTTTTTTTACCAGGAATACAAATCTGGGATCCTAATGATAATTCAGACTAGTTTGACTGTAGTAGATAGACTTTAGACGTGATTTACACTGAAAGAGTTAAGTAGTCATGGCAACAGCATCCACACATGGTTTCAGTTGCATGGCACCATGAATAGATGTACAACATCAGTGTGGTTCATAATAGTAAGAACTATGGACCTGAGTTTTCACATGTTAACATGAGTGGTAAAGCAGTCAATGCTGTTAAAGTCTGCCATTGTGGCATTCAACAAAACTGATAGGAAACCCCATTAATGATGTCAAAAGAAACAAAGTAGTAACTGTTCCCAAGCTGGTAGAAGATGAAACTGACATCAGTCCCTATAAACACAGTGTATAGGTGAGTGAACAGACACTCAGTTGTGTTGATTCTCACAACCTTTAGGAGACACCTGCTATATTCTCAGTTAGCTTGAATTGTTTGCAACTTATCATCTGTGCATTTTCCAACAACCTTGAATACCTCACCTGGGACAGATTTGAGAAAGCCATCAGTAGTACATGTAGCTTATGTGTGGAGATTTACTCATCCTTGGTAACATAATTGTTTATTAGCAGCAATTTATCTTCACATTTGCAACAAATATATCTGTGCCACAGTCAACTTGTTTCCACAAGGTGTTTTTCTGTGCATTAACTCTTTCAGTGCCAATTACATCTTAAGTTGATCTACTTCAAACTAGTCTGAGTTAACATTAGGATCCCAGATTTGTATTCCTCTTAAAAAGACCTTTCATTCAAGTACCAGTATGCCTATAGTTCCAGAGAAAATACCCCAGGTCAACAGCTTTTCTTGGTACACATTGGGTGCATTGCACCCTGCACCCAATGTGCGCCAGCAAAAACTGTTGACTCATTCCAAAATTTGGCACTGAAAGGGTTAAGTGTATATCTATTTACTTCTCACCAAGCAGCCAGAGCTTTGGGTTGCTTGCATGCTAATTTAGTCAAACAGATATTAATATAATGCCTGACATTTTGTACTCCTGAAGAATAATGATATGAATGCTGTATGTTAACCATGACAATGGTGCAAGTCTTCATCCTTTTTGTTTATTCTATTTTTTAAAATGCCTTACTTGATCATCTGGACTAAAGGTTTTGTGAAGAAAATACGTATAAAAAAAAAGGTATAGACCCATATCTTTTACATGGTTGCAAAACAGGCCAAGCATATATTAATCACTCTACATGGCACAGATGGTGGCACATACTTTCCTACCTACTTGCTTGGTAGAGGAAACCAAAGACTCTGAGAAAACCACCGTGCACAGTCAGAGTGGCAGGAACTCTGTCCAGTTGCTTCCTAGGCCGTGAATAGAACCCAGGCCACAGAGGTGAAAGGCGAGCATGAATCTTGCACTGATACCTGCATGAGTCCAGAGTTTTATGCTGAAAGTCCTCGGGTTTGCTCATCATTGTGTGATGATCATATCAGTGAGACTTGGTGCTCTTATACTGATACTATGGGACTGCAGCGTCCCCTGCTTATATTGTTATGTGAATCAACCCTATCCAAAACCAGTGGAAATTAGGTGGAGTTCCAGCAGAAATTAGGCATGTAATTTCGGCATAGATATGGCCTGGTTTCAGTGGAGTGCCTACACTCTGCTAATTTTTTGGCCTAATTTCAGCAGAATGCTTTAACTCTGCCTGTTTTTAAGCCCAATTTCAGCACAGATTAGGCCTAGGTTAGGCATGTATTCAACACAATTTGTGTGGGCCAAAAATGGATGTTAGGCTGAGTATCCACTGGCATGTAGGTAGACATCCAGCATACTTTGGATATATACCAGCCTAGCTTAGGCAGGCTTCATGCAGAAATTTGGCTGACCTCTCCATAGAGATTAGGCAGACTTTTCACAAAATTTCATTGGACTCTTAATCTAGGTAGCATTTAGGCAGAATTTTCAGCGTAGATTAGGCATGGTTGCAGCCCAGATTATGCAGCATTCCAACCTAGATTATGCAGACCATCAGCGGAGATTAGACAGGGATACAGCAGAAAGTATGTTGACTTCCCAGTGGAACTAAGGCAGACCTATGGCAGAGATTAGGCAGTGTTAAAGCATAGATTATGCAAGATTCCAGTCTTGGTTATGCGGATTTCCAGCACTGTTCAGGCAGGTTTACAGCATATATTATGTAGACTTCCCAGTGGACTTAAGGCAGACTTTCAGCAGAGATCAGGCAGAGATTAGGCAGGGTGTCATCCTAGCTTTATGCAGGGTTCCAGCCTAGATTATGCGGACTTCTAGTGGAGATTAGGCAAGTCTACATCAGTAATTACGCAGACATCCTGGTGGAGTTCAGTAGATTTCTTGTGGAGATTAGATGGACATTCCAGCAGAGATTAGGCACATTTTCCTGCACAGGCTATGGAGATAGCAGTCCTGCATAGCCTGTGCCGGTTATGGGGATGGCAGTCCTGCATAGCCTGTGCAGGTTATGGGGATGGCAGTCCTGCATAGCCTGTGCTGGCTATGGGGATGGCAGTCCCGTATAGCCTGTGCCGGCTATGGGGATGGCAGTCCTGTATAACCTGTGCAGGTTATGGGGATGGCAGTCCTTTGTATACTTGCCATGGTCAGTATGGTTTATCAGTCTTTAACCCTCTGGGCCCTAAGAGCCGATATATGGGTCTAAATACATTGAGTTACAAAATGCTTAGTGTCCAGAGGGCTAAAGTGTGAAATTTAACCAAAGTTTGAAGCACTCAAAATTCCAAGACAAGCATTTTTCAATATGTCTGCTTCCCTCCAATTTTCACTGTATTGTGTTTCTATTGTCAGCAGTCTGGTAAGGGCTAGAATCACAGCCTAACTTCGGTGTTCCACTGGAGCACCCTATATTTTCTAGCAGACTTTATGCAGAGATGAAGCACAGATCAGACCTAAGGCTTAAAGTCCATTGAAATCCCAGTCATTCCACTGGATTTCTGCACATATATTTTCCAGAGATAAAACCTGATGCTGAAATACTGCAGGAGTTTCAGCCCTAGTGAGGCATTCTGTTGGATTTCTAGCTGTCTGCCAGTAGAACTTATGCAGATATATTGGGACTAGCTGGTAACCACGCTTAAAGTCTGTTGAGATCCCAGCCTATATTAGGTATTCCGCTGGACGTCCACTTTATACATACCAGCCAAAACTAGGCACTCAATTGAACTGTGCCTATTTTCTTGAAGCAAATACGTGGACTGGTTCAGCGGACATTATGCATTCTGCCAAATGTCTACCAGAAGTCCATCATAGATTAGGCAGAAATTTAGGGAACATTAGGTGTTCAGCTGAAAATGGTGTCTAGTAGTAGGTGGAAAATAAGCCTACATTAGGTGTTTCTGCTAAATATGCGCTGGAGTTTCAGCCTATATTAGGCCTAGACCCAGCCATCATTCAGCGTCCGCTGGAATCTTAATAGAGTTTATGTAGAGTTTCAGCCTAGGCTGGATTTTGGTAACAGAAGGCTCTCATATCCCATCAAAACATCCTCTTTACTTTCAATTGGGGTTGCTGACAAAAACTTTAAGCTGTATAAGCGTGTCCATTGCAATGATTCTTTTTATTCTATTTTATTATGCCACAGTCACAGCCATGTGTAAGCTCAGTGACTTAATGTTTGAAGAAGGAGCAGGGTTAAATGTGCATAATGGTATTACACTATGGAAGACTGCACACAAATCTTTATTGATGACATAATTATATAATATGAACATGAAATCTAATGAATTAATACTTATATAGTGGAAGTCTACACCAGGTGTCAGAATGTCTTTATAGATGATGTTGGTTTTATCAGATACATACTTTTATACTCAAAACACAATGCAATGACCTTCCATACACAGATCAAGGATATCATTTGCATCATATCATTTCCCTAATTCAATTCATGCCAACCAAGATCAAAAGATATGGAGACCCGTGAGCATATTTTCTTGCTTGATTTATTGCTTGATTTCTTATAACTTGTTGTGATATTTGATCTTGTCTCATTCCATGCAGCTGATAAAAAAAATGTCCTTAATACTTGCACTGAAAAACAGGAATGATAAATTATAAGCAAAATGGCCAGTTCTTCAGTTGAGTTCAACCTTCAGGGCAATTAAATAAACATTTAAAAACAAAACAGACAAAAAGGACAAATTGTAAATGTATTTGTATGTTAGAATATCAGGATTAGGAGAAATTTGACTGCTGGCAAACTGCTCTTAATTGAATTAAATGAATGAATTTAGAAATTTAATTGTAAATACATATAGATATAATTAGAACATGAAAATTTCAAATGTCCAGCAACACTTCCAGTAATCATCATCAATTGAAAGCTGCCAAGTTCTGTACACTGAATATTTGTTTCTGTCACTGTCTTCCTATATATCTAAATATAGAAACATTGAAGAATGTATGTATGTATGCATGCATGTACATGTATCTTCAAAAGATTTTTAAAGGACTTATCAGAATGAAAAACATAATGCATGGGTCTTTAGCAGATAGCTATCAGAACATGTTTTGAAGCTCAGAATATCTACATATATGTCAATATGCAAGACCTGTAAAAATGATAGGGACATGTATATATACTGGATGTCTCATGTATATGTAGAAGAATGTAAAATATGAAGTATAAAATTTAAATATTATTTGTGATACAAGCCCCCAGATTCAATATGTATTCATATTCAGCTAGAAAGGGTATATACTGGTTGAGGGGTAAGTCAAATCATTCTTATCCGAACTTGTACTATACATACAAATCTAGCAATTATGTTTTGTTTGGCATGTATTCTTTATTCATATTGAAGCTCTGCACTTATAAGCAAAGCTTCACTTATTTAGCTAAAGCATCGTGTGACGTGTTCATATATTTTTTTTCATTATTATGTGGGTTGTCTTTGCTGAATATTTGACTTTGACAAAGAGTTGCTACTCAGAGAGACATGTATGGGTACAGGCTCCGAAACATGTTCTGATTGGTTACCCACTGGAAACTCTTTATTTTATTTTAGCTATGCAGCCTATGTCAAAATTATACAGGAGAACGTGTGCTATATGGACAATATTTATATAGGTTAGACAGCGACAGGTTAGCTTGTGGAGTGTGAAGAGTTCGGACTGCGGGATAGGGTAATCACTACCAGGAAGTGGTTCTGGACGAAAAGACACAAATAGAATATTAGATTGAGCTCCTTTGTGAGTTGTTTAAGCTGAAACACAAGCATTGTATTTGTGTGCCTAGAGTCAGATGCATTCAGGTATATTCTTTAGTGGTTCTATTATAGGAATTGGAATTAAAATATACTGAGTTATCAAGTTCTCTTTTGTTTGTCAGATGTTAGAAATATGTTACGATCTGTGCATTTTGAGAAATGAGCTTCAAATAGACTACAATAAATTGAATCATATGGATGGACAAAGAAATCCAATTGTTGAAATTATATGCAGGTATGAAGGCCAGTAAACTACAAATATACTTTGAATAATGAAAATAAACACCAGAAAGAGAGTATTCCTTGTTTTAAACCCCACAGTGCTGTGACAATATGTAGTGCCATCTACATTATACTACTAGTCTGGATGTTTATTGACCAGCTAGACACCTCAACTGAGCTGCTCACAGGAATGGGTGGTAATTAAGCCTGAGTATCTAGCCAATGAATAATTGGATGGAGTCCATAAGGGCCACTTTTTATGCTGCACTGTTATATTCCAGTTTTGATATCTGTCAGTCTGGTAGACTGTTGGCTAAGGTCATGATGCCTGCACATGTTGCAGCTGGTTGTGAATTTATCTCCTTTCCTTCCTTTCTTCCTTCCTTCCTTCCTTCCTTCCTTCCTTCCTTCCTTCCTCCCTCCCTCCCTCCCTCCCTCCCTTCCGTCCTTCCTGCCTAGACATGGTGGAACACCCAATTGCGTTTTTTTGCCTAAAGTAAGCTACTGGGTATTACCAAGTTACATCATCATGATCATTCATTGCCATTGAAGTCTTGTGTAGTATACACGTGTGATCTTTGGAGTGCCACAAGGAATGATTAAATTGCACTGTCAGTAATGGGGTATTGCGTATGTCATATGAGTCCAAATTAAGGATAAATTTATTTTGGCATCCAATACCATTGTCATTGTTTTGAAAAGTTTTTTTTTTTTTTCAGCAGATTGTCCCTCATTATTGTAATCATTTCCACATACAAATATTAATTGATATGTTGTAGCTCCTCTACTTTTTCTAATAACATAAATGACAGAGAAGCTAATCAGACGACAAACGAGAATGATCAATCCAGCTTATAATGATGCAAAGCAGAGCTGCTGATATTAAAGTACAGTAGTACAGTGAAAACTCATTATAATGACACCATCTGTTCCCAAGAAAATTTGTCGGATATCTAAATATGTCAGATAAACAAGTCAAATGATAAAAAAATGACCTAAGTCCCTCCAAATTTGTGTCATTATGTTGAATATGTAGGGTATTTGAGTGTCGTTATAATGAGATTTCACTGTACATCCTTTCATAGAGTACTCCAATGAGAGACAACCTTTCTTAAAATCACATGTATCATGTCCCAATTGCAAGTATTATATTTTCCATGCAATTTTTCCTGTATAGAGGCACCACCTGCTCTATGTAACCTGCCCGAGTGGTGTTCTGGGAATTAAAGGAAGGCTCATTTTACTGTGCAGATTTGTTGTCACGGCTTTGCATATTTCTTGTGCAATAATATTGTTATAGTTGCTTTTTCTAGTAAATGTAAGCTGAGCTGGTAGCCATTGGTCTAAAAGAAGAGCAGCTGGTTCACAAAGAAATAAGCAATGTTAAACAGAATAAGCAATGTTAAAAGGAATAAGCAATGTTAAAAGGAATAAGCAGTGTTAAAAGTAATAAAGAGTGTTAAAGCTAATGCATCATGAGCTGGGAGAAAAGGCTGGCAATGTTGAAGTCAGTGAGACAAACTTGTCTCACACATGGTGCACTTTCAGTTGCACTTTGTGTGTATATATGTTATGACTGAATTAAAGAATTTTTCAAGGCCTAACTTTAAGGCAGGGCAAAACAATTAATTATAATAATAAAACTTGTTCTGTTTGTAGCTTTGAAGGCAGCCATGCTTATTCAGAAATGGTATCGGCGCTACCAAGCACGACTAGAAGCCCGGCGCAGATGTACCTGGAGTATATTTCAGTCAATAGAATATGCTGGAGAACAGGACCAGCTCAAAGTGAGTCTCACTTTACAGCATCATTATACATGTAAGATCCCAATCCACACAGTGACACTGTATGACTGGGTCACAATGCCTATTCTACATGCATGCTTGTGCCCTTAACTCATTCCATACCAGTCCCTGATTTTTCCCTATATTTACCTAGATTTAAGAAGACAATTGCATATTTGAATTCGTCATGAAAAGAGCTTTCGTTCAAGTACCAACATGCTTATAATCTTAAGTCAGTGGTTCTGGCACTGACCAAGGCCTCTGACTATATAGTGTGGAATGAGTTAAATTTTACTATAGGTATCTAAACAACCAACTTCCTCTCTACTTTAACAGCATGTTCTGGACTCAAACTGCCACACACTTGCATAACACCAGATACAGAGATGTTCCTCAATCAGATATCCCTGTCAGAAGTTCCAAAAAAAAACTAAATACATTTCTACGGCCCTAATTTGATAAAAGCAACTTCTTCAAATATAACAAAGTCTCTACTCACTCTTATACTGGATTTTCAAAGTATGTAACATTGCAGTTTGCTATATGTAACAGAAATTAATCGAAAGTTTGATATTGCACATTTTCTATTTCATTTATGTTTTTGGTATTTTTTCAGTCCCACCATGACCTGAATTACTGTGTTCCCCCAGTCCCAGATAACCAGTGTTTATATTATACAACCAGGTGTTAATGTTGTGATCCTATGTTTTCTAGGTAGCTCCAGTGATAGCGGAATTATATATTCCTTACTTGGAGTTATCCTGACTGTATATATATTTAAATGTTGTTTTGTGTACTGTAACTACTGTTTGTCAATGTATTTTTATGTAACTCTGATAACATTCTGTCTGATATGTTCTATGTCATACAGTTGTCAAATAAAGCCATTTGAGTCCTTGAGTCCGAGTCCATTTTAAGTCTATGCTCTATATTTAGATATAATATTGATAGCTATTTCATTTTTGGACTCCCAAGATGGAGATCTCTTAGTATCCAACATAGATCCACAATGACTGGAATCATTGTTGATTGTGACCCAGGGCCACTGCTACATGGCAGCTGGAGTATGACAAGGCTCTACTCTGACCCAAACGGATGTTCACTGAACATAGTGTAGGACCTTTTGGTGCAGGTACATGTATGCTGAAGAATGATAATCTGAACATGAGAAAAATTAATTGGAATGTCTGAGGACAATTAAATCACTGTTCATTCTATGTTGAGGTTGCGTGATTCTGGATATATTTATACAGTTGTAAAAGCAGTCTACTGCAAACTATTTTAACTTACATCTACATGACATTTAAGCAAATCAAACTACGAGTACCTAGCTATCATTTTTACCTCAGCTGACTTGTCTGTCAGCTGAGATTTTGTGAATGTCCGTCTTCCGTCCGTCCGTCGTCCGTCCGTCGTCCGACTGTCCACAATTCACATTTTTGACTTCTTCTCAAAAACCGTCAGCCAGATCCACTTCAAACTTAGTGGATATGTGCCTTGGGTGGGTCTCTACCAAGTTTGTTGAAATTGTCACGGTCCAGTGATTTTTGGATTTTTAATGAATTTTTTTGTTCTTTTTGGGGGCAAATCTTAAAAGTTCTTCTTCGGAGAAACCGCTCACCCAATTGCTATGATATCATACAGAAACACTCCCTGGGACACGTAGTTCTTAATTTGTTTACCAGGTGGTGCTGCAATTTTTTTCTAATTTTTTATGAGTTTTTGTGTTTTATAGCTATTTTCGATTTCTTCTCCAGAACCGTCACTCAGGTTAAGCTGAAACATGGTGGATATGTTCCTTGTAGAAGGGTCAAACAAAGTTGTTCACTACGTGGGAATGCTGGTGATTCCTGATTTTTAACATTTTTTTCAATTCGGGTACTTAGCAGTCAATGCAGCTTTCCTATTGATTACTATGGAAGTCAATGGGCAATCTAATGCTAATTCACATTTTGGACTTTTCTCCAAAACCGTCATCCAGATTAACTTCAAACTTGGTGGCAATGTACTTTGGGTGGGTTTCTACCAGTTTTGTTCAAATGTTCATGCTCCAGTGATTTTGGATTTTTTTAAAAAAATTTTTTGTTCTTTTTTTTTTGGACAAATCTTAAAAAATCTTCTTCTCCGAAATCGCTCACCCAATTGTTTTGATATCACACAGGAAGACACCTAGGGATTCCTTGTTGTTAATTTGTTCACCAGGTGGCGCTGCAGTTTTTTTGCTAATTTTCTATGAATTTTTGTGTGGTATAACTATTTTCAACTTCTTCTCCAGAACCGTCACTCAGATAAAGCTTACACATGGTGGATATGTTCCTTATGGAAGGGTCAAACAAAGTTGTTCACTATGTGGGAATGCTGCGGATTGCTAATTTTTAATGATTTTTTCAATTCGGCTCCTTTGCGGTTAATGCACCTTTCCTATTGATTACCAGGCATTCTAATGCTAATTTACATTTTTAACTTCTTCTCCAAAACCGTCATCCAGATTTACTTCAAACTTGGTGGGGATGTACCTTGGGTGGGTGTCTACCAGGTTTGTTCCAATGGTCAAGTTCCAATGAATTTTGGATTTTTTTATGATTTTTTTTTTTCAAAAATCTCTACAAAAGTTTTAATAGGAAAATTTAACATTGGAATTTCTTGTAATGGTCATAACTTAAATAATATTGGCCAGATTTACTTCAAACTTGGTGGGGATGTGCCTTGGGTGGATGTGTACCAAGTTTGTTCAAATGGTCACGCTCTATTGATTTTTGGATTTTTTATGAATATTTTTTAGTTCTTTTTTGGGGCAAACCTTCAAAATTCTTCTCCTCTGAAACCGCTCACCCAATTGCTTTGATATCGTACATAGACACTCCTGGGGACACCTAGTTCCCTATTTGTTCACCAGGTGGCGCTGCAATTTTTTTATGATTTTTTTTTTGTATGGTTTTGCTATTTTTGACTTGTTCTCAGAACTGTCCCTCAGATTAAGCTGAAATGTGATGGATATGCTTTTGTGGAAGGGTCAAACAGCTGTTTACTAGGTGGCACTGCTTTGGATTCCTGATTTTTAAGGATTTTCAATTCGGGTACTTATCGTTCAATGCAGCTTTTCTATTGATTACTATGTAAGTCAATGGGCATTCTAGTGCTAATTCACAGGACAACTGACACGAAATTTACTGTTTACGTGATAACTTGAGATCTGTTTTGAGTTAGCTACACATGTTGATTATTCTGTATGAAGGTCATGCTGAGACAGTACATGAATGACCTTGACCTCGTTTGTGGGGTCACAGTGCAACATACATGAATTTTACTCTTCATTATAACTTGAGAACTACTTGAACTTTGATGTTGCACATGTAAGTGTTCTTCTATAAAGGTCAGACTTACTCAGAACATGGTGTCCTTGATCCTTTCCCAAGTTCATAGAGCTGCAAGTGTGATGAATGTCAAGATCAGCTGAGGCATGGGCTGTTCACACAGCCCTCTTGTTTCTTTTCGTTTTATAATTTGCAAGTCCATCTAACATTAATAGGAATAAGAAGCAACACACCGTATGTGAAAGTATGTAGCATAGTGAAATATTTTTCTTCCTGGAAAATTTGCCAGCTTCAAACACTTGTAGAGCTAATAAATGTTTAACTGGTTCCACAACAAAGATTTTACCAGTCTGTATGCAACATGCAGGTAGAGGCAAGTCACAGTGTTCAGGAGGTTTAGAAAATTTTTTATGGTATAGTGGAGCTTCCGTGTATGTATGTATTTTCAGGCAAGTTGAAACATGATTTGAAAATGAGCAAAAAATTTTTGTGTACAGTGGTCCCTGTCACCAGAGACCGCCCCTACAGGGACAAAAAAGTGGTCTTATGAGACAGGTGGTCTTTCATGACAGGGTAAATTAACATGGGAAGTATAGGACTTGGGAATCTTAAAAGCAGTCTCTCATGAGAGGGTGGTCTCTCACGACAGGGGTCTCTCGTGACAGGGACTACTTACTGTATCAAGATGGGAGTTTCTTGGTATTTCAGTTGGTAATTTTTGTCATTAAGACTTGAATAGATCCATGCTGAAGGGACGCGACACAAAAATATTTTAAGAGTGTGAAAACATCTTCCGTCCTCTACACCAAACCAAGCTGTGCCTTTGAAGTTTGATAATTATATTATTCATGTGATGGAAGTCATGATATATATCTCCAATAGCCCCATATAATTGCTTGGAAATATTGCACAGAACATCAAAGTGTGAAAATTACTTGAAGTGAGAAAAAAATTCTATGTTCTTTTTGTTTCACAAAGATAGACAGGCAGCACGTAAGTGTATGCCTTTTCTGCCTTGTCCCTGCCACACTCAATAAGGCTCGCAGACCCATAGAATCTTCATAAGTGCTAAATACAAGTGGGCCTTGGAAATCAATGGTGGATTCATCATCAAGTGTCTGATCTTTCTAGATAGCACATATATGGATGAAGTATTTATGTTGCTAGAAGTCTGGGACCAGAAATTGGTTTCAGTTGCTTTGAGGTTTAGTTGTCTTCAAGCACAGTATAAAAGGTTCAAGTTTCAGAAAAGAGCACAAATGTTCATATTACTTTTAGCCATATCCTTATTTCTTTATGACATGCTGAGTGTGCTGTTCTTTGCTTGAAAAAAGTATAATCTAAAGAATACATTTAAGTAGCTAGTGGGATTAAAGTGGCTGAACTATTTACAAATGATATTGTCACGTACAGTTATGCTCGCGTTCAAGTTAACAAACGCCAAACGCACCGTTTCCCAAACGTTTCCCAAACACTTTCAGTGAAAGTCAAACGTTTTGCAAACGCGTAGCAAACACTTTGCAAACACTTTCCAAATGCTTTACAAACACTTTGCCAAACGCTTTCAAACACTTTTTCAAACACTTTGCCGAACGCGTTTGGTGAAAGCCGAACGTTTTCAAACACTTTTCCAAACGCTTTCAAACACTTTACACTTTGCGCTTTCAAGCTGTTTTGATAAATATGAATATGTAATGTTTTTATAGCAAAATAAAAAGATGAATTACAGAGTCGACTTCAATTTTCCCTATACAGTTCATAGGTTTTTCTCTGCGAAGGATCTGTGAATCAAATTAAGCTAATTGGGACCAGTGTAAGCTACAGTAACTAATGGGTTCTTCATACCTGAGTGCTGGATACGAATTGAATCAATACAATTCGAATTGGAAGAACAAAATATGTCCCGTAGGTCACGGGTAAGTGGCAACTGGGTCGGCAATTGATATTTTGAAACATGCCACATATAGTATCACCTAAATATGTTGCTCGATAACCAGTTTGTGTTGTTTTTAAAATTTCGGAATTTCAGTCAATTCATTTTGAATTTAGGTATGAGCAGCCCATAAGTTATTTGATTGTTTGGTGGGGACATAAAATTAACACTTTGCTGTCTGAGTCCACATATTTGCGGACTCGCACAGATGATATACTATCAATAGATTTCATATTTGAATTCCTCATCAAAAGACATTTCCAACGAATACCAACGTCATATCTGCCATTAGCGACTAGTCAACAGCTTTTATCGGCGCGCTCTGGGCGCCTGCGCCCAGAGCAGGCCGAGGAAAGCTGTTGACGCAGACTAGAAAGTGTTAAAGCCTGAGATATACTGGCTTCAAGGGCGGATCCAGAATTTTTCTGGGGGGGGGGGCGGGGTCAGCGACTAGAATGTGAGTGCCGACGGCACGAAGCTTTTTTAGGGGGGGGGGCTCCCCCAGAAAATGATCAAAAATAGATGCTCTCATATGCGTTTTCCTGGGATTTGCCACTCCATTTTCATACGGACTATTTGGATTTTCAGGGATGCAAACTTCACTAATCTGGGCTCCACAAATCCAATTCCGCTTTATATCTGATTCAAATTAACATGAAATGAAGAAAAGAAAAAATGAGTCAGTGACAAATAATTCCTGGAAATATGTATTTGTCACCTTTACCTGCTAATATTTATATTGCTACTGGTAATCAACAATATTATGACATGGTCATACCTAATTAAGGAAGAAAATAAGTATAGGTAGAAGAAAACAAATAATATGCCTACATTAACAGGTTTAACACTTCATTTATTATAAAGTTACAGATCTTCAGTAGCAAGTATACCCAGTCGCTATCATACTTTTTCTGAAAGTGAAGTTCTTGAAAAAAGGCTAACTTTTAAAATTTCGAACGGAAATACAGAAGCAGTTCAATTTAAGCATTGTTTGGCTTACTAAGCCAAGCAATAGAATTAGCTCCAGTGGAGTAAGCCAGGCGATACTCCATTGGTCCTTGGAGTAATTATATATATTTTAATTGAAAATTAGGAACTATTTCGGAGTAAATTTATAGGCAATATCACGATCAGCATGATATTGCCTATGGATTTACTCCAAAACAGATTTTGAAAGATGAAGTATTCATTACATCTTAAATGAAAAATTAAGTCTTTAATTAATTTTAGTTGAATTAGACACTTGGGTAAACGTATTTGGATCGTGTTTTATATAAATATATACAACCTATGATGCTGGATAAGTGCACATTTACATGTAGGTACATTATATATTGCTGGACCTGTTGAAAATACGTTTGGAGATTTTTCATCATTTAAATGGAAGTGTTTGAAATGCATAGTATTTGAATGCGTTTGTGAAAGTGTTTGGAATCGTTCGGGTAATTGTTCAACGCGTTTGGAGAAGTGTTTGGTAGGTTTGTGAAAGTGTTCGAACGTTTTGTAAAAGTGTTTGAGATTTTTCCCAAACGCTTTCCAAACGCTTTCCAAACCCATTCCAAACACTTTTCAAACACATTCCAAATGTTTCCATACACAAGCCAAACACCAGCAAAACGCGAAAAAAGCGGCTGTTAACTTTTAGCCGGGCATAACTGGACATGACATTAAGACTGAAGATGTATGAGTCATGGTTCATCATTGTCTTTAGTAAATGTTTCATGTCAATGGCATGCTTATTAATTTTCTTTATCCCTCAAAAGAAGGAAGGTATGGACATCTTAGTATAATGATGTGTGTTTTAGATTCATTTCCTCATATAAACATGAAAACGATCCATGATTCATAAAACAACTCTGTTAGATATGTAAAGAAAGTTATTGAATATACACATTTTCAACATTTTGCTGGTATAGTTATGCAACAGTTACCCCAAATAGCAGTATGAGACCATTACATGCCAGTATCATGGTCTTAATTTCATTCTGAGTCAAAAACTGCCCAAATCATGACAATGCATCAACATGAACATCCCTAGATATAGCAGCAAGACTTGAATATCCACCAAGCTATACATTATTCATTGAATATCTGAAGAAGATATTAAGATGTCACACTGCCAACATAAAATAATGACTATCATGAGAAAAAAGAAGTGGAAAATAGTTTTCAAGACTGCTATAGAAACTGCACTGAAAATCTGAGCAAACAAGAACCATCCATGATCAAAGTCCATCAGCCATCAAACAGGGAAAGTCAAAACAAGAACTTCAAGGTAAACACACCAACAGTTAAGTACCATTTTTTATCAGTTAATGAATATGAAATGCAGTATGACAGAAACACCTCTGTCCTGACTTGCGACAGGTACCAACCCAACTGAAGTTAGTAGTGTTTTAAACTGATTTAATGCTAGCAACTCAACTTAAAGAAATATCTTGCCTCACACATGCATTGTATAAAATATCAGCTACAATTGTTAGGTTCACATATTAGGTACAACATTTATATAACAGTTCAAATCCACTTGATATCTATTCAATAAATTTTTAAAAGAAGTGTTGTTTGGCATGAAAAGATTCAAGATTCTTGCATTGATGGGACTATAATACAGGTATACACTGTATTTATGAAAAGAATTAAGTGCAGAGATATTTGGCTTTGAACAGAATTGAAGTCATGAACTCTACTCTAATTTACGTTTGCATGCAAATACAGCAAACCTTTCCAGGGCAGTCGTAAAAAATCGTAAACATCAGGTCGTCAAGGGAGGAACTGGACCACTTTTAAAAATTTGTTAATCATACGTGCAGTTTTAATATTTATCTACTTGCATAAACCATCTTTATATAAGGAGCAGCTTTCCATGCAGCAGGTATAGCATTAACATTATGGTTTCCCCTCAAAAATGGAGATCGCCTATCTGTGGGGTGACCTTATGGAGGTACATGTATGAGGTACATGCAATTATTGTACACTCTATCTAGCTTTTAAGTCATTCAAGATATTTGTTGTGCTGCAGTCAATGTTTAATGACCTGAAGAAAATCCTGATGTCTGAACTCACTCTCCAGCCATGTACGATTGTGTTTATTCTATGTTTAATTGGGTATTCATCACAAAAATAGGCCCTAGGCCTACTTCCCATGCCAACCTTTGGTGTACTCAGTTTGTTTAGGATTGTCGTGGTTAGTCCACGTCACAGGTGACCAATAATCAGACATCACTCGCGCACATTTGATTTTGTCTAAATGTCATGTCACTGATACAGGTGCGTCACAATTTACTTGGAACAATGTTTCAGTCATGTGATCTACAGTGAGTTCCTACTTTTGGATTTCACTGTAGAAAATGATAATTCACCTTCAAACATAGAATAAATTAAAATAAAGGCAATAAAATGAAGATCTTCTTTTTCACTTTTAAATGATTTTGACTGTCAGGTATTTATAGAACCTGCCAAGATGAATCAAGTCTATGTCTAGACTGTTAGTTGCATTATTTTGCTCCATGCTGTCAGCCCACATTGACAGTGGAAGACACCTTTAATGTTGCCTCCAAACTATCCACCCAATCAGAGTCTCTTGTGCAGTGGCTAAAAATTGTTACAAATAAACATAAATTCAAAATTTACTTGATCAACTGATAAGGCTGTCACATATCCTCATCCAGTCATAATTCCATTCTCACCAGCCTGCCAGTCAGGCTACAATTGTATTTATGAGCCATAGTGACTGGTGAATTCAACTATGTGAAAGCTTGAACTTAAATTCATCTCTGGGGTAAGTATTTGATATGTACACATACGACAAGTGACAAGTGCAATATGGGATACGAGTAATGTACAGGCATCTGTGAAGCCACCTACAAATATCTTACTAGGGAAATAATAGTTGTCCAGAAGCTAGGTCATCCAGGGGCAAAGCCTTGAAGAAGCTGTGTGAACACTGCTCACCGGGGTCACCTGAACTGGTTTGGGGACTCCATGCATTTAGATATGTTGAAGATTCCATGTGTGGGCAGCTTGATCAAATGACAAATAGCCTGAATGCCACAAACAGGCATATGTACATTGATACGTTTATCTTTCATTAACTTTGTCACATGAGAATATAATATCATCTACAGTTAAGCCCGTCTCAAACTTAACAGCCAAATGCATTTTTTGTGTTGCAAGATGTTGTACTGGGGTTTGTAAAGGTTGACAAAGGGTTTGTAAAAGGTTGACAAAGGGTTTCAAATGGTTGGAAACCATTTCAATATTTAAATCAATAAGGTTGAGAAAGTGTATGAAATGGTTGTTAGCTATTAGAGAACTTAATTAAGTTTAAAAGTGTTGAAAAAGGTTTTAATGCAATAAGAGGAAATGGTTTGGAAAGTGTTAGAAATGGGTTTGAAAAAGGTTTGCTTTCATTCAAATGGTTGGGAAAAGGCTGCAAAAGGTTGATACATTTGGTGACTGTTACATTTAATGCAGGCTTAACTGTAAATACATGTAGATCATTACAGATGCTTAATTGAATAAAGTGTGATTACTATATCATGTAATTTCTGGAAAAGTTAAAAAGTTGTTTGATTTTGGCCACCAAATATAACCAGTAAAAAGTAACAAGTACAGGATATGTCACAGACTTCTCATGCCAAGATGTTTGCCAATACCCAGGATCACAATGATGCCACACCAATAGGTGTACTGACTAGCTATAGGCTTATATGATAAGCTCAGAAACCTATGGGCGTAAACTTCAACGATTTTGTACATTAGAAGAATAATCCTTTCATGTTTTGGTGAAAACCATTTGAAAAATCCCATGAAATTTTGAAGATAGTTCAAGGATTTTGGTCACAAATTATCACCTTCTATACTGGATCAAATCCAGAACTTACCAAATGGGTCAAAATATTCATTTAAAGTATTTTATATATTTATAAGAAACTTCATTTTGCTGATTTTGTCACTATTACATTTTGCAGGTACAATATATGGCAGTCCACTATATGCAAATGCTTTTAGCTCAATTCTGCCATGTTTTTGCAGCTAATGGTCTAAAATGTTCAGTATATAAAGTGCAAAGAATCTTTTATTTTGATATACACCTTTTAATAAAGACATAAAGAAGTTCTGGATAAAGGAAAAAGAAATATAAAAATGTATACGTGTAGCTGCAATATTAATCTGAACATTAATATTGCAGCTGGGTGTATACACTCTTATATTTCTTTTTCCTGTCTCTCACTTTTTATTTGGTGCTTCTTGGGTAGAGTGAGATGTATGTAGGTTTGTGTTTTGTATGTGGACTCTGTCTGAAATAAACGATATTCATTCATTTTAAGCCTTTGAGTCACTTACTCATCTAACTCATTGTTACACTCTTACTTAATTTGTATTTACACATCACACTAAGGTAATCAGTTTATGATTTTGAACTTTCAGTTGTACAACTTCTTCAATGACATGATCACGCACCTGCAGGTGAACCCTGATACTTCCAAGCCTGCCATAGCCTCAGCCCTGACAGCATCACAAAGAGGTAAGTCAATGCTTTGTGGAGAACCAGTATGCTCCATAAAAGCAGCTATATCTAATATTCTGTAACTTGACCTGACATGCTTACTTCTTTGGATAATGTTCCATTGAATCACAAAAAAATAGCTGAAGGCTGATTGATTGGAGTATATGCAAAGCTTGTAACCTTCCACCATTATTGCTTTCAGTCCAAAGTATGGTTATAAAAAATCTGTATTTGTGACTTGAAGGACATATTCATCCTCTGGCTGTTAAGCTGTCATAAAATTGATTAACCCTGCACACACTTTTGTTGCTGTAGTCTTTCTTAACCAACTGAGTCTGGCTTCCATAAAGCAGTTCTGTATAATTTTTATTATAAACAGGCATCTGAAATTTAATTCTTACCTACACATGCTGGCTTGCATGTGATGCATATGAAAATCAGGGGCATTCAATGAGCAGAATCTTTGAAATTTAAAGGTCTTAGTTTGGTATACTTTTTCCTGACTTGCATGTCAATCAGCAAGAGCTGGTATCAAGCATGTTTTAGGTAGACATTGACTTTATAATTGTTTTAGCTATTAGTTACCTGAATATGTTTAGCATAGTTTAAAGCAGGGGGCTAAATTTTTGGTTGCATATTTGCTGATACAGTGAAACCTCATTATAACGACACTCAGATATCCGACAATATAACGACGCAAGTTTTCATGGCAAAAAGTTCATTTTCTTTGTTATTTGATTCATTTATCTGACATATTCACTTATCTGACACTTTTTTCGGGGAACAGATGGCGTCATTATAACGAGATTTCACTGTGCTTGAAAATTTGCTGCTACCATGACCATCAAGTAATACAGACCCTTCAGTGGCATGACCAGTTTGATCAGTTGTCATGCTGCATGTACCTCTATGACTAGCAACATGCTGATTTTGCTTACATATGTGTACAAATGTACTGTCTTGTTTTACAGCTGAGGAAATGTCGTGGTCTTATACCAGTACGTTTTGTTACTTTGAGATATGATGGTATTGTCCTGTACCCAGTTAGTCATGGTTGAATTGGTTCATGATTTAAAATATCTGATACATGTACAAAAAAGTTGTAACTGACACTGACACTGACACAAAATCGAGACATGAGAAAATCATATCAACCAAAAGTACATATTCCAAATACATGATTGTGGAAACATATGAAAAGATATTAAATTGAAAACCAAAGAAACAAAAAGGGACAACATATGCATAATAATTCATGTTTTTGCTATATATGTATATATATATATATATATATATATATACACAGTGTAATATAATTTTACCCCACTGCATACTTTATGTGTTCTGCTGCTTTAAATATAATTGCAGAGCAATATTTTGTTGCCTCTAGAGTATAGGCAAATAAGATCACTGGTCGGTGGGATAATTTTTTTTTTCAATATTTTTATTGAGTTCCCAGTTAACAAATAGTCATATACATAGACAATTAACAAACAAAATATTGTATTTGGTTATTATAATGAACCACAAAAGATTGTCTTGAATTTTTGTATATTGTATGGGCAATATTATACATATGGCCAGAAAAACAAATCTGAAAACTTCAATTTTGTTAACTTTTTACACCTATTGAAAAGAAAAATTGTAGTGTATAAACACATAAATGCAGTCAATGGTAAATCGCAGCAATTTTATATAAATTGGAGTGCTTTTTTTGATGCAGTTTGTCAAAAATTGGTTTAAATCACTCCATTACAGTTGATTTTTGCAAAAGATTAATTAGTGTATAATTTAGGTAACTGAATCAACAAAGCTATATTGTATGCTGAAGTTCTTAATTCATTGCTTGATTGTATTATTGCTACAGGCCTACTGTTATTTTGTCTATGTATATTACTATTTGTTAAATCGGTGGGTTCAATGCTGTTGAAGAAGTTTGGACAGTTTACATATACATATGGCTTGTTTACTTTTCTAGAAATAACAATTTTATCCATTTATTTGACAAGAAAATAATGACATCTTTATTATAATTTACAATACACCTGTATACCATTCTTTATCCACTCATGTTCTTTCCATGTGTGATAGCTGAAAAAACCACAACAGCTTTTGGCTTAGGATAAATATATTTGCAGTTACATAAGAAAGCTGGAATATGCTTATATAATGTTTTGTATTTTGAACACAAGTTCAATAAGCAGTTTTAGTTTTCATAAGGTCTGTGCAAGTAAGCATTAATAGTGATCCATATAGCATAAAAAGAACCTACTTACATACAAGGCTTAGATTTTTTCTACTACTTTTCATTTCAAATATATAATTCAATCATGAACTGATTCCCCTTGTAACCGTTTTGTGCCAGACATTTTTGTAGTCTGTACAGTAATTGTGATTGGTCACTTACTGTCAGCAACAGTTGCATTGTGGGATAGAGTTTGATCAGTATTTTCATCACCTATATCACATGAGCTTTAAAAATCTGATGTTTGCTGCATTTACTATTCCTACTTTGACTATGTCTTATTTCTGCTTAAAGACATAAATGTGGTTTACATGTGTCTAGCTGTTTCTGTGATGCTTTGTATCTTGTCTGGTGGTGGGAAGGTCTGAACTGTCACAGTCACGCACACGCCCTGCATGCAGGCCTGGCCATATGTCAAAACAGTTGTATTAGTGGACACAATGCACAGGAACAAAAATATGAAATGCAAACATTAAATTAGTCATTTAGTATTTAACTGTTTTATTTGGCACTTGCATGGTGTATGTGGACTGGGAAGTGAGATTTTAAAGCAATTGATCAATCAAAACAAATGCATGTGGGAGCTTGTTGAAAGTTATTCCTGTCTTCCTAAAATCAGATAAAACTAGCTGGAATTAAAATTGGTAAACATTCACTTGCTTCAACATATACATGTGGGGGATGGGGGGGGGGGGTGTGTGTTTCTGATGAGTTTGAGGTACCTCCACAGTCTGCACTTGCAGAAAGCATGATCGCTTTCATACAATTTCTGGTCACTCTACCTTACCTTGTATTGATTGTGCTATATGAACATGGGTTAAACAGTTGCTCAATACTGTGAATTGCTTTATTTCGACGCATATAAATTTTCAGTTTTTGTATTTTTGACATTTTGATGTAGTTTTAATTTCACTTTTTTGGACATAATTCCCATTCAAACAATGTTAAAATACTATTTCACTCTGTTCTTATTTTCATGGTTTTGTGCCATTAGGGAAATAAGCGAAAATAAGAATACAGCAAAATGAAAGCAATTTACAATATATCTGTTCACTACTGTAAAATGAACATTACATTCAATGAGAATAGCAAACTTTACTTATCCGTTGGTTAGGGTGGCTACCCCATCTACCCCTGAAAAATGTCACTCATTCCTAAAACTCAGGGCCAATTGTAACGGAAGTCAAAAAAGTCAATCTACTTATTCAAAGGAACTGCTCTGAATTATAGTAAGGGTGCTAGATCCATGTTCCTTGTAAAAGACCTTTCATTCAAGTACCAGCATGCCTTTAGCATGTTAAGTCATATAGAATACATAGAATATAACAGTCCAGGTCAACAGCTTTGTGTGGTGTGTTTTGGGTATAGTGCAGCCAAAGTTTGCCAAGCAAAGCTGTTGACTCAGTCCAAAATGTAGTACTGAAAGAGTTAAAGTAAGTCAGGGCGCAAAGGGTCCACACAATTTTTTTTTACTTTTTTGTACATATATTACCTGCAATCATTACATGTATACATGTATGTGTGGTGGTAGTGGTTTTATGTGCCATTGTTTTCCTTTTGTCACAGAAACATGGCAGATTTTATTAATGTCTGTTTGTGGTTAATTTTCATCTTTTCCGGGGCATCTTGTTAGTTTTTGTTGTTGTTAGTGTTAATGCATGCAAACAGAATACAGTGAAGATTGAATTTTTACACATCAAGAAAGTTTCCTCTGTGTTCAATTGAGTGAAAATCCAGGGCAGATGACTTTGCAGAAGCTGGAATGAAAAAAGACATCAGCACAGGACTAATACTTGTGGCCTCACTGTTATTAGCCGCTTAATAATGTGTCAGTAATTAAAGTAATTTGGACAGAACACCACCAGGATCACAGTTCTAGCTGAGGTGATCTTAGCCTTATCACACAGTGTACCTTTACATCAGTGTTACTGTACATTGTAAGTTCAATAATGGCAAGAGAGGACTTTTCACAGTGCATGTGTCAGCAGACAGTTTTGCCCCGGTGGTATACCCCTGGGTCAAGTGGGTATGCATGCACAGTCATGATGCTGCACAGGAAGAGGGGTAAATTTCAAGAATCGACATTCTGCAATTTAAAGGCAAAATTGGGGATAATATTTGGGAAGACATCTGCAAAATGAAAACGGGGTATCTTTTACATTTTCATGAGAACCTAGTCCTGATAAATCAACTGTTGGAGTATGGCCAATTCTACATGTATAACCAATACACAGCTGTACCGGTTCTGGTACGTCTTATCTACAATTCTAAATAAAAATGTTTTTGATAAACAAAATTTGAGTCAGTCAAGACATTAAAGGAGACAATAATAATTTTTTACCGGACGAATGTGTACTTTTGGCCAATTTAGCATGTTAGGGTTGGTTTGAACATATTTTATTCAAAAGAGAAAACAATTGAGGAGAAGGCAAAGGCCTTATATTGACCCGTCTTGTCAGAAGAATACAATATCACAGGACAAACAAAACGAAAGCCTTAACAGCTGACAGTTAAAAAGACACTGCCAGGAGAAAGAGCACCACTCAGGATCAACAAAGTAAAGAAGGACACCACAGATCACAAGACAGATAGTGGGGCAATTATAGAGAAGCAATAAAGTTACTATTTGACGTCCATACCATTGAGGATTCATAATTATGTGGTATAATGATAATATAAATGCAGGATTGTGTAAATCAATTCATCATGTGACAACACCGGTTTGAAAATTTTGGTTTTTAGAATGTAATCTTGGACTGCCAGGAATATTTTCTTCAAGAGTGGTTTCGGAAATGCCATGCAAAATGGTTTCAAGACAGAAAGGTGCATAATTTGTTACTATTATATGAAGGCAATCATGAGGAACAGCATAATAAGGACAAAGAAAAAAAAATGCTAGATGTCTTCAATCCCTTGGTTGCAACAACACTTTGGTAATAGAGTAACACACCAATATTAAATAGATGGGCATCCAATTGGCTGTGGCCCAAATACAATCTTATATGCAAAACTGCAGCAATTCTGTACATTATTGACATTGTACAATTCTGTTTGTTTGAGTGACCGAGGCACATTTGAGGAAATTTTGTTTTTAATTTCAACTTCAGTAGAGATTCTCACATCAAGAGGCAATTGGTTTCAAGGTTTTATCGTAAAAGGAAAGAAAGAATTCTCAAATAATCCAGTTCTTTTCTAAATTGAGGCAAGTCAGGGGCCTGTCTTGTTAAATACCTGCTAGCTGTTAAAATTTTGTTCATTGGAAATTATACTGCTAAGATATTTAGGAACCAGATTACCAGTATTAGTGATTTTGTACATTACGTTTAGTTTACTTACTTCTCTACATTTTGCTGATGCAGTAAGAGTACTTTCTTATAGTTTAGCATTAGATGTGGTGTACATAGCACCAAAAATAACACGTGCAGCAGTCAATTGAATACTGTCCAATTTCAATGCATCTGATTGGATGAAGGCATCCCAGACATAACCATATTCCCATTAGAGGTTGAATAAAGGAGGTGTTGATTTTTTCTAACGTTTTTCGGTTGAGATGAAATTGGAGCGTTTTCAAAATATTAAGTTGTTCAGTGGCCTCAGCCACAATTGTATTAATATGATCATTCCATCCTAAGTCATTCTGAAATACAAACCCTAGATGCTTGTGTTGATCCACATGTTCCAGCTTGTGATCTTTATAAACTAATGGAGGGTGATGTAAAAATCAGAAAATCAGAATTGATGGTACCCCATTCAGATGGTTGACCATATAACTACCCGTTGTTGTCAGTTAGACAAATACTTTCAAATTGAGTTGAAAAGTGATCACGATATCCCATTACGCTCCAATTTGTAAAGAAGACCATCATGCAAAACAAAGGTTAGGGTTTAGCACTGGTGTAGCCATCTGTCTTTATAATAAAACTATGAGCTCTTGTTCATGGCTGGCATGCTGACATGTGAGGTATTTACTCAAGCATGTTGGTTCATTAAACAGTGAAGGTCTATCACTATGCTGTAGCCTTGTGATCAATGTTCATTGAATTATATATAAGTCCAGAGGAGGAAAACAGAGAACTCAGTCAATATACATTGTAGATGTACAGGACTTTTGAACTGCAAAATAAGATACATATATCCAAGTACAACTATGGTGCATGCATGCCATAGGACAAGATTTTCTATCAAAGTGTTTGATAGCTTAAGAGTGAGAAATGATTTGCTGTTATGCTGTAATGGCTTGTGAAAACATTATAGGCACAGTTAGCACATGCCAATCAATTATCATAAATTCAGTTTAGTACATGTATATCAGAATGAGGGAGAGATGAAGCTTACATTTCACAAAGTTTTCTTACCGTTAATCACTGAATATTTCAGCAGTATATTGCTGATCAATTTCCATGATGATTAACATGATGATGGATATGACTCAGTGTCTTGACCATCACAACATGCGGGTGGCATTCCTTTAAAACTACTAAATAGTCAGAGCAGACACCAAAGCTCGCCCAGGGCATTAGGCCTAACCCTTTGTTAACAATGCTATTGTTGTCGACGTACTGTATTATCACTCAACAAACGTACGTTATGGGTTTAACGGTACCATGCTGCAGCCGTTGAAATGTTCAGTTCCTGAAGTAGCCACTCAACTGGCAAAACCTGGAACAAACACGGCACAAAAAAAACAGAGCCAGACCCTTGCTTCGCTTTACAAACTTTAAAACTACCGTCAAGAAAATTCCATTTAACTCTTTCAGTGGCAAATTTTTGATTGAGTTAACAGCTTTTTTTGGCATGCTTTGGGTGCAATGTGTCCAATGCACACCGAGAAAAGCTGTTGATGTGGGCTATCACTCTGGAATTGTAGGCATAGTGGTACTTGAATGAAAGGTCTTTTTGCGAGGAATATGAATCTGGGATCTTAATGATAATTCAGACTAGTCTGATTTCAGTAGAGCAACTTTAGTCATGATTGGCACTGAAAGAGTTAACATATTTATTTCCCCGTGGAACCCTCATGTTGCTTATGTACAGTTAAACTAACAATGTGTGTATTACTTCAGTCCATGTGAACAGTGCATTTTAATTGCTGTTCAAATTGGCCACAAGCCCAAAGATGTCCCCACTTATCAAGGTAATTAGCATACAAGTAAACCTTAGGGTATAGAACATTGATCTAATCTTTGTGAATTGGCCTTTGAAGTACTCCTAGTTAGACTGGTAGAATTTTTAAACATGTCTACCTGACATGAATCATACATTTTAAATAACTTGCATCATGACCAGACTCTGTAACAAGTTTTGCATCCTACATAGCTAATTGTTACCCACATACAAAATGACCATGATAAAGTTGTTTGCATCATGATGGTTATGCACATGAAATTAGTTGGACACTACAATATTTGTCAGTCCTTGAAATAACCAGCATTGCATCACAATTTGTTATGCACTCTGCTATTCAAATTTTTACATTTTTAAATCTTAATTCTTCACAGAATGCTAATCAGTTTACAAATGGTTGGAGCATTGCTTGTTTGCATGAGCACATGGTTATTGTCGCATGTGTTAAAAAGTGTGATATTTCTTCATTTTGAGTCAACAAGTCTGTATGAATTAAAACAGGCTATTTATGGACATGTACATGTGTGTAGGAAGGTAATGTTGTAATGCTGTATGCTCACAACAGACCTTCAGACCCCAATATACATTCAACAGCAATTATCAATAGATTCAGGTAAAAAAAAAAAGTTAATTACATCTACAAGAGTCTTATGGCAGATTGTAAGGTTAATGTGAGTCAATCCATTAGCTTCATTGTGATTTATCATAAACCTGTAGACCAATATTTATACTTGAGTCTGAAACAAATCGAATGTCACCAAGACGACAAGCCATGTTAACAAAAGTAATGATGGAAGAATTGTACCGCTGCATGGTCAGAATGCCAATCAACATTATTTTGAAAAATATTGATTTGCATTAAGCTGCATTGTATTGGCTAGAAAAGCCCACTGGAACCTGTGAAAATCGAGATTTTCTTGTGCCTAATGGTGTCACCTTTGAGGAAAAGTACTCAATGCCCCCACTTAAAACCTTCAAAGCTATACATGTAAAGTGTGATAGAAATGTTATGCTCATGCTCTCCAAATGAAAATGAGGATCATTCTCTGTACGACCATGACATGGTCATGCAGAGATTGAGCCTCAATGTGTTTTTTTCCTCAGATCATGACAGACAACTGTCAGGTTCTGGTTTATTTTTCATATTACCATTTTCACACACATAATGAACCCAGCTATCAACCATCCTTCCTGTGGCATGTGGCATTGTGTAAAAAATTCTGCTGTGCTCTGGGTTTTTTTTTTTTTTTTTTTTTTTTTTTTGTGAAAATAACACAGTTTGATGGTGAATATTAACGTGGTGAACTGGATAATGCTTCAGAAGATCACCCAGTGTAATGGATTTCATTGGTTCACACTCAAAGAATGGCCCCACAAAAATGTGTATGATGCAAATAGATGAGCAGTCGAATAATGATCTGAAGCATAGTCATTGTTTTGACAAAATGTAGATATTAAATTTGTGCTGCATTCCTCAACAAATTTCAAACTATGTCGTGTCTACACTGGGCATTGTAAACACAGAACTATTTTTCTGCAGTTCAACGAGACTGCATTTGTGTACAATAATGCATTGTCAGGTATGGGTGTCTTGGATGAAATATTGTGTGCACGTCAGTTGTTGTATTTAGTGATAGACTCACAAACCAAGAAATAAATGAAAATTATTTCAATGCTTGGTGGGGACTTGCCTGCATTATGAATTTACATTTTGGCTTTTTCTGTGTTATTATTCATCCCTCCATATTTCCTGTCTTCCATCCATACATTGATGTGCAACTTCCCAAGCATTTAATCCTCAACAGATATGCCTGACATTTGGCACATGGATTCAATGACTTGTTTCATGGCATTTTTTAGTTAACCAAAGTTTAGGTCAGGACCAGATGCAGTTCATCTGCCACATGCATGCATTATTTTGGTGCTAAGCAAAACATTCAGTCCATGATGGATGATTAGGCCTTATTCAGACAAGAAAGGAATCAATAATTCATTGATATTTTAGAAAAATGACTTGTTATAAATTTTATTCAATAATTCATTGATGTTTGGGAAAATGACTTGTTGGTCCATTTTTTAGCTCTGCTGACTTGTCAGTCAGCAGAGCTTATAGAATCTGTTTGCGTCCGTCGTCCGTCTGTCGTTAGACTTTTTATATTTTCGACTTCTTCTCAAAAACCACGACATAGAATTTTTGATTTTGCACATGGATGATCCCCAGGTGGACCTTACCAAGTTTGCGAAGGAGATGATGATGCAATAATTTTTCTATTTTTTGTGAATTTTTTAATGTATTTTTTGAAAAAAATAAAAAATTTCTTCATCTTAAGAACTACAAAGCCAATTGCTTTGATATTGCACATAGGGTCATCTGGGGTCAACTAGTTCTTATTTTGGCCACCAGGTGGCACTGTGATTTTTTCCTATTTTTTTATGAATTATTGCCTGTGAAGGCTATTTTCGACTTCTTCTCCAGAACGGCTGAACAGAATTGCTTAAAATTTTATCAGAATATAGGTGGACATTAGACAATTAAAGTTTGCGAAAATAATATGGATATGTTAATTTTAGGCAAAGTTATGGGATATCAAACTTCGCAACTGTAAGGAAGTGCTGCTGCTGTGTATGTATATATATATATATATATATATATATATATATATATATATATATATATATATATATATATATATATATATATATATATGGCAATACAGTGCATATATTACACTATTGTATTTACCCTTTTGACTTCTTCTCAAAAACTGCTTTATGGAATGTTTTAATTTTGCACATGGATGTTGCCCAGGTGAACCTCTACCAAGTTTGCGAAGGAGATGATGATGCAATAATTTTTCTATTTTTAATGAATTTTTTAATTTATTGTTTTTTTCTTATGAATTTTTTGCATGTTAAGGCTATTTTCGACTTCTTCTCCAGAACAGCATTATAGAATTGCTTAAAATTTTATCAAAATTTAGTTGGACATTAGACAATGAAAGTTTGCGAAAATAATGTGGATATGTTAATTTTTGACAAAGTTATGCAATATCAGACTTTGTGACTGTAAGTGAGTGCTGCCACTGTACACCGGCAGCCATTGAAACAGCAAGGTATGTCAATTGATAATACATGTACTACCATCAGCAGAGCTTATAGAATCCGTTTGTGTCCGTCTGTCCGTCCGTCCGTCCTTCCGTCCTTCCGCAAAATTTATTTTAAGGACAAACTTTGCTACCACTCTACATACATGTATATAGCTGTACAAATCTAGACTGCAGTCCATGTGTTCCAATACTGTAAAAGCAGATCCCAGTCAGCAGAGCACAGGATCATCATGATCCTCTTGTTTCTGCTATAAATTGTCACTTTGTGATGAGTTAAAATCATGTGTACTGTGCCTAGAGTTACAGTCAGCACAGTGTACTTTGGAGAATCAAACAAGAAATCAATGCATGTTGTTCAAGCAGAGGAAAACAGCTCATGCTGTTTAGGTGCATGGACATGGATCAACTCTGGTGGGGAATATCTTGACATTCCCTTGTTGATTACAAAGCAAGATTGTAATATATTACATGTATGCATGTATACCTTGAAAAAAATCATAAGTACTGATTCTCAGTGTAGCATGTATAAAACAGATTTTGTAATATTTGTTGAAACCATGCAGTTCATGTCCTCATGTGAACTTGGAAAAATGTCACTTGTAGATGTTTATGGCTCTTAGTTAATGCTTTGTCTCCTGCTGTGGTAGGAAATAAGGCCCTGTAGTTGGTCCATTCATGGATGACATACATGTACCGGTACGCTGCTAGGGTCTGCATTTTTTGGTGTAGCTTGGCATTACTGTTGTTTACACTATCAGTATTTTACTCTTGTACAATCACAGTGTGTTAACGTAAGACATCACTGGGGAAAAAAGTAATAAATAAATATTGAAAAGATATATAAGATGAAAATAGTGGAATATATCATATCAATTTGAGCAATGGTGAAAGAGTGAATACTGATTTGCGCGTTCAGAGTGCTGGTGCAATTAAGTAAAAGGAACAAGCCATGTATATTATGTACTGCCTACAGACACAAGAAGATGATAGGGAAATAAATTGAAAGATTGTTTTCAGCCTAATTTTACTAACCATACATTATAGAAATTTACTCGATTTAACCCATTCTATCTAGAATTAAAATGGTAGGCACCCATACCAAAGAGAGCTGTTAATCAGGGATGTATTATCTTGATAGGTCTCATCTGACAATTCTCATTCAAATGATTTTTCATCACTGTTCAAATTAGTGAAAAACATAGAAGCAGGTGATATTGGACTATCAGCTGGTTTTGGTCAATATAGGGGGAAAGAGTTAAAATGATAGGCTATTGACAGACCAATTCTAGGTGGAGCAGATTTGACTTTATGAATTGTGTTGTATTATTTGCTGTGTTCTTCTTGTTCAAAATGCCACACTCAATTTAATTGCACCCATACTAGTACTGATGGTAGGAACATGCTTTGGGGTGGCCTGCCAAGCACATAGCCTTACTTTTGTGTTATACAGCTCAGAAAAGGGTACATCAGGGTTAGCTTTTTCCATTGTACATGATACTTGTACACATTATTTGACCACATGCAATTCACTGATTTTGAATGAAGGTTAAACTTTATTGGGGGTTAGAAAGGATGCAAGTCACTGAAGCTGGCATGTATGCCATATATATACACAGGGCTACTGACCATGTATACATGGCTACTAACCATATATGCACATGGCTACTGGCCATATGTGCACATGGCTACTGGCCATATATACACATGGCTACTGACCATATATACACATGGCTACTGGCCATATATACACATGGCTACTGGCCATATATATACATGGCTACTGGCAATGTATACACATGGCTACTGACCATATATGCACATGGCTACTGCCCATATAAACACATGGCTACTGGCCATATATACACATGGCTACTAGCCATATATACACATGGCTACTGACCATATATACACTTCGCTACTGACCATATATACATGGCTACTGGCCAAATATGCACATGGCTACTGACCATATATACGCATGGCTACTGGCCATATATACACATGGCTACTGACCATATATGCACATGGCTACTGGCCATATATACACATGGCTACTGACCATATATGCACATGGCTACTGACCATATATACACATGGCTACTGACCATATATACACATGGCTACTGACCATGTATACACATGGCTACTGGCCATATATACACATGGCTACTGGCCATATATACACATGGCTACTGACCATATATGCACATGGCTACTGACCATATATGCACATGGCTACTGACCATATATACACATGGCTACTGACCACATATACACATGGCTACTGACCATATATACACATGGCTACTTACCATATATACACCTGGCTACTGACCATATATACACATGGCTACTGACCATATATACACATGGCTACTGACCATATATGCACATGGCTACTGACCATATATGCACATGGCTACTGACCATATATGCACATGGCTACTGACCATATATACACATGGCTACTGACCATATATACACATGGCTACTGACCACATATACACCTGGCTACTGACCATATATACACATGGCTACTGACCATAAGCATGGCTACTGACCATATATACACATGGCTACTGACCATATATAAGCATGGCTACTGACCATATATACACATGGCTACTGACCACATATACACATGGCTACTGACCATTTATACACATGGCTACTGACCATATATAAGCATGGCTACTGACCACATATGCACATGGCTACTGACCATATATTATGCATACTGTTCATATGGCAAATGCTATTTTCTCAAAAACTATGGGCAAGCTACATATAGGTCTTGATTGCCACCAAGCTAAGTTTACTAAATGATTGGTTCTCTGTGCTATGCTTGTCTTATTTCTGATGAACGGCTTTTTTTCTTCTTTTTTTTCTTTTTTTTTTTGGGGGGGGGGGGTATACCAAGGGATTGGAGGCCAATGTATAATTATAAGCTCATGCAAGACCTGACCAGAAAAATGGGTATATACATTCTTGAAAAATGCCAAAACTTCAACGTGATTCTTTTGTATACATGCATGGTGCCTTTTGCCCCCAACACGTTTAACTTAAGCGCAAATTACTGTATAAATTCTTTCAGTGCCAAATTTTGGTCTGAATCAACAGCTTTTCTTGGTGTGCATTGGGCGCAATGTGCCCAATGCACACTGAGAAAAGCTGTTGATGTGGGATATTCTCTCTAGAACTACAGGCATACTGGTACTTGAATGAAAGATCTTTTTCTGAGGAATACGAATCTGGGATCCTAATGGCAATTCAGACTAGTTTGACTTAAGTAGATCAACTTTAGTCATGATTGGCACTGAAAGTGTTAAAATGGTTTAATCAAAACATTAGTGACTGAGGCTTCACTCCAATAAAGCACGGAAACACGACAGCATGTCCATGACTTCTGGTGAACCCCAGTCATTTCCTAATGTCAAACCACAGGTGATCCACCCACAAGATAAAGCGAGTCCTTTGATGTCCATATACTTTTATGTAGTTCGTGGGAGTCACATTGATTCTACATTTCTACATTAACTTGGTGTGAGTGCGCAGTCATGAAGTGGAGTCAGTCCAGGAGTCTGGCTCGACTGCTACACACTGCTATTATGCTCTGATCCATTAATTCAGCTCACATGGTTATGCCATATGATGTGTTTACTCAATAACTCAATTCTCCAATGTGGAAAGGAATCTCCCTTGGTGAAAAAGATACATTTGAAAGAGACACCATATAAAGTCCATTAAAGCTACTTCATAAAGATGTCAGTTAAACAGCAGTTGCAAAACAAAATTTTACAAAGAAGTTAAAATCCACAGTTAATAAGTCACTTAAATGGGAAATTGAATCTGCAAATTCATTATTGTCTTTCAAAACAGTTCCTTCAGAGTGAACTATAAGGATGTGAACAGCTAATATGAGGAGTTTCCTTAGAGCCAAAAATTCCATGATTTTCATCCAAAAATACATGATTTGGTGAATCTCTACATGGGGATCAAGTATTACAGGTTGAACAGTTGGTATCATGGTAGCTCTCATGTAATTTAATGATACTCTCAGTACATCTGATGTTACAGTTAATGTGAACTTCACAATGCAGAATTCTTGGAAATTAAATTTCTGTTGCCGTTCTCTTGACTTTGCTACCTTCTGTCTGATACTGTTTGCTGTCTCATTTAGTCTACTGTTATGGACTTTATTGAACCTGGACTGAGTCAACACCTTTCCTTGGTACACACAGGGTGTACCAAAAAGCTGTTGACTTTTGGCATGTTATCCTGATAAGTCTTCCTGAAATTTTCATCAAAAATATTTTTGAGAAAGGACAGTGTTTCATAAAATGGATGAAGCAGACAGCATTTGAAATTACTGGCCACTGTAAACCAGTTTGACAACGTAAACACATAAATTGCAGGACACTAAACCGGTTTGACAATGTAAGCATTAAAATTACCGGCCACTGTAAACCAGTTTGACAATGTAAGCATTAAAATTACTGGCCACTGTAAACCAGTTTGACAACGTAAGCACATAAATTACCAGACACTAAACTGGTTTAACAATGTAAGCATTAAAATTACTGGCCACTGTAAACCGGTTTGACAATATAAGCATTAAAATTACTGGCCACTGTAAACCAGCAACATAAGCACATAAATTACCGGACACTAAACTGGTTTAACAATGTGAGCATTAAAATTACAGGCCACTGTAGACCGGTTTGACCATGTAAGCATTAAAATTACTGGCCACTGTAAACCAGTTTGACAATGTAAGCATTTAAATTACTGGACACTAAACCAGTTTGACAATGTAATTAAAATTACCAGCTACTGTAAACCAGTTTGACAACCTAAGCAATGGATTCATATACGGCTCTGTCCTTCTTCCCAATTGTGTTCTCTTGCGTGTAAAATATGTTTAAACCAATCAGGCATTAAAATCACATGAGTATCATAAATGTATTTCATCTGTCCATTAAAATGCTGAAATGGCACTGCAATAATATTACAAATTGCATGTGTGCATAAATCATAATACTTTGCTGTAAGCATGCCCTATAACATGAAGCAATGTCTAGTATTGTAAAGGGAATCAGCCAACAAATGCATGCCATGAGTCAGGTTTTACATATCCACCATTTTATAGTGGCACATAAGCTATTAAATGCAAGACTAATGACTCTTGCTCCCATACTTGTTTCAGAGCTAGGGGGTATTTTGTATAGGTTTTTGGACTTTAACTCTACACATTTTGCAACTAAATGCTGACATGCAGATCTTGTACATAAACATACGTGCATGTATATTTGGCAAGATTAAACATTCACATAAACATTATATTATTTTTATTGTTTGAACCATCTGATGAACTTTGCCAACTTAATCTAACAAGGCCAACCCATTGCATATTTTTAATTTGTATCTTTTTATTTTCTCAAGATCATCTGAAAGGTCCAAATTTAAGCACTTTATCCTGAGCACTAAAAATATAAACACACTCAAATTGCACTGGTAAGGACTTGGTTGGTTTACAGTGCACTACTTAGCATGTTATTGTGTGTATGAAATCTCTGTGGTAGGACAAAAATGAAAATGCAGCCTTATTTTGAATGCTAGATTAAAGGCTGTATAAAAGAGATATGATGTTTCTCATCCCCTGCCACACCAACATTTTTGTCCACTGTATGTATTTGTTTGCTTCTTTTTTGTTTTTAAACCTTTTTCATGCTTTAGGACATGAAAAAATAATATAAAATCATCCTCCCCACTACACATTCTGTAAAAAATGTAATCAGAAACAAGAATTATTTTATAGTGCACAGATACAGGAAAGCCAGGGACTGGTATGACATGAGGTCATTGACAAGGTGGTACTGTATAGTTTATACCACCATGGAAATCAGAATGCATTTAGTGTATATGTATCTGATGTTGATTGGCTGTCTGTGTCACATTTTACTGTTGCTATGACAACAGTATTATGACAGTAGAATAAACACATGTGCAATCAATGAAGCTGACTTTGTTGCTGAATCTTGATATATCAAATTTCAAGGGCTTGGTATGTCTGGTCCTTTGTTACATACATGTATATGCTTATAAGTATTATTATTATTTTTTTTAACTTTACATTGTACCTTCTTTGTACAAATAAAGATATATATATATATTTATTATTATTATAGGAATTCTGTTTTAAACACATACATCTTGGATTCTGTGTGAAATAATGTTTTCTGTGTGAATTATACTTTCCATGTGAATTGTGAATTTCAAATTACATGTGTGAATTCTTATGCAATTTTGAGGAGTTCAAGTATGCAATTCCCATGGAATTTCTAATAAGTAAAGATCAATACAGGCAAATCCATAAGTGTGGTGTGTACAAAGTTACATCTACATGTCTTGGAGAGGTACATGTGTGTGTGTGTGTGTGTGTGTGTGTGTCTGTGTGTGTGTGTGTGTGTGTGTGTGTGTCAGTTTCTATTATACCAGATATTTGTCAGGTTTAATTCTGTATTTATCAAGATTAAAATGAATAAATCAAACCATCTATCAACAGTATGGCTGAGTTTGTATGCTAACACATACACGTATTTCCCCTCACTCAGGGCCCTATTGAGCAACAATAGTCTGAACTCAGCTAAAGATAATTGGAGTTCAGTTCTCTCATTTTTCCTAAATGCACCCCTTTGATTTTTACCATGTACTGTCAAAAACATTCAACAGTTTTAAAAAGTATTTTAATATGATCTGATATGTATACAAGTGAATGTACCTGTATTACTTGACCTCGTTTTCTTATTGGTTGTTCCACAGCATGAATTGTATTTTTTTATATACTTCCACACATGTACAGGTAATCACTAGGTGAAGCTTGCTCTACAGCAGAGTTGATAGGATCAAACTCTGCATTCTTTGGTATACTGCACCACAGTGAATAAGAAATTAGAAGTTAAAGAACATTTTATGAGCTGGTGCATGTGATACACATAGTCTAAGTTAGTTATCTCGAGCAGAACATTACATCTGTGTCTATGTCAATAGTAAATTATGAATTATTCTGCATACTCAAGTGATGGTAATACATGTACAATCTACTTCATTACTTCTGAGACATTAGGACACACACGCATACATATATGTTGTATTCAAAAGGAATTAAGCAGGTGTGATCATGCAGGTAATTAGGCGGATGGTCTCATACATCAAAGCTTTGTCATCATCCTTGAGAATATAGACATAAACAAAAAAAATTTCCCACCAGCACACCTGTGGGAGAACAAATCTGTGGCACAGGTTATTTTTTGCCAATGCTAAGTTCTTTGCTTCAAGAGACCGGCATCAGTGTATGTTGGCAGTTACTGTAATATACATGTACAAAGCTGGTTATTGACTGATGCCCACAGTTCCAGCAGGCAGGTGTCAAAGACAGTACAGTAGACCCTCCTTTGAAAGACCACTCCTTTGGGAGACCACCTCCTTTGAGAGACCACAATTGTCAGGTCTCTCTGTAGTACTTTTCATGTTATTATACCTCCTTTGAGGGACCACCTGCTTTATGTGACCACCTTTTGGGTGGTACTAGGGGTGGTCTCTTAAAGGAGGGACTACTGTAATATTTTTCAAAGGATGGGTAAGGTTGTTAAACCATTTGTGGTCAGAGTAAGACGTAGTCAACAGCTTTCCCCAGCATGGGCGGGGCACCAAATCAGCTGTTGACATAGGGCCGTATATTGATAGATTTCATCTGCCATATCAAGGGTGGTATGAGCTGGGCATAGTAAAATCCCCCTCTTTCAACCAAACAGTTTCCTTTTTAATGAATCTAAAAGTACATGTATACCCGCTCTATTTATTGTTTATTTAATGTTTACAGGAACCAGCTTCAAGATCTAATATCATTAGAAACCTGTTCCTTTCATTTGCTGGCTCAAAATACACTCACAAAATAATGTGCTTAAATTTTCAGCATGGAAATTTTGAGGAATGTGCCAGGTCCCTCATTTGGATGAAATGTGTGGATCCAGGGATTACCAAGTAATATACCCTGAATCATACATTATAACCTACATGTACATGACAGGAATATTCTGATTTTGGCTTACATAAATCAAAGTTGTTGCAGACTGACATTAACCCTTAAAGTGCTAATCACTGCTATAGTTGTTTTCTCATTACTGTTAAATATATAATGGTTCAAAGATTCAAATTCCTCATGAAAGTACCTTATATTGAAACACTAGCAAGCGTAGCCTAAAGCAAAAATTAGACTAAGTTAACAGCTGTCCTCAGAACACTTTGCATGCATTGCACACCATGTGTCCCAAGGAAAGCTGTTGGCGCAATCTTAAATCAGTGCTTTAAGGGTTAATATATTTGATTATTAATAGAATTATGCTGTTTGTGTATGAATGCTGTAGTTATAATTTGATATTGCTGCCTGCTGTTAGACAACACGATGAGCAGTGTACCATCATGGCCTTATTTTTATTACGTGAACAGGATCTGAAAACATGGACGAAGAAGATGCAGATCTGCTTGCTGTAACAGACCCTACCCATGTGTTTTTGTCAAGCCATTACAAAGGACCTCATCTCAGCTTCCCTATCACTACGAATCAGTTGGAGACGCTTATCGAAGCATTCAAAAGAAAACAGGTAGACCGCGCCCTCACCAAGGCAACAATCCATCACTTAAGCTACTCATAGAAACAAAACCAAGTTTAATATGTGAAGTTCTGAGTTGGTGGTACTGATAGTTCCTATGACCTGTAATTCACATTATGACATTCAGCTGTTTTGATAATGAACTGTTTGCTTAAATGTGGACAATTTTGTACAGAATTGTTGATTTTAATGCTGGTTGTGATGACTTTTTTTCAGAAACATAGTCGAATTGCCACATAATACTTTTTTGGGTATTTTATAAAACAGGACCTTGGCAATTGACCAGGAGATACCAAATATATGTACATGTACACATGCGTGGGTTAACCAGGGTTAACATGGTAGCATGTTATAATGATGTAAAAATCGCAGAATTGTAAAAGCAAGTGTTTGGGAACATTGTGAATAGAATATATGTGATAGAGTAGGAGATGACACACAGTAGCTACACATACAGTGTACATGTGCAACTATTGGTCTGCTAATTCTTAGTAAATATTTTGTCAGCATAAGAATCAAAACCATGTTTACTGTGTGTATGATTTTTTGGATAATATTTGTGGTATTGTTTCAAGTGTAGGGGGTGCCCCATTATACCCTATAGACCTTGCACTCTAGGGCTTTAAATGATAAATTAGGGTGTTCAAACTGGTCTGTATATTATATTGAATCAAAGGCTAGACCTCTAAATTTACAAATTTGGCTGCATGGGACAATCCTACCACTGTATCAGGATTTTGTAGGGAAAACCTTCTCTCATGCAATTCCTTATACTTATGACACTTGGCCTTTATCTGCAGAGGTTTCTTCTGGTGTGGAGTAATGTGGTTGTGAGTTTACCATGTCCACAGTGTAAGAACCAGGATTTAATGGTAAATGAGGAAAGCTTTCTAGTAAAAGCTTACAGACAGATATGCCACAGAATTAAAGCTACTGCTGTGTGGAAGTATCACTAGAAACTTACATTTATGAAATTTTAAAAGAAAGATATACTTCACTTAATATTATCATTAAGATTGATGGCTAGAATAGGAAGTACATGTATAGCCCTTTCCCTTTGATCTATACCTGAGTTTACAGCTCTCCTTGGCATGGGTTGGGTCCTGAAGACTGCCCAACCCATGTCAGGGAAAGATGTTGACCTGGCTTCTGTTATATTGATAGATCTAGTGTACAAACCTTATCCAGCTTGTTTTTTATTAGCATTAAATTTGTTAAAAACATTAAAGTGGACAACATTTAACCAACATCTGGTTTATAGCAGGAACGGCTTCTGCAGTCATTTGTGAAAACGTCATGCCAAACATACCTTTATTATATTCATAGTCATAGAACTATATAAAGGCTAACATGTGTATTATTTTCATCAATGTGGACAAATTAGTGCATATTATGAGTTAATTCGTGTCTTCATTTGCAGCAACTTCATGCCAAATATCTTCTTCAAGTATTACATGAAGCCAGAACTGTCCTGAAGCGATTACCCAACATCAACCAAGCCTCCACTTCCATTGCAAAACAAATTACTATTTGTGGTGACCTTCATGGTAAAATAGATGACCTTTTCATCGTATTCTACAAGGTGAGTCACCAGACCCAGATGCCAGATATATGCAGTAGCATGTCGTTTCAAACTTCAAAGCTTATAGTGCTCAGTCTCTGTGGAGATCAGGCAGCTCCTTCACTGGTCAGGCTAGGCTCATGGTTCCCACCATATGAGACTTATTTTGTGGGGGAGGGATCAAATATTGATGTTTATGGAGGAATAGGGCAGATTATGTAGCCTCTTTGGTGCAAATCACAACAGCAGCTGTCGTCGCCCGAAGCAAGCAATTGTTCCTGTCAAATACCATTATAACTTAACTCTTTGACTGCCAACTGCAATGAAAGTCGAACTACTTTAAGTGATCTTCTCTGAATAATCAAATAGATACCATATTAATATTCTTTGTGAAAAGACCTTTCATTCAAGTGCCAGCATGCCCATAGTCCCATAGAATATAATGGTCCAGGTCAACAGCTGTCCGCAACATGCTTTGGGTGCATTTCACCCAAAGCATGTTGAGGAAAGCTGTTGACTCAGTCCACAATATGGCACTGAAATGGTTAATTTTTTGAGGAAAAGAAAGGTAAAAGTTAACAGCCGTCCTTGTGACACTTTGGCCACCAAACACGTTGTGGAAAGCTGTGGATTCCATTTACAATTTGGCACTAAAAGAGTTAAAATCCACTTAAAGGCATTCACTGTGGTGTAATGCTCAGTTCTGTTTAACTGTTTTCAAAGTTGTAAAAGAATAGAATTCCAAATGAAAACAGTTACGTTTACTCAGTTTTAATCATATAAACATGTGTTCACCATATCCATAGAGACATACTTCTGGTATCACGGTTTTTAAAAACACCGTCATATGCTCATTGTGGATCTGATCTGCTTCTACGACTAGTAGTCATAATACCACAAGAACTAGATCTTTATGTTTGCAGTAACAGATATTGAAATAAATAATTGTCTTGACTTATTAGTTTTAATTATAAACTGTAAATTTGATGAAAATAAACAACTACTTACTTACTTATTTACTTTTAACCACATCCTTAGCATTTTGGGTGTGAGATGTCTATTTTCATTCATGTATGCTGATATTGGTTCTAATTTGCTTCTAAAAGCAGCAGTATTTTCTCAAAAGTTAAATGCATTAATCATTGTAAGCATAGCTTAAGACTTCCCACTGAACATTATTTTGAAGAATGAATATGGAACAAGATCAAAATATAGAACTATACTATGTAGAGGGGGACATGTTCATTTGACCACTGGTGTACTATATGACCTCTGGTGTACTATATGACCTCTGGTGTACTATATGACCTCTGGTGTACTATATGACCTCTGGTGTACTATATGACCTCTGGTGTACTATGTGACCTCTTTATTTACAATGACTACTTTTGACTGCAGTATTTACAGTTTAGTAAGGCCTTGTGTTTCCTCACATTGACATGCAATCTCAAACAATCTTCTTACCAAACTACTGACATGTAATTATCATTTTGTGCCTTTATCTGTAGAATGGCCTGCCTGCTGTGGACAATCCTTATGTGTTTAATGGAGATTTTGTGGATCGGGGTCCATTCTCGGTAGAAATAGCAGTGATCTTATTTTTATGTGTAATTCTGAATCCAAATGAGGTCTACTTAAATCGAGGTAACCACGAAGACCATGTAATGAATCTCAGGTAAGGATGGAATATCTTTCCAGGTTTAACCTTTCAATTATATAGAGAGAGCTGCCTTAATTTCAGTAAAGTTGTCATGCATTGTTACCAAATCTCTCTGTGCTACACACACATGTATTTATGGTTATCGATTACTGACATTTGGAGAAACGGCCCAAGATCCAGTATCTTTTGCTAATCATTAAAAACACAAAGGCATGCAGAATTTGTGATCCCTGAGAACAGGAGCTTTGATGTTCAAACATATGCCAGCAGGTAAATGCATGTTGTACGCAGTCAGGAGAGCTCATTGACCTATCAGATTTCTGCTGTTCATTGTCTACAGGCACTGCAGGCAGTTCTGATCACTGTCAGCAAACTGTCATTACATATAGCCTTTTGTTGTGGATATTTAAGAGTCTCCCATGCAGATCAGGGCACAAAATTAGCACCAGCCACTAGGCAAATGCTGGTAAAAATTCTGTCTGGCTGGTGGAGATTTTACTTTGGCTAGTCCATTTTTGTCTCAGTATATATATGCATTTTAATTGTGAAACTGAAGTTATTCACACCAAATATTTGGGTCTGTAAGCACTTTCGCTAGTGACTGAAAATGTTAATTTCAAGGTCAGTAGATGAAGTCCCCATAAAACTCTGAGCAAGAAATGTGTATTTTATGTATGGTTTATTTCCTATGAGACCGTCACATCGCTGGTAAACATGAAACTAATAAGGCATACAGTGACCAAAATCTGCCAAAACAATGCTACCAGATATCAGTGATCATGGATATGGCACAGCAACCTAAAGGCTCCCAATTGGCAAAACAACTCTCCTTATCAGATTGATTAGAAGTGAAGATTTTCATATCTATACCCTTACTGTCCCCTGAAATACTCAGGATAAAACTTGTACTATCAATCTTTAAGCATATATGCCGAAACCACTGTCTCTAGGCTGGATGCCAGACGTAAACTATTTCTGCATTCAATATCAGACCTTCACAGAACTTTTACGCTGTACATTTGTTTACAAAAGTTAAATGGGGGGTACTTTATTTATTTGGCTGTTTGCTTTGAATACATGTGTATTTGTTTTCATGAAATTTTATTGTCATGGATTTAACACATACAACAGCAGATAATCTGTATACATTTTAAAAGCTGGACATACTCATGCATTATATTAAAAGTTTTTGATGTGTTGCAATGGTCTATCTAGGCATAAGTTGAACACAGTGTTGAGACAGACACATCTTCAGTTGTAATGAATATTAATTACTTTGTGCTTCAGGTATGGCTTCATTAAAGAGGTCATGTCAAAATATAAGGTAAGTGAACACATTACACTTTTATACAATGATGAATGCAGTAGTTATAGGTTTTCCAGCTGTGTGCAGCAACCCTTTTAACCCTTTCCCCCTTGAATTAAGACTGAGTCAACAGCTTTCCTCGGCATGGGTTGGGCACTTAGTGTGCAACCCATGCCGAGGAAAGCTGTTGACCTGGGTCATGTTGTCTTGACAGGTCTCATCTTCAATTCTCAGTCAAATTGTTTTTCATTGCTGTTGAAATCAGTTGAAAACGCTGAAGCAGACATTTGACCACCAGCCGGTTTTGCTCAGTTTAAGGGGGAAAGGGTTAACCTTCTGCAAAGCATGTAGAAAAGGTTATTTAGTGATGACACAAGAGTTCAGATATACTTTGTAATATAGAGCTAGCCAAAAGGAAATTGTTCTACCGTCTGAGCAAAGACAGAGTCTGTAAGTACTTACACTTACTAGGCTTTCTACAAAAATACACAAGACAGTTATTAATGTTGATCAGACAAACTTGAACTAAAGGTGTATTTTTTCCTGGAATTTTAGCTTTGTATGGAGCAACACGAATGTATATTGCTGTGTATTGGCTATATAACCACTGTGCCACATTTTATATGCAACTGATAGATGGTTTACACAACCACATGGTGGTGGCTTCATAAGAGGTATGGTGGTGTTACACCAGATTTACTAATATAGGAGCTGGTGAATAGTGGCTACATACAGTGTAGCAGTTAAATAGTGGCTACATACAATGTAGCACTTAAATAGTGGCTACATACAGTGTAGCAGTTAAATAGTGGTTACATACAGTGTAGCAGTTAAATAGTAGCTACATACAGTGTAGCAGTTAAATAGTGGCTACATACAGTGTAGCAGTTAGATAGTGGCTACATACAGTGTAACAGCTAAATGGTGGCTACATACAGTGCAGCAGTTAAATAGTGGCTACATACAGTGTAGCAGTTAAATAGTGGCTATATACAGTGTAGCAGTTAAATAGTAGCTACACACCTATCATAAGGGACCAAGCTTCTCTTTTCTAATGGCTGGTCCCTTAAAACAGGTTCTACTGTAATCAGCATAACCAGACTCAAGGGCATAGAGTAAAGACATTATCTTTACCCCCTGCCCCATTGTTTTTGAAGTGCCCCAGATAAGACTTCCACAATGTTTTAGCATGAAACCATCATGAGAAAGACTTGTACGGTGTAAGCTTAAGGCCCTGCCAGCAGTAGAATGAAAGACAAAATACTACATGTATAGGCAAAGGCTCAAAACACTAGGGTCAACATAAAGGCCCGTGGCTCCACGTGTATTTCATTTTTCACTGTAAGGTCACCCTGGATACATGTATATGTTGCATGTTAACCATGGAGACATGTTGCTGAATGCAGTAGCCTTGAAATGTCACCATTCTTATACATGTAGGTGACTGGAACAGCCAGGAAGAATTTTTTTTCTCCATGCACTGACATTTAACTCTTTCAGTGCCAAATTTTGGACTGAGTCAACAGCTTTTCTTGGCACGCATTGGGTGCAATGCATGCTGAGAAAAGCTGTTGACCTGGGGTATTCTCTCTGGAACTATAGGCATACTGGTACTTGAATGAAGGGTCTTTTTACGAGGAATAAAGATCTGGGATCCTTATGATAATTCAGACTAGTTTGACTTATGTAGATCGACTTTAGGTGATTGGCACTGAAAGAGTTAACTGTATGAAGACTGCAGTCATATGGTGTGATATAAAATCAAACATTATATGCACATCTTTGATCCCATATCCAAAATTTTCATGCATAAGTTGTCCTTGCAAGCAGTCTTTGAAGATATGCCAAGTTATTACAGCGTTTTATTCTTGGTCGCCTGTCACTTAACTGTTAAGTTGCTAGCTATACTTACCACTCAAAATGTAGTCAACAGTCATCCAAAAGTTAATGGTTACCAATAATGAGGGAGATCGAGTCTTTAGTTGCATTCAATTTTCCCATACACTGATGTATTGTCAGAAGTTACATGTATTTGCATCCTATTTTTCCATTACTCACTTGGTGACACTGTGGCTTATGCTTGTGAGAATTAAAGCTTCACATTTTACTGGGATATAAAACAAATATAAAAACATGAGGTGAACTCTGGGCATGCCTGGCCATATTCACAGCTTGATACAGTAAATTGGGAATATGTTGTACACATGTTTTCATTTTAATAACACACACAGAACTGCATGCTTGTAGATATTATTTGCTGGATCATCCATGGAATTCCACTGCAATCCACATGGGCCATATTCACAAAGAGTTTAATCTGATCCTGAATTTAATCCTAAAATGAAAGTCAGTGTGCCTTTGGGCCTTGAACTATTGAATTGTTGGCCTAATGTTTGATCTAAACTTGCAGGATTAACTAATCTATGTTCTCCACTTTAGTATGAACTTTGGAATTAAAGTTTCCATTTTATTAAATCAATCTTGATTTAATCCAGATTTTAATCCTGGATCAAAATATTAAATACTGGATCAAACTAAGATTGATTTAATAAAATAACCTATAAATCCTTAAGTTCGTATTGTTGCCAAGAACATATATTGGCTACTCCTTGAAGTTTTCATCAAACATTGAGCCAAGGATTAAGTAGTTCAGGACCCAAACCACATTGATTTTAATTTATGGATTGAAGTTAGGATCAGATCAAATTCTTTGAGAATACAGCCACTGGAGACTTAATTAGTCTCAGTGATTGGGAGGAACAAAATTTTAGTTGCCCTCTGTAACAGTTCATTGTGACTTGAAGACCCAATACACATTAATTCCATGGCCTTTTAATCACAATTTGGGATCTTGATTGAAACCTAATGGAAATAGGAAAACATAACTTGAAAGCTTTTTGTTGTAATTCTGACCTGGAAGTACAAAATGTGAGTAGAGCATAAAAACAAATTTTACTCATTCCATACCAGTCCCTTATTTTTCCATATATTTACCAAGATTTAAGACAATAATTCCACATTTAAATTCTTCATGAAAAGAGCTTTCATTCAAGTACCAACATGCCTATCATCTTAAGTCAGTGGTTCTGGCACTGCCTGGTAAGTCACAAGGGCAGCTGCAGCATGACTTGCCTGGCAGTGCCAGAACCACTGACCAAGGCCTGTGACCATAGTATGGAATCAGTTAATGAGTTATTCAATCTTTGTTAACCTACACTGAGATATGCACAAAAGCATATCTGCACATTGTTTGTACAGGTTGTGTATTGAGTTGCATATCAGGACAGGCATAACAGACATATGTGATATGACCGTGTTCAATTGAGGAATATGTAAAGCAAGTTCTTCATTCATGTCTACACCTGTATATGTATACATAGCGTCCTTGGTTCTGATGCACACTTAGTTATTGGTCTTGGGTACATTATACCACAGAACAAACATCAATGCTCCCAGATTCCAAACATTTTATATGCTTGTGGATCATAGGTCCTCCTATGGTTGAATATGTACATGTATGCATATCACTTTGGCTTTACCTATTTTCTACTGTAACATGCAAGAGTAAATGGAGCAAAATCTGTCAGTGAAATGGATCAGCTTGCTTGAAGGACATGCTCCTTCTGGTTAAAGGCCGGCGTTGGGGTATAAAAGGAGAACCTGGCATGCAATATGGATAGCCCACTTGCAAATTAATACCAGTAAGAGCTCTAGCCAAATTTTATTTATTTTCAAAATATTGAATGGCAAAATACTACATTTATGTCTTCAAGTTGGTCCATGCTGCATATGAAGTACCAATCCACATGTATGGCGTGATGTGACATTTGTACACAATCTCATAATGTTATTATTTAGAGGAATTTACTCAAGCAGAATCATTGAAATTTCATATTTGAGCATCAACTGACAGGTGACGTAGCACAGTAGACTAGTCCCCAACCAATAGGCCCAAGGAAATTTATTATGTCTGACCATGGACCTACTAGTAGGCTCTCTAGTAGGTCCATGGTCTGACTGGCCACAAGGCCACGTGCAAACTCCAGAGGAGTCGTCTGCCAGCTCCAGCTTCTCAACACTACGCTCATATAGTGTGACTGATCACAAAATTGACTTTGTGTCCTTTCCACTGTTTATTATATGGTATCTGGCTTATAAAAACAACCAAATTAGGGATCTCTTGAAAAGAAATTATCATCATATAGTCTAATTAACACTTGACTACCATTGCTGAATACTGCACTAATGTCCCGTTTATGAAGGTACAGCAACAGTTGTGGCTACATGTATGAGATTTATATCATTTTTTCCGTTTACTTAGCACCCAAATAGATCAAGCTCCATGTAGTCTCCATGATATGCATATATTGAGGTTGGCTTGTGTAGCAGGCAATATGTCTGCTTTCCACATGTACGTGTAAAATTGAAAAAAGCCCTGTTGCTTCAAATTATCCAAAAAAGAAGCTACAAATTGAAACAAAAATGTTGACTCGGGTAATAACAGAGGGTCCTTTTTTTACTGAACATCGTGGCAAAGTTTTCTCAGGGTGGAAACACCTGGTCCAAAGGTGCAGAGGAGCCCTGTCTATTGTTTGCGTATCTCATAAGCACACAGTGTCCATGAAATCTACATTTTCCTTCATATATGCAAGGTGCAACTCTATCAATAATAGTGCTCCTTTGTGGGTTGTCTCTTTATAATGCCCATATTGTGATTACCCCAAATGGGTTTCCAGTGAGCTATACAATATAGGTTATCATAAACCACCTATTGTGTGTACATTTGCTTATATAATGAAAAAAAAATGTGCTCTTCAAGTCTGTTTTTCACTGTTACATGTACATCTTTTATGTTAAGCATGTTTACCAGAGGGGAACACTGATGGTAATATAGACCAAATATCATTGTAACCCCCTTTTCTTAAATTAATTGTTTGTTTTTTTCAACTCTTAATCTTTTTAATCATGGCAAAAGTGGTGATCATCTAAATTTTATTATGATGATTGCAAATTAAATTTCACGGTGAAAATAAACTGTTATTCAAATACCAGCATTCCCATGTTTCCAAAGGAAAAAAGGCCCAGTCAACGACATTCCTCAGTCTTTAGTCCAGGAAGCTATGGAATTATTCTGTAAAACATAGCATAAAGTTAACTTTACAATACCAATGACTGTGCCATCCACATGTTGGTTTTGTGTCATTTTCCTTTTTTGGTTTATTTGATTTGCCCCTAACCATAAAATAGTGTTTCTTTATTTTTAACATTTGTCAGAGATTCTAGATACATTACTGTTCACAATGGAAGGGAGTTTTTCTGGCCCTACCATATGTAGATATATCTTTATGACTTGTGAGCTCTGGATGCTGTATCATGACACCTCATTTAACCCTTAAAGGGCTGATTTAAGACTGAGTCAACAACTTTTCTCAGGGCTCTTTGTGGGCATGTGCCCAAAGTGTCCTGAAAGCTGTTGACTAAGACTACTTTTTGCTTTAGGCTAGGTTTGCTGGTATTTAAATGAAAGGTATTGTCATGAAGAATTTAAATCTTTTACCCATTATATGTTTAATGGTAATGAGAAAACAACTATAGCTGTGATTACCACTTTAAGGGTTAAAACACATTAAGCCAACTGGACATCAGACTACTGGGGTACTGGGACACAAGCCTGGTATGGCTGCTAAGCACCAGCTCACACCATAAAGGTCTAATTGCCTAATTACCTCCCAAAATTTGGAGGTTTTCCTTGCTGGCCTAAAGCCTGAGTTGATGGTGCTATATATTAAATGGCCAATTCAAGACCCAGCCATTCCATGGTCACAAAACATAATGTATATATAATTACATCTGTTCAAAGGGGCATTTCCTGATAAATCAAAGACTTAATTGACTTCCCACTTGCAGTTTTTGTAGGTCACACAGTTTCCTTCCTATGGCCACTATACAGAACATGGTGCAAATTAATGCACAGACTGACACTAATTTTTTTAATACCTGTTAAACCTACATTAAATGATGTTTCATTGTGTTATTATTTTAATGGTTTTGAGCCATCAGCAGGAGAAGCAAAAAGTAACATGAGCAAAATGAAGGCCATTGTTAGTAGACCTTCTGCTGTCAGAGTATAGCTCCACCTTTACCTGAACTGTTCGTCTTTCTGGCCAGGTGCACTGCTCAGGCTTTGTCTTGCCATCGATAGATGCAGTCTTCCCGTGGTTTCTTAGCAACCAAACAGGTTGGCTGTCAACTCATTCCATAACAGTCCCTGATTTTTCCATATATCTACCTAGATTTAAGATGACAATTACATATTTAAATTCTTCATGAAAAGAGCTTTTGTTCAAGTACCAACATGCCTATAGTTTTAAGTCAGTGGTCCTGGTACTGCCTGGCAGGTCATGCTGCAGCTGCCACAAGGGCAGCTGCAGCATGACTTGCCAGGCAGTGCCAGAACCACTGACCAAGGCCTGTGACCATAGTATGGAATGAGTTAACATGGAGATGCAGGTACATGTTGTCTCCATGGGTAGGTGCCTGAGCTTCTGATGAATGATCAGGGAGACTGTTTTGATCTTTATGATGTAGATGAAAACTTCTAACTAGTGGACAATATATATTCAAATGGTACATGAAAATTCATCTGCTTTAGGCCAGGTGAGACCGATATATATCAGGAAAGTTAAATGGAGACCATTTTGGGCTGCATTCCATATACAGTGGAATCTCCCTATTAAGACCACCTAAGGGACTGAAAAATGTGGTCTTAATGGAGATACAATATAAGGACAAACAAAAAGGGTCTGTAAATTGGTGGTCTTAATACAGAAATGGTCTGTTTATGGAGGTGGTCTTAATTAGAGATCCTACTGTACTTAGTTTTAGTCCTGTACTGCCATATGAGTCATGAATATACCTGCTTTATGTAACTGCTTCTTGTGACAGATCACATGGTCTTCTAAAGCTTATTAATTTTAACCCTTACAGTGCTAATCACGGCTATAGTAGTTTTCTCATTACCATCAAACATATAATGGTTAAAAGACTCAAATTTCTCTTGAACATACCTTTCGTTCAAATACCAGCAAGTCTAGTCTAAAGTAAAAAGTGCTGTTTTAGTCAATAGGTTTCCTCAGGACACATTGCAATGTCCCAAGGAAAGCTGTTGACTCAGTCTAAAATCAGTGCTTTAAGGGTTAATTTTAATAAAAGACTGTTGTCTTGCATGATGCTAATGTTATTGATTTGACAGCTGCCACATATGCTTCTTTGTGGCCACACTCCTTAAATTACATGTATATAGGATGTCAGTTTCTTTGCAAATTTACCTGCAGTGAGAGGTCACCTGTCGTATGTGGCCATGTTACCTTGGCAGAAGAAGGGCATGGCCACATAGAGCAGGTACAACTGTTCAACTGATCCTTCACTAGACAGCCTATACATGAGACCACTTGACCATACATTAAGGATGATCTTGTACTGCAGGCACTATACACATTTCTGGTGAAATACACCAATGCAAAGTGCCAAGCATCCTGGTCAATGTTATATATACATGGATGAGCCTCACTCTGGGGCCCGATTGCCTTTTTCACAAACATAACTAAAAGACTAATACAATCTTGTTTTTTGTCTTTCACTTCATTTTCAGGAACATGCAACAATGATAGTACGGCTGTTTGAGGATGTGTTTAGCTGGTTGCCGTTAGCAACAGTTATTGATAACAAGGTGCTAGTCACACATGGTGGCATCTCTGATAAGACCGACTTGGAATACCTGGCACAGATTGACAGGCATAAGGTATGCATGCTGCAGCAATTCCTTTTTTTTTTAAGCAGATGAATAAATATATTCACCTACAAAGACAACAAGGCATGCACATGGATCTCTTGTTTGTTTGTTTGCCTTTTCACTGTATATGTCGTGTCAAAAGCATATTTTTGTTTGCAATCTAGCCATAATATGTCCATGCATATTACATGCTTTTTTTATGTATGAATTTTGTACATTCGTATGCATGCATGGGAATTCAGAAAGGAAAATTATATGTTGAATGATACAAATGTCTCCCGATTATCTAAAGAAATACATGTAAGATGAGTAACCAGTGACGTGCAGATATGAAAAAAGTGGTCTATTTTGTAATTGAGAGTTGTAGATTTTTTATCAATAACAAGTGCCTCTAGCCGTGGTAACAATTCAGATGGATGACAAAGGTGGCAACACTATACAAGGGAAAAATGTCCCAATGTCTTCTTCCTTCCTGTAACACAACAATGATAACTCAACATTGCATGGAAACAAATAAATTTAAAGGGTAAAATTTGATTTGTGCTATATCATGCTATATGGTAATGGATTATTTATTTTAGGTAGATGGTAAATATCTCACTTATATCACGAATATTTAGAGCAATATTTGAGTAGCATGGAGTAATAGTAAAGTAATTGAGGTTCCCATGTTTGGAAAATTGATTTTTTCAATGTCCTAGAAAATCTTTGACAAAGGTTCGAGTTCCTAATAGATCAGCCTTGTGGTAGTATCAATGCCACTCTCCATCTTATATATTATAATTATGTAACTGTGGACAAGCTAGTTTCCATCAAAGTTCATGTCCATGATTCTTTGGGGGAAAAAGTTGTCAGAAAGGTAAGGGGGAGTTGTGCACTTGCAGTATCTATCAGCATTGCGCCCACCTGTGTTAGAGGATGATGGAGATGATGATGGTGATAAAGTGGATCTCCTGGAGTGGAGACAGGTAAGTACATGTACTTGAATGTGATATGCTATGAAGGTTCCAATCTGGAACACTTGATTTATTAATAATAATGATAATAGTTTATTAAGACCCCTGTTAGATGAGGAAAAACATGAATTACACAATATACATCACAATCAACCAAATAAAAATCAATGCACACATGAATAATTATCACAATGTAGCAGAGCTTATAATCGTGTGAAATTTGGTATCTCCCCTGGTCATGACCCGGTCAATACCAAAGAGGCCCTCACCAGCAGAGACACACTTGGGAGAAGGGAGGATTAAAAGTCCTTGCAATTTGGCAGGCATCGCCGAGAGTCGTAGGCACCAGATGGCACATCCAAACCCCGGTGACACCTGCGCCACCACTCGGAACATCTCCTACCTAATACATCAAACTCAATAGACCGACTGCAGAAATAAAATAAATGTTGATAAACTAAAAAGTCTGTGCTCCGGAAATAAATGCCGGCTCAGTAAATAAACTGCATTACCGCGTTGATATGGCACTCGCACATAAGTACTTCCATTGAACCATTCTTTTTAAGAATGGGGATTTGGTCGAGTGGATATGTGCGTTTCTCATTTCAGCTAGGCGACTGGTGCCAAAGGTTGCAGGTTCGAGTCCCGCATGTTCCGAACATAAAATAAGATTGAGTCAACAACTTTCCTGATACAGTGGTACCTGCTATTTGAGACCACCCCTAGAGCCTACAAAAATTGGCCTCGTACTGCAAGTGCTCTTAAATTGAAGATACAGTGAAAACTTTTTATAATGCCACCATCTGTTCCCTCAGAAATGTGTCAGATAACTGAATATGTCAGATAAATGAATCAAACAACAAAGAAAATGAACTTTTGCTATTTAAAACTTGTGTCATTATAATGAATATGTCGGATATCTGAGTGTCCTTATAATGATATTTCACTGTATATTAAACAAGGAAACATAGCAAAGTGTCTTGGAAGAAGTCTTAAAAAGACATGCGATCTTAAATTGGAAGTGGTTTTTAGAGCAGCTACTGCTGTAGGACTTGTGTACAATTTTCCTTCAAATGTTTTCTATTATACAAACATGAGCAACAGTACCACATATTCTGTGTAATTCTGAACAAAAAAAACCCCCATCCAATCTCTCTGTGCTCCATAACTAATCCAGTGACTGCTGATGTCTAAACTGATTCTTTGATTAATCAATATTACCACATTCAATTCAAAATTTTCAAAATTCAGGGCTTCGGTAGCCAAATGAATTCATAAACGGGTCATCAGCAGGAAACCATCAATATATTTTGCAGCTTTCAGTGCCAAATTTTGGACTGATTCAACAGCTTTTCTCTGGAACTATAGGTGTGCTGGTACTTAAATGAAAGATCTTTTTTACGAGGAATATGATCCTAATGATAATTCAGTCCATTTTGACTTTAATAGATGGACTTTAGACATGATTGGCACTTAAAGAGTTAAATTCCTGGCCATGCTTTTCTTTAATGATGATGGCTGCCTACCTTGATGTTGTATTGGGTAAAGACAACCCACTTGAATTTAAAGAATGTATGAAGTCAAGACCAGTTTCACTCTAGTGTGAACTCACCAGGGGACACTTGAAAACAGTATGACACCTCTTGCTTATACAGCAAGCAGAATGTAACTGTGGAACACAATGCATCATCATTATAATTGCACCTTGGCATCAAACTAATCTAGCGGTCTAACTGACCCACTGTCAACTTAGTGTAACTTACAGTATGTAATCTGGTACATCATGAGAGATCTAACATACTAACTCTGGGTGACAAATAAATGGTTGTTCACCGTGAATCAACCATCCAAAAATTAAACATACCCTGAAGAAACAAAAATATCCATGTATCATATCAGAGAGGGAAACTAAACAGACCAGACTACAGAAAGGTCCACACACAGAATGACTGCCTTGATATTTGAACTGACAAAGGTGTCTCAACTCAACCCATCTGTGTGTATGACAGATTTTTAGAAACATCAGAAGCAGAAACCTGTTTCCTCTGAGTGCTTTGAACAAGAAGGGGTTAGAATGACAAATGTTTTTCATCCCAGTTTGCCCTCCCATGGTGCATGATCTAAAAAGTATTAAAGGTGATGTGTGAAGAGAGATCTTGGTGCTGTCCTGGTCAGAAAAAGCTTTCCTTGGCAAAGGTTATGCACACTGTACCCATACATGTACTATACTAAGACAAGCTATAGACCAAGTGCCTGCTATCATGATTAGCTTGTCTACAGTATAGTTTTCAGCAAAAATGTTTCATGTATGCACAAAATTTAAGTAAGAAGACTAAAGTAAGAGACGTTTTATGTGTGGGCACTTATTTGAGATATGAACAGAAAGGATGAAATTGGAGATTTTTGATGTAATCACATTTTTATCTTGCTTCAGATTCTGGATGTTCTGTGGAGTGATCCAAAGACACAAATGGGGTGCAAGCCCAACACATTCAGGGGAGGTGGCAGCTACTTTGGTCCAGACATTACGGAGAAAATACTCAGGAAGCATAACCTAATTCTGCTCATACGATCACACGAATGCAAACCTGAAGGCTATGAGTTTATGCATGACAATCAGGTAGGGGAGCTGGTTCTTGATGCTTGGACAATATCCGACACTGCAAGCTTGATTAAACTTAATTTCCAATACTTTACCTCCATAGATTTGGCTTTAAAAAGTTTGTGGACAATTCTTGGCAATGTGGCTGTATGTTCAGACGAATTAAAGCTGTGTGGCTATTGTACATGTGTCAGCTTTCCTGAGTTTTGCACACAGTGGCAGCTGCAGCAGCAGATTTGATATGGTCCAGCTGGAATTTGTCTGTTCAGATTTTCATGATATGATTGGCCCAAGTGTAGTTGCAGCACATTATGCATATTAATAGCATTTCCTTGCTTTTAAAGAAAGTGTTGTTGAAGTCTCAAGTTCCATAATGCATGGAGAACACCATGGTTTTTTTGAGGTAGCCAAATAGGATCTTAACTCATTCCATACTATGGTCACAAGCCTTGGCCAGTGGTTCTGGCACTGACTTAAGACTATAGGCATGTTGGCACTTGAAAACAAAAGCTCTTTTCATGAAGAATTTAAATATGCAATTGTCATATCTTAAATCTAGGTAAATATATGGAAAAATCAGGGACGGGTATGGAATGAGTTAAAAACATAAGGTAATACTGACTCGGGCTTGGCAGAGGAGATAGACACTTCATAGTTCAATTTTTGACATGGACTGAAGTGCATGGTTTTAATTGCTGGCAGGGTCTGAGGTGGTATTTCTCTCTCTGCCTTTCCTGTCTTTGTCTAGCTGTGAAATAGTTTCGCTTTATCCACCAAAACATCTTTACAATTTAACACAGTTAAGTATGGTAGAAAATGCATTTTATCTCCAATAGCTATCTTTGCTGTGATACATGTTTTTCTGTGAGACTGCCACAAAAAGAGAGAAGCTTTTTTCATCAGACTTTAAAAGATAAAACTCATTTTATCTTTGTAATTTCTATAAAAGGAAGTCACCATTTTAAAGGCTCTGATGAAATGGAAACACTTTTAATGTTCTAATTATACAAATTACTCAAACTTGTGCACATACCTTTTAATGTTTTGTGTGATTTAAATTTTGATGGAAATGCACTTTTGCTCTGATTTTTGGATTTTTTTTTCATCCTGAGGTCTTTGTTTGATAAGCTAGCCTCAGTAATGGAAGCACCATGCAGTCTCAGCAAGTTAGTATTATAACCTTGTTGAGCTCCGTAACCTGTGTGCCAGCACTTGCTGTATGATATTTGACGCTCATGGGACCATAGTCAACAGCTTTCTGTGGTCCACTCTGAAGGCAGTTCTGAGGACCTAGTCAACAGCTTTCATTGGTGCAAAAGATGCAGCTAATTATGAGTGCACCAAAATGGCAGGAAGTGAAGCATAGGACTAAATAGTATATTAGTGCCTACAAGGAAACAGGGGGATGAAATGGGAAGTACATAGATGACACTGTTAACATCACAGAGTTGCTTATTGGAAAATGTGTGTCTCCCTGTGAAAACTCAATATGTATTTGGTACAAGGCGATCCAAATTTGTCAAATTAGGAATGTAGGAAGGACCTTCCTTGGGAATGCAAATGAATAGCCTTGGCCTGATTTTAAGGTAACAGGGTCTTTTGATAAACTTTTTCATGCAATAAGGTAAAAGATTTTGATGAAAACCACGAAACTGAGCCAAATTATGCCTCTTTGTAAAATGTTGCTTTAGAGTCGACATGGATGACCTTGACCTCCTTCTGAAGTACACAGGGCCACTTAGGGGAAATATAAGTCTATGTAATGACTAAAGAAAGATTTGGTAAAAGCTGAACAAACATCAGATTAAACATATGAGGAAGACCCAATTTGAAAACAGGTGCATAACCTCAATTTCATTTTCAGGTTCTTTCGGGTGTGTAAAGGAACACCATTCTTGGCAAAATAATCAAGAAACATTTTATGAAAGTTGATAAAACTTGGTATGAGAATGCACCGAGGAGGTTTTTTATTTTGTAACTGCAGATTGATAACCTTGACCTTGTTTCTAATGTTACAAGATCATTCAAAGTAATTGAGTTTCCATGCAATAATTGGAGATTGATTTAGTTCAACAGAATCAGATGCAGTTTAATTGTACATGATGGCAAGACTTTGCTTTTAATCATAGAAAATTAGGATGACCTTGACACGCTTTTTTCAACATCACAGGGCGGCTTTAATTTTAAATGTATTTGTGCTATCAATCAAGTAGGACTGGACAAAAGTCGATGAAACTTGATCACAAGGTAATGAAATTATAGGACCTCATTTTAGTTTGCAGTGTAGTGAAATTGACTTCGTTTTTAAAATGTCATACAGTGTATTAAAGGTGTATGTACATGTAATTTGCTTCCTGTACTGCAGTCCATGAAGAATTTGACTCTGACTTGTTATGGATTGTATATGAGAGATCATGACCTCATTCCCAAGGTCACAAGGTCAAATGAATTGATTTATTTATGCCATGATCCAAGATGGATTGCGTCTGTAAATACAAAAGCCTTGGTGATTGAGGGAGAACGGGATCAAACTGTTCTGGTCTTGCACACAAAATGCCCAATTTCCCCCTTTCCCAACTGTTGCCCCCCTCTGTCATGATTCCCATCAGATTATAATTTGATTCACATGTAAGATTATAATTGGCCATGTATATATCAACAACAATTTAGGAAACTGATCTGTGCATCCAAAAAATAATCCCACTAATCTCTGCCCAATCCCTTCCAAGACCAAGAAATAATCCCACTCATCTCTGCTCAATCCCTTCCAAGACCAAGAAATAATCCCACTAATCTCTGCCCAATCCATTCAAAGGCCAGGTGGTTCTCAGCCTCTTCCTATGTCATTATTCTTGTCCACAGGTGTTGACGATATTCTCAGCATCCAATTACTATGAGATTGGCAGCAACAAAGGTGCCTATGTCAAGATGGGTCCAGATCTCAAGCCCCACCTTGTTCAGTATATGGCATCAAAGAATCATCGTGGCAGGCGTCTCACTAGCACACAGAGGTAATGAACTCATTTCAGGAGTTTCGCAACATTTTTACAATATAACCGGCTGTAGGATTTATGTTGCTTGACCTGGAAAATTTATGTTTATCTCTGTGATTGGGCCTTTGGCTTTTGTGTAGGGACTGCTTGTCTTGTTTGCCGAACATCTTAGCTATGTTCTTAATGGCCATGAATACTTTAGGTGGGGAAGGTTGGGTGCATGGAGATAATTTTCTTTTCTTTCAACCAATCATCTTAAAGAAGATAAGGAAAACAGGCAAACTGCATAGCATTTTGTATCATGAAATGATAAACCTACTATTTCAGACATAATCGATATATTAATGACATTTAGTTTGATCATCTCTTTCATCCATACATATATATATATATATATATATATACATATATATATATATATATTTACATGCATAACTTTCTCTCGGGGGGGGGGGGGGGGCGCTCTGCCCTAGTGCATTTTATTTGTTGAGTGCATTGGCACATATGGCAGTGGGTGCACAGGGAGACATCATTTTTTTAAAACACTGAAGCTGGCAGATAATAGCTAGGTGCCAACTGAGAAGTGCACTCTACTGAAAATATCACTTTTAAACACATAATATGCATTGAAATTGAAAATCCAAATTGTTAGTTTATGAGTTGCATTGCACCCACTAAAAAACTGAAAGTGTTCCAATGCACCCATAGAAGAGTATTGTATTCCTTTAAAGATATCGGGCAAACACATGTTCATCAAAAAATAATCACTGTGGGTCAGAAATACTTCTTACATCCTGATAATTTGTGCGGGTCAAAATGATTCTTCGACAATTCACTATGACATTGATAACTTGATTTCAAATAATCTAGTGGTGAAAATTTATAATATATGGTGAAAACCAGTATGACAGTATTTCCCACAGTTCTTCAGATGTTGACCTGTAACCTCAGTTTTAAGAGGTGTCATCTTTACTCAATGCTCCCTTTGTTTCAATGCACCCCACTTTCCCTGCATGAAAGTAGGCTCTTTAAGTACTGGTAGCTTTAGCCTGAAGCAACATGGCCAGGGCCTGGGAAGATTCATCACTGTGTAACTGGGTCCATACAGGACATCTTTTAACTCTTTCAGTGCCAATCATGACTAAAGTCGATCTACTTAAGTCAAGCCATTCTGAATTACCATTAGGATCTCAGATTTGTACACTAGGAGAGCCAAAACCCTGAGAAAGGGCTACTCTTGACGCTTTTTGCTGAGAAATGCCGAGGAAATTTGTACAAAAATCCTTTTCTCAGCATCTCTCAGCAATTTTGCAGAGAAACGCCGAGGTCTACTGCAATGCTACTCTCCCACATTCTAGGAAGAAGATGTACATGAGAAGTATTGGTAGGCATTTCTGGGGTGATGCAAAACAAGACAGAGACCATTTGTTCATTGTACAACATAAATAATTGTACTTTACTATTTATGTGTTATTAATAATGGGGAGTATGAAATGTTCCTGAATGAATCTGAATGAAGGGTTTGCATCTCTCATATTCCTTGACTTTGTTAAAATGTAACTTACTAGCAGGTGTCAGTGATTCTCATAAATAGTAAAGTTGGAAAACACCAAGGTATTTAAGTCTCCAATCCATACTAAGGCATTTTTCAGCAAAATGTCGAGAAACGCCGAAATGATTTCCACTCTTGACATTACCTCGGCATTTCTCGGCGAAAATGCTGAGAAACACCAAGCTAAGGTGTAGGGTGAAAGTTATCTAGGTGTTTCTCTGCATTTTTCTGAGAAACACCGAGGTAATAATAAGGGAAAAAAGTACCTGAGTGTTTCCCAGCAATTTTGCCAAGAAACGCCAAGGGGAGAGTAGCATTGCAGCAGACCTCAGCAAAATTGCTGAGAGATGTTGAGAGAAGGATTTTTGTACAAATTTCTCAACATTTCTTGGCGAAAAGCACCAAGAGTGGCTCTTTCTCAGTGTTTTGGCTCTCTTAGTGGTATTCCTCATAAAACACCCTTCAAGTACCAGTGTACCTTTAGTTCCAGAGAGAATACCCCAGGTCAGAACTGCTTTTCTTAGCGTGCATTGGGCACATTGTGTGCCGAGAAAAGCTGTTGACTCAGTCCAAAATATGGTGCTGAAAGAATTAATGCTTTCATTTCTTTGGTTACTGAAAAGATGGACATGTAGGACTTATTTACATTGAAGTTTAAATGGGTACTACATGAAAATGACAAGGCTATATCAGTGTATGTACACAGTGAAGAAACCTTATCCCTTGAAGCGTTGATTTAAGAGTGAGTCTACAGCTTTCCGAGGGATACTTTGCACGCAAAGTGTCCCTCGGAAAGCTGTTGACTAGGACTACTTTCTGCCTTCGACTAATCTTGCTGGTATTTGAATGACAGGTATCTTTATGAGGAATTTGAATCTTTTAACCATTATATGCTTAATGATATGGTAATGAGAAAACCACTATACCCATGATTAGCAGGGTTAAGTACAAATGACCAACCTTATTCTAGGATTTTTGGTAAGAGGAGGAAAGTAGATTGATGACTTGAGACAAATCAAGTGTGAATGTGATGAAATGCTGGGTTGTTTGGGTCAGAAAGCAGAATAATGCAAATAGAATCATTATATTTATGTAGATAATACTTGTTTAGATACAGTACCTATTTTACAACATAAATTTATAGTGTAAAGCATGAAATTTAAAATGTAATAATAAATTAATAATTGTAGGAAAATAATATAGTATTACAGATCAGATAAATATGTTTTTTTTTTTTTGCTTGCATGGCATAGTTTATAAACCCTGTACCTTTTGAGTCGCTCATTGTACATGTAGTCCTTCATACATTACTTTTTTGCAGTGAATGTGAACGACTGGACAGACCTAAGTATGTCCTTTTTCTGATAAATGTACAAATCCCTTACATATCAGCAAACGCAATTTCTCTGGAAGCAGTTTAGGGCATTCTTTACTTTCAAAAATACTTACGAATATTTCAAATCAGAATAAAATTATAACTGTGTATTATTAAAAAAAAAAAATATGCATGCATGAAACACGTTTATTTTGACATCTCGCAGTTTCTGATAGTAAACATGAACATGGCTATGAGTGAAAATAATCCTTCAATATTGCAAAGTGCTAACAGATTTGGATATGTAAAGGTTTTTTACATCTTGCCAGAAATGGGATCAAGCTTCACGTTTACTGCCATTAATCAGACTGTACAGCGATCATGTACATTATAGGAAGATGGGTCCTATATTCAGCTTACTAACACCTCAATGTGCATGTTTTAGGTCCATTGCAGTTGCTTTCTTTCATTGTATGTATATATATATGTACACTCAAGATCAGGTGTACTTTGGTTTCATAAATCACAAATGTTTTTCTGAGCAACATGAATTCATTAAATTCAGCCACGTATGGTGAACATCACAGCAATGAATATAACATACTCCACTGCAAATGTTGCTCTTGCTTTGATACATCGGGCATTGAAGCCACCTGAGCACACAAACAAAAAGAATATATAATGTTCCCAGGGGACGATGCTGTGAAAGTTTTAATCTATTATACTTCCTAACCTGTGCCACATGTCACAAACAATATGTGGGGCAAACGTTACATCCCCTCCAAGACAGATTGCACGAACATTAATTTCCGTTACATCAGTAACAGTTACTGAGTAACCGTTGGGCAGGCATTTTGCCTAATCAGTGCACTGTGGACTTAACCTCACAGTACATATTCTGGAGTACATCCAGCCTTCCTCATCTAGAATGTTCTAGACAGTTGCGACTGGACAGGGAACGTCACTGGATGCACCAATTGCACTCAATTGAGCCACTTTGTTTCAATACCATGGGGAAAGTAAGCTCTTTTGCTCAGTCTTATGCTAAATTTTTAATTCAAGGCTCACTTTTTCTTGATAAATGCTTTGGGTCGACATCCTGTCACCCTTTTAGGGATGCACACGTTATTTCTGTGTAGTCACACAGTCTTTAACTCCTTATTCAGGGTTATTGGGAAACCAGTTTCCCCCACTCAGTGCACCTAAAGTACACTAATTGACCCTGTCAGTGAGCTATGTGAGCACACAGTAAACACAGAAATTCTTGTGTCAACTGTGATTTGATATTCATTTGAATCATTGTTCAATGTGACAATCACGTCACAGAAAGATCTGACCTCTGTGTTATGTAGTCACAATAACGTGTTTTACATAACAACAGAAATATCACTCTCATCTCCCCCAACAGTTACTGATCGATGAGTCTTGAAAAAAGACGAAACCAATAAAACCACACCACTGAACAATGTGACCTTTGCCATGTCCAGTTCATGAATAATAATTCATTATATGTGGTCTAGGTCATTGGTGTGCAAGGAAATACTCAAATCTTATAGTTTATACATGCATACACACAGATGTATATGTAATGATTTTGAACTATCAGTGATTTCAAAATCCATTGTTCAATGTAGAATTGTCAATCAGACATTGAGTTTTGGTGTTTCATTTTCTCTACCTGTGAGGTGTAGATCTAGGAAGAAAGAAAGTAAATGAAATATCAAGATATATTGGGATATAGGGTATCAGAAATTGTGTAAGGTCTAGATGGAAAATGTGGTTTTTACCTGCCAAACCATGTGGTAATTTTTGTCCACATGAACATTCAATCAGTCAGTCATTGTCTGTGATCAGTTGTGCAATTTTGTTCTGCAAGCAAGAGACACTGTTGTCACCATAAGACACACAAAGCTGTGAAATGATACCATCTCCACCTTTGTTTTCAAAAAAAAAGAAAATGTTACACATGCAGAATTACCACATGTGCATCAATGAAATGTCAAAGCACAAAATGAATTTGAGGTAACAATATGTCACAATGTTACCATGTCTAGATATCTCGAGTTCAATTCAGTTGATGGTGACATCATGTCATAATGTTACCGTTATCTTGATCACTGAAGAGTCCAATTCATTTGCACAGTGCAGCAAAAAAGAGCCATAAATTTACATTATGTTTTAAAGATTTCACACCAATCTGGTATTTAACTTATGCCCCAAAGTGTCAAACTGGCAGCAAATACACTGATTTTCTTGACAAGAACAGTACTGTAATTTAAATACATATATAGAAGTGTTCACATTGAGAAAATAAGTTTTTGGTTTCAATCCAGAAAGCACACGTACATGTGAAATGTATTAGGCCAGGCAAAAGGAGTGTATTTGTGGTTGACCACAATAGACTCAAGAAGTAATTAAATGCCTCTTCAATACATACCTAGTAGACAAAAGTTTTTTTTTTACCTGTGACTAAATACCTGAAATTCTGTCCTTTCTTCTTTGTATCTTTGATAGAATCCTCTCCAGTACATCAGATAGCTTTGATAATGATAACATTAAAAATAGATTCTGTTACAAAGAATATATCTAATAACTTGTTGTGGATAGTTTAGTGATGAACATCTAGGAAATTTAACATAATTCCAGTCCATTACTAAAATCTTTCTAGCTACTCAGTCTTTGAAGGGATAGAATTAAGATCACATTCAACATATTCAAGAGTATTTTATTATTATGAGTTACTGAACTGCACCATCATGCCCCTAATTTGGTTTCAAAAGCTGTTATGAGACATAGGTTTCCATATTTCTAGCCGAGTCTTAAATTTGGCTTTTAAAAGAGGACTGTACATGCTAAATGCACCACTGTCTATGTACATATACAAAGGGGAAACAATAGAAGCTGGTAACAAGACATCCTGTCATAAAACTTGATTACAACTTGCTTGTACTTATAACATTCTGGTACTGAATATGTTTATATTTGTATATTGTCACATTACTGATGGACTGTCCATGATGTATAAATGCTATCGCTGTTTTTAAAATGTAGAGTGGGAGATTTGAGAACAAATAAATGACAGATAAGTAATGATTTGCAAGGTTAAACTGCATGGTTGTCACACAGATGTTCGTCTACCTTGGTGGCAGTTTCGATGCTGCACTGAGTGACATACCGACAGACACCTCATAGAGATTATTATGCATCTCCAGTAGATGGGGATGCATATAGTGTTTAGTCTCGTTCGCCGTCTCCCCCACCACCCCGTATCTTATTTTCTTTATATTTCTGTCCCCTCTTGACCTATGCCTCCCAATTTGGTACAGATAATCTATCGGTCTAGGGAATTTTTCCCATATAACAATATATAACCTCTAGGTTGAAGGTCAAGGTCAAATCCTTGTTGCATTGACTCAGCAATTTTCACATATTGGCTTATACCTTCTTAATGGTGCATCATAGGCCCAAGGTTACTACTAAATATTTATAGGAAAGGACTGATGGGCTTTCATTTTGTATGGTTTATTTTAAACCTGAGTGACCTTGAAAGGTCAAGCTGCATACATTCCTGTTGATAACTATGTAAGTCAATGGGCATTGCAATGCTTATTCACATTTTCAACTTCTCCAAAACAATTGACCTGTTGCCTCCTAATTTAGTACAGAGAATCTAAGGGTCTGGGGAATTTTTCTCATGTAATAATATATTACCTTGAGGTCAAAGGTCAAGGGCAAATCCTTGTTGCATTTTTCTGCAGACTCGCTAATTTTCACATATTGGCTTATATTTTTTTAAATGTTACATCATAGGCCCGAGGTAACTATTAAACATTAACAAGAAAGTACCCATGGGCTTTCAATTTGTATGGTTTATTTTAAAACCTGAGTGACCTTGAATGGTCAAACAGCATACATTGCTGTTGATAATTACTTACAATGCAAGTCAGTGGGGATTGCAATGCTTATTTACATTTTCCACTTCTCCAAAACAATTGGCCAGATTAACTCCAAACTTGATGGGGATGTACATCAGGTAGATATCTACCAAGTATGTTCAAATGGTCATGTTCCAATGATATTTGGAGTTTCTTCTTCTTTTTGTGGGGGGTGGGGGGATTTTTGCATTCCTATTGATTACCATGTAAGTCAGTGGGGTCTGCAATGGTAGTTCACATTTTGACTTCTTTAAAACCAAAAGCCAGGATCACTTGAAACTTTTGGTACAGATACTTCATAGATTTTGAGAATTTTTTTCATATGATTGTGATGACCTTCAGGTCATAGGTCAATGTCGCAATACCTTGCAAATTATAATGGTTTCCCTGCCACATCTTCAAATGGGTATGATTGAAGTTCATCAAACTTTGTCATCATTTACCCAGGTGAGACTTCCCTTCAATTTGCTAAGAGGTGACCTTGAGATCAAAGGTCAAGGTCAAACTTTCTGCTGAAGAATGGTGGCCCTCTTAAAGGGGTGGCCTCTGCTGAGAGGTGCTTGATCAGGGGATGCATAATGTTTTTCGCATGAAAAATTGGTTTGAATATTTTTTGTGGTTTAAGGTGCAGCATGTGTTTAACCTGAATATCAGCAGGGTATGTTTAGAAAGTTGAAGCAACTTAATTCCATGTGACATCAAATAAAGTACCTTATAATTAAGATAGTGACTAAAGTAAATCAGTGCATTGAAGCTTCAACACCTTTTTTTTTTTTTACCTAATTTCTTTTTGGCATTTATGCCTCAAATGGTTATGCTGTGTATTCAGTTGTATTCAGCTCAAGGATTCACTTCTAAGGTTAAAAAAACATGACGGCCATTATGTAAAATTTTGGATGTACAAATTCGAGGAAATTGCCAATTTCTTTATGTCTTTGCTGTGTTATAGGGGAGAATAGATTATGTATTTCATGTACATTTACAGGGTGGGGATGGTGGAGGAGTCTGCCCTGAAAAGTCTGAGAGAGAGAATCCTGGCAAATAAGTCTGTACTGATGACTGAGTTCCAGAATCATGATCCACCAAACATAGGTAACTGTTGACCTCACTTTAAACCACCCAGTGAGGTTAATTTCATTATACTCTGTCCCACAAATTGTCAATACATGTACTAATGAAATCAACGTCACCCAGTACCTTATATTACCCAGTGTGAAACAGAATCAGGAATCTCCCAGTACTTGTGTCAGTTTTAGTATGCATGCTGTGTTGCCAACCTGCCACACTTAAAATACACAAGATGGAAAGTAAAATTCAGGGAGATTGATAAATAAATATGAAATATAGAAGGAAACTATTGATAAAATTCAGGGAGGTGACTAAAAATTGCCAAAAAATCTAAATTTTTCAAGAATTTTCAGCATAAAATTCTGGGAGTCTCCCAGGTAATCCAGGAGTGTTGGCAACACTGTGCATGTACATTGTAAAAATGTAGAGAGAGAGAGAGAGAGAGAGAGAGAGAGAGAGAGAGAGAGAGAGAGAGAGAGAGAGAGAGAGAGAGAGAGAGAGAGAGAGAGAGAGAGAGAGAGAGAGAGAGAGAGAGAGAGAGAGAGAGAGAGAGAGAGAGAGAGAGAGAGAGAGAGAGAGAGAGAGAGAGAGAGAGAGAGAGATTTGGTTTTCAAAGCTAGTTGTTAGGATCCTTATCCTTATTGTGTGTAAAGGCACAACTTTAGGGCAGATTTTCTGTACAAGAATTATTGTTGTAATTTGGGGAATAGATTCTGCAGGTAAAGAGGTAAATATTATGTTTCATTCAATTAAATTCTTAATAAGTTGTGACTTGCTGACTGTTGCAGGTTTGATCAAGGTGGGAGACTGGGCAGATGTGATGGCCAATGTCTTGCAAATGGACCTGCCATTTAGAAGTCTACGTCAAAAACTGGTCAACTGTAATGATGCAGGATTGGTAGAATACTACTCAACTTTTGATGAACTTAGTTTACAGCACAAATATGATGGTGTAAGTAAAGCTTTCCATCTTAGACTGGCTAAAGCAGGCTATGTAAGTGGTGCAATGTCATTGGCTTCAATATTTTTGACTTTTTCAACAGTAATGTAGAACATTTTAAATGAGAATTGCAGATGGGACCTTATCAAGATAACATATACAGTAAAACCTGTTTTCAGAGACCACCCCTAGGGCAGGCCAAAAAGTGGTCACATAAGGCAGGTGGTCTCTCAATAGAGGTGCAATAACATGGGAAAGATAGCAAAAGAGACATGGTAAACCTGGTTTGAAAAGGCAGGTGGTCACCTCACAGTGGTCTCTCAAAACAGGTTTCACTGTACCTGGAATTAACAGCTTTCCTTGGTGGAGGTTAGGTGCACCAAATGTATGTGGAGGAAAACATTGACTAGGTCTAAAAGCCAGCTTTAATTCAAGGCTAAAGGGTTAAATATAGCCATATCTCACTGTTATATACATGTATCTCATATGCCAAGGAAATCTTCAGGGCTCACCATCAAAGTTATATCATTGAACTGCAACAGTCATAGGAGACTCTCATTAAATGCAGGAGAACTTTTTACCAAGGGATATATAATTATCAAAGTTGCTCTTGTATGAAGGGTATAGGCTCATTGTGGATAACGTTGGGATAGCGAGTTGTTGGATTTTCGTGTTTTCACGAGGCTTTGCCACGCGAAAACATGAAAATCCAACAGCTTGTGATCCCATCATTGTTCCCAATCTGCTACCCATACTGGATTTGCTTTCTTCAATGTCTAAAAAGCCAAATAGGCACCAAACCGAAGTTCTGTATCAGAGGAATAAATTTGAATATGATGCCATTTTGAAAATGGGAGGAGGCAGTATTTTATTAAATGCACCATGGTCTCTCATTGGTTTGTCTACTGCTGACACCAATCAGTGACAAATCAAATGAAAGATTGCAAGTAAAATATTATTGTTCCTACCAATGTTGGATAAGCCATTCAGAATAAGCTTCAGACATAGGAGAAAATAATTGCTATGAAGACTGCTGCATTTCAGTCAGAAGGATATATTTATTGCAAAAGTTAACCCTTGTATGAGACTTTCTGTTTTGAGACATTTTTTGTTGAAATTCTGAGAAAAAAAAATTCTTTCAAGATGTAGTTTATAAAAGTTTAGGGCAAAAGTTTTGCAGAATGCATTCAAAGTTAGTTGCAGTGAATTGTTTACGTAAGACAGGATTAAGCTTTCATTGTGTTCTGATTGACTCCAGTGACTGGTTTATAGTTTTGTCCCACATTTGCAGGGTGGTTCTACTGTTACTGAAGCAATGTACAGGAACAAGGCGAGCCTGGAGACAATATTCCGTATCATAGACAAAGATAATTCTGGTAAGAAAAGGGATCATTATTCTTTTTTGTTGTTTCCAGTTGCTCATATTTTAACTTAGTTGTTATAGTTTATCATAAAATTTGGTAGACGAAATAGGCTTCCTGTAATAAAAGGTACACACATGAAATTCCCTGTGAGTTATTCCCATGTCTTCAGAGTGGATGAATTAAGAGTTTAATTAGGATCTGGTTTTACATTGTAGTTTTGTCCCTGAAAAGTACATTTTGCTGACACTACATGTATTTAATTCCCAAGATCCTTGCATCATAAATGAAGAGTTAAACCATTGTGGTGTACAATAACCATAGTGCCTCTGGACAACACGTTATAATGGCATATGAGACAGATCACAGCAACCACAAGGCCTACAATAGGAAAGGTCACAATTACCAATTATCTGTGTATTCTGCTAAATACACAGTCCAATTAATACACAGAATTTTTCAGGGGTACAGTTGTGTATTCCCTGTGGATTGCTTGTTAAATAAACCTCAAATCAAAAGACTACTTTTAAAGCTGCAAGAGTAAAATTTATGTGAAAATTTCAGCTATGCACATAATTTTACCACATAAATTTGCTGTTTCTGCAATGAGTGGTTTTAAAGCTATTAAGCTGTAAATTACAACAAAAAGTAATAGGCGTACACAGCTGTAGCCCTGAGTGATGTGAAGTGCCCTCTACAGGTGCGCAGTAGAAGCTTCTGTTCTTCCTCTCCCATATTGGGAAAATGACTTTCCTTGTCAGATTAATTAGCACAGATAAACACAAGGGTGTTGATAACCGATGTTATCGTCATTGAGTTAAGATTTGAAATAATTGGCACAAGATTTGTACAGTATTCAAGCTTGCTGACAGCATGATAGATTACAAAGTGAAAATTATGTATACAGTATTTAGGTTCACAAATGGGCTGCATGTAAGACCAGATGTTTACAGTGAAATGAAATACAACTAGAATGTTTTGTACATTAATTGCAGTGAACTTGTATTTTGCAATGCTATATATGTGGATTCAGTTTCATATTTGAAATGTAGAGGGCAGCACTTTGTGGCATCACACTGTTACAAAGGTTTGTGTGATTGCATTTGTGCCTGAAGTTGGAACCCAAATAGACACAGAGCACAAGCAGACACATCACTGGGCCAAGACAATAATTGTATTAATCTACAAAAAACACACCTGATAATTTTGGTTTTAAACTAGATTAAACTTTGAACAGCATGACATTCAATGAGTCCTCTTTCATAGATGTTGGCCATGATTTTTTACATATGCACATAAAGACAAAATATATTGTTTCACATTTCATCCTTTGCACAAGCAAGAGAGGCTAAACTACTATGACCTGATGGTCTGGACACTTGTTTGGGCCACAGTATGGTGTTGTAGCAATTAAAATAAAGGGGGGGGGTACTTTACCCTTGAAATTCTGATTTGTAGAATGAGTCAGCAGCTTTCTGTAGCACATTTTAGGCACAATGCAACCAAAGGACACTGAGAAGGCAGTTCAGTTTGACCATTTACTTTCTGGAATGGCGACCTTCTAGGCATTGGATGAGAGTCTGATGCACAAAGATTTTGAAGGTGATGTCATGGTGCTTTTTTGGGTGGCTGCCAATGCAGGTTTGACTCTATGAAGTGCATATTTCTCAAAAAACAAATGTCACAGTTTATTTTCTTGAATTACAGGTACCATATCTATTGAGGAATTTGAAGAAGCCTGCAATATTTTGAGTCAGCATATTAAGACGCCTATATCTAAGGATTATATGAGGGATATTGCTCACAGCATCGATATTAACAAAGATGGTTTCATTGACTTCAACGAATTTCTTGAGGCTTTCAGAATTGTGGACATACATGGAAAGGATACAAGTATTCCTGGCGAGGATAGTATGCCGAATGGTGGACACAGCGACATTCTTGATCAGAGAAACTATAGTATACATACAGTGGAGTCACATGTCAAATGAGAACTCTTAAATCTGATGTAACAAAACCAGCGTATAATATTTTCTGTCTTCAAACATTTGTACAAATTTATATGAGATAAATGGGCCATGGGCAATGCGAATATGTACATGTATAAACCACAGAATCACAGAAGTACATATTCAGAGCTTAGCATTTTGATATAAAGTAGCAGTACTGTATATGAATATTTACAGTGATTTTGAGGAGGAAAAATAAACTAACACAAGTGTATGTACATTTGTACTAGAGAAGAGAATGAACGTGAAGGGATGGACTCTTCATGTGCAATTTTTCCATTAAAAATCGCTTTTGTGATGACTACAGAGTGCTTATAATTTTCTTAAATTTCAATCCTCTGGATACGCGTTGCTTGTTTTGCAATGCTGATATTTTCTATCCTGGCAATTTAAAAAATTATGTATGCTTACACTTTCAGCAAACTGACCACGAAGTTTTTTTTTCATTTTTGAACAGTATGATATCTAATTAACATGTATAAAGGTTCTGTTAAGATGGATTATTAAAGTGTTGGTCAATAGAGGAATAATTGACATTAAAAAAACCTGTTTTTTCATGGTTGGTACATATCAAGTGTTCTTATACATAAAGCTTGCATGCACATACATGTATCTTGCTCCATATATGCTTCATGTATACCTTTCTAGATTCTACAACTGATGTGACCAGTCATATAATTAAAATGTTCCACAGGAGTGCAAGAATATACTAAAACTAGGCTGTTTCATAAGCTTTGCACAGCTAGCTATCCATCCATCCATCTGTCTGTCTGTCTGCCCATAACTAACAGGAGTCCACGTCATCCCATGTACACCAATACCTTAGGTATGGATCGATAGTGGCATTGCATTCAATCTTTTGTATCCTTTTTTCTTTTCATTCATTTGAAAAAAGTGAAGTTTGAAAGTAGTGACTAATATAAAATAACAGCCATACTTTTTTAAAAGATATTTTTGAGACTGGAAGAGAAAGTAAACTTTTTTTTAGGTTGAAATATGCTTCAATTGGTAAGTAATGTAAAGGGTAGCAAGGTAACATGCTTAAGCATGCTTATATGGACAATTAAGTATGTGTATATATATATATAAATATATATATATATATATATATATATATATATATATATATATATATATATATATATATATATGTATACATATATATATTTATCTCATGTTTGGGTTGATTTTAGTACTATAACAGGTTTGTATAAATACCGTATCATAAGCCTAAAAGCTACAGTGGCGCGACATGATGTATGAGTACTCTTCCGGTGGTATCGTCACTCTTTCGGTGGTATCGGTACTCTTCCGTTTCATCAGTAATTGTGTTGATGAGGAGTAACTCTTTCTGCAAATGTCATTCTTATTTTTGCTTTGTGTATTGAAATGTACAAATCGACCCAAACATGAGATAAAAATTTTATAGCATGCTTTGTAGACGATATGAAGTAATCAACTCGCACTTGATACCATATGTCGCTCACTCATTCTGCTGTATGGCATCCAGTGCTCATTGATACACTTTATATTGTCAACAAAGCATGCTATAATATATATATATATATATATATATATATATATATATATATATATATATATATATATATATATCATATTACATATACATATATACATACATATATATTTCTATTAAAATAAATGAATATGCTCTGCTTAAATGTGCAAATTTCAGATGTATAGACATATATTCATGTTAATTTTTAGCAAGCTCTTGCCATATATTTAAAGTTCTGTGATAAATGTTATTTGTAAGACCAGTCAATTCATAGGGAAGAGCATGGAGTTGTATATTTTTGTGAATGTAGCATTCTGCTCAAGAAAGAAGACTTACAGTACATGTATATCTGAAAAAAATATGTATTTCTATAGAAAGAACAATTTCCATAGAGAATATATTGGAGAACCAAAGTTAAACTTTATCCTCAGAAACCGACAGTTACTTAGATCACCATGCCTTGTGACAATATCGAAAGAATTATACCTAAAAATGTTACCTCCCTGGATATGATTGTTTTTAAACAAGATGGACTTTCAGATTGTATTCAGAATAACTTTAAATGAGATATATTTTCCTACTCTATCTGACACTTGTTCGTGAAGTCACTCCAGAATCTGGAATATGAAAAGTAGCTGTAATGTAACACATCGATTGGCATCCACAGTAATAATAAATTGTATAATTGTAACACTGTGATCAAAATATAGAAAGTCAACAGAGATAGAGAAATTAAAGGCACATCAGTCAATGTATTATAATGCTGTTGTTTAGGAGATGTGTGGAGCTGATCACTGATCGGGCACCTTTGTCTCATCTGGGTCTGCAAAAAGGAAGACCACACTATGTGAACCTGGATGCACAGAAAACCATTCCCAGGATGTGTCATCCCTGCATTATGTGTGCAACTAGTCTACCATGAATATTGCTGGGCTTACCAAAGTTTAACTAATTTTATCAAAAGTGACTCCAATGTATTAGCCATTTTTTTCAGCCAAACCAATTCTATTTGATTTGCGGTGTTACATAGTACAGTTTAAAGACTTGATTGACACCAACAAAATCTAAAATTTCTTGAGCCAGTGGGTCTAAAAGATCCCATGCACTCCCTTTAGCCTATGGCTAGTGCCACCCCAGATCCTATGCACTTTGTTTAGCCTATGGCTAGTTCCACCCCAGATCCTATGCACTTTGTTTAGCCTATGGCTAGTGCCAGCCCAGATCCCATGCACTTCTTTTAGCCTATGGCTAGTGCCACCCTAGATCCTATGCACTTCCTTTAGCCTATGGCTAGTGCCAGTCCAGGTCCCATGCACTCCCTTGAGCCTATGGCTAGTGCCGGCCCAGATCCCATGCACTCCCTTGAGCCTATGGCTGGTGCCAGGCCAGATCCCATGCATTCCCTTGAGCCTATGGCTAGTGCCAGGCCAGATAGATCCCATGCACTCCCTTGAGCCTATGGCTAGTGCCAGCCCAGAAACCAGTGAGAACTACTGTCAGTCAGCTACTTGTGAATACACTCAGCTGTGTGGTGTGCCAGTCAGTGACACTTGGCCATGCAGCTATTGTCACAGCACCAGGATGTTTCAAGCAGACAATACTGAAATTTGTAATGCATAAAGGTTACTGTATTTCTAGGATAAATTTTTTTGACAACCATTGCTCATGGGCTAGACCAGGATTATAGGAGAGTGAGAAAGGATTGTGTGTTCAAAACCAAACTTATGCTTGAGAAGTTGCAAACGCCTCTAAACGTACACCTTTCATGCTTCTAGCACGGAAAATGCAGTCTTGGTATTTTACCCCCCCCCCCCCCCCCATGCCCTCCAAAAGTGCATAAGAGTGGTAAAGGAAATCTGATAGAATTACCTGATAATACTTTGTACTATTTGAACATATCAAAAGTTTTCTATACATCTTATGTACATTTGAGCACCTGTCAACTAAAAGAAATTAAGACACCTTGAGATGATTTACATTAATTTTGATGATATATGTAAATATTCCATATTAAAACTTGCATGAATGGTTAATATTGCGTATCTTTACCATGGTGTAGACTTTTAACTGCACTGTATAGCAAGAGTATTTCACCTGTTATGTGGTGTGATTTTTGTTTGTACATCAAGTACTTTGACCAACAAAACAAAAATTTTAGGTTTGTACACACAGAGTACAATATACTTCATTATTTCAGAGCTATACAATCCATGGATGATTTAATTTTCACACTTTGCAAGTTTTTAAATTGCTTGTGGAACATTTTTGGTTTTTACCGAAGACAGGCCAGATGGTACAAGTTGTAAATAAACAATATTTTGTTTGCACTCATGTAAAGTGCTGTATAAAGTGTGAACTGCCCAGTTAGATTCTGCTGTCTTTATGCTATCTGTAGGTATAAGAGGAAGACAATATACATGTACATTTACTGCTTATGAATAATCATTTACCTGCATGGTTCTACGTTGTATATGAATATAAATTTAAATATTCATAATTGTGATTAATAATTTATATTGTATCTACAATACCAATTTTTATGTCAGCCACATAATTATTGGTTGACCTTGTTCAAGAAATTTGGTGAAAGCAGATATTTGTGCATATGAAAATAAATAAAGCTTTAACCTGAGGCAGTTTTTTCTTATGTGGACATGGAATACACCCATGTTTGTAGAATGTATTGCCATGTCTTATTTTGATATGGTAATGTCTTATCCTAATGATTCGCTTACATTTCTATATTTTAATTTTCATATTTCAGAGCAACGCTGCTTTGATGTTGAAATTATAAAACATTGTCCTTTGCCAAATACAAATGATCTTAGTCTGTGTGTCATGGATGCATCAGTTGACTTGTTATATAACAGCTGTAATGGTATTAAAAAAATATGTATTGGTACCAGTCATTGCTAATAAAAGATTTGAATTCAAGGTCCTGTTAAAATTCTATTTCCTTATGGCAGTATTGATCTAAATTGACTTTGAAGGAATAAAGCATATGTAATATTTTTGCATTATAAATCAATGTATAAAAATATCTTGGAAATAATTTCTGGTTTATTTGATACCTATGTGGAGTAAGTAATTATTTCACTGTCTTCTTGTCAGTTGTAGAAGTTGCAGTACACAATACTTTATTAAAATGGCTGCAGCTTACCCTGTAAGGTTCTTATTGTTATGAGTCAACAACTTTATTTTTTTATGTTACTTTGGGTCAAGTGATACTGGTTACTTTTCACTGTGAGCCAGCAGTTTTATGTTACTTTGTGTCATGTGGTACTGGTTATATTTCACTGTGAGCCAGCAGTTTTATGTTACTTTGTGTCATGTGGTACTGGTTACATTTCACTGAGCCAGCAGTTTTATGTTACTTTGTGTCATGTGGTACTGGTTAGGTACTGGTTACATTTCACTGTGAGCCAGCAGTTTTATGTTACTTTGTGTCATGTGGTACTGGTTACATTTCACTGTGAGCCAGCAGTTTTATGTTACTTTGTGTCATGTGGTACTGGTTACATTTCACTGTGATCCAGTGGTTATATGTTGATTGGTTTTATGACTAGTGAAAATAATATTAAGAAATAATTCAGGTTTTTTTCTGTCCAACTATTGCAAGGCCTATGCTATTCCAAGGTGTTCAGCCTGGTCAGAATGTTTCGGTGATTTTAATATGATGCTGCCTTTTAAATGGTCGTATGACTGTTTATTGGTTTCTGCGGTTCACTAAATTTTCTTTGCCTTTTTTGTTTTGTTTGTTTTTTTTTTTGCAGGAGTATACTTCTGTGGATAAGCAGGAAAATTTTCCTGGACTTGTCTTTTGCAGTTGTAAATAGACTATACTCTTATTATTTGTATCATTATATTGTAATAAACAATACCATCTGAAGAACAGAGTTGTTTGTTTTTAGCTTTGCTGACCACATTAACAGAGCTCAGGTAACCAGCCACTTGTGTCTGTCCTTCCATCTATCTGTCCATAAACTTCCGCTTGTGAGCATTGCACAATCCACAGTTTCCAAGAAACCCCCATATACATGTAACTTTCAGGACTTCTCAAGTGTATGAAAATCTAGGTCGAGACAATATTGGTGGTGCCACCTATTGTATTATGTAATATATGTATATATAGGCCAAAATATGAAAATATTGAGAGTGCTGTTTTTGGAAGAGTTTTCATGACTCGTGGCAAAATTTGGTTGGAATGTCAATCACACAAAAAAGGTGTGGAAAGTTGTAGTGCCACCTACAGTAAAGTTCTGAAAGATATGGACCAAAAGGTGTTGAAAACACATTAAATTAAATATGCTGAGAAAGAATCGGGCCAATGATACCAAAGACAGATAATATTTTGAGGTTTTATGTTACATGGTATGGAATCGCATTGACCTACTTTCCCAAGGTCATGGAGGGAATACAATTCTGGAAACTAGAAAAATTTGATTTGCTTGTCAGCAAGTCAGTCTGTGCCTGGAAAGCCTTTAAAGACTGCCTATTCAGTATTTATTTAACTTCCGCAACAACATTTTTTTCGTGCGGTTGTGTCGAAAACCTCCTGGTATAAATTGAAGTTGGAAAGGCACCTCTATTGTAGTTTTGAGGCTATTCAAAGATTCAGATTTTGTGTATTTGCATATATTAAACTGCTACAACTTTGATTTATGGTTTATTGGATGCAATTATCCTATGAATCTATCAACTGAAGTTTCAATGACACCCCAGTCTATTATAGTGTTGAAGTTAATTCTAGATTTAAATTTTGTGTATTCACCTAATTTGCATGAATAGGAATGCTACAACTTTGGTTCATATTTCATTGGATGTGGCTATGTCACACACCTACAAATTGAAGTTGGAATGACACCTCTATCTATAATAGCTTGAAAGTTTTTCAAAGAATTTAATCTTGTGTATTCACCTAATTTGAATACATGAAAAAGTTACAACATTGGTTCATGATTTATTGGATGCGGCTATGTCACAAACGTATAAAATTTAAGTTGGATCGGCACCTCTTTTTATAATAGTTTTCGAGATATTCAACTTTTAAATGTTCCAGCTAATTAAGCATAATTTAAAATGCTACAGTTTTTATTCACTGTCCATAAGATTGACAGGTGTCTTAAACCTGTATGTATCAATTTAAATTTTGTGTCTGTCTGTAATCGGTTGGGAGATACAAAGCTTTTAAAATATTAATTGGCCCTAATTTGCATGATTTTTAATATGACATTTAAGTATGATGAAAAACCCATTCAAATTCACATATTCACTGGAAATTCAGTAAATTTAACATAAATTAAGCTTCTCAAACTTTGTTTGCATGCTATAGTATTTTGTTTTAGCAATAAACCCACATATCATGCTTTGAATGGCAACCCTATCCAGAATTCTTTTGAGGATGTACAAGATTTAAAATTTCCACAAATATGCCCCTGATTTGCACATTTCAACATCATCACTTTCCCAAACAATATGCACAACTTCACTACTAGGTCCATGACCATGCCAAGTTTGGTACTTTTCGGAATAATAGTGTCCGAGAAAAGCTGACCACAAAATTGGCACAAGGAAATAAATAAATTAATAAGGAAAGAATAAAATATCTGAGGAAAAACCAGAAGTCTGTGTTCACACACAGACTTAATTATTATTGTTTTTTTTTTTTTTGTTTGCTTGCTTGCTTATTTATTTGTTTGTTTGTTTGTTTGTTTGTTTGTTTTTTTTTTTTTTGGGGGGGGGTGTTTTTTTTTTTTTTGGTTTTGTTTTTGTTTTGGTTTTTATCTTGGTCATTACATCTGAACCGATGCAGATGTGTCAATATACTATTACAGAAGCATACAGAAAAAAATATCCATGACAGGTGGAGTCCTGGTGGTGAAATGGAGCCAGCATTACAGGTGTGGAAAGGACATTAAATTCATTATTTTGATTATGAATTGAGATGCTGCTTCTGTATTTACACCAAATATTCATTGGGCCAATGGTCAATTTGAAAAGACCTTGCTCAAATTTTCAAAGTCATTAAAGACAGCGTAAAGGACACTAAATTCTACATTTGAGAAATAAGAAGGCTAGCAATAGCAAACGTACCATGATTGTGTATCATATGTAGAAGTTGTATACATGTACTGCATAATGTGGGTCCCCTTGACCTAATTTCTCAAGGTCACTGTGAATACATTTCAGGAAATAATTTTTTGTTATGCCCATGTGAACTTGTGCACATGTACAAATATACCATTACAGAGACAAAAGTCCATGATGTTTGGAGTCATGGCGGCATCCATCGTGGTCTTCAGTGGAACAAGCACCACAGGTGGCAAAAAGTATATAAACTTCATCATTTTGATCATAAATTGAGATGAAACATCTCAATTTACATCAAATATGTATTAGGCCAATTGTCAATCTAGGTAAAATATTGAATGACCTTGACTCGTTTTTCAAGAACATAGTAATGGATGCTAAATTTCAGATCGGGAAATAACAAAGCTAGCAATACCAAATGTGCATCATATATGGAAGTTGGATATTGCATAATATGAGTGACCTTGACATATACTTTCTCAAGATCATGGCAGGAAAACATTTCAGAAAATGATTTATTGTTTCGGTCACAGCGTCTAAACTTGTTCACATGTACCAAGATACCATTACAGCATCTACTATCCATGATTACAGGAACATTATACAGGCAACCTCTGATGTGCAGAGTCATGGTGGCGCCACAGCTGGTATTCATTGGAACTAGCATCATGGCTATTAAAAGTAAATAAAATTCATTAATTTGATTACAAATTGAGAAAGAACCTCTAAATTTACGCCAAATATGCATTAGGCCAATGACCAAATTTTGTACAGTTTTGGGTGTTTTCTTGAACTATTTTTAAGGTCAATAAATAGTACAGAAAAAGACACAGTAAAAGATACTAAATACCTGTTGAGAAATAAGAAGGCTAATCATGCCAAATGTACAACAAATGTGTATCATATATAGAAGTTTGATATTGCATAATATGGGTGACCTTGGCCTTTCACAAGGTCTCAGAGGGAAGGCACATCAGGAAATGATTTTATTGTGATGCCCATGACATGACCAATTGAGATGAAACTAAAATCATCCACCAAATATGCATTAGGTGAATGTTTAAATTTTGTGATATGTTGTGTGACTTTGACATATTTTCAAGGTTATAATGTACTTGAGAAATGACACCAAATTCAATATACTGACAAAGAACAAGAGGAATGATACCAAGTGTGCCCCAAAGTATGTTCATGTGGAAACTTGATGTTGCATAATATGGATGAACAAATTGCTCAGGGTCATGGAGGCAATGCATTTGAGGAAATTAATTTTTGTTGATAGTAGTCAGATTATATGTCAACAGAAAAAATGACCTGTGGGCCTTTTTTGTATGTAATCTATGAATGATAGGCTAAAAACGATTCCTGGTTTAAAATGTGTATGCAAACGAGGTGCTAATCACATTCCTTTCGACCAATTTTAGGGAAACCGACAACACTAGGCAAGATGGCAGGACAACAGATCAGTAGATGCAGGGAAATACACAATCTCTATACGTCTCTGGTATGAGCATGTTCTTGGCCACCATAAAACACACAAAGAGGATGATCTTACATATTTGAGTCACAAAACTGCTCAGGGTACTTGGCATGTAAACAATGCTCTTAATTAACAACATGTCAAATGAAGCAATGGCTAAGTGACCACTGTAATGCAATGGCTAAGTGACCACTGTGATGTCAAACTCCACATTTTCTTTTGAAAACTGTTTTATCAAAATTATCAAAGGACCATGAGCAAATATTGAAAGGATTTATCTCTGTCAGTGTTGCTCATAAAGACTTCAGACTTGTGGCAAGCTCCTTATTGTAGTGTCAATGAGGCAAGTCTCAGATTTGGCATGCTTTACATAGTTTGGTCACAGAAGGCATTCAAAATTTAATGTTATTAGCTTTGAAATTTGAATCAGGTACCATCTAGCCAGTTTTGGACGTTTTTACCACAGGATCAATGAAAAATACAAAAAAATTAGCGATGTTTATAATGATGCATATTTACTCAACTTTTCATTTTAGCTCAGCTGACCAAAGGTCGCAGAGTTTGTATGATCTGTCATGTCAGTCCATCTGTCTGTTAACGTTTTGAAAAAGAAATGATTTTTTTCTGTGCTCATCATCTAGGTATTTGTCAGCAGAGCCCAATATATTTTTTTTTAATTTTATATTTTATATTATTTAATTGAGCAAAAACTGGATGGTTAAAAATGCTGACTACTTGCTGTTATTGTAGTAACATTGGCAACCTTGATACTGCAAAGTAAAGGGCTGCATGTTTGTTGTTTAAAAAAAAAAAACAACAAACAAACAAAAAAAAGCAAAAACAAATAAAAAAAGACCTTACTTTATAACACTTTTCATGGTGTTTCCTGTCCTTTTGGGTACTTTGGGCAACTCTCTCCCATTGGGTACAAGAGACTTAAGTAATATGAAAAGAAAGGTCCAAACAGCCTGTCTGAATCACCAGATAGATGGTTCTTTATTAAAGATTTTGGTAGCAATGATGTTTTATAACAGTAAATAAACCCCCTCAGGTCTAGCTTTATGGCTTTGAATCTGGGCAAACTCACCTTTTCTTGCAGAGACAGTAGAAAGTGCGTTGCCACACTTTGCTTCATAATCCGGTCTTGCCAATGCCTCATGACATCACATTATCCTATGTTGTAATGAGGATCGATCGTGAACAAAGAAATAGGGAATAAAACTTTTTGCGTTGAATCAATTCTAGCTTGATTGTGTCATTTCAAATTATCATAGATATGTGATTTAAAAATATGATTGAAATATATTTTTGGAAAATGTTAAGAAAGACTAGCAAGAACAGCATTAGAACTGAGGCAGGACCTGCAACTTCACCTAAAACATGGGACTATCTGCTTTAAAGTGAGTGGTTACACTTACAATGTGTGGCAAATTTTACGTATGCTTTCATACTTTGGAAGTGCAATTTTGGCTACATCTCACTTTTTCCCGTGATTCGAACCTAGGCCATGCTGGGTATGACATCCTGGCATCAGACCATCACAGTCACATAAAACTCGATAGAATTTAGAAAGAATGGGGGCAGATATCTGCATTTAAATACAAATATCCGTGTGTCAATGCAGATATGTGAATTAAAAATAGAGGTATCTGTATTCCAAATACAGGCATCTGTGATTCTATGTATTTCTAATACAGATATCAGTATTTGTAATTCAGGTATCTGTATTTCTAATTCAGATACCTGTATTAGAAATATTTAATAATTAAAATTTCTCTATCATTGTTGCCACGTGGTGAAAGTACAGTTAATAAGAGATCCCTCAGTGTGCGTCCCCTGTATCCTCATTGTGTAATTTTGGGTCTATAAGATCAAATCCATCTCATTTCTTTCTTCTTTTTTCTCGAAATTTGGACTTTTTAGCTGAAATTTTGACTTAATGAAAGTCAAAAATTCACACTTTTTCTCGATATTTCGACCGTTTTAAGTTGAAATTTTGACTTTAAAAAGTCTAAATTTCGAGAAAAAAAAGAAGATATTTTGAGAAAAAAAAGTCGAATATTTGACCCATGAAAGTCGAAATTTCGGGTTTTATTTTTATTTCTTTGTGATCCTCATAGACTTCCGTACTTTGTGACATTTCACCAAGTTTTGTATAAAGTAGCGTTTGAAGAGGTTCGCGCAAATAGGTAGTTGGAAACTTATAACTGCACGGGATATTAAAAGAAAGCGACCTGTAGGCTGTACTCAATGATCTACAGTGGAGATAATGCAAATGGAAGTCCAGCATTGTGCACTTTGTTGAGAACCAGAGTGATTTGGCCTTTATATGCACAAGGTTTGAAAAACTGGTGTTTGAGGCATGCATTATGTATATAATATATGGCTAGTTTCATTGCGTGCAGATATGAAACTACTCATGTATTTTTATGTTTATCGCATATCCACAGTGTTTCAGATCGCTAGGTGGCACACGTCCAAATGTGCATTACGGGATTCCGTAATGCACGTTTGAGGCTAGCCCCAAGGGACCTCCCCACGCTCTGTAAGCTTGCGGTTAGCTTACAGAGCGTGGGGAGGTCCCTTGGGGCTAGTGTGAGGCTTTTTGTGTGTCATATGAAGGAGGCCAGACGGGTCATAATTAGGCATGCGAAACTACACGTATCAAAACAGATATACTAATGACTAGGTGAAATATGTGGGACTGAGAACTTCACCGCTTCAACTCAACCTCCTGCCTTGTTCATTTTATCAGCTCATGCGGTGATTTATCAGCAGAAAACTCACAGTTCACACAATGAATGATGTAGATTAATTCCCGCAAGCGCATGCGCTGACATGGGCACACTGTTAATTAGAGCCAATCAGCTGCGCTTCTGGGGACGCGTCATCTGGAGCATTTTGGGGGTTTTGGGACGGCATTCACTTCGTTTTCGCCTTACAAAACACAGCAGATAGAGAAACTTGGTAGATTTCAGAAGTTTTGAAAACATTTTTCTTATCCACTTCAACCCACCTCCTTCTCATCTGTCTCCTCATGTTGGGTGTATTTAATATTTACATGTATATCAACCAGTAGTAGGCCTAGGCTGATGTGATGTGACAGTGTGGCTACGGGAGGTCAACCTTAAAGTTGAATCGATGCCAGCAGGTGGTTGTGGGGATTAGCCCTCACCACTTCAGCTTAAAGTACGCTGTGTGTTTTGAAATCTCTAATTCGGGGCGTATGATAAATAGTCAATCATCTTTGTAGGCCTAATTGAATTTATTTATCTTATTCTATCACAGCTGTTCTTCTTAGGGCCCGAACAGGCAAAATGTTAGTCCATTAACCCGAGCTTAATGTAGAAAGAAGACGGGAGAACATGGGATAAAAAAAAAAAAACTACGAGGACTCAGCAGGTGACTGGTAGAGCGATAACGGACCGATGACTGTGAGCTTGCCAGAATGAAAAAGTTGATGCGCCGGGTGCACTTGTACCATGGACCTATTATCGGATAATAGGTCCATGCTTGTACAAAATAGAAACACGAGTCGCATCTACATGTACTCCTACTTTTAATAGTCTCCAAATTTGATCAAGAACTCACCTGCACTCCAGTGTAATAAATTACCGCAAAGTGCTTTCCTAATAGCAATTAATGGTTTCACATCTCAAACGCATGCACTGTCTTCGAGCGCCATCTACAGATATCAGAATGGTTCTGTTACGTCCATGACCCAGATGTTCAGGGCACGGTGCACGTCACCACGTAGTGTGTAATCTGGGATTGAGACATTGTTTTATGAGGAAATAATGGGACTAGAAGAGGAGGACCGTGTTGCTTGGTTTCCAGGCTTGAAAGGAGATTTTCCAGTGTGTAAGGAGGGTATTAAAACTGTACTAGACTACCTGGTAGGGTGCTGGGATAAAAGAGGGAAATGCTAGAATGGGAAGAAACAGGGTTAACTAATGGGTGAAAAGGGGGTATGGACCGGAAGGGTGGTAACCCTTTTGAGGGTTGCCATGACTGTAGCTGCAGGTAACTGCAGGTGCAGGCCATGGAATACCTGAGACTTCGAGGCGGGGATCGGGACAAAGGGCAGGGCTTACAGTAATGGGGTGGTCCACCGTTGGGGAAATAACCGAGAACAGGGAGTTCCCAATGCACTGCTGTGAGAGAGTATATGGGGCCCTTACGCCTCGGATCTATTCCCGATAATCTTATTTTTTAAGGCCATCCGTTATTTACAGGGCCACGGCACATAAGTGGAGGGCCGCAGAGATATTATTACATCTGAAATTGACGACAAGTGCAAATGTATAGTAAATATCTTTAAGGTTACACATCGTTGACTATATGAACGATTCTACAGAAGATTGTCGTGCAGCATTTATTTGTCAAATTTCATCACTGACAAATATGAGTGGAACAAGAATTCCCTGTTAATGCTGCTCCATGTCACTGGGCCAAAGATCCAGAAAATTTAAAGTTTAACAATAAAGTGATCATTTATTCACGGATGCCTATCGTCAATTTCACTGGCAGTGGTAATTACTCCCAGACTATGAAATATTAATGCAATTCATCAGATACTATTTTTCGCATTACATTGCACTGCACTATTTTTTAAATAGTCTCGAACCGAAAACTATGCTTGCACACGGTATAGGCCTAATAGAACAAGATAATCATTTCCAGACAGCTAGCGTTCTTTGAAAAATGAAATTAAGGATAACAAGCCCATTGTACTAAGATCATGAAAAACGGATATTATTATTAATAATGATATATCTTTTTTGTTTGAGATCCAACAGGATATGAATATAATTATGTAACACACGAAAAAATATTTTGTGTAGTGTTCTCTTCGCTCATTATTTACAGATGAACTAATTTAGAGTTCCATCTTTGATGAACAGTAATAGAAACGTGTTTTTCCGTGTACTTAATGTCTGACCATTGCAAAAAGCTTCATTATCTCTGCGATAAGCTGCCACGTCAGTCCCACGTACAGGCTCATTATGTAGGAATGCCAACACAAATATTCTCTTTATCGAATAATTCTGTCTTTTTTCTTCCTTCCTACCTTCCTTCCTTCCTTCCTTTCTTTCCTCTTTTGTTGTTTCGTTCTTTATGGCATGTATTCTTGTGACTGCAATTTTTATAAAAAACATATAACCAAGAGTCTCAAATTTGACATCACTTAAGCCACATAAATGGAATTATGTTTATATTATTTTCACTTCAAAGTTGTTCAAAGTACGATGGATTGGAAGTTGTAGGTGTACCATTGTCATTCTCTTGTTCAAAGTTATTATAATGGACACAAAATTCAACTGTAAATGTATTGGTGAAGAAACTAACGTTTCACCTTTATATATGCTACGTGAATGGAAAATACATTGTGTGAAATGTGTGGATGATTACATAAATAATGGCTGAGGTCTACCCTTTCATATGGGTGCCTGGCTACTTCAAAAGGACTAAGCACGGACGCAGAATCCTGCGAGAGGGAAGGGTTATGACACTACTTCTCTTTGAATTCTACAGCCTGGCTGCACATATCATGGGCCAGGTCGATGCTTTATAGAGAATGTGGTGAGTGTGAAAGAACGTGATTGGAAATCGATTCATGCATGAGGAAGCAAGTTTAAAGCAAAGGGGAGAATTTTTTGCAAACTCATGAATGCATGGACAAGTGTGAATGTCCAAATTGAACTGAAGTAAGTGAAAGAAGCGTGCATGAAGATGTTTGTCATTGGGTTGCAATGTGCTGCACCCAGGCAGTCATTGGCTTGTCCTGCATACTCAGAGGAAAGCCCGATGTGACGGGAGCTACTTGACCACTACTTGCTCATGTAGTTTGCAATGCGCCCTGCCCAGTTATTGAGCAGATGGCTTGTCGAGCTCCTCAAGCTTTCTTCAGTCATTGTGAACACCGACATGGATAAACAATTTGCCTCTGTCGCAAGTGGACGTCTGCAAAAAAAAAAAAAAAAAAAAAAAAAAAGGGGGGGGGGGGGATTCAAAGATAAATTTAGCAGATCTGCCCATAGAAATAACTTGCATATACACTGTGGGCGCATACAACTCGATGGTTTTTCTTCTGTCTCATCGTGACCAAGAAGGTTACATGAATGCAGTGTGCTCTCATGTAAACTACAAAAGTAACCACTCATCAACTGTTTGCATGTGTCAGGCATCAATACCTTTTCCTGAACATTTTTTGCCCAACTTAAACATCAAGCAATTTAAATGTAGGCTGAAAATTGGATATTGCATGAATGAAAACTGAGGGAAATTGCTATCGTAGTATATATATTATCAATCATAAAACTTGATCAACCCAAAGTGTACTTTCCAAGAGTTACACGTGTATTGTATTCCTGTAGACAGATTTTAGATATTTGATATATTCAAAATTATGATAGAGTTATCATTCCAACGTGCACCTATAGTTCTTTGTACGCACACAAAGAAATTTATTTTCTGGACGCAAATCTTTCAATAACAAACAAAACCTTAGCGCGAGCAAGGTTTGTTTCAGTTTCGATTTAAAGATTTCAAGAGAGATTGAGTCCCTGATGTCGGGCGGGAGATTGTTCCATTGCTTGATGACATCAGGTACAAAGGAACTTTCCATGCGTTGAGTTCCGGGGTTGAGTTCTGCATTTAATCCGTCGAATATTTCCAGGTTGACGTAAAACACGGACAGAGGGGGTACGGAGTAGAAGGTCAGAAAGATAAGAGGGCGTCAATTTGTGATATATTTTGTAAAAGAGAATGAGTTTAAAATATATAGGTCTATTTACCAAAGATGACCACCCAATTTCTTGTGATAGATTAACACGTGATGTGTGTCTAAGTGCTCCAGTACAAATTTTAGCGGCCTCAAATTGTATGGATTCAAGGATGTGTGATACGCCCTGACCACAGTTATCAAAGAGGACACCGCCATGTTCGAGGATGGGTCTAGCTAAAGAGAGATTGAGTCTAGCTAGAGTTTTACGTGAGAGTCTATATTTGAACCTACGGAGGAGAGCAATTCTCTGACTGGCTTTATTGGTAATACGAATAACGTGGGCACGCCAAGACAGATTACTGCTCAAGGTAATACCTAGATGAGTATTAGTATCTCCTTCAGGTATTGCTGATTCACCAAGAAAAAGTGGGGGATGTGTGGGTTTTTTGCCGTTTAGCAGAGAATACAACAGATATAGATTTCAAGGCATTAAAGATTTTGTATCATCTTTCTTCTTTCTGGGTTGCTTGCCAATACCTGACACAAGTTTGAGAATGCGACAGTTTTCCAATATACAGCTTGCAGGTGTATATATATATATATATATATATATATATATATATATATATATATATATATATATATATATATATATATATATACATACATGCATACATACATTCATACGTGTATATATATAATATATATTTAGACATATATAGTTTGTGTTTGAGTGTGCGTGCGTGAGCTTGTGTATTTTTTTCTTCAAAAAATGAGCGATTGGTTTCAGTTTGTCAGGAAGTTTTCACTTTTTGCGAATACACTCATTCCGTAAATTCCAGCTCTTGTAGATGACGTAAAAGGTGAAATTTACATGATTTGGCACATAGACATAAACGCCTTTTGTGCCAAGTTTTGGACTGAGTCAACACCTTTCTTCGGCGAGCTTTCGGCGCACTGAGTTAAGCCAGCGCACATTCTTTGTTGTGTTATTGATCGCACTGTTTGATGCATTACTGAAGATTTATTTTTCACGATAAAAAATAAAAGTTTATTATATTTCCCACGTGTGGTGGACCCAGACATCATATGCAAGAAATACTAATTTTTACGTCGCCTTGTGACTGTAATCTTGTTGCCCGGTTAGCCACACCTTCAAGCGTCTGTAATTTCTTTGAAAGTCGAAGAGACGGCTGCACACACCGAATGTCTGCAGAAAGGTGAACATTTCTCATTTATCACAGCAAGGGGTCTAAAGAGCCTCCCATCCACCCCCTCCCGCGGTCTGGACTCCTTGATCACAGAACGGTGTAAAAAGAACATTGGACTATTCGTTAATTAGGAGAGGTCACAATTAGCAATATCATTTGTAACCAGCTGAATACACGGACCTTATGCAAATTATCAGCCCAAGAAATAAAATTTTCAGGGATATTTCAATTGTACAACGACAGTTAACTTCGAACATTGAGTTTGTGTCTGGAGTGAGTTCAGAGTAACCATGTTACAAACAAAAAGTAAAGGCAATTCACAACTCTAGCCCTCCTGATAAAAATGCCCTTTCCGGGATGGGGACATGAACCTTTTCTTCTTATTGGTACTGTTTACCACCACCTCAAAGGTTTTTTTGGTTGTTGTTGTTGTTCTTGTTGTTCTTGTTCTTGTTGTTTTTGTTTTGTTTTTGTATGTGTGTGTGCCAGTGTTTTTTTTGTTTTTTATTTTGTTTGTTTGTTTGTTGGTTTTTTTTTTGTTTTTTTTTTTTTGTTGTTGTTGTTGTTTTTTTTGTTTTGTTTTTTGTTTTGTTTTTTTTGTTTTTTGTTTTTTTTTTGTTTTGTTTTTGGTTTTGTTTTTGTTTTTGCTTTTTTTATGAAACAGGTCACATTATCAAGCTGTGATGTTCCAGTGACACCGAAGAAAATTTGTTTCATGCCTCAAAACGCGCCCCGCGGCTCCCAGCTCATCGACATCAAAGTATTGTATACTCAGGGTCCAACAAAATTCTCCACCTCTCCCATCCCATACGCACCCCGCGTCATAAATGTGCTCGAATTATTCTTCGAGTAAATTTTATTTCCCCAAGTCTGGGAGTTAAATGACAATGGCAACAAATATTAAATCGAACTTCTAAATGAATAGTTTATCTGTATTATTACATACTTTGTTGCTCAGAGTACGACTGAGTCAATAGCTTTCCTTGGCGCCGGTTGGGCGCACTGTTGTTGACATGGGGCGTGCCATCATGAACGGTCTTACATACATATCTCAGCAAAATGGTTTTCTAGTACCGATAAATTCAAAACGTTAACGCAGACGACAATTTACACCCGGATGCTTTTGGGCGATTTGAGCGGGAAAGGGTATGCACAATTTAACTCCATAAAGCGGACAAGCAATCGTTTGATGCTAAATTTGGTAAGGTATATGAACGTTGGTTGGATCATGATGCTTACATAGAAGCACACTCGTGCCAAACCGTACATTAGTCATTTGAAAACATTTATTGCATATATCGGCACCATATCCAGATCATGAGTTTAAACATGTACATTATTATGTGGAGTTCTTTACATGTAAAAGTTCTAGCTGAGCACTATTTTCTTGTCTTGTAGTCCTCTTGTTTAAATACGCCAAAAAGGAATATAAATTCAACAGCACAGTTTTTCTACATAAAATATGGTAGAATAAGCGTTCGTGCGAGCTGTGCGATACCATTTGGAATCAATACATTTAAATTGCTCTAGATATTGAGTATTGTGATTTCTAAAATTGTATTTGTTATTAGAGCAGCACGCACTTCGCGGATACCCTTTGTTTCGGTATCTTATTGGTCAACGATGCAAGCAGTTACTTGTTTAGTAAATGTTAGATTTTTGACAGACGATTTTATCTTACGGCGGTTCATTTTCTATGGGCGAATGGGCAAACAGGTATTGGCTGCATATTCATTTATCAATCAATAATTCCACTGGTTACAACTAGTTTATCGGTCAATAGATGTTGTTTACAAAATAGAAACCAATGTTAAATAAGACAGATTATTATTCTTGCAGCAATTCCAGCAGCAAGGACCCTTAATCTGAAACAATGTCATTTCATCTTATTACGACTATTCATCCGTGGTCCCTCTGATTACAGACACTGTCAAAATGCAACATGTAAATCAAAAGCAAAATGAAGAAAAAACCGTCTCCAAATCAAAATTTCCACCACAGCCAGCAACATTTTTAGTTTGCATTAGCCGGTAGACTGGATGGAGCAAAAAGTGATCCATCACAACACTATTCTTGCATTCGGGAAACGCTGACTGAAGACCTGCTACCTAAATCCCTGGCTTTCTGTTCACTCGCGGGATTTATGTGACCAGCGTTGCTGTCCATCTTCATACTATATGCCATAGCTTTTTGGCTTTGTCTGTCAAATCCATAGCCGTACGACTGACTTCACCATCCATATATGCATGCACATTATTTGACCATTCACTCAACGAAACATGTCCTGATCATGGTTTATTTGCTGTTCTCTAGGAAAGCGGCAATATATACATGGTATAAAGAGTCTCACAGGTCCCGATTCCTTCACAAAATTCCACTGCTAGCTGGATGATTCTAATGCACAGATTGTGCGAACGTGCGCAACAAAATCTACCGGTTCGAGACCTCCGTAACTTGTTAAGCACCGATGGAACAACTGTGACAGGAATTCCTGATCTGATACATGACCTTCATCAAGAACCTGACTTAAGTCTGATTAAGGAGGCTACACGGAGCAGCCTCCTTGGTCAGACAGAAGTTAGCCAAGGTACATATCAATCAATGGAAATCCGGGAAGCCTTCGAGAGAAAGAAAAAAATCATATAGGCCTATACAAACAAAATCTATATTGGATGAACAGCCAAGAGGGAAAATACAATTCCAAACTAAAACCTACGCAGAACTACCAGTAGTTTGCTGCCAGTTAATCGATTGAAGCACCGATATGTACAATTCTCCACTAAAAACTAACAGAAAGTGTCTGACCTCGTAAGTGTCGTCTGCTTTATTTATTTATTTTTTCTGATCTGGTTAGAAGAGGGTTAAAAGACAGACGGGAACACGAAATACTGATTGATGTGTGTCGAGTCGTAATTCTTAATTGAAAGAGATTCAAATGCATAATTTTCTCCTTATAATAGCAATAATGACACTCAGCGTATGAAAACTTCACATAAGTTAGCTCATTAAGTAGGATAAATTACCTCTGATGTGAAAGCAGCTAAACGCAATAGAAACGTAATTACGAATCATCAAGCTTGAAATGGGCCGTGCAGGTATACACCTACTGTTACTGGGGCTCCAGAGACACACGTGTACCAGCGTTCACGCTATGCTATTAGTTTGGGGATCTAGTGTCCCTTGTGATAACCAGATGAAAAGGAGATTTTCATATCATTTGGGTCCTGTGTAGACCCCCGTCCCACAGCAAGGAAGGTGACAGGAAGGAGGGCAAATCAATTTAAACATATTTATTTTTCCTGGATTACCAAATAGTACAAAGTACTAACATGTGCTAATCAGGGCCTAATTAGCTTTTATGATAAAAGTAACATCTGAATAAAGCAAAAAGTTGAAGAAAAGTCATTCACTAAGTTTTAAAACATACAAGATATTAAACATAGTTAGAAAATTTCAATAGTTTGGTAGAAAAGGTATTATGCCTGTATGGTTACGTAACATGTACAGGCCCGTAACCAGATCAGAATTTGGGGAAGGGGGTGGGGTGGGTGGTGGGAGGTTAAAAAAACATGAAGGTGGATCTGCGATGGAGCATGGAGCGACCGAGTTGGGGGGGGGGGGGGCGGATACCAAGGCAAATTTTTTTAATGACACTTAAAATGGTGCATTTTGGTGAATCCTTTACCAATTTATTTGGCAACATGTACATGTATGTTTCATTCTTTACTGCTTCAGCAATACACTTAACGAAAAGCTTGAATGGCAAACTCTGGCAAATCGGAGGAAATACTTTAAACTTATTCTTTTCTTTAAAATGTACAATAGGTTAACTCCACAATACCTACATGATCTCGTTCCTCGTGACGTTGCATTCACTACTGGGCGCCTTTTGAGAAATCGTACTGAATTACGCCAAATTAGGTTCACCACCAATCGCTTCGGCGATTCATTTCTCCCGTCTGCTATCAAATTATGGAATAACCTCCCGGTTGATGCTCGTCTCACCAATTCCCTGCCGCAGTTTAAATCTAAATTAAATCTATTACTCTTAAGTGTTGACAAAAATCCCACATACTTTAAACATGGAAGTCGTTTTCTGAACATATGCCACACGCAGCTGCGTCTTAACTTCTCGGTTCAAACGCCCATCTACATCATGTCAATATCCTTCCAGCCTCAACGTGTGCATGCTCTCATACCACTGAAGATAGGAATCATTACCTTTTGTTCTGCCCCAAGTTCACTGTGCAAAGGGTCCGTCCACTGAACACTGTGTGTCACTTACTCGCTCCAGGTGTAAATCCGACTTTAATAGTTCAGTGCTCTAGTGACATTTTACTAAATATTCTCTTGAAAGGTAGTGAGGACTTGCCAGACACTGACAATGTATTCATCTTTGAGGCTGTTCAGACATTCTTATCAGAATCTAGACGTTTCATCTACTAATTTAGTATATGATCTAATTATAAGTCTCCATTATCTGGCATCAATTGTATTATTCGTGTACAAGCCGTGAATTTAGTCTTCTGTTCTCGTCCAGTGTGTATTGTATATATTCCTGTGCGTCCTTTTATGTACTGGAGAGCCTCCAGATTAGTCTTTGTGTACTATTAGGCAATCCAGAGAAAATAAATATGTTTATACTATACTATGATGTGTCTCTTTCTTTGAGTAATCATAATTTTTGTTTGCTGTCTAAATGGTTGTATGAACTCCTTGGAAAAATATTTAACTTTAAGGGTGGATCTATCTATCTATCTATCTATCTGTCTGTGTGCCTGTTTGTCGGTCTGTCCGTCCGTCCGTGTATCTATCTATCTATCTATCTATCTATCTATCTATCTATCTATCTATCTATCTATATATCTATCAATCTATCTATTATTTGAGGGGATGAAACTCCTTGGGAAAAATATGAAAAATTTAAGGATGGAACTCCTGGTTTGTGTCTTATTTTTTTTACATTATTTCCTTGTTAGGGTGCAACTCCTTGGGAAAATATTAATTTTTTAAGGATGGAACTCCTTGTTTGATTTTTTATATTTTTGGATGTGCGTGAGTGGGGTGTAACTTCTTTGCGACATGCATTATATCCCTTTTATGGTGGACCTACTTCGGAAAATTTAGACCTTTCATGGGTGGAACTCCTTGGCTTTATTTTTCTTTTTTCAGGGGATGGGGGTGGAACTCCTTTGCAAAATTAAATTTTAACCTTTTATGGTGGAACTCCTTGTTTTTATTTATTTATTTATTTATTTATTTATTTATTTATTTATTTATTTATTTATTTATTCATTCATTCATTTATTTATTTATTTATTTATTGTTGCGTTGGGTAAATAGGGTGGAAATCCTTTGCAAAATGCATTATATCCTTTTCAGAGTGGAACTCCTTTAAAAAATCTTAAACTTTTACGGATGGAACTCCTTTATTTCCACTAAGCATATTTGATCCTGATTACGGTTTTTCTCAACCTCTGTTCTCTTCTCTTTTTCTTTCTTTTTCCTTTCTCTGTTCTTTTTTGGGGGGGGGGAGTGGAACTCTGAAGCTGAGCGGGGTGGTGCATTTGAACCACCTGAACCCCCCTCCCCGGTTACGAACCTGAGTAAGGTAACTGGTAAAAGTGCCCTCATCATGGCAGAGGCATAGTTCCGTTGCCTGGCAACTGTGGGGACCAGAGCGCAGCAGTCTATACAGTTGAATATGAACACATCCTATTCATGTGTGAAGGTCGGTGGAGACATCGCCACGGTTCCGCTCACAAAACATAAATGGTCGTGCACGACTTCCAGCGAGGCACTTTACATATATATAAGGTTCTTGGCCGCGAGTCTACATTTCATTTGCAGCCTATGCCATATAACATCAGTAGCCACAGAATGAAATGTGTGGTTTGCCTCCTATCGGCCATTGTCAGCTGTTTATTAAGTTGGGATATGTACATTGTGTTTTAGCCAAAGTGAATTCCAATATGTTATTATTTGGTAGCGTAGTAGGCTAGGAGAGTAGTCATAATCCACATCTTTTTAAAATATTGTAAAAGTAGTTGATCTATACTATTGTTCCCATCTTTTAAGACCAACCCAAATGCAATAAAAAGAGGACTTGTATGAGGGATGACCTCGAGAAAATATACCATGCCATGCCTTCTATATGAAATGGTGGGCTGTGGAAATGGATGGCCTCTGGCGAGAGGGGCCGCAAAGAGGGGGGCTACTTTATAATTTTATCTCGGTATTCTTTGTGTATGGTGGTCCAACTATGTTAATAGATATCACACTGTTGCAAACTATCATACATTTCTTTAAAAGGGTTAGGCAAAAATATTTCTTGAATTTCAAAAGGATTCTCTTTTCCTGATTATTGATGCTTGCAAATTGAAGGATAGAAGACATGTCCGCCAGTGTAATTTTTCCCCATAATTTGACGGGTATAATTTTTTTCGCAGCCCCCGCTCAAAAAATTCCATCGCACCCGTCATCTACATTTACAAAACGGATGAAAACCTATAGGCATAAAGCAACTGTGATGCACTCTGCTTTCTCTGAGGTTAAACTGGATACATTTAAGTGGAGCAAATCCAGGGCCAGTCAGGTAGCTTTTCGTGGCCATGGTGCATTGTGTATTCGCCACGGGGAGTAAATTCTTGTTGAGGAACGTTTTATCTCGGCTCGGTCGAAGTCGAGTGAACATATTTTTCTCTCCCAAAGTTAGTGATGTGCATCGGTGGCCTTTTGCACCTGTTGTGATACATGGTTCATGCAGATGTTGCACCTGCAAGAGAACCCCAGGAATGTGCATGTTGTGAAACCGGCACGTTATGTCCCATACCTTCTCCTACCGCGGTAGATTGAACAGGCCTTAGAGTAACTAAATCCGGGTCAATATATCTTTCTGGTGAATTCAATCCGGTAAGTGGCGAAATGATTAACAAGAATAAAGATTCTGGTTTCTGGATAAGAAAATTACAGCGCCAGCTTTCAAAAATTGCATTGTGTTTTCTTTTTCTCAATATTTTACTGAAATATAACGCATTGTTTGCAGAATAAGTTTTGAATATCTTTTTCTTTTTCTGTGGCATTTTTGATGGGTGATATATTTTGCAGTCTTTCAAGTACTTGCATTGCTTCAGGTGAAAATTTTTGGGTTGTAATTGCATATTACCTCTATAAAACAACCTGCTATATAAGGAAGAGAAGAAAAAAATGTTGAGGACGGTAAAAAATTGAAATTCATATGACTCCCAATTCACGCACCACTGCTGAAGCTAGCCAAAGCTGATACATGCGATGCGCCTCTTCTACAGATAAAAAATCTTTTGTTAAGTGATTTTTTTTTACTGATGTCGTGCTTAGTGACGTTTTCCGAATGATATCTGGATTGCGTTGTTTTGTTCGCCCGCACACCACAGAACTGAGTGGGTAAGTGTAGTCCTCGACAATAGTGTAAATAATTCGAAGAAGATATAAATACATGCTACTCACGGTACTGAGATACCATCAAATCAATCACATCTATCCCTTTATGGCGTTCTTTGCAGGGCAAGATTCATGAGGTAGGGAGCAGCAATTATTTTCTTCGTTCTCTGGACTTTCTTTTCTGTGTGTTGTAATCTAAACAGATAAGGTACAAAAGAGATTTGATAAATTAATCTCAGACATAGTCAAAGCATATATTACAAGTTGAAAGGTAACGCGAGAACTGCTTTATTGTTAATATTATAAAGTGTTAATCTACCGTCAAATCAACAGGGCAAACAATGCAGAATGTGTCCAAATGCGAAGACAAACTGTCCTCGTAAATTTGTATTGCCCTAAGCAATACCCTCAGACCCTTACTTTTCTACACTATGTTAATAGAAAATAGGAAATTAATAGCACGCCAAAGACAATTTTCCTGTGCGTGCTGACATATGTTCCCTCGTTTGTAATTTCATTTGATGATTACTTCTGTTTCCTTTTCTAACTTTAGAGTACTTTAAATACACAGACCTTATATTCGAAGATCAGCTGCTTACCAGAATATAAGTCAAAATATCAATATCACATCATTTGGGTAAGATGCAAAGTATCTGAAGCCGGACAAGTGTGGAACTGTGACTTATAATTTGTTTGCCTCCATACAAACTAAAGCATTATTGTAAAGACATTAAATAAGCTTCATATGCTAAAGTTTACGAAAGTGTACACTGGTAGAGTAATTGTGTCTCCAAACTTGAAATGATTATAGTTCCAGACATGAAGTAATATCTTTTTATGAGAAGGAGTGATGATTTTCAAAATTTTACAAAATAGGGCCATTTGAAAACTTAAATCTTGAATATCTCCAAAACTATTATAGATATAGGTAAACAACCCAACTTCGATTTATATTTTTGTAACACTGCATATTTTTGTAATTTACATGTTACCTCTAAAGGTCAAAGTTCATTTGAAATTTTCTTCTAGCCATAACGCGATCAATTTTTATCCAGTTTTGATTATGTTGGGCTCAAATTGCAGATATTGTAATATTGCACATTTTTGTAATTTACATGTGATTTCTTAAGGTCAAAGGTCAAGGTCATTTGGACTTAAAATTTTTCATATAGCCATAACGTGGTCAATTTTCACCCAATTTTAAATATGTTGGACCCAGATTGTAGATATTACAACACTTCATGTTTTTGTATTTTACATGTGACCTCTAAAGGTCAAAGTTCAATGTCATTTGGACCTTTGAAATGTTCATTCAGCGATAACTGTGTCAATTTTTATCCAATTTTAACCATGTTGGACTCCAATCGTAGGTATTGTAACACTGCATATTTTTGTAATTTACATGTTACCTCCAAAGGTCAAAATTCAAGGTCATTTGGGCATTTGGAAGTTTCATCTAGCCATCATTGGTCAATTTTCATCCAATTTTAATCATGTTATACTCTAATTATAGGTATTTGAACACTGCACATTTTTGAACCTCTAAAGGTCAAAGGTCAATGTCATTTTGCCATTTGAAATTTGTTTCTAGCCATTACTCGGTAAATTGTTATCCGATTTGGATCATGTTGGGCTCGAATTGTAGATACTGTACCGCTGCACACTTTTGTAATTTACATGTTACCTCTAAAGGTCAAAGGTAAAGGTTATTTGGTCCTTCTAAATTTTCATCCTGTCATTACTTGGTCAATTTCCATCCAATTTCAGTCATATAGGCTTCAAATTGAAGGTATTGCAACACTGTACATTTTTGTAATTTACATGTGACCTCTAAAGGTCAAGGTCTTTGGACTTTGAAATTTTCATCTTGCCATATTTACAACTTTTGAAGGCACGCATATTTGATTTGAAGCAAATTGTCTTTTCTAGTTTATACTTTAATGTTGAAATATATGACGTCGCTGTGAATTTACATTATACTCAATTCTCATGTTGGGTACAAACTGACCTTTCGTGTTTGTAAGCGACCACAGATAACCGATTTTTTATATGTGTCCCTTGGCATCTTTCATGAAACACTGTCTCTGTCTGACAAATTAAAAATATCATCTCTGTTGTGTTTGGTGGGACGCACCTTGAAGCTTGCGCTCTTACTAGTATACGGATTCCCTACCATGGCAGTATAATGCTAAACGAGAAAATGATTAAACTTTACAATAATGTCAGTGTTGGTAACATTGTAATATTTTAGTGTGTGACACACGTGTACTGTAAGCACATCAGCGTTTGGTACCGTTCATGAGACCTGCTCTTTTCATGTTTGCAAGCCGTTTTAGCACTTGTTCCTACTCATATTATGTGTAAATAATTATACGTATGTGTAATTGCACAAAATAATTTTACATATGTGAAAAAATTGCACATATGTGAAATAGTTTTTCATAATGATTTTAACACATAAGTGCAATTGTATGGGTGTAATAGTCGATTAAACATTAAAACAACTCACCTTGGCCTCGGGCATGCGCACTTGGGCGAATAAATCAACTATTCACCATTTCTGTTGTCACATTATTCCGGCCCCAGGCATTTTTGAACTTTTCATGTGGATAAACGGTTCATTTTTCTATTTTGCTCCTGCTCAATGTGACAACACTGAGGCAGTATTTCGTTTGCCAAATAAAGGTGTTTGTTAGGGTAAATGATTATCTAAAATACAAAATATAAATAAATAAATAAATGAATGAATGAATGAATGAATGAATGAATGAATGAATAAATAAATAAATAAATAAATAAATAAGCAAAAAAAAATCAATAATGAAATTTTTTAAAAATGAAATTAAAAAAAAATAAAAAGGATCTGAAAATTTTATGCAACTCAGAAGCTACGAGCGATGACAGCTTTACTTTACATCTGCTTAAGATCTTAATATTCAATCTTCTTTTCTGTAATGATATTAACACACACGCACGCGCACCTACACACACACACACACACACAGACAGACAGACAGACAGACAGACAGACACACACACACACATATATATATGTATATATATATATATATATATATATATATATATATATATATATATATATATATATATATATATGTATGTATCGAGTTACATGTATCTATATTTTCTCCGGTGATATGAGAACGTTTGTCGATCAATTGTTGAATCTTCTCAATTTCCAACCTCTTTTACGTACCGACCGCAACAATCATGGAGGATGTGTTGCTATTTGTATCAAAAACTCTCTGCCCAGAACCCGACGCTACGATCGACTTCGAATCAACCTTCTGTGAACGTGTTTGGGTTGAAATAGCTAACGACCGTGGGTTAGCCCTCGTTGGAGTCTGCTGTCGCCTGCCTGGCCAATCAGCACTCAGCGCGACATATTTTTTTTTCAAAATATCTTAGATTCCATTACCAAAGCCATGGAGTTAAACGTTCGCATCCTAATCATAACAGGCGATTTCAATGATCGTTGTGAACGTTGGGACTCTGACCACGCCGACAGTGAATTAGGTACTAAACTTGTAGACTACGTTACTCGTAATAATTTATATCAAATCATAGATGAACCCACAAGATGTACTGGATTATCTAATAACATTCTGGATCTCTGTATTACAGACTCTCCTTGTCATATTATGAACAATGGTGTCCTTCCGCCTGTCTCGAACTCCGATCACCGTGTCATTTTTTATACCTTCTCTGACAAACTTGAAGAAAGGTTCACTACTGATCAAATTTATTTGTAGAAACCGCTAAGAAATTAATTCCATATAAAAAGTTTCTTATTTGTCCTAACGACAAACCTTGGGTCACAGCTAACAATAAACTCCTCATTAGAAGACGAAACCGCGCATGGAAAAGGTATACAAAATCAGCTAAAAAAGATAATGGTAATCCCTCTCCACACACTGAACACATTTTTTCAGCTTTATAAGCGCTTTCCAAATATCTCTGTTACAGTAAACAAAAAATCGATTCGAACTTACTTCTCAAATTTAAAAGCAGAATTAGACAGCAAAGAAATTAACGTAAAGAAATGGTGGAGTCTCTGTAAATCTATTCTCGGGTGCAGGCTCCATCCTAGCATATCACCTCTTGTTGGAAATGTTACAATTATATCTAACAATACAGAAAAGGCATGAAATATTCAATCAGTATTTTGCAACCAGTTCAAAATCCTTGTGGAGGAAAATACACCCCCTCTTCCTACTTTCCAGTAACACAATGATTTAAGTTTGAAACAACTAAAACGAAATTCTGAAAAATTCTGTCCTCATTGAGAGTTAGATACGCAGCAGGTTTTGACGGTATTAGTAATTTCCTACTGAAACTAACTGCCCCAAGTATATGTAAACCCTCATGTCGTTTGTCCCTATCATTAGGTGATTTTCCGAGCAGGTGGAAGAAATCAAATACATGCCCGGTTTTCAAAAATCGGATATGCAAGTTAAGTCGAATTGTCGTCCTATTTCCCTGCTATGTAACGTATCAAAGGTCTTTGAGAGAATCGTCCACAACGTACTGTACGAGTACTTTATGGGAAATAATCTCTTGGCCGACCGCAATGCTGGCATCGTATCTTATGATTGTACCATAACCCACTTGTGAGTAATGTACACAAGACATATAATGGTCTTGAACTCCACCAAGAGGCAAAAATGGGCTTCTTAGACATATCCAAATTTAAAGTTTTGATCGGGTTTGGCACCAGGGACCACTGTTAAAGCTAAGACATATGGCCCCTTGTTCTCAAATGGATCGAAAGTTACCTGACTTATCGTCAACAGAGAACTCTCAAATATGGCCAGCCCTCTTCATGGTTATCCGTCGAAACGGGGGTCCCACAGGGCTCCATCCTCGTGTCCCGGTTTATATTAATGACATGTTGATGATATCACTTGTGACATTAGACTCTTTGCCGATAACACAATAATTCATGACCCCGAGGTATTAGGCACTCATATGAATACTAACCTTGGGCAACTTCAAAATTGGGATAGACTTTGGCGCATCCCCTTTAATGCTCTAAAATCCCTTTCGCTTCTGTTCAGCTGTAAACGTATTAAAGTAAATCATCCAACACAATATCTCAGGAACACTGCAATACCCAAGACCACAAGCCATACTCCTATAGGTATAACACTATCCGACAACTGACGTATAGAAACCGCATCGTTGCAAAAGCTAGCGAACGCCTTGCGCTTTTAAAGCGACTTAAATTTTAGCCCTTCCAGGAAAACACCAGACAAATAGTATCTTACTATATTCCGCACTATCATGGAGTATGGGTGCATTCTTTCTGACATCTTCACCCAAGATTTGTCATATTTGCTTGAAGGTTTGCAATACGAAGCAGTCAGGGTTTGTGCTGGAGCTGCAAAATTTACTGCTCGCGATCGCCTGCTGACGGAAATTGGGTAGGAGCCACTTCATACCCGGAGAAAATTCACTGAATTATTACTACTGTATAAAATGCTAAACAAACTTTCTCCTCAGTGCCTATACGACCTAATACCAAACTGAAAGAAATTAAGTGCAGTACTGACCGCTCATACACTTCTCTTCTGCCTTCAAGCATTAGGTCATGGAATGACCTACCACCTGCTGTGAGAGATTCACCTTCTCTCTCTCATTTTAAATTGAAATTAAAAAAGCTAGTATTCTTTCAACATGAAATTTCCTCTTATTTTTCACATGGAGAACGCTTTGCTAAAATTGTTCAGACCCAACTCCGCTTGGGTCAGTCAAAATTTCCTATCGCATGTTTGACATAAATATTATCCAATCTGTAGCCTGTTCCTGCAGCCACCCAGTCGAGGATACTTTTCATTTCTTTTTTCTTTTTCTTTTTCATTGCCCGCTGTACTATCCTTAAAGGTGTAAACTTCTAAATGCTGTTGTAACTGTGCTTGCTTCAGGTGTTAAGCCAAGTCTGTTGATTCAGCTTGTTCCTGATAGACTATTGGAAATCAAGTTAAATGGCAGTAAAGATCTTACACATGAATTGAATATTGTTATTTTTTCTGCAATACAATTATATACTAGATACAATAGTGATGCTTGCCCCGCTGAGGGGACCGCCGTATGCCCATATGGGACAGTTTAAGGCAGCAAATATATCTCACCTTGGACATTGGGTAAACTGACCTTGAATACGGGTTCAAAGTCAACTATATACAGTAATAAATCGTTGAACACAAAAGGCCAGCATCCAGAAGCAAATAAATAACTGTGTGACCTTGAAAAGTGGGTCAAGGTCACTCATGTTCGAACTTAGCCTTGGACCTATATGGGGCAATAATCATGTACAATCCAAAACCCGTATATAAAAAGGTTTATAAATTATTGTGTGGACACTGATTTTCACAATAGCAGCTGTGTGGCATTGGAAATTGGGTCAAGGTCACTCATGTTTGAACTTCACCTTGGCCTGATAGAAAACCACGATGATGTGCAATATGAAATCACTATAACTTGAAAACTTCTCAAGTTATCATGCCGACACAAAATTCACTAATGTGGCTCTGTGACCTTGGGAATTGAGTCAGGGTCACCCATCTTTGAAGTTCACCTAGCTCTTATTGAGGAAAATAACCCTCTTCAACATAAAAGCCTATCATGCGGAAACAATCCGGACGGATGTGGCTCTATGACCCTAGAAATTGTGTCAAGGTCACCCATCTTCAAACTTGACGTAGCCCTTATTGGGGGCTATAATCTTGTGCAATGTGAAAGCCCTAACTCAAAAGCTTCTCAAGTTATCATGCGGACACCAAATTAAGTAACGTGGCTCTGTGACCTTTGGGAATTGAGTCAAGGTCACCCATCTTTGAATTCGACCTACCTCTTACTGGGGACAATAACTCTGTGCAATATGAAAGCCCTAGCTTAAAAACTTTTCAAGTTATTATGCGGACACCAAATTCACTAATATGGCTCTGTGACCCTGGGAATTAAATCTTAGAACTTTAGCTAGCCCTTATAGAGGACGAACTTCCTGTGGAATATAAAAGCTTTAGCTCAAAAACTTCTCAATTTATCATGTGGAAACGTCCGGACCGACGCACTAACGCCGGACGAACGCCGGAGGATGCCGAACGGACGGACGGACTGAACGTGCGCTTACTATTGGGGACTCGCCTTCGACAGTCCCTTAATTACAGAGTTAAAAACGCATCATCTATTGATAATGCTTATATTCGCCGAATGGAATCTTAACATTTTATTGGAAAACAGTCCTTTGTGATGCCCTGAGTGTCTTGTACATGATAAGTGTATCACTTCCCGGAGATCCTCTCGACTAGTTGCTTTGTAACTACCAGGTTATCCAGTTTTTGAAATGAATATGTTTACAATAAAATACAAAAGAAAAGCGCAGGATCATGTGCGCTTACACTAAAGCCAAAAATAACAAAAAAAACGGACCCCATAGTCATGAATTGTGGGCTACCTATAACCGACTTCGTAACCAATACCAAGAGAATTTAAGTAAAGCTGGACATCAACACAACAACAAAATAAGCAACTCTTTAAAAAATCCCAGAAAGAAAAACAAAGCTTGGTGGAAGACTGTAAAACATTTTCTAAATAGGAATCACTTTCAGACTATACCCTCTTTATTATGTGGAAGGAGACATGTATACGATAATTTATCCAAAGCCGAGGCATTTAATTCTTTTTTTCTGAAACCAGAGTAATCTCGATACTTCTACAGCTCATAACCCTATACGTCCTACGCATCCTACAAATACTATTGATAATTTAAAGATTTGAGAAAATGAAGTTTTGGATATTCTTAAAAGCCTGGATACCTCTAAAGCAACAGGACTGGACGAAATAAGTACAAGGTTCTTGAAGGAAGCAGCTCCGTCCATTTCCAAACCTGTCACAAAGCTATTTAACCTGTCTCTTAATCAAAAACATTTCCCGTTATTTTGGAAAGAGGCCCATGTGACACCACTACATAAAAGGGGAGAAGAAAATCTATGCAACAACTGCCGTCCCATATCTCTTTTGAGTTGCAGGGGCAAAATTATGGAAAGAGTTATATTCAAACATGTGTTCAACTTTTTTCGAGATAATTTGATTATATCTGTAAACCAATCCGGGTTTATGCCTGGGGACTCTACGATCAACCAGTTACTTTCTCTTTACCACGAATTATGTTTGGCTGTCGATCAACAAAAAGAAGTAAGAATTGTTTTCCTTGACATAAGCAAAGCTTTTGATAAAGTTTGGAACAAAGGTATCTTGTATAAATTAGAGAAAAGTGGTGTTATTGGAAACTTACTGTCTTGGTTTGAAGGTTATCTTCATAACCGAAAGCAACGCGTAGTTATTCATGGTCAATCTTCCAGCTGGGGAACCATTACTGCTGGTGTGCCCCAAGGGTCAGTCTTAGGACCCATTCTCTTCCTAATTTATATCAACGACACTGTTAATTTTGTAAATTCTAACGTCAAGCTTTTTGCGGATGATACATCCCTCTTCCTTGCTTTTGACGATCCTGTTCACGCCGGCACCATTCTTAACCAAGACCTTGCCTCTTTGGACGAATGGTCTAATGAATGGTTAGTCTCCTTCAATGCCCTTAAAACGGACACAATGCTCATTTCTCTGAAGAGACAGACTCCTGACCACCCACCGCTCATTTTTCAAGGGCATCAGTTAGTTAACGTACCCGAAAATAAGCACTTAGGTCTCACTCTGAAGTCTGATTTAAAATGGAACGCTCATATAAAACAAATTGCCACCAAGGCTTCCAAACAGATAAACACAATGAAGTCTTTACAGCACCGCTTAGATAGAGAAACGCTAAGGACAATCTATTTCTCCTTTATACGACTCATTCTAGAATACGGCAGCGTAGTCTGGTATGGCTGTGCACAAACCGACGAAAAACTTCTGAAGGACTTACAATTGACTGCAGCCCGTACTGTAACAGGAGCAATGCGACCTACACCTAGTGCACAATTGTACGAAGAAACTGGCTTGGAGACTTTGTCAAAGCGTAGGGAGCTATCCAAACTTGCCATCATGTTCAAAATAGTTAACAGATTAACGCCTAGTTATTTATACGCTGCTCTTCCAAATCTCCCAGCTCCCGATGAAATCATCCCTATAACACCAGGAGACAGTGCGATTTAGGCAGACGTCCCGCTTTTCCTCCTTTCCAAACTCGATTAAAACTGTTTGATAAATCCTTTTTTCCCTCTACGATTAAATTATGGAATCTTTTACCACTAGATACACGAAATTCACCGACTTTGGGCCAGCTCAAAAAGAGTATTTCAAGCCCCAAAACATGTCCCGTGAAAGATCCGAAACTTTTGAATGTGGGCAAGAGGTTATCTATTTTACATTCCAGGTTGCGTATGTGCCGCAGCCAACTGAACGAACACGTTTTCCAAATAGGAATAAATGAGTCTCCAGCCTGTTCGTGTGGCGCTGCTAGCGAAATCTGGCATTACTTCCTCACATGTCCCCGATATGTTACTATACGTGATATTCTGCATCTGTCTATTAATTCTGTTTCTGCATCATTCTGTCTTAATACAATTCTGTTTGGCGATAGTGACTGCAACCTTGCGAAAAATGTTACTATATTCTTATCAGTGCAAGAATTCATTGAAAAAAGCAAACGTTTCGATGTCGAACCAATATACTTGTATTAGTGATACCTCAACTATATTGTCATTAATACCGCGAAACTTGTGAAAGTGGATACAACTGTATTTTTTTAATCTATGTATATATATATATATATATATATATATATATATATATATATATATATATAAGCAGTTGATGTTTGGTGCAAGCCCCGCTATCTGTGCATTGTGTTAGTGGCGTCCACCTTTTCGCTGTTTTGCCTCTGCTACGCCTCTCCTCGAGTCCCCCATTTGTCTTCCAGGGCGACGGTGACTGGTCGGATGCGCGCTGTCAACAGCCCCCGACGTCCTTGCCTGACTTGACGAGTGCCGGCGCAGAGGATGTGCCGTAACGTTCGTCCTGTGAACTTGTCTTTTTCCACAAGAGGGATTTATATAGGGCTACGCCCTTCTTCCCAATTGTAATTTTCAGTATAAAATATGTTTAAACCAATACAATAGAAATGTTCTGAACGGCAAAGCATGTCTCGAACGTGAACAGGTCTTTAAGAGCGATGTGCGTTTCACGCAGTGAGTAACTTTGTTGCCTGCTGAACGGAGTCATACTGTTTCTGATTTACATATCTTCCTGTAGAAAGCACTGTTGCTAGGAGCAGAAGGCGTGCTTTACCGAAATAAGAAACTGCCGCCGAGAAAGCTTTGAACCACGATAGAGATCTTGAAATATCGTAATAGAGGAGCATGAGGTTTATGATCTGTTAAAAAAGTTGAAAATCTGTAGGTCCTGATGGTCTTCCAAATAAATTATTGCGTCTTTTTGCACCATACATTTACGTTCCTCTCACCAGACTATTTATCTTATCTCTAAATACTTTCACTTTTTCAAATCCATGGAAAGAAGCAAACGTCTGTGCTATATTTAAAAAATGATCCCCATTGCTCAAAAAACTATAGACCTGTGTCTCTCCGGTGTTCAATGTCCAAAGTATTTGAGAACTGCATATTTAAAAGGTTATACAACTTTCTTTCTTCTAATGATCTGTTGACTCGCTGTAATTCAGGGTTCAAAAAACTAGATTCGACTGTATATCAACTTATTAGTATAGTCCACGAATTATGCAAAGCTATTGATCAAGGTAAAGAAGTAAGAATGGTCTTTCTGGATGTATCAAAAGCCCTTGACCGTGTATGGCATCGTGGTCTACTACATAAATTCCGTGAATTTGGAGTCTGCGACCCTTTTTTTGTCATGGATTAAATCATATTTAAAATTCAGGAAGCAAAGGGTAGCACTTGAAGGTTGTTCCTTCAACTGGGTAACAATAGAATCTGGTGTCCCTCAAGGAAGTGCTCTGGGGCCGTTGCTGTTTCTTGTTTTTATAAAGGATCTAGTCGATGATTTAACTTGTAAAGCTTATCTAATTGCTGATGACACAACTTTATTTGAAATTGTTAACACGCCTGAAGAAACGACTATCAGTCTGAACGAAAACTTATCTGTTGTAAAGAATGGGGTAAGAAATGGAAAGTTGTTTTTAAACCAAGTAAAACAGAATATTTGATTGTCTCTGTTAAAAAAATGAAACCGGCTCATGACCCCTCTTTGATATTTTTGAACGAACCTGTAAAACGTGTTCATGAGCACAAACACCTTGGTGTAATTCTCTCTGCAAACCTATCCTGGGACAGTCACATTAAATATATTTGCAGCAAGGCATCGTCACGTTTGGGTTGCATCAGATATTGTTCACTTTCACATGTGAACACTCCAAGGAATTGAGAATTAAGATTTGGCGAAATTTGGAAAAATGCCTGTTGGAACAAGGTTATACCCATGTATGGGAACATTTTACTCGCTCTTCCTTAACTACGAAATTTACGTTACTCTTTGGAATATCGTTCAATTATGACCAGGCTGTTAATTATATATATGTGACAGTGCTTGTAAAACTTTCCTAAAAGAAGCATGGCGTTGCCGTATGGTAGCTCTTGAAGGTGCTGGCTGTGACATTTCTGTGTAGATTCTTAAAAATTAACTGTGACATATGAGCTAATGTATATATATATATATATATATATATATATATATATATCTTCAACAGGGCCTGTTTACAATAAAGAAACAAGAGTTGTACAGTTCCCTGTAAGGTGCAGATTCCATAGATTTTAAATGAAGCTCCTATATTGTATATAAGTTTTATCTATTTTGAAGTGTATTTTAATTTTATACATTGTAAATATGACGATGATAAACATTTATTTTCTACATTGTAAACCAAAAGTGCAAGATGTATTTGTCCTTACGCTTTCTAGAGTTTTCTCCCAATGAGTGGTTTATCTCTAGTTTTAGCGCGGGGGACAAAAATTATGATATTGATGATTGTTTACACCGGTTGAAAGCAAACTTTAAATGGATAAGATACTTGGGCGCATCATGGAATTAACCCCGTTCCATCGATGCCCCCGTTGTAAAGGGGTAGTTTTCCTATTATTATTATTATTATTATTATTATTATTATTATTATTATTATTATTATTATTATTATTATTATTATTATTATTATTATTATTATTATTATTATTATTATTATTATTATTGTTATTATTATTACCATGCAATGCATTAGAAAGTATGTATGCGTCATTTATTCGGCCCATCCTTGAATATGCTGTACCTATTTTCGACAATTGCTCACAGAAAGGTAAGAAACAAATAGAGTCTGTCCAATACAAAGCATCTTTGCATGTATCTGGTGCGATGAAAACATCTTGCCAAGTCAAAATATCAAATTGTTTGGGGTGGGCGAGTCTGGAAGATAGACGGAAATTTATCAAGCTTGTTATGTATTATAAAATTGTTACTGGCACATGGCCTTAATACCTTCAAGACTTACTTCCTCTACATAACGCAGATAGGGTTAATTACCCGCTGAGAAACATTAATGATCGCACATTAGTGCACTCACGTAAATTGAGATTTAAGAATTCTTTCTTTCCATCAACCAATCGTCTGTGGAATACACTTCCACTTCAAGTAAGGAATGCTCCATCTTTAAATACTTTTAAAACATCAGTTAAATAAATATAGTTTCCATCCCGACTCGCTCACTTAAGACACGGACCTCGGAAGCTCAATATTTTGTTAAATCGTCTGAGAGTTGACTTCAGTGCTCTTAATGCTCATCTTTATTCGCGAAACCTATGTGACTCTCCAGCTTGCTCTTGTAGCTCTTGGGCCGAAACTATTATTCATTATATGCTGCAGTGTCCATTTTACAACACTCATAGACAAGTTCTTCTGACAAGGGTCTCTGAAATTCTTACCTTGGCAACACAGGTATTATTTTTGAAACTTTACGTCAAACTGAGAAAATCAATTTACTTCTATTCGGTACCCCATCTGCTACATTCCGCAGTAACTGTTCTTTAAGGGACGCGTCAGGTCAATACATAATGAGCGCTTTAAGATTCAAAAAGTTCTTAAGGGAAGATGACACTGATGACACTGGCTAGTGACATTGTATTTATATATTGTAGACCATAAAATTATGTCATAAGTATGCTCATGTATATATCAGCTAATTAGTCCTTTATATTACAAATAGTATTAGCACGGTGCAGGTGACTGACAATGACAAGGCGGGGAAAGAACACCCGAGCTGTAGGTGTGGCTCCACAGTCGCAGTGTGGGAATGCCGCCATCGTGCTTCGGCCGCGCCAAACAGTAACCCTGGTTCTTTAGTTGGACTAGTACCTCCCCTTCAGTCGTCGTCTGTGGCGTGTGCTCATTAGTATCCATTGTATACATATGTACATATGCCCACATATGTTCAGTTATCTGTCGCTTATCAATTTTTTTCTGCCCTGTGTGTCCGACTCTCCAGTATTATGGCAGTTTGCGATCTTGTATTATATTATGATCCCATGCGTTACGTATAACTGTTTATTTTGTCATTTTATGTTGTATCTTATTGTCTTTTACACTTTTTTCTCTTCACATTACTCTATGTACGGTTATATTTGTATACATTTTGTATTTACACGAGGACAAGAATTTGTACAAGCCTTTGGCTACTTTTCTAATCCTCTTCAAAGAAATAAAGTATATCAATCAATCAGAGATCATGGAAACAGGTGGCTTGAATCCTTTGCTGTGCGTGAGTGGATATTATCCAATAATCTGAGTCATATGATACCGTTGCTGAAGTGAAGAACAGAGATGCCAACTGTCCCTCATGATCAGGGACAATCCCTGATATTAGTTGAAAATTTGACCAATTTACGGTGTGTGTCTCTCATCAAAATTGAGTAATTGCTGATATATTCTTTGTTAATAGTGTATGTGCGTGAAATGCATGGGTGAATGCGCAGAACAACAGAAAGTCTGGCAAACTTTGATAAATTTGAATAAAATGTATATTCCACCATTGATTGAGCATTTCAGAATTAAAGTATGTAAAGCACTAAGTGTGAATGAAAAACTCTCATTTCAACATTTTTCATACAAAATATATCCCTGATATCTGTGGGCAGTTTTTAGGGAAAATTTAAATCTTCCTCGTGTATTTCTTTATAAAATACCCACTCGCTAGCAGGACATCAGGCAAGACCACTGGGGCGTGACTTCTGTTTTTAGTTCTTAACAGGCCAATTAAACCACTGTTCTTGTATACTCGCACATGGGTTATTATTTCGTGTCCCTGATGGTCCTGACAACTTGTCCCCGAAATGATACTTTGAATGTTGGCATCCCTGGAAGGATTAAGAACCTTTGATGATTTCAAACAAATTAATCCGAGTATCACTGAAACTTGGCATTAAAATAAACAATAGATGATATCCCGTTAAGTTCCCGACAGTTGAAGCTACTCGAACCACCGACACGAATTTTATTGAAATAGGCATTGCGTTGAATGCGTCCCACTTTCATTTTTGTATGAATAGAACCAGTTTTCCGAACAGCAATTAAATAAAGTTTAGTGTTGGTGCCACTTGATAACACTTGTCCAGGAGACTCTTAAATATCAATACACATTGCAGCTGTTTTATCATTGATGGAAGCTGGTGCCACGCATGGACGGCAGATGCGAAAGTAAAAGAAAACTAGACGAGAAGATTTGCCTCACAGCAAATCTGTCTGGGCGCCTTCAAAATGAGAACAGTTTGAAATGCTACACTTTGCCATTGTTCAACATAATCTATATTTTGTGTATTAGCCTAATTTGCATAAATTGAAAAGCTACATCTTTGGTTCTTGGTTCATTGGATGTGGCTATTTCACAAACTTATGAACTAAAGTTTGAATTACACCACTATCTATATTAGTTTTGATGCTATTTAAGATCTTAATTTTGTGGATTTGCCAAATTTGCATAAATTTAAAGTCTACAACTTTGTTTCGTGGTTTATTGTATGCACCTATGTCACAAACCTATAAAGTAAGGTTGAAATGGCACCCTCTGTCTGTTATAGTTTTGAAGCTGCTCAAGATTTAAATTTTGTGTATTCACCTTATTTGCATAATGAAAATTCCACAACTAAGGTTCATGGTTCATTAGATGCGGTTGTGTCACAAAGCTACAAATTTACATTGGAATGGCAACTCTCTGTACAACAGTTTTGAAGTTATTCAAGATTTAAATTTTGTGTATTCACCTAATTTGCCTTGATTTACCGTTTTGGTTCATTGGATGTGACCATGTCACAAACCTACAAATTAAAGTTGGAAAGATACCTCTATCAATAATAGTTTTGAAGTTCTTTAAGACTTAAATTTTGCATATTCACCTAATTTGCATAAATTGAAATTCTGCAACTGTGGTTCATGGTTCAATGGATGCGGCTACGTCACAAACCTTGAGATGGAAGTGGAAATGGCACCTCTATGTATAATAGTTTTGAACGTATTCAAGATTTAGATTTGGCATATTCACCTAATTTGCATAAATCAAACCCCTACAACTTAAGTTCATGTTCATTGGATGCGGCTTTGCCACAAACCTACAAATTAAAGTTGGAATGGCATCTGTATGTATAATAGTTTGGGATATATTCAGCTTATATATTTTTCAATGCCCATAATTAGCATAATTTAAAATTCTACAACTTTTAGTTACTGTCCATTATATTGGCAGGGTCATAAAGCTTTGCATGCACATTGAAATTTTGTGTCTACTTGCAACAGTTTGAAAGATATGGAGCTTTTACATTAACTTTTTAATTATCTCTAATATGCATGATTTTAAACATCATGACTATTCCAAACGATATGTACAATTTCATTGGTAGGTCAGTCACCATGGCAAGTTTGGTAATTTTAGGAAAAAGAGTGTACCAGAAAAACTCCGGGCAAATTTGGTCAAAAAGAAGAAAGAAAGAAAAAAAGAAAGAATTCTTGGAAAAGCAAAATGTCTGGGTTCGCACCCAGCCATGAAAATCACTATGACGGCTTGTCAAGGTTTGGAAAGTCTTTGTGTTGTGTCTATTGCTTAAGTTATCGGATGTTCCATTGCCGACGGCTTTAGGGGCGCGGGCGGGAGCTTCATCTTTGATCAAATTTGTACAAAAACATATCAATTATTATAAGTAGTGCAATCAATCTAAAACGGTGTAATGTAAAATTATGACGTAAATGTTGTCTGCTGTTATGACCCTGGTACAGATACATCCCCCACCCCGTGGCAATTCTACACTTTAAGCACAATGAGATCACTCCGTATTTACATACATACATACATACATACATACATACATACATACATGAATGAACGCATGCATGAATACATACTACTACTACTACTACTAATAATAATAATAATAATAATAATAAAAAAAAATAACAACAACAACAATAATAATAATAATAATAATAATAATAATAATAATAATAATAATAATAATAATAATAATAATAATAATAATAATAATAATAATAATAATAATAATAATAATTAGCTTATCAAAACCCCCGAAAAACAAGGAAATAAAAATATACATCAAAATTAAATACATATACAGCAAATAGATCGAATGTAAAATGCGACCCAATCACACATGGAAAATATCCCAAGTATAAAATAAAGATGTGCATACACATATTATTCAAAACAATGGAATCGAGTTTTTTTATCATGATCACCGTCATAAAAACGGACACGGTCACAAAAAGTCCAGACATAGTCGTACACGTTTGTTCAAGATTGTTGCATTGCATTGAGTCCATTGTGGAACACCCAAATGACTGGGAATGACGTTTTCATTTGAACCGTGGATCAAATTACAAACGGCATATGGATCAACAGATATCGTTACTGTACATTATATAAATATAACTGACAGCCCGTGAAACACGAAACAGTAGAACGAAGTTCGTGTCTGTTTTGGACTGTAATGGAACGGTTTTTGTACAGGAGCAAACTGAGTACATCGTTGCAAAACTGATATGCACAGGAGAAAGATTTCAAGTTAAGATCACTTGAAAGGTAAAGGCAGTTTATGGTCTTGACCTTAACTACAAACGATTTTATAGATCCCTTGTGTTAGAAATAGGTCTTGTGAATCTTACGCAGAGAAAAGTCGCATCTAAGCTACAACTCAACATCGTCTGGCTGTCGATTGTCCAGCTTTGATAGGCTAGGTTCTGAACTGGCCACACTACGGAATCTATTCCATTCCGTTATAAATATTTTATCTCTATGTCACTCTGTATGTTTGCATCTTGTGAATGCAACACTCTTCGACCTAGTAAAATGTTCCCGCGAAATTAAGCATAAATAAATAATAATGAGACCAATTAGATAAGGCAAATATTATGCTGTACACTAATGTCTATGAGAAGCGAATCCCGGCTCGCTCAGTGGACTGTGTGCACTATGTGTATATTCCTCCATCTGAGTCATCAACGTAGCCATATTCAGCAGCCAAAAAAACTACATCGCTGCAGCAAACCAAGGACTCACTGCACGGTTTGATGCATTGATTTATCTGGAATGCGGCACAGCTCGACATTTGGGCAGAAACTGGCAATGTCCGCACCGAATATATAATTATGTCAAGTGAGCAGACTGTGTATTTCGTCATATTAAGCTTGACTTCAGCATAATAATTGTACCTCTGCGCGTTAAATATATGGAAGTTAAACAGTAAATGTTGACCAGGACCTGATTTATATCTCAGTACATGTAATGGGAAAATTGATCTTTTTTAACCGGTCTAAATTAAATTTAATTGTATGATTCCATGTGGGCTACTGTGGAAATATGGAAAATCATTATACAAACTTTGTGTTAAGCACTATTGAATTTAAAATCCAGTGAACGGTTTATACTCCGAATGATCGGAGTCGTGTTTCAGGAGCATTGATTGGAGTTCTGTAACCTTATATACGTAGTTGCACCATAAACTTATACCAAGAAGGGGTTAAATGTTATCTGAACGACAGCGCTTTTTGGCGCTTAAGTAGCTGACAGTATGCCACATTGATTCATTTTTATAATGTATGCATAAAAATGTTGGGACGCGTAGAAACCCCGATACGGCCCATACAGAATTGCGAAAGGTCATTATTAATTTGTATTCACAACACAGTGAACAAAATGTATAAATGTGTGACAAAACACGCCCCAGGATATGTAAAACTTGTTTGAAAGGACTTTTACCCTTGGTTCGTTATATTTTAAAATTTTAATTTCTTAAAGGACCTGTCAATCGCCACCATATAAATACGATTGGCGTGATTAGGTAAGATACGTTTTCAATTATAAATGTCAACTTAATTAACATTGTGTCTCCCTTCAGAAAAATAATCAATGTATACCCTAATAAGCATTGGTCTTCAAAAAACACGGAGCTGTTTGTTGTTTTAATCAAATAACATACAAACTGTTTCATGTTACTCTGTCATTATCCTCCGTCCACATGCTTTTGCAATTTGCACTATTGTGTAAAAACCCTGACCCGACAATGAATTATTATGTAAATCATACATGTTATTGTCATTATTACAATAAGAATATATACTCATTTTGTAAACCGTCGACAAATGATGTAGCCCGAGGAAGAAAAACACTTCAAGGTAGTCAGTGCAAGGAAATATATGCTCATTTGTGTGAATAATGATTAAAACTGCGCTACCCGGCCAGCAGTTGACTTGTATTCTGCCACATTAGTCGCTCTGGCCCACAGGGGTGATGGGACTATTACATAATTTAATTTAAGACAAAATTATATTCCTTTCAATCAATCCACTAGCGTTTATCATGGCATTCTGACTGAACAGGATACTACAAGCTTTTTCAGCGTCATGCCCGTATATATATATATATATATATATATATATATATATATATATATATATATATATATATATATATATTGTTCTGAACGTAACACCCTCAAAAGGTTATGAATGAAAAACACAGAGCATTTACTTTAAATTACGTTAAAAAACTTGATAATTCGTAGGATTTCAATAAAACTGAGTGCTAGGATGTTTTCTTGGACGTTTAAAGGATACTGTAACTGGATCGAAATATCTGGGGAACAGTACTTGAAAATACCTTAAAATAATCACAAAAAATGGGCAAAGAAAACCGCACACGTACTATTAATTGTGAGCTAGCTAACCACACGTAACTCACTACCTTGGCCTCTGGGTTAAAGCATTGGCGCGGGATCAAACATATTTACTGACATTATACATACAAACCATCCTGACTTTGGTTTAGTGTTTCATGTCATAATTTTACAACTCTTGCGGTGGCACCTGTACTTTGATCTTCTATAAAATCAGGTGGTGTTTGAATCATTAAGGTATTAGAGAAATGACAATAAACTACATATCACCAGTCGTTCAGCGTTCTCTGTGGGGCCGATCTCAGGATGATGAATTAAATCTTGTGGTCTTCAGTGCTCAAAGCCGTCAATTAACAGTAGCTTTTCAACAACCTTTTCCTGGGCTTCTGAGACATTTCGTCGAAGGGATCTGCACATTTTATTACGTGTTCGTGATTGATAGACAAGGCAAGACCTGTATGTGTCGCCACTGAAGGGAGAAATCATTGTTGTAACTTAATAACCCGTTTTGGGCAAATCCCATTGCTGTCGACGATAGGTTCCGTTCGAACGGAGACACAACACTGCCGTATTCATCTCAAGACGCACCCGATGGAGCGTACGTAAATTGTTTCAAAGCTAACCATGGCACTTCAGTATGTTCCTTGATAACACTCACACCCTAAATGACCAAAGTCAAGTCTATTCAATTCACTTTGAAGTAGAGTTCTCTATTAGAGAGATATTTCCCAATTGTCTGTAGTGTGACATTGATGTGTAAGTCTGCATGGGTAATTGAGGTAGTGCAACAATTCAGTAGAGACAGTTTGCGTTAATGTATAATGCATTGGACTTCTTATTGTAAAACAAGTTCTTAAAAATTTCACCGCAGAAGAAACACAGGTGAAAATTGGATTCAACGCTACAGAAAAATACTCCAGATGTTAAAGAATGAAAAACGCCTCGGGTTAACAGAGACCGAAGACAAATGAAGTATTATTCGAAATGGGTACCATTGTTTTTTAATTATTGACCGATGCGGTTAACTGGATCAAAGACTCCTTTACAGTCGATGAACTAATTCCTCTGTCCCACTGATACGTCTCTATCAAACATAAGGGGACTCCTATTTGGGTACCAATCATTTAAAGGCAAAGGTTTTGTAACCTCAATAGGACACAGTCGAGACGAAATACAGGCCCGTGGGGTAAGTTTAGGAGGCGTGGCCTGTTAAGATGGCTCTGTAATTTTCTGATATAAGTTCTGGTCCATGTGGTAAGAATCCCTACTTTTGTCGCGGTCAGGCTTTGTTTAAGCTTGTCGTTGCGGATGGATTGGTAGAGGCTCTCGTTCCTCCGTTCAAGTTTCTTCCTGTAGGTCGTTGCGGATTCACACAAGACTTATTCCAAATACAAAAATTTACGGATCACGGAAACACTAAACATAACACACTTGATAGAACTGATGCAGTAGACTTTACGGTGACTCAGTGGGTTTTTCGACCTGAAACACTTCTAGCGTGAGACATCGTAAGTATATTTTTCTTTGATGTCACAAGATTATGTTAACAAGACACATGACATATTTGTATGTATGATACATCTAGGGACTACTGGCACAGGAACGATTGATAAGTGCAACAGAAACGCGATGTGGTACAGCCACAATCCCAATCATTGGATATTCTCGTTACGTTTCAAAACGGGGTCTCGCCTGGCTCATAGAGGCTACATTTATAGAGATTGAGCAGAATCCCAACCGCACTTTATTCAGGGCCAGGTATGTATGAGCAACTTGGGTCACGTAAATCCTTAATGATATTTTGGCTGTTACTTGTTTCATTGTATTCCCTTTAGTCGTGTCTTTTCTGACAATATATTTCATTGGCTGTTCCAATCATGTTATTGGTATGCAGGTGCCGTATATTCAAACAAATCCTATTTGTTAGGCACTTTATTTCTACATGTGTAGAGTATTATTAGCACTGATGGGCGCTCCTGAAGGAAATGGTAACACACTAAAGCAGTGTACCTTGTAGTATCGTCGGCATATTTGTCACCGAAGCTTTGAGTTCACGAGAAAAATTGCTCGCGCTATTTGAGACGCCATTGGCATACTATCCACTAATAAGTCGGTTCGGACGATGAAGACACAGGCAAGATGCAAAAACATTCTTTCTTTTTATTTTGCGATTCAATTGCATTTAAAATAGGTATGTTCAAGGCATACTCTTTTCTCCCTACACCTCGAAGTGTTTCAGATGTGATACAACTATGGTATGTCTTTTTAAAGTAGATGTGTCCCATAATGCAACAGCCTGGCAGAAATGTCATATAGCACACATTTATTAAAAACAAGTTATTCGTGTAAACAGCAATTGACCAATCACACTTTAACCATTATATGTATTTTTACTTACGTAGATTGGGAATGAATTAAATGAATTGTGTCCCTTTGAATCTCGCGTAAAGATGAAACAACATGGTTTTGGGTGAGACAACTCTATGTCAAAACCGCTGCATTATTAGAATATGGTCACCCCGAATTTATAATATACCTTGCAGGACACGACAATTTATTTGGTAACAGCTTTCATCTTATTGCGTTTGTTCATATTATGCCCACATCAGAATGTTTGCATTCTCAGTAAGACGCACATAAATTTTGTTCATTTCTTTTTTATTGTGCTTCAAGTGTCAAACAGCTGTAACTCCTAGGCAACTTTATATCAGAAGTTGAACTCTTGAATACTGCCATCAAATTATATTGACATAGCTGACAAGAAAGAAACGGGACCCTGAATTACATGATTGAAAGCGACAAGGTCTGCAGTCGTTGAAAAACAGAATCTAACATTTACAGTGTATAAATATTTCCTAATGGACGTGCCATGTAGAAATGTGATATTGACCTGTGACCGGTGAAAGGACTAACTTAGTGAGTGAATCTGCTTATCTTTAAGTCTAATACCTTAAGCTGAACTAATGGTTAAATATGGCTTTATGTAATACGGTATAATATAACATGTTCCATGTAAACGGCTTATTGAACAATGTTAGGGGTCTTGGCGAATAAGCTACTGTTCATTTCATTTCAATAGTTTCATTAAAGCCTCTAGACTCAGATTATGCTGCAGCTATACAGTACAAACAATACAATGTTACAGTTTCTGTATTCGGAAGTAGTTTTCAGGATAAGCACAATAATACAAAATTGGTATATCATAGTAAAAGGGTATCCAACTTCTCTTACGACAGGCGACAGCTCAAAAGGTTACTGATGTAATAGTTGCTTAAAATTTCACTTTCTGTATATGCCATATCGGTTTATAGATATAAGTAATGTATAATGCTGGTAAACTATGATACAGGAAGTTGTCTCTCAACTTCAGGTCACGGATAAAATATATAAACAACGTTATGAAGTAAAGATATGATAGTCTTCATCTAGATACAGCATTTGTAGGAACAAGGATAAATTAAATTCCTTACTATTCTAAGCATGCTATTTAATTTTCTCCAATTGGAGGTATTTTCGCTCCAAAATAATGTGTGTATAAAATAACCCAAGGCACGCTGAAGAATGCACTGAACACAGACTGTACAGCTAAAAGTAACTGTTTAAGATCCCACAAGATCAAACGTTGTATAAAATCCAATATACTTTTTCGCAACGAAACCGGCGATATCTTGTATCAGGTTTTTCAAATAAACCGTTAATGCAATACAGCCAGGGCAGACATGAAGTAAAAGGGTTTGGCACAATTTTTCCAAAATTTAAATAAAATGGAAAACTGAGTGAAGGACCTCACGTGGAAAACGATAAGGAGGTATATACAATGTGCTGCTGTTGCGTCGTTTTTCTTGGCATTTAAATTTTTCGACACCATCGACTGACGTTTGGTTGTATTTTATGTCGATGATCCCAACCACAAAGCCAAAGATCTGAAGATCGTCAAGCAGGCAATCATGGTATAAGTGGGCATTCATATTTTAACCCTTTCAGTGCCAAACGCGACTAAAATCTATCTCCTTCAGTCAAACTAGTCTGAAGTGAAATAAGGGTCCCAGATTTGAAAGACTGTCAAGTCATTTGGCTGCCCACGCCAATCAGCGTGCTTTCAAGAAGAAGGAGAAGATAAAGAAGTTAAAAAGATATTATGATAGTGACAATCAGGTGCATAGATAGATATCACAGCAGAAACAATCCGGAATATTTGTCTCTCTCTCTAACACACACACACACAGACGCACAGACACAGACACAGACACAGACACGCACACACACATACATACATATGTATATATACATCTTTGTGTGGTATCACATCTTGACAGAAGGCATGTGACATTTGAACAATTCTTTTAAATTTAGAATCCATTAAAATATTTGTTTATTTCTTCAAAACCAAAATATAAATGTGGTGTATATGATAATTAGTTTGTAATTTTACTTGTTTAGGTGAGCATGTAAATGAAACAAATGTTATTCAGAACTAGGAAAGATGATTTGCTGCATACCAAATCAGTGTGCGTGTCTTCAAAGCATATTGGTATGGCAATGTAAAACTACTCCATAACACAGGAGTAGAAGTTGGAATGACATCTCTATCTATTATAGCTTTGAAGTTATTCAAGATTTTAAATTTCTAATGGTGCTATTTAGCAGAATTCAAATTGCTACAACTTTAATTTTTAATTCATTACATGCACAATGGTCCATAACCACCTAGTAGAAGTTGAAATGACATCTCTATCTATAATAATTTTGAAGATATTTAAGTTTTAAAATTTCCAATGCTGCTAATTAGCATAATTTAAATGGATACAACGTTTGCTTTAGATTCATTACATACGCAATAGTCAATAACCCCCTAGTAGAAGTTAAAATGACATCTCTATCTATAAAAGGTTTGAAGATATTCAAGTTTTAAAATTTCCAATGCTGCTAATTAGCAAAATTTAAATTGCTTCAACTTTTGTTTTAAATTCATTAGGTGCGCACTGGTCAATAGCCCCCTAGTAGAAGTTGGAATGACATGTCTATCATTATACTTTTGAAGATATTCAAGATTCAAATGCCCCTAATTTGCATAATTTTAAACATCTTCATTCCTCTGCATAAAACGGTCAAAGTCCTTATACGGAGGTACAATCATGCCAAGTTTAGAGTTTCTCTGTATAATAGTGTCCGAGAAAAGTGTCGGACAAATTTGCTGGTAAAGAAGAAAGAAGAAAGAAAGAAAGAATTTCAGAAAAAACAGGAAAATGTGTGTTGACACACACACTTTCATGAGAGAGCATCAAAAGTGCCAGCTCGTAGACTGGTATTATACTTTTCATTGAATTTGTTTGAGACCCACAGCGGAGACCCTTATAATGTATTATATAAAAATTGATTACGGTCATTAAAATGCTGTTTACCCTTTTAAATGGCCTAATCAAATACCGAGTTTCTGTCCAAACATTTGTCAAAGCATGTAAATTCTTGACTTTCTTGTGGGCGGAGCGGAGATGATGTGTCCCAAGAAGTTCTGTCACACAGATCTCATGTTGACAGTTGAAGACAAATGATACTTAAGGCTACCAGTAATGACATGTTAGCAGTACCTTGTACAAAATGGATTTTTATCAAGATGAAAGATTTTTCTGACACACATATTTTTAGCAATACCGCAAATATCTCCCTTTGAATTTTTTCTCGTCTTTTGACTTAAATTGACGCATAGATTCTGAGGCAATCAATCATAATGAATTGTGCTGAAGAGGTATCAGTATTATTGTCGCAAAAGAAGTCTACAACAATGGACATAAATCTTGTGCTCCTTTCAAAGCATCCATAGGCCACAACATGTGTTTAATAGATACTACATGCCTTTACTGTGAAATCGATGGTGATTAATGAGAAGCAAGTATATCGACTAAAAGCGTACCTTTGTATTATATTTGCCGTATTTAAAGGAAACAAAGTACATTCATTTACAAAGGTTCGTGATTAAGTGTTTCCAGTATTGTTTCCGTGCATTGAAATCACATATCAAGCATCTTACAATTTCCCATTAACATCTGACTGCTTGAATTCTTTTAATATAGTCGCAAAGTGTATAAAATAATTAAAGTTATGAGTACCATTTATCAATCAACCTTTGGATTTAAAGGTTAAATTGATAGTTCTGCCACAGGCAAGGGGGAGTTCTTAATCTAACAGGGGTTTGTCATTACGAATAAGCACGTCAGTTCTGGTCGAAGGACACAAATGACCTTTTCCGTTCCGGAGTGTAAACTGGCAGACACTCTTCTCTTGAGCTATTGTTCGGTCTTTTCAAACTTTGTACCAAATAGACTTTTTTCTGCATATGATACAATCCTAATTGGAAACTCATAATGAACTACTATCTAAGTTGAAATTTAAACCAACATGACAGGATGTCCAACACATAGGTTTCTGAACGCTTTAACTTGCGTGCGCTTTAAGTAAGACAAGTGTGTGTACATAATGGGTTGGTTGTTGGTGGGGGGCTGCCCCTTCAAAGTTACCGAGGTAGACCATGCGAAAAATATAACAAGTTCTTTATGTTGAGAATGGTTTTTATATAGACCATATATTTCGTTTTTCACGCACTGCTTGTTGAGAAAGAAGTGAAGCAATTAACGACACATTTCCTCTGAATGTCTTCGCACATGGACTAAAATTTCGAACAGAACAAGAGACGATGCATGGCGCTCGTCAGGTGTATGCATTGAAGAACAGTTTAACACGTGGATACCTGTCCAAGAGGACGTGTTCTAATCCCATCCACATTTTTGGTTCACGTATATTTGACGCCATCTTTTCCTTTTTGTTGCAGAGCAACTTTGCAATGCAGGTCCTGTAAAGGAAGCGACATGGAACGTAACGCCTGATAAAAAGCACCGACTTCCACCCTTCGGTACAAAACATGTGGAACTCCTAGCCAGCATATTTACAGTAAGAACGTTGCTACTTTGTACTTTACCATCGAGTGCCAATTAAAATGGGACTGTTCACAATTGTACACCAACTTTTACTTCTCGTCTCTTTCCCGGTGATATCAACGGAAACACAGGCAATTATGCAGTACAGAATAAGAGAAGAGCTCCCTGTTGGAAGCGTAATAGGGAATGTTGTCGTTGATGCTTCATTGAATTCCAAATATGACCAATCTGTCCTCAAAGAACTCACATTTCAACTCAAAGGAACAGGTGCTTTGAGCGCCGAACATTTTACTATTGATAAACTTGGCGTCCTAAAGATGAAATCCCAATTCGATAAGGACACCGAGTGTCCTCACCAAAGTTTTTGCTCCATTCCAATTGATATTGCCATCCGTCCCATTCAATATTTTCAAATAATCAAAGTGGTTATCCATGTTGAAGATATAAATGACAACAGCCCAACATTTCCAAAGAGTCAAATCCAACTTAATGTGTCCGAGGGGAAATTCCCAGATACACGATTAACCCTTCCCGCAGCCATGGATAAGGATGGAGATCAATATGGGATACAGGGATACGAAATCGTCGGCGTTTCTCACAATTTCAAGCTTGAGGAAACAAACTATAATGGTAACAAGGCTGTTTTTCTGGTTCTTTCCAAAAGGCTGGACCGTGAAGGCAAAGATAGGCACAGGCTCACTATTGTTGCTTACGATGGGGGTCAACCCAGAAGGACTGGAACTATGATTGTTAATATCGTGGTGACCGATGTTAACGATAATGATCCTAAATTTACTGAGGATATCTACATAATCGATGTGCTTGAGAATACGTCGAAGAATTCAATTATTGGATCTGTACATGCTGCCGACAAAGACACAGGCCGTAATGGATTAGTTATCTATAAATTTGATACCAGAACAGAGAGTGTTTATAGAAATATTTTCGGCATCAACAAGAACACGGGTTCAATATATTTGAAACGTCAACTTGGATTTGAACTCGGAGCATCTCATAATCTTTCAATAATTGCCAAAGATAGTGGTCCAGATTCTGTCCCAGCAGTTGCTAAAGTCTTCATCCGGGTACTTGATATCAATGACAATGCACCACAGATCACATTAAACAACCCAAGTCCTGATGGTTTTGTCTATCTGTCAGAAGGTGCAGAGATAGGAAGATTTGTTGCACACATTACTGTAAAGGACCTTGATGGGGGCAACAACGGGAAGTTCCAATGTAGCACCAACAGCTCAAATTTTACATTGATCCAACTGTATGAGACTGAGTTTAAAATCATCGCAGCAACAACATTTGACAGGGAAGTCATTTCCTGGTATAAAGTAGCTTTAAATTGCACTGACTTCGGTAAGCCAAGACAAAGAAATGGTATAGTTATTATTGTTATCATCACTGACATCAACGACCATAGCCCAGCATTCCAAAAGCCCACATATTATGCATCGATAGAAGAAAATAACGACCAGGGAGCATTCCTTATTTCGATCTTGGCAACTGATGAAGATCAAGACAAAAACGGAACTGTTCATTATCACCTTTATGGTAAAGGTTCAGAAATGCTTAAAATAAATGAGTCGAGTGGAGTTGTTACTGCAAACGTCAGACTGGATCGAGAAGTGCTCAGCAATTTAAACGTCACTGTTGTAGCGACAGATGGAGGAAATCCACCAAGAAGTTCCAATACAACTTTGCATGTTGAAATAATTGATCAAAACGACGAAAGACCAGTATTTAATGAATACAATGAACCGTTCAGTGTGCCGGAGAACCAGCAAGTCGGAACGACTGTAGGTCGACTAAAAGCGTACGATCGTGATCAAAAACCATTTAATAAATTCACATATTTTATTCTTCGATCGCAGTTAGGAAATAACTTTTTTGTAATAGACTCCCAGACGGGAGTGATAACAACAAACAAGGTCCTAGACAGAGAATACAATTCATCATGTGACATAACAGTTGTTGTTACAGACGTAGGCGCCCCCTGGTTGAAAAGCAACACAACAATTACCATCTCAGTCACCGACATCAATGATAATGATCCAACGATAACATTTCCAAATTCAGATAATAAATCCATTTCGATTTCAAACCAGGTTCCTGTTGGTCATGTTGTTACGCAAGTAGAGGCAAACGATCCTGACGTTGGCTTAAATTCCAAACTTTCATACCAACTATTGAAAGGGGAAGGAATATTTGTAATTGACCCGAACACAGGAATCATCAGAGTAGCGGAGAACGTTTACAACTCAGGTCGAAGGTCTTTCGAAACTGTCATCAGGGTAACAGACCATGGCATCCCCTCCAGGAAATCAGAAATGCCATTGCAACTCGTCATTGATCCGTCCATTCCCTATCGAGAGAAGAGTGTGTCCAAAATCATATCTGGTCAAAATCTGTACACTGTGCTCGTAATAACCGGAGTTCTTGGGGTGGTTTTGGTCGTTTTGATAGCGTTGATAGTGATCATGGTCAGGAGGCAAGGGAAAGAGAACAAAATGAAAGCCTCCAACCTAAAGCACTTTCATTCCCTTTCATGTGCCTTATGTTTTACATGTGCAAAAAGTGGTCAGACATTTAAAAAGACTGCAGGTCAGGAGATTAACTTGGATGAAAGTAGACAAGCGGCGGCCAGAACACCCAGTCAAAAGGTCCCTGACCTGGTGACGAAATACAATCTTGGAGAACAACAGAACACGAGCAATATATCCCCAAGGGTGCCAAAGGTAGGTTTGGTTGTGTCTGCATGAACATTAATAACATGGTTCTTTTAACACAATGAGTACGGTAGATAAACGGCTCCCGTAAATACATGTCATAAGTTGCCGCAAGTGCCGACGCAAAAAAAAGATTAACTTACGTCAAATAATCATTTTGCTGCTTCTTTTGTGATTGTGTTGAAGGCGAAATAGCCGGTGCCATCTTTGGTCTTTAGATCCCTTATGAAGCTGTCAGTTCGCAATTGCTGACAAGGTTGCATTCTCATAAAGGAGATTCCCTAGCGCTTCATGCTAATCAGTTGCGTACCCCTGAAGATAGCCACAGGATCCTCCCGGAAGTAGATGTATGTGCTTTGAACTTTGGCACAGATGCTTGGGAAAAACTCCCACGAGAAAAGAAAAATTCTGAAGCAGACAGTTTTGAGTTCGCAATCTTCATGGATGTCAATACTTCAGTTTCCAGATCAGACATTTTGATCAGTAGACAAGATTTAAGGCCTCGGTGGTATTGTGCAGGATCGAGTGCTTTTGGCTTTTCTGTGAATTATTAAAGAAACAGGCGCTTTGGACCTTGCTTGTTTATTAATTCAAACATTCAGGTAATAAAAGCGAATCAAATGTACCATAGGTCGTTTCAGTCCTAAGATATAGAAGTTAGAGTTTTTGTATTCTCTTCGATGTGGTTTTACTGTCATTGAAAATAAATATTGATGATCCTCTGAGTCAAAACAATTATCTTTTTTAAGAAAACGGCGACTATTTCGCCAACTGCACTCACTTCTTCCGACTAAGTTTAAGGGGTGTCAGCCTTTGACTGTTGGGAATGCATTGGAAGATATACTTAGACAATCAAAAGATAAGCAGGATAATACTTGCGGGAAAATATAACAATGGTTATGTCGTGTGTAGACCCTGTCTTAGTGGCTTCCATTACGTCTAGACACAAGCAGTAGACAACTAGGGCTTGGGAGGATTAGGTAATCAGCCGAGCCTAGCGCATATGGTTCTATTTGGTCAGTAAGTGTACAGAAAGGTTTTAGGTGCTTGGTTTACAACCATTTAGACCCTCTTTCATTTCATACTGAAGCAGCTGATAACCAAATCCTAGCTTATAATAATAGGGGGCGAAAATTTGAAAGGCGCCAGTCACAATGTTCGACAACGTGGTTTTCCTGTCCAAAAAACTAAAAGGAAAGTTAAGTCGCCAATTATACGCATAGAGGCTGTGAGTATAATGTAACCCTTCCCCGAATTAAAAATTAGCGTACAGTAATAAATTCTTTCAACTACAAAAAGTTATCTTGAATGCCTATAACGAGCCAGAGACAGTCCCATTAAATATGCAACAAAGTATGAAGACTCACAAAGTTAAGCAATTAGAGATAACTAAGGAACGTTTGGCGGTATTTTACCGTAACTAAATCTGAGCGTTTGAAAACAATACCAAACATCCCAAAACTCGCAAAACAATTCGTTTCGAATAAGTTTATAATCATGTAAATTGTAAAGCAAAGGATCACATAGCCTCCGATGAGAAAATATTAAACTAAGATTCATGCCCCGGCACTCTATATAAAAGTTGATTTTATCCAATTTCTCAACAATTTTGCGTCGCACAAGATAATCGCGAAGGGGGCATGTCAGGGAGAGGCAGAGGTCCGAAGCGGCGAGTCAATTTATAAATTATGTTATGAGACAATCTCTTCCTCTTGATCACGAGCTACTATTTGTTTGTAATGATTCTTGTTATCTCACGATCAAGACATGTTTCTTTCCTTCAAACACATATCCGCTCAGTAGTTTCGTAGAGGGGAAGAACAGCGGAAAAATGGTATTCTTTCACCAACATTTCCCTTCAGCTTTGTTTGCAAAAAACAGTTACTCATGGTGGTGATGTCATTCATTTTTCTCACAGGAATCAATTACTTTGACGTAAAACAAACTAATGTTAACATGTTTATACACACACACACACACACACACACACACACACACACACACACACACACAATCACATGTAATAAAGTGTTCTTTTTGTGACTTGTACAACAGATAGATTAAAAACTATATTGGAATCAAGTATTTTAGTTGCCCTCACTTTCGAGCCTATCTGCTAAATGCTACTGTAAAATATTGTTGATACACTGTTACTTCTTTCAAGCATTATTTCAAGTTCATTCACCGTGTCATGCACTGGAATGTTTTGCCCTTTGTTTTTCGTTTCCTGTGTGTTGAGTTAATAATTACCGTTTACCTTGTTGGACCCTTCCGCAACATGACACTGACACATCTGATAAAATCTTATTTTCTCCCGAGTATGTCCATTAAGTCAATGGAGGATTACCTGGGCCTTCACTAAGGGCCAATTTTGCTATTGGAAGGAAAGCGCAACCCCTCACTTAAAGGGTAACGATTATACCCTTTGTTCCATAAACCTCTAACAATAAAGGCGTCTAAATCAAATCTATCAAGTTTTGGCACAGAAGTCTACCTTTGTGGTTGGGACCCGCTAGCTGCCATGCGGTTCGATGAAATGTAATCCAAGTCACCATGCCAAAGCAATGGGACCCCTTGTATATTATTTGTGAGGAGAGGGGCCTCGGCGTGCTAACCATTGCAAACATGGAGCGTTCTATTCTAGTTGAAAGGTCGTATTGCTGCGAGCGTGAAGAACACGCAAGAGAGCAGCAGTAGGCATTGTGATTTCTAAAATCGTCTGCCCGATAGTGTATTATGCTGAAAACAGCTTCCCGCCAGTGTTTTATTCAGGCACCATCAGCTGTGTGTGTCATGCTGAGAACAACATTGTGCTTCAAGTATGGGCTTGAGTAGGTTCTCATAACGAAGCACAGACGAATAGCGGTATTGGAATTACTCACCCACAGTCCATCTTGCCGCTGTCAGCGGAATAATCTCTTCTTTCAACACCATCGGCCAGTGGGAATTATGTGATTTATGGTTGATTCCTAGACAACATACCTGAGACGAGCTGTCAGAAACATAAACTTCCTCTTGGTGTGTTGTTGAGGGTAGGCTGATTGGACAAGATCTCCAATAAGATAGCAAAACAAAAGGAACCAAGACTTTAGGGTCTGCTGGGAGGGTTAGATTTCCTATGTAATTTTCACCTTATTAACGCTTGGTCATGTTAACTTTAGTTGCCCATTGCGAAATCTAGACATCACATGAGACAAGGATCGATGTATTATGCAGTAATAATATGTTTTTAGTGCCAATTTGATCTGACAACGTATAAATGAATTCTTCTTAATGTGGCCGCATTGCCTGTTGACTCAGTCACTATTGGGAAATGCTGCAGTTTTGTAAGGGCATGGTATAGATAGAGTAAAATGACTTTATACAGAATTAAGCTTAATGTCTCTGTAGTGCTCCCCTGCTTTATGTCATAAAGACCCAATTACCAAGCCACACGTTGCAGATATAGGTAATTTTTCCAGACAAGTATTGCGGCGAGAGATTCAATTTTGCCTTCACGAAGGCTAATTTTGATTTGGAAATATCTAGTAACCCCCCCCCCCCAAGTAAGTAAACTCTTTCAGTGCCAATCACATGTAAAGTCAATGTACTGAAGGGAAACTAGTCTGAATAATCATTAGAATCTCAAATTCGTATTCTTCGTAAAAAGACCTTTCATTCAAGTACCAGCATGCATCTAGTCCCAGAGAAAGTATCCCAGGTCAACTGCTTTACTCGGCACGCACTGGGCTCAATGCGCGCCGAGAAAACCTGTTGATTCAGTCCAAAATTTGGCACTTAATGAGTTAAATCAGTTGCTGCTTACATAATTACAGTCAGTCCGGTCACAGTCTGGGGACATAAGTTGAAAGACAACTAAGAGCAAATGCCACTTGTTCACACGATTAATATCTGAAACCGTGTTGTAGTTTTTCGCTATATGTATATTTCGTGCATCAATAAACGTAAAAATATAGGGTTGTCAGAACAATATCAAACATTGTGTAGACCTCATATACCCACAGGAAATAAATGTGTAGTATGGTGTAAGGACATTATTAAGCATTCAACAAAATGGTCTATGCGCATTTTGATGGGTTGATATACGGCAACAATGCAGGATGCACACAACAAAAATATGACATGTTTCTACTTTTCTTGTATTAGCTCGGAATTTGTTTCCTGGCTCCGTTTATTTGGTTTTAATGCGCAAGCATATATATATATATATATATATATATATATATATATATATATATATATATATATATATATATATATATATATATATATATATATATATATATATATATATATATATATATATATATAGTACAAAATGCAAAATTTTCTCGGCAAACTTCACTCCACTTTAACACTTTAAGGAAAACCGATAACTGGTTTGGCTTACACAAAATCTTGCTTCTTGTCTTTTGTCAAATGGAAGCTGTTAGCTTTTATTTTTATCATTCTGATAGAAAAGGGTATTGCTTTCTGACATGCGTTAGATGTCTTATTTGCTTTTAAAGGGAAGAGTCCATGCCCTTTCAAAATGTTGCATATAACCACATAGTTAAGCATCAATGTTCTATAGTGAAGAACCAGTATGCGATTGTGGCAATAAGAACCTTGTGCATTCATATTCTGTCAAATACTGGTTATTTATAATGATAGATATATATATATTGAATAGATGGTCGAGAAAGATTTGCTTGCAGTCAAGTAAAATCAATATCGCGCACAGCACTGCAATGGTTTATCTTTGTGCATCATAGGTTATTGGGCTTTCTGGAATTGAAATTGCCCATTAAAAGTTTGACATTAATGTTCCAACTTATTTTCATTACACATGATATGTGCGTTCCATTATTCTATTTGATTCACAAACTAATTTGATTCAGACTGGAAAATTGAAAAATCGGATGCCACAAATGACGTAGTATGGAAGCATACATGAAGTAGACATGGGTATTGTAGTATCAATATCAACTTTTCTTTTCATAGCGATGGAAATGCTTCATACAATAGAGATAACGCGCATGTTGCGTCTGATGTTGATGAACGATTTCTCACAATTTACTTTTTTGTTTCTTTTTTTTTTTTTCATAGGCTAACAAAAGATCACCAGGCATTCTCACCAATGGCGCTTTTTCTACCACCCCTCCTGCTAACCGGGCAAGCCAACTCAAGCGCAGTGGGCCAGCAAAGCAAAACGGCTCGAAACGAGGCTCTGGACACAGAGTAAAATGGTTCAACACACACGAAACCGAGGTGAATACATTTAACCTGTTTTCAAGCTGTTTTTATTTTCTTTAGTTTTAAAGAGTTTTTGAAAAACAACACGCACATAATCACAATTGTTTTTGTAGGCGACAAAGTAAAAGGTTATCTGTTTGTGCTGAGTGAGAAGAAAATTTATGAAAAGGCTAAGTATGTTCCACTGCACATACAGTCAAGTATAGAAGTATCACAAAATCAATTTTTTATGGTATTACAAGAATCCTGTCCATTTGTTTACGAGGGACCCATGGGTACGCAAAATAACGACAGCGTTTTGGAGACTCAGTTTGGCCAGGGAGGTGTATGCCTCGTACACCTGCCTGGCTTGGGTTGGCAGATGGGGTAGCTGCTGTGGGAATGCGATGGAGAACAAGTACCACGTACATGTATTTGACAGGTGGTATTTGTGGTATATGCGGCAATTTTGTATAAGTCGTGAAATACATACTCAGTGCACGTAGTGAACAGTCAGACATTGTCGTTGTTTCAGTTTTGACTATTATACAGTACTTATGATTGCCACTCGAACACACATGCTGTTCGTGCTTCCTGAGAAAGGGTATTTAACATTACATTCATACCGGCTGCTGCAATCAAAAATTATTCAACTGCTGAAAACAATTCTCACCAACCACCTGGTCAAATCACCGTGTAAGTAAAGTCGATGTAAACCTAACAAGAAACCTAATTTGTTTTGAAACCCACTGAGAATATTATTACTGATATTAATGATATGAGAGTAATATTATGGTGTAAACATGATATAAGTCAGAGCAGTAGAGTAGAAGTTATTATCAAATGAAATGCAATATTCTTACATTTTCGCATGACCACCCGGGGAGCTATATTGGCAGCCAAATATCAATCCAACAATACAATTAGTAATGGCATAGTGTCCTCACTCTCCAATTATCAATATTTCAATTAGCCAGTAAACTTTCAATGTTTAAAACTGTTGCATTGATTGTATCTGGTCTTGGGTGTGTGCTGTCAGACTTGTGCTTTATCAATATTTTAAGTATACTTCACTGAAGCTTATTTGCCAAAATATTGAAACCAGCCTTGACATCGACATTGCTGCAAAGATTGCAGCCTCCCCACCAGACCCGTCTTAGAAAATATGTGACACTCAGAGCTACCATAACTTATATTCTATTGTTCTGCTCTGCATTTTCGTTGAAGTTATTAAGCTTTCTCATTCTTCATATGTTTCCTATAATAAAATATCCTGAGCTGGGTTCATTTTGGTTTTGCGCTCATGTCAGTGACAGGATCGGGCGAAATGAGAAGTCCACGTGTCTCTTCAATAGTGGTCAGGTTTAAAGTAAGGTACATATATATCCATTATTTTCCTTTAATTTACAACCCAATGTCTTGAAAACTGTAACTGTGTGTCGACACATCAAACCTCCTGACAGTATAACTATTTTAACTGCTGAATTGTTCATGCGTTTTTCAATAGATGTATGCACTAAAAAATCGACAACTCAATCAATAATTTATGACCATGCAGCCCAATGCACATACTGGTGAGTCAAATCTGTCTTGTTGACCAATTTTCAATTTACCATCGCCACAACCTTTGAGACGATTCCAGAGAAATAAAACTAGAAGTAAAAACCACTTTTAGTTGAAAGCAATTCTCTGGCAAAGAAAGAAAAAGACTACTCCAGCTTCACCGTGTGATCAGCTCTGAACCTGAACTTTCTTTCCCAAACATACAATCATATCAACTTCCGAATTTATAACACGCAACAAACTGTCTTGTAAATATGTTATTTGAAATGTGCAATAATACTTTTTTCCGAAACTCGCTATGTACATGAATGTGTTTCAGGAAAGTCCAACACAAACAGCTGCAGCACAGAAAGATTCTGATAGCGGATGCTCGGCAGATGCAGTTGATGTGTCTAATACAGACAGTGGACATGGGGCAAGCGAGGAGGACAACCTGCAGCTGAACCTGTCATTAACAGAACGTAGTGGGAGCTTTCATAGTGCTGAAGACAATGCAGGTACGCAGAAAAGGCCCGTCATACCAGATGCTTACTGACTGGTCATTAATACGTCGCTGGTTAGACGGACATAATGTAAACCCTTTGCCTCTCGAAGTCACATTGAATTTAAGACTAAGCGCCCAACCGGTACGCAGGAGAGCTGATGAGCTAGGGAATGTTCTTTGATCGGTCTCGACTACAATTCTCCTTGAAAACGTTTTTTGTTACTGTTGAAAATAGAAAAAAAGTTGAAGCAGCCCAAACTTCACCATAAGCCGGTATTTGTGTGGGTAAAAGGTGACAGGGTTAACCTGGGAACTGCAAGCATCATTAAGGTCCAATGGAGTTTGAATGTTTAATATTTTAATAAATAGGTTCAGTTACATACTTTCACACAAAATTATGAAAGATGTGAATTTATGCTTGTCTTTTGTCCATAAAGTTTTATGCTGCACCATGGATATGAAAAATATGGCCATTTATGCACACATATGTTTGCTTCCTTATTCTATACCTTTCTTCTTGATTAATTCACACAGGCAAACTAAAGGCACCGGACGTGCACGCACATAAGATGTTACACTAAAGACAAATTAGTGGACTATCTGAGATCAATATCACAACTTACTGTAAACAATAGACTGAATATTGGAATTTCATTTTGAATTAATTGAAAAAGTCTAGTCATCTTTAATTGATATGATTAATTCCTTGGTCACAAAATCGACTGTTTTATTTCAGGAAAAATCCGTGTAGCAGACTTGACAGAAATAAAACATCATCACTTTAATCGTTCTCCTACCGGCGACAAAATGGAAGAGAAAAGGGAATCTGTGAGATCGTCTCCAGACAGAAAGGTTGATGTACGCAACGAATGGATAGATATTGCCGATGAAATGAATGACAGTCGCTTTAGGATTGCTTTGGTGTATCCCCAGCCTAGCAGTCAATCAGATGACACAGAATTGGAAGATGATAATGACGCGTATAAAAGTGTTTCACCACGAGGACGCAATTATCACAATAATGAAGTGCATTTACGATCAACACCGCCAAGGCAGCACGTTCCATCTTTACATCTCTCGCCGCCTAGGCAGCACGTTCCATCTTTACATCTCTCGCCGCCAAGGCAGCAAGTTCCATCCTTACATCTCTCGCCGCTGAAGCAGCAAGTTCCTTCTTTGCATGTTTCGCCATCACGGCAGCACGTTCACTCCTTACATCTCTCTCTGGAGAACAGTTTGAGTTCACCAAGCGATAATTATGACTTTCGGTTTAATACGTCTAGATATGGCAGTGAATCGTCATTTGACACTTCATATGACTCAACTGGTCTGAAATCAAAGTATCTGACTTTTTATTCAGATCAGGAATCATGGGAGGATAGTGATGCTTATGTCGGAAGTGACATTATTGTTTAAATGAATCAGCGCTTCCGTAATTCATTTCAATGGTGCATTTGTGCCTTTATTCCAGAATCATTTAAAAATATTTTTGTCATTTTCTGACATCAGTTTGCCTTTGCTGTAAAATGATCAGAACTGGAGGGCCAGCTAATTATCCCAGTTGTCCTCCTTACGTTGTGTTTACCATGGCAGAAATTTGCTTATGTGTGAATTTATGTTTTAAACATTATAGAATGATATCCCGTCCATGCATGAATTAAATACATAAACCCAAAGATAACCACATGGAGATTTCAATTGACTGTCATGAAAAGTTATGTCTCAATATCGGATGATTCTACGTCAATGCCATACTTAATACATATACCGAATGATGTATCACGAAGATTTCAACCGGCCACTCAGATCACTTGTCTTGGAACATTACGTAGATGATACCCCGTCCATCTAGGTACTTATATTTATTTTCAAAAGGGGAAAAAAATCAAAGTACCTGCAATTGTGTGATCCGTCCTAACCTGATGAAAAAAGGTATCATGATCATAGCAACTTACGTCCTTAATTCTGTCCGTATTTTCTAGATTTGCAGTATATTTATCATGATTTTTACCAACCGGACAAACTGCCCGTCTTGTCTTGCTCCATCGTGGCTTGTACGAAGACAATGCCACAGCCCGTCCGATTGATACAAAATTACTTACATGAACACAATACTACAGACCCGGCCAATTGATAAAAAAGGGCTTACTTGAGAACATCACACACAACCGTCCACTTGATGTAGCATGGTTTAGAGGAAGACAAAGACCTGTCCCATTGATAAGGAATTTAATGTAATAACTTTTATTTATTGAAATAATGTATAAAATGGTCAGATGATGTAGGTAAAAATATACACTGCCGTCCATGAAGAGTATTCTGCCTACGAGCCATAATATTTTGTATATTGTATTGTGTGTTGCTGTCAATCATTATTCAGAGTGCAATTCTGTGCAAATGTATATAATCCTTAAGCTCTTTATGAATAAAATGACTGTGGATTGTTGATATTTATGAGTACTTTTATGAAAAATTAGGATAAGAAGCGACAAATTTTAACGGAATATGCATCGATGCAATCGTTTCCAATATCGGATATCTTTGTGTCTCACGACCCAATAACACAACCTCACAGATAAAAAGCCTGTCAAGAAGCTGGCATCAAATCGGAGTAAATTGAATTCTTATACCAACCTTAATCTAATAATTTTTTTACCACTTTTCTCAACAACAAAAATAATGGATAAAACGTAATAAGCAAATGGAAGCGTTTGCCGATCAAATATTTAGTTTTCAATGGGGGTATTGGAATAGGTGCGACAGCCACTTTTGGTGTTGCGTAACAATTCCTGACTCGGAGACAGAGTTGTTATGACATCAGGGAACTTGCGGTCTCGTCTTTTACGCTGCAAGTTGCCCGTATGTATACAATATGGCAAGTTCTCCTAGATCATGCCGCTTTTCATAAGTACCCTGGTTGCTAATACTTGCAGGTGAAGACACTTGGGGGATAAAAAAACTGACTCTCCCTATTGGCCATTGGCTGTTAACAGGAAATGGTGTATCATGAAAATATAGCATTCGAACCAAGTACTGGCACCTGTGAGAATATCGTACAGAGGTCATTTTTGTCCTGTTTTTGTAATACTAACCACCACAAAAATCTTAATATCTCCGGAGATAAAGCAGTTTAAATGCTGGTATCGGCGCGCTCGAGGAATACCCTTATTGATATTGTCAGATAACTCATGTCGCAGTTTATTATCTGTAATGCAAACAGAAGCAACAGTGTTACATCTCTTGTGTTAGTTCTGAACCAAAAAAGAAGAAAAGGCAAAAACAAAAACAGCAAACACAATCCAATCTCTCCACACACCAAAGCCAATCCAGTCACTGTTCATGTCCAAGCATATACCTTAATTAATCACTATTAATAATCACTATCATCACATACGATTAAAAACTTTAAATGTTCAAGGCTTTAACAACCCAATGAATTTATAAACAAGTCATCAGCAGAAAACCATCAAGCGCGTTTGGCAGCCTCAAATGCCCGCACATGCTTTTTGTGCCGGCGGCTACTTGCCTTTACCTTGTACTTTGTAGGGACAACCCACATGCATTCACAGAATATATAAACACGAAATAATATCAAATACATAAATTAATACATAATATATAAAGTTCTTGCGTATAATTGAAAAGGCTCAGATAATTTTTGAACCAGTATATTCACCAATGAAAAATAGCAAAATTCAAATTCAAATTTTCATATATATTCCTTCTCATGCAGGGACAGAAACTAGGCATGACCACACAAAAGCCCAAGCATGGAATGACTGCCCTGAATATCAACGTACACAAAGGTACCACAAATTAAATCAACCTGACCCCGCGTATGCTTTAGAAAAGAACTAATCAAACTGAATGCTGAGATTGGTTGTTCCACTTAAATTGAAACCCATCCTTGCTGTATAAATAATACAGTCATAAACCAAAAACACAAGCAAAATCCTTCCTCAGTTCACAGTGAATGTATTCAATCACTGATAAAATTATGAAAAAAGTGTGTTTTAATTGATTTTGCGACCTTTTGTTGTTATCATGCACCTGTGAGTGTTTCTTTTTTTTTCTATTAATTAAAATCTTGGCTGTAATCGAGTGTGTCCAGCAAGAGAGCAGTCCTTATTGCTCTCTATCTAATATGAATTATAAGAACCAGCACATGTGGTGAAGGAAAATTTTAGATTTAGAAGTGAATTTACATGTTTTATACCCTTTGCGGCTGGGACCCGGCATGACTTATTCTCCCAACCCATAGGTAGTTTCTGCTCCATTCAAAGAAACCAAACTGCAAATTTCACTATTTTGAACAATTTGCAAAGATGAAAAGTTGTTTTTTTATTTAAATTTAAAATACAATTTGTGAAAAAATTAATTTATATATTATAATTTCTGATTGAAACAACTCGACATGAAATTCTTCAAGGGGAACATTCCACACTTCAAAGTCTGAATACTTGTAACAAAATTTATGAAAATACTTCATCAGGCGCACTTCATTCTATCCTCTTAATTTAAGCTTTTTATAGATAAATATTACTCTAAAAGGAAAGTCGGCGAAATGCGCTGCTTTCAAGACCTTGCAAGAGGTTTTAACGCTTCCTTGTCAGCGAGGTCTTCTTCTCGGGTGAAACTAGCCTGGCGCTCAAGCACTCGGCTCCCTCTGAGATATACCTCGCCGTGAAACTTACCTCGCGGAACCAGAGCCGCACGATAATATATAAAACAGGCACCCTAACAAAGAATTAGTAAGTGTATGCATGAAGGCAGGGCCATCATTAGACCCATGGCAGGGTTAAAAAATTATAAAATTCAACAGACATATAGTGCTAATTATTACAGAGGAGCAAATGTTAAGCTTACAAAAATAGCAGAATAGTATTTGGAGTGACTCAGTAAAATATCTGGCTGTCACCTTAGACAGTTCTTTGTCTGGAGAGTCCATGATCAAAACCATTATAAATAAATCAAATTCTAGACTAAAATTTCTGCACAGACATGCCCCCTCTCTTAACCTAAAAGCAAGAAAAGAAAACCCCTCTCATCAGCATTAATACAATGTCTATTTGACAATTGCTGCTCCTTCTGGTACTCCTGTTTATCCAAAACTCATAAAAAGACTTCAGATCATGCAAAACAAAATAATCCATTTCATTCGGAACATGAACCCTCGGGATCACATTGGACAAAAAGAGCTGGACACAGTTGGTACACTTAATGTCAAAGACCGGGTTAAACTGAATCATGTTTTTAGTGTACATAAGGACACTGCACCAGCGTACATGCCCCATCACTTTCATAAGGGAAATGATCAGCAGCAATATTTCACCAGGTTCCACCAAAACAACAGTTTTTCCCTACCAAGTGTCAAAAATACTGCTGCTAATTCTTTCAACTTCACTCCCAGCAAAAAATTGGAACGAATCACCAGTGCAATTACAATTGATATCAGACAAAAATATATTTCAAACTTCAACTAAAAGCACACCTCTCAGAAAAAGCCAAACTAAAGGAAAAGAGTGATTTCATTTATTGCTAATATTCATTGTGATGGTGATGTACACAGCTTATACTAATTTTCAGTACACATACTGTAATATTTATATCTTTTTATTTGAAATTACTCTTGTTTCCATTTTAACATATTACTAAATGTATTTAAATGCATTCACGTTTTAGTTTTTTTGTCCATTTTTTATCCCGAGGACCCAAATGAAAATAAGCAAGGCAATCAAGTCTGCTTTCTTGGATTTTCCTGCTGTCGGTCTTTTTACAAATTCCTATAATCATTTGATTTTATTTTACATGCATATTTTTCAATTTTTTTACTCCCTCGTGTAGTTTCCTAAGTTTATTGTGATACATTTTGTGTTTTTTTCCATGTGATACCTTATGTTTGTTCAAGTTTTATTTTATGTACACATCACTGTGATATGTCTTTATATGTTGTGAAATTTTACTTTTGATTATTCCTCTGTTATTTGCGTAATTTTCTGTATTCAGTTTTGTATATTGTTTATTTTTATGTATTATGTGGCTAGCACCGAATCAAATCCAATCAAATCATACGACTATTGAACAGAAGCAATTTGAACAAATCCATGGAGAAAAAGAAATCGTATAATGTTGCGCAGGCACTAACGGCAACAGCGTTCTAGTCGGGCAAAAACGGCAGCGGGAACCAGGTAATTCAAGTTCTCGAGTGCGCATGCTCAGGACGCGAGATGCTTTTCACGAGTCAAAAGTATTTCGCACTCAAGACAGAAGAGCGAAATCTGGATCATGGCCTGGGAGATGACGTGAAAGCAAGCTGGCTTTCACGGCGCATTAAGTCCTCGTGGTGTCTTGAAGCGGTAGATTCGTACAAAGCGATCTGGCTCTTAGGGGCGAAGTCTCGACCACACAGCGTCTTAGAGGTATTATAACCATCGCGTTCAGATATATTTATATATTTCTTCCAAGGAACGGATTGACTACTTCAAAATGAATATAGTCAGTTTTGTGACATATTTTAATAACAAGTCTAGCATTAAACATTTGAATACCTAAACCAAGAAAGGCGTCTTTATTATCCTCAGTACTGATATTCGCCAAATGAATATCAGGAGGATAAAAGTTTTGAGGTACCTGACATTTTTTTTACGTTCATGCAACAATATCGTCAATAACTGTCATGTTAAAATAAAATTTACTTTCATTAATATCTGTATGAATTCATACTCAGGCCAAGAAAGATATAAATAATCCGGAGTATGCGGGCAATTAGTAGCCATCGGGACACTTCGGTTGTTTTGGCTACCAATGACTTAAACTGAATAAAGGTATTATCAAGAAGAAAATAAAATGCGCTTAATAAATTTTCCATGGTATAAGATTCCATATGCTTTTGATATAATATCTCAGACCCGAAAGCGCTTTTGTAAATGTGTTTAAATAATATATTTATGACTATCATGATTTAGTATTTAATGATTATTTTATCAATTGCATCCTTCACATTCTTTGGCAACAAATGTGTATATAAATGAGACAATTCAAAACAATTAATATTTTACGCATTTTTAAGTAGAGTTTTAGAGACACATTCCATTTAATTATTAATACTGCAAAATTATTAATCCCAATGTGTATGTATATTTTATGGAAATAAATCTTGATTTATTGGGATTTTGATTTACATGTACTTTAAGAATTGGAAACAGGATTGGTATCGACAAGTTTCCATCAGATATTTATATGTTAGAATCAGTCTTAAGTATATCTATATAAATCAACTGCTCTGTGAGCATTGTCTTTATATGGTGCATAAACCTCGTTACCTTGTACATCTTAAGATTTATTCATACCAAGTTTTTCTTTAAAACATCAATGTAATATCTTTTTTGCAAACAAGCCTAACATTATTACTAGCCTAATCAATATTTATTGTAAAAATCTTTGTTGGAATTATTTTAAAGCAATTTCAGTAAAAAAAACTTCATTTGGGTTTTACTTGTGCAAAGTTTATTCTTCGTAGGCCTACTTTTTTATTATTTGAAAAAAGTTCTTTTATTCATTACTTTTTGTAGTGACGTATTTTGTATAATATTTAGATCCCCAGTGAAAACGTGTGTGATAAGGGTTCACAAATTTGGAAAATGTATTGTTAGATCTATCCGTCTCATAAAAATCACAATCTTTTATGTTATCAATGTCTTCTAAAGTAATGGCTTTGAGATACGTTTTTTATTCATGACTATCATGATTTAATATTTTAATGATTATTTTATCAATTGTATCTTTCACATGTTTTTGCAACAAATGTGTATATAAATAAAAACAATTAATATTTTAGGCATTTTAAGTACAATTATAGAGACAAATTCCATTTAATTATTAATACTGCAAAATTATTAATCCCAATGTAGGCTATATGTGCATCGTATTGAAATAAATCTTGATTTATAGGAATTTTTATGCATGGCCGACATGACAAGTCAAACTGCTCCTACAAATCCACCTATCCCTCCATCCATACAGACTGAACGATTTACTGGTCTAAGCGATGAAGAATAGGGTGTACTCATATCTAAATGCGGTCCTACTCTAACACCTATTGAGCAAAAGAGGGAGCCACCTGCATCAGGGCAAATCCATGCATTAAGCATGGTGAAAAGTACTTTCTCAACAAAATGAACAGCAAAAACATACAATAATCTTAAGAAAATGTATTAACCTATATTTGAAACATAAAGGATGCCTAAAATAATTCGAAATGGGCTCTCTTTTGGTTGAAAAGGTGTTATTTATGGATGTTTATGTAGTATATAATACAAATCTGCCCTGATCATGGTGGAAGCATCAGTCTGTTGCCCCGACAACACAGGAAGTGAGCAGGATCGCAGTTACATATGAATGTCTCCTATTGAGCTGGGCAATATAAAAAAAGTCCCCCGACAGGCAAACTGCCTTTGGGAGTAGGATGGTTGCACATCAGTGTTTACATGCCTGTCGCGCCATCTGTGTAAAATTATGTCAATAATTACGTAGCATGAACCTTGTAAATTGTGTCCAAAAGTCACATTATGGTAATGTTCTCCTTTCAATTTCATTCACAATGCTCCTTGTAGATATCCACTTTTTCTCTACTCGCAATAAAGTGCTATAGTGGCGATTGCTAAGTACATCCTAAAAGTTTAGGCCTGTATGTCGCATGTGAAATCGCTATGATCCTGCTGGAGCTATTGACAGCACAGTTGCCATGCACGGCGTCCTTGTTATAGTCTGTCAACCCTGAGTTACGGAAGGGAATTTTTCGAATATTTCGTAAACAGCGGGCAAAATGACCATGTATTTCATACATAACCAAATCTGAGCAGTTTACCTAACTCTTCAAAGAAATTTGTTTGCAGTGTGGTTTGTATTTATTTCTGTAACCAGCAATTTTAGCGTTTTTGCGGTCTGCTCACGGACGGTGCCGGCAGTTTAAAAGGATCTGTTAATCACATGTGCGCACGCGCACTTATCATTTATCGGACGATCTGGATTGCGCTAACTTTTGCTTGCGACCGCATAAATGCCCCAAAATGCGGCTAAAAAGAAATACAAAGTGCATATAGCTACCACATATGCCTCAAAAGTAGGGTATATTGATGATAAAAGGTTATGCATTAGATATGTCGGCAAGTAATAATCCATTGTTGTAATATTCACAAAATCCGTTTCCGTACAGCAAGGTTGATAGACTATAGTGTGTCAACCCTGAGCTACGGAAGGGGATTTCGCGAATATTACGTAAACAGCGGGCAAAATGACCATGTATTTCATACATAACCAAACCTGAGCAGTTTACCTTACTCTTGAAAGAAATTTGCTTGCAGTGTGGTTTGTATTTATTTCTGTAACCAGCAATTTTAGCGTTTTTGCGGTCTACTCACGAGCCTTGCCGGCAGTTTAAAAGAACCTGTCAATCACAATTGCGCACGTGCACCAATCATTTCTTGGACGCTAATCGATATGGATTGCGCTAAGTTTTGCTTGCGGCGGCGGAAATGCCCCCAAAATGCGACTGAAAAGAAATATAAAGTGCATATAGTTACCACCTATGCCTCAAAAGTAAGGTACATTGATGAGAAAAGGTTATGCATTGGGTATATCTGCAAGTAACGATCCATCGTTGTAATATTCACAAAATCCGCTGCCGTAGAACAAGGTTGATAGACTATAACCAACGCCAGTTTTTTGTTTTGTTTTTGTTTTTGTTTTTGTTTTTGTTAATAACCGCTAGATGGCAGTTTTCTTCATCTACAAACTGATGGGCATGGATGTGATGCTGATATTAATTTGTTGTGTGAATGTGACTTTATACAGCCGTTCAGGCGGTTCATCATCATTGAAAAGTGATTAAAACCTTTAACATGTTTAACTCGCGGTTTGTGCCTGCACCCTGGCCCAGCCGCCACACAACACCCTTCAGCTCGGGTGTAGTGCTGGCGGCCGGGTCAGACTCCGAGTACAGGCACAAACTTCTCGTTGGCGGTATTATTCCCTAACATCTAAACCTAAATATTCCCTCCTTCTTGTTAATTCCCAAAAGAGATAAGATTAAGGATGTACGTGCTGCCAGTATAGGTGTCCAAAACTTTCGAAAACAAATTTAATAAATTTTGACCTTGTTCTTAGTTATTGTATTTCTAAATACCTATGTTTAAGAAATTAACTGTATTATGTTTGAGTAGCAAAATCTAGTTAAATTTAGATTCAATGCTCATTTGACCTGTTTTCCATCTTTGGCCACAAATCTATGTGTAAGCTATAGATAGACAGCAGTGATAATTATTTTTTACATGTACAGATGACTAGATGACACGGTCAGTGTTAAGTGGAGAGTTTTGGCCATCTTACTGACCAAGAGTTTACATGTACATTGAAAAACTTGCAAGATTAAAACAGTGTGACGATTTTGTGCAATCCACGTGCATATGTGCCAGCACCTGGGCTTATTGCCATGGTATTGGTAAACCTCATTTGTTATAGGCAAACGCCCCAATGCATATATATATCAACCTAACTTGGTAATTGACGGTCAAGTTTGTGTTTTTAAAAACATTAAAAAATAAATAAATAAATAAATAAATAAATAAATAAATAAATAGCCCATTGGCCTAAATGTGAAACAATTGCCCGCCAAGTGGTACTGGTAATGTATGACAACGTACATGTACTTGGACAGGCCTCCCTGCCTCTGACTTATAAAAATCCACCATATGGACGCTGAATCTAACTATAATACAAGTAGCTGCTGGCACTTGCCATACACCTCACCCACAATAATCATGGCGGTATAAATACACATGATGTACATTTGTATTATAGTTTACAGGTAAAGTTTTTGTTTGTGGTAATATGGAAAAAAAGACAGAGACCACACAACCCCAGCAACCACCACCCGTGAAAAAACTAAGACCACACTCAAAAAAAAAAAAAAAACAAACAAACAAAAAAAAAAAAAAAAAAAAAAAGGCAGGGGTTCCCAAGACAAGTTAAACCACTTTTCAGATTTTACCCCCCTCCTCAGACCACCAACTGGCAGGACTTTTCCCAAACTGAACTAAATGCATGATCACAGAGTTTCTTAATATTTTTAACAGTTCCATGCTAGTGATGCAACAAACAGACATTCATTTTGCCAATACCTGGGAACATTTTCAGTTGCAACAGGTGTATCCCATGGCAAATATCAAGCAGATACACTCATCAGTCAACCACACCTATAACTGTTATGTGCAAATGTAGTGAGAAATCCTACCAGGAAAACAACCCATCAGATATCAGTCAACACATGTCAAAAAGTCTGCGGTACCTTTCGAGTTTCGGTTTCGATCTGGGTCAAGTATTTTTAAGCTAGTTTCTCAAAAGAACATCGTGACCCACTGTCTGCGTTCCAGTGTTGGTGTACTGTAACAGTAATTTGTGAAATTTTCGTAAGTTTTCTCGGCCTTAGGTCAAAGTTAGGGCTAACTCAACCCGACGGTTTATACTATGTCCGCTGAAGTGTCATGTTATCGCCCACAATCGTGACTGCGTGAAACAGACTTCCCCAACTGTCTGTTCATAAGTTTGACAAAATACACCAACAACAAATATACAAACATTCATTTGATTCATGTCACTAATATTTTAACAACGCGTAGTATAAAGATGCCTGGCGATCATTCAAATATCCAAGAACACGACAAATTGTGGCGCAGGCGGTCCATGTACTGAAATCAGGTCAGCTGTCTTGACACGCTCATGCCACACAAAATATCGTAAACATTGTAGGAACAGCAAACAAATTCACAAATAAATGATATGTAAGCCATAGAACCACTATTGAACCCCATACCTGTCACACAATGACCATTCTAAGAGCCGTTTTTAACTCCTCATTCTCAAAATTTCAGCGAAGCCCTCTTCGCATATGGCATCCATTTTGCCCAAAGCTGTTCATATTCGATGTCTTAGCGCGGACGATAACGTAGGCCTGCCGATACAACCTCGTCCATGAAGGCAAGGATAAATAGAAAACAAAATATACTGTTTGTTAATTAATTAAATAATAAAAGAAAGGAATCAGCCAAATAAATTTAATCCTATGCACACCTCCTACCTAATATCTTCTAATATCTGCAAAATCTTAAAATATGAAAGGACTAGCATTTATAGTTCCAAAGATATGGCCCGGACAAAGTCGTTTGTGATCTGGAGGTTTTCTAAGTAATTAGGCAAACAAAACAGTGCCTATGCACACCAACTACCTATGATCTACCAACTCTATAAATTTCAAAGGGCTAGCATTTATAATTTAGAAGATATTGCCCAGACAAAATTTGTTCCGGACGGACGGACCGAAGGACACACGGACGGTGGCAATTACCATCCCCTCCTCTTCTTGGGCGGGATATAATGAAGAACAGCTTAACAAACCGAAATCTGCAAGCCACAATACCGTCTGAACATTATTATTTCTGATAGTTATAAAACAAAGTCTAATTCCGTATCACTCACTAAAACGGCACAGTTCTGAATCATAAAAAAACAACATTGTTTGGTTTAAGGAACAATTTATATTCATCATATCTGAAATTAAGAACAAAATTCCAGACTTTATTAGCCTTTATACAAAATCGAGTCATCAGCTTGGAACTAGCGCAAGACTCATGTCCATGCTTTTAATCCCCGGACAGGTCATGCTGCTACCTGGCGGCACCATGGCTGTATTTTTAATACAAACGCCCCGAGCTGATGTATTGAATAAGTAAGCAAAAATGATGTTTTTTTATTGATAAGACTACCTATAAGTATCGTCCAATTTACATAAATATAATTGAACACAAAACACTTAAAAAAAATAAGTCAACGCCTAACTTGCCAGTAGTTCCGGATTATGATTAAATTCACATAAAGGGAAAAGAGGGAAAAAAGAGGAAAAAATGAAAAAGCTAAAAAGCAATGATGCTTTAGAAAAAGCATTGTTATTTGAAATGCATATGAGAGAGAGATAGATAGATAGATAGATAGAGAGAGAGAGAGAGAGAGAGAGAGAGAGAGAGAGAGAGAGTTGCTAATCTTCAATCTTTCGCATGTGATCGTCCTGTTGTCTATACAGTAAGAGGTGCCATAATTAATGTATTTACATATAACATCACATGTTTCACCTTTGGAAGAATCAGTTTCATGCAGCTATAGCCCCTAACACAAGTTTGAGCCTGCGTTGACCTGTCCCCGCCGGAAATATAAAGTTTGTTTACAGTGAATATATTTTTCACCTATCTTTCCGGATATTATATACAATCAAGAAATACTAATATGAACATACCATAATTATGATGACTATGCTTTCACATTAAATGGTCGATGAAGTAACAACAAAGGTTTTGGAATAATGGGTGCGTAAGAAGTGTTAAGGCGTACAATTATTTATTTGAAATTTTCATCTTTCGGCAAAATAACTAGCAAAACGCCAAGTCATGAAACATAACATAGGTCAGATGTAGCTTTATAGTTTTGTATTTTCGTTTTTACCACCAATTAAGCACAGTACAGCCAAGCTTGAAAGACCTCTGCAGTGGATTGGCAATATTTTTAGAATGTCACTTTCCCCCCTGTAGTCATCAATCAGTTCAGTTCTTCTGCGTGTTTAACACAAAGGCACGAACGATGAACCAAAACACAAGAATCTTTATGTAGTACTCGAGTTGTCAAAGACATCAATCACAGACGCAGCATTCGCAAATGTCTTTCATTCGTCTTTCGTCTCATTGTTCATTATTCATGCATAAGAAACCTCCATAAGGGTGATCCTGTGGAGTGGAAAATGACTAAAATAGGTGGAAGAGTGCAATTATTGTTCGTAAGCATTGTACCGCTATCTTGCACATTCGACCATTGACTCTGTTCACAACTTCAAATTGCGTTTAACTCTCTTATTACCAAATTTGACGAAAGTCGAAGTGCTGGGAATTGACAAAACGATACCAGATTGACAGTGTTTGTGAACTGACCTGTCATTCAGGTACCAGCTTGGCTACAGTGGCATAAAACCACAAGGATGGTCTAGGTCAACAGCTTTCCTCGTGCGCGTTGGTGCATTACGCCCAGAAGTGCGCAGAGGAAATCTCTTGACTCAGCCAACACTTCGCACTGAAAGAGTTAATCACACAAACACTCCGTCAGGAATCAGATAAGGTATGCATAAAATAGATTTTACAGCTGACCCGAGCAAAGAATTTCCCCAATTTACTTTCGCATAGGTGCTTGGCATACAATTTGTGATGCAATGATGTTATCTTCAAGTTGCACCAACCAACGTAGTCATATTTCATTTTCCCTGCCGCCTGGTTAAATATGTCTTCTTAATATATTGGAAATGAATTCTGTGGTATTTGTGAACATTTCGATTTGTTTGGCACTTACTTTGTCAAAAGTTAAAAACGACGTTACTTCGTGACGTCGTTTTTAACCTTTGACGACCCCGTTTGAATGACTTCTGTAGTATCACAGATTTTTCCAAAATCAAACTCGGAGGGTAAAAAATTCCATTTTTATGTAAATTTTAATTTGTCTGCAAATATTAGCGATTGAAAAATTAAAATGCCAAACAACAAATGGTTCGTAATGATGCCACTTTTTTTTATAACCATGGCTTGGACACAGGCAAGCTGTGACACCCAGTCATTAAGCGTTATCTGTAGCTAATTATCAAACGTTTAATTATACAGAACTGCCAAAATGTGGAAAAAAAATACATTTTGTAACCTAGGAGATGTCTGATGTCACGCTCTTGCGATACCATGCACTACTTAACCTAGGGAATCTATGTTGTCATGTCCTTGCAATACAATGCACTGGTTCACTTGGGGGATATCTATTGTCATTTCCTTGCCATACAATGCACCAGTTAACCTGGCAGATATCTGTTGTCATGTCCTTGCAATACCATGCACTACTTAACTTGGGAGATGTTTGTTGTCATGCTCTAGCGATACCATGCACTTCTTAACCAAGGCGATCTATGTTGTCATGTCCTTGTGATACCATGCACTACTTAACCAAGGAGATCTCGAGCTCTTGTCATGCCTTTGCGTTACCATGCACTAGTTAACCTGGGAGATCTCTGTTGCCATGTCCTTGCGATACCATGCACTAGTTAACCTGGGAGATCTCTGTTGCCATGTCCTTGCGATACCATGCACTACTTAACAAAGGAGATCTTTGTTGTCATACCCTTGCGATACCATTCACTACTTGTCGTGGCTGGCATTGGAAAATGCGTTTTCATAACAGTTAGTGCTGTCTTGGCATCGTCTTTTGTAATCACTGCGTAAAATAATACATCAGACTGAGAATGAGGCCTTCATTAAATATTAAGACATTAACTCCTTTGTGTAGAAATGTTTTTTTCCCAACAGTATTACCAACGATAACACGGTCTCTGATTAAAAAAAAAAAAAAAACTTTGTTAAATTACCAAATGAGACATAAGCGCATATTGTGACACTGAAACATCATATGGTAATTGCTACGGGACATGCACGTTAATGTACCTACCCCCACACATAAACGCAGGGTTCGTAAATTTGATAAATTTGAATGGACTTTACCATAAAATGTTTATGAGGATCCCGGAAACTCAGTAAACGGATGGCTTACAAAACCGTCATGAAACTTGTTTTGGCGGTTCATTGAGGGTATTACTGTCAAACCTGATGACATTTGCTCAGACTGAGAATTCCATTGCTGACCATAGACCGACATACATAGCAATCCTCATGAATATCAAAGCCTGCCATCTTTATGCAGAGTTCTAGATAATTTAATTTCAAGTATTAAACGGGCCTTCGGTAAGGAAGACGATGTACCCGCTACAGTACACATAATGTATATTCTTTTGAAGCAATTTTTAGATTTTCTACTTCATAAATTAAAAATAAAAATTGTTTTTAAATAAGCATTGTTGTATCAACGCTATTTTCGCCTAAGTAACCCTCTTTTCACAAATGCACTCCACAGTCGCGGTGCTTGAGCTTTTTCAAAGACAAGACCAAGGTTATCTTGTCTAGTTTAAACATATTTATTAATACTGCATTACCCTTTGGAATTATAATAACAGTTACCAGGTTCGAATCTGCCCTAAACTGTTGATTTCATTTATTTATCCAGAAACAAAATCTTTCGTAGCTGTGCATATGATGTGTGCATTAGCAAGATAACACTGCTTAAATTTATTTTAAGCATTTTCATTTCAAATTGGATGAATCATGCATATCTAAACGACATTACTGTTCTGGACGAACAAAACCTAATTACAAAGATTTGTATCATTGGCTAAAATTGAAGGCTTAATTGGTAATTCTGACATTTTTTGCCTGTTGGGTTTAAATAGGAAACACCATACACACACACACACACACACACACACACACACACACACACACACACACACACACACACACACACATATATATATATATATATGTATGTGTGTGTGTGTGTGTATGTATGTATGTATATATATTTCTATGATATATTTGAAATATACACACTGATGCAATCTTTATTCGCCGGCGGTCCCAGGAAAGGCATATATGTAGAGCAGATGGTAATGACTCATGAAACGGAGATCTGAATGGTGAGTTAAAAACCCAAAATACGAAATCATGTCTTAGTACGAAATTTAATACATGGGTCAATTATGCTGCAGTCAATCCCGTTTATTACCTAAAACGCATCCCAATGACCATGTTTATTTAGACCAGGTGAAATAACAGTAAATTAAGTACTGCAAAAAGGTTAAACCACAGACCGACGTTAGAAGGCTATGTTTGCAAAGTTTATTTCATTACATTCACATTCGACTTAGGTTACATTTTGGCATTGCAGGGATGGAGACGAAACATGCATCACTTATTCTATGAAATCCCTAGGGCCATCCCAAAAGTGGTTGTATACAGCAGGTGGTGTCTGAATGTAGGGTCATATGAAATAACACATATAAAGCACCATGGACGCCACAGCCATGTCGTCTTAATAGGCGAGTATTCTGTATATTATTAACACTGGATTACATCGAATTTTTGTCCACGGAGGAGCTAGTTTACGTATGAACTTTATTTTCTTATTTATGATAGATGTGAAGATAGTTATGATTTGAATTACCTTTTGGCATCAAACAAAAACAAACCAAAAACAAAAAACACAAACAAACAAAAAATATACCAAAACAAAAAACAAAACAATAGGCACTATGCTGTGTGAATTGCTGGCTGAGAGCTTTGGTAAGTGTTCACTAACAACTGCCATTCTGGTCCAGTCATGACTGTAGAGACACCTGCTCTTCAAAGGTAAATGTACTGCAATAGGATGTATTCATATCTAAATGCGGTCCTACTCTAACACCTATTGAGCAAAAGAGGGAGCCATCTGCATCAGGGCAGATCCATGTATTTAGCATGGTCAAAAGTACTTTCTCTATAAAAAATGAACGACACAAACACACAATAATCTTAAGAAAATGTATTAACATATATTTGAAACATAAAGGATGCCTAAATTGATTAGAAATGGGCTCTCTTTTGGTTGAAAAGGTGTTATTTATGGATGTTTATGTAGTATGTAATACAAATCTGCCCTGATCATGGTGGAAACATCAGTCTGTTGCCCCGGCAACACAGGAAGTGAGCAGGATCGCAGTTACATATGAATGTCTCCTATTCACAACAAAGAAATACTATATGTTTCTGCCATATAAATTTGAATCAGGGTAGGATGCATCTTGCTGCACTTTTCCGTTTTCGGTTGTACCCTGTTCTACCATCAGATATCAACCATTACTCTGTCGCAACATGGCTGGAAAATGGATTCCTCTTAGTTCAGAAAAACGTACTGTCATCGGACTATGGGTGGGTTGGTACGACAATGGTTACTCTCCGCATGCATGGTGCAGTTTTTGCTTGGCAGCATAAGTTACGTTTCAGACAGCCCGGTCCCCTTTCACTAGTATACAGACAATGCATCAGTGATCTCATTGTGCAATTCTGATCATGTACAGCCAAAATCAAATACATCCACAACTGCGTATGTCCATTTGTGCAACAGCAACAACAATACGGGGTTGTCATTTGGTGGCCGGAAAACAGTTTCCAAGCAAAAGAAGACATGCATGATTTAAAGTTCCGAATGTACCCCTAATTAGTATAAATTCAACTTTTGCAATACATATTTTGTTTGTGGCTCATTGGATGCATCTATAATGGAAACCTACGAATTGAAGATAAATAGATAGATAGATTAGCTTTATTTGGTCTAAACAATTTTGCACAATGTGGTACAATAATACATTAAAGTTTTAAAACCAGGAGACCATACATTAAGACTCCGAGGAGTCGCTGACATGTAGGCCACCGTAAAGATATACTATACTTAACTACTATGTTTGAACCCATACGCTGTGAGATTTCTAACGTAATACTATAATAGGCTGAATGATAGCAGATATTACAAACTTAAGTGGATAGACCAAGTGACAATAATACATATAATATGACTAATTATCGTCTGTTGCAGACGTGACAATTAATAATGTTGCAGTGAATTTCATAATGGTTAATAATATAATTCTTAGAATATCGTGAGAAGCCTGTCAAGGAGTGTGTATCAATTTTTGTCATAACTATCTCAGGTGAGTAATTTCATTGATTAAATCTGTTATTTTATGTCTTAATCATAAGCGATTAATTTTAGTAATTGTGAATAGTACTGGGGTTATTAGAGTTAAAATGGGAATATTATGCACTGTTGCATCATATCTGCAATTGTTATTGGACTTGAAATGGCACCTATAGCTATAAGTGTGTTGAATATATGAAACATTATGATTTTTCAAGTGCCTCTAATTAACATAAATCAACACTCGACAACTTTTTTGTGGTTCATTACATGCCAAACCTATGAATTGAACCTTGAATGACATCTCTATGTACAATAATAGTTTTGAAGATACTTAACATACATGTATGAACTTTTCAAGTGTCCCTAATTTGCACAAATTAAAATCTTAAAACTTTTGTTTGCTGTTCAGTGGATGGAACTATAACAAAAACCTATGGTTTGAAGTTGTAATGGAATCTCTAAATATATTTCAAAATATTCATATTTACACTTTTCAAGTTCCCCTAATTAGCATAAGTTACAATTCTACAACACATTTTCTAGTTCGGTGGTTGCAACTATAACAAAAACATGTTGTTTAAAGTTGGAATGGTACCAGTAACTCATATAGTTTTAAAGATATTCAACATTTAATCTTTAAGTTCCCTAAATGACCACAACTGAAAGTATGCACCCGCAGGACAAGCCCATGAATCGAGTGTGGAATGTCTATTATAATTTGCAATATATTCAAGATTTGAAATTTAAATTGGCCATGATTCGCGCAGTTTTCAACATCTTGACCATTCTGAACGACATGCAAACCTTCACTATAGGTAATATGGCCATGTTAACTTTTAATTCTTCCATTGCCAAATTTTGTAGTGAGTCAACAGCTTTTCTCGGCGTGCATTGGGTACAATGCGCCCAATGCGCGCCGAGAAAAGCTGTTGGCCTAGGATATTCTCTCTGTATTCACAGGCATGCTGCTACTTAAAATGAAAGGTCTTTTTAAGATAAATACGAATCTGGGATGCTAATAACACTTCAAACTAGTTTGACTCAAGCAGATCGACTTTAGCCGTGATTGGCACTACTTAAAGAGTTAAGTTTTAGTGGTCCTGAACTGTCCAAGCGTACGATGACACAAAATGTGAGTAGAAAGAGAGGCAAGAAAGAATGTTGGGAAATACAATATATCTGTATGTCATACAGACATAATAAAGCAAATCTCGGTTCTATACCTTCACAAAAACCGCAGTACAACAAATGTGTGGAATAAGAAAAAAAGGCACGCACATTGAATTTCTGATCCGTGTCTCCACACATTGCAAATGCCACAAAAAACCGCAGCGAAGTTTGCGTTGAGTGAAGCTGGTAAAAATCATAATCAGCATTCATACAAGGCCATGGCCATAGCACTTAGCCAGCCACAGAAATAACTCCATGCAGGGACGTGGATTAATCCACGTCCCTGCTCCATGATAGCAGTGTTCTGAAGTTTTATATAAGTAAGTCATGTATGCTTATGGTTATTATACCATGAAAGTATCATAAGGGAGGCCTATTCATGAAATGAATATTATGGATTACCCTGGCCTAACCATGTGAGTCCTATCGCGTGATAGCAAAAAAGATTGCAGACATGAAGCATTTTGGTTCAATATTTTGCTCGCATCCTCTAGGGAATAAAAGCAGGGAGTTGGAGGCACCGGCACGTGGTGCAAGTCAAATCCTTTCCGCTAAGTGTACATTTCTCGGTCCGACTTTGTTCAATTCTTTAGAATAATAATAATAATAAAAAAAGACTTACATGAACATTTGAATCAATGTTTCAGAAATATGGAACAAAGCAATGATGGATCCCTTGTTCGGAAAATAGAATTTTAACGGCCCAGAAAATCTTTGACAAAGGTCGGTATTCCTAACAGAGCAGCATTGTGGCAGTGTCCATGGGTATGCAACACAGAGCTGTTCAAGTACAAGCCAAAGACGGGCTATAACCATTGGCTGATGCTCGTTATGCTTACACATATTCCTAAAGAAGCACGCATTTTTTCTCACTTTATAGCATGTTTAAATGGTGTAGATTGATACTTTTAGTCTAATATTGCAAATTCCTCCCTAGTGTGGTATTTGAAAGAAAGTTCCAGAGGATCTCTTGAACATATTTTTTCCCTATTCTTCTTTTGTGTTATAGTGTTAGCAGTGGCACAAGGACAGCATGCTGGAAGTTAAAAAAAGCACGATACAAGAATATAGACCTTAACCTTGGCTTCCTTAACATCTAGATTACATGCCAGTTATACGTTAAAAGGCGGCTTAATGAAGTTCGATTGTGAGGTGAAGGAGCACTGAGGCTTATTAGTGAACAAACGACCGCCGGCACAGTTAAACCTTAATTGACTGAATACGACACATTGTATCGTGTTTTAATGAAGTGAAACTTATTTACGTATCTTGTTTTGTTTTGTTTGGATGTGTTTTTCAACTTTTTTTGTTTGTTTCCTAGCTTTTTTGGAGGGGGATGCAAATTGTATTGATACGTGATGTTCATTTTCAATGTAGCCTAATGAATTCGAATAAATTGTTGGGCATAAGGATGTTCAGAAAGACACATCACTTATGGTGCGCCTGCTACCCTGTCGGCAATTTTTCATAGAGTGCGTGCACACTCGGCTTCCGATTCGTGGTCGGTTGTTCAGTATCCAGAAAAGACCCATTTGGGTTGTAAAGATGCGTCTGAAATGAATAAAATTGAGAAGGGAAGTCCATTATCGGCATAAAATACAGGATGATGAGCTAAGATTGCTGGAAAGGTTAATTTCTGGGAAGCAACATTCAGAGATCGCGGACATTTCATTTTTGTGCTTTCTTTAATACCACGAAAAAAAAAATACCGTGGACTCTTGAAGTAAGCAGACTAATTTCCTTCATCGACGGTAGGGAGCTTTACAATTGCGGGATTTAAAGTATCATTTATCATTGGTAACTATTTTTCACGGAGCAATTTGGATACCGAGCCTCAAGCATTTAAACCCTGCTGCAGTCAGATTTTCACCCGATAACCACATGGGCGTTTTTGCCATCAAAGGTCCCCGGCAAAGCTCAATTGAAATAATAAACATGTGATGTGCTTCAGTAGACGATGTGTGGCAGTATTTTGTTGAATCTGTTGCTATTAAAGTTGGAGTTTATGTGGACGGATTTTCATTCTTTTTTGTTTTCTTTTGTTGTTGTTGTGTGTGCCTTTTTGGAGGGGGCGGGGCGCATAGGCACACGGGAACTTAAAAAGGTTTTGTGTTGGCCTATACCAGGTATTTGAAATTATGAATCATTTTAATGACTCAGACCACCAAAAGTTTGCTATTAGCATTGAAACAGATAACAATCGGGCCCTCAGTACTGCCCTACACATATATACTGTGAAACGTAGTCAAAGATTTAATAATCGTACCCTCAGTACTGTACCCACATATACATGTTTCAAACGAAGTCAAAGAGATAATAATCGGGCCCTCAGCACTGTACTTACACATACACGCTGTGAAACGGAGTCCAAGAGTTAATAATCGGACCCTCAATACTGTACCTGCACTTACACGTTGTCAAACGGAGCCAAAGAGTTAATAATCGGGCCGTCAGTAATGTAGGGGCCTACCTACACACACATGCTGTCAAACGGAGTCGATACCAATGCTATTGCAACGTTAAAAGTATTCTTTTAATATCAAACAAAGGCATATAAATGTTACACTATGCTGATGGGGAAAAAAACGTTCAATTGACAAGCGTTGTTGCAGAAGATTCAACGTATTACTACTGTTAAATGTTTACGTTATAAGTTTGTTTGAACCGAATAACTGAGGTCAAAAGATTTGATTTGATGCAAGCCATTGCAAATTCCAGAGGCTCGGTATCCAATCGAACCGAATTTGGTGCAGCCAATTTCGACCAGCGCAACACGCTATCAAACACGCAAACGGCTTTTCTATTTCGTGCGTCTCCATGACTAAAATGCAATACATAGTAATTGTTTTATTTCACATGATGCCCAGTCTCATTGTGCTTTTCGAATGCTATAAGGACTGTCGGATTTATCTGATGGTGATGAAACAGTCGAATATGATATAAGTTATGATAATATTTCATTAACAATTTCATGGCATATTTTGAGTTATGATATCCATTATTTTCTTGACTTGAATACATATGTATTCCCAAACGATGAAACAAAGAGAAAACAAATGGATTAGGCTACACAGATTTGGCTATGACAACCAGCAACGCAGGTTCATTTTTCACGTGATTCCAAGTGCATGTATGCATTTCATATCTATTGTAACTCATATTTGAAAATGTGTAATGGTAGTTCTGCCTCTAATATTTCTATAAAATTGTCGCTAACTTGCTTTACATTCTGATGCATAGGAAATACTTTGTTCTTGATCTTTAATTTGATTAAAGACAAAAATGTTAACTTTGTGTGCAATGGGATCTTGCGGAACCTGTTCATGTCTCATGGTGAAAAAACAGGTTTATATATGAAACAGATATTCGAATGAATCGGATAAGATGTGTGTAGGGAAAATCTCGAATTCTCTGTGCAAAACTGTGCCAGAAAACCCGCCCTCCCCCGCCCTCCCCCCCCCCAAGTGAATCCAAAGAGAATGCCCCGAAGACAGTTAGGATACAGGCAAGCTAAATAGGGACCAAATCTCTGGAATTGATTTTTCTTTGTGCATGACCGTAAGACCACCATGTCGCCTTTGGGAGGATTTTCGGACTGTGTTAACCCTTTCCCACCTAAACAGGCCGGGACGGATGGTAGTCAATTGTCGTCTGCTTCAATGCTTTGGAATAACTTAAGCAATAATGAAAAGTAACTTGGATGAAAATTGTAGATGGGAACTTTCAAAATACCATGTCTCCGACCAACAGCAATTCTTGGCGTGTGTTTGGCGCCAAGCGCCTAGCCAGGTCAAGGAAAGCAGTTGACCCAGTGTTAATTCAACGGGAAAGGTTTACTGATAAATTTCATGATGGAATACAATGACGCTGCTTATCATTAGAAATTTGATCAAACGGTTTCCTGATAACAATATTTATGTGCCGTCACACCTGGAACTCTACTGGATAATTCATTGTTTTAAGGGGTGGTTATCAAGTAGTCGGTTTTTATCTGATGCCGAGAGATAAAAGGGGGAAGGTTTTTTCCTATGACACTACAGTAAAGGAATTACTTATAGTGCTACTGAGAGAGAGAGAGAGAGAGAGAGAGAGAGAGAGAGAGAGAGAGAGAGAAAGAGAGAATTTCAATTCTCAAGAAATACAATTGGCATTATTTCCAATTTGTCGGAAAAATCTTAAGAAATTTTATTCCATTTTGAAATTTCCTAGTTCCAATGATGTTCACTTTCTGTTCATAAGTAGAAAATGTAATTTTCTTATCTCCCAAAAATTCAAAATGGCATTTTTGGTTCCCAGTGTCCCCCATTCATTCTATCAAAACAGATCACTAAGGGAAGCTTGCAAGTCATACTCTACAAGCATAATATGCAGTTATCAGCTGTCTTCAAGCTTTGAGTATGTCGCCAGAAAAAAAGAGCCAGTCAATCTAACTTACACCACCATGGCCATTAATGTCAACAGAAAAAACGCTTTAGGTCAAACATGTTTGTAGAGCCCACCTTCAGGTTCCATCATACCTAAGTACAAGGCTGACTGCTTCAACGAGTATTGTCTCTGGCACCGCCGGAAACTGTTACTTGTGTACCCTGGGTAATCTGGACTTCCGGAAATAATGTTGAATAGATCTTGTAAAAAACCTGTTATCATGATATAACTTTTGAACAAATTTAATTCCTATAATGTCCACAAGTCAAATAGGCCACCTAATGAAAGCGAAACTAATTTCGACACCTCACCAGGTTTCGGACGGCAAAAAATTTATTAAATCAACGTTAAAGTGGCCTTCATGCTAGGGAATTTAATGTAAGAAAATATTGATCCTCGCATGCACCCAACCTGCGCCAATAAATGCTGCATGAACCCCCCCCCCAAAAAAAATGAATAAAAAATTACCCCCCAAAAAAAGAAAACAAAAACAAAAAAACCCCTAAAAGTAACCAAAACAAAAAAAAAACCAAAAACAAAACAAACAAAAAAAACAAACAAAAAACAAAAAAACAAAAAACAAAACAAAAAATAAAAAATAAAAAACAAGAAAAAAAACAAAAAAACAAACCAAAAACAATAAAAAAACATAAAAACAAAAAAAAGAAAAAACAAAACAAAAAAAACAAGAACAACAAAAAAAACCGACAAAAAAACCAAGAACAAAAAACACAAAAAAACAAACAAAAAAAACCAAAAAAAAAAAAAAAGAAAGAAAAAAAAAAAAAACCACAACAACAACAACAACAACAACAACAACAACAACAACAACAACAACAACAACAACAACAACAACAACAACAACAAAAATCCAATGGGAAAGGATTTAGATTTTAATTTTGATAGATGCCGCTCAGTTCGTACTGGCCTTCAAGGGCAACATATTTTCAATGGCAGTGTAGAAAATAGGCATAATGCCAAAGCAATGCAAGAAAATTTTATATTGTGAGTCGGTTCTAAAGTTGTTCTTGGTCATGAAGGATAGCTGGGATTTCTTTAGATGTGCATGAGAAAACAACCGAACAAAATTAACTTAATTATCTATCTGCAGTAGCTAACGAACATAATTATCCGATCACAGCCAACACTAATTTCATTAAGAATCACCTCCGGGTTTAACTCTTTCTTTGTTAAAGTAAGAGACAGTCAGCCGTTTCTCTTTTTCTAGCATGGATCAGAGCTCAAAACCTCACCATGGGAAGTTGTCGATTTTAGACACGATATTCTCATAGACAGTCTCTACAAGTTCTTTAATGAGAAATATAAGTGAAAACAATAGAAGTATGCGCCAGTCAATATCAGGCCGCCTTGGGCTATTTGTGCTGAAAACGGGGCAAGTGAACATATTTCAGCTTCTAAAGACTGACAGTCTACTTCTTGGATTTATTTTGGCTGCCGGTCAGTTTGAATAAAGATAAAAAGGAACACCCACATCCGCACACACAACGACTAAATCTGGTCTGCAGGAAATGGTTGGTACAACTGTTGCTACAGTTTTCCAGAAATGTTGCCATTCTGATCTGTGCCTCGCGAGCATATTTTCAAGGTGATAAATCGCATGTGGAAACGCGGCCCAAGGCGGGGAAGGCCGCCACAATTCGTGGATCTTGATACGGAGTTCGGCGAAGCGTGGGATTCAGCGTCCCGGTATTTCATATCAACTCACGGGCAATCTGGAGTTCAGTAAATAGTTCAATCAAGGAGGCTACACGGTTTGTGTCACTTCACTCTGTCAGGATAGAACTGTTTAAACCGCCCATCAATATGCCATCATTTACACAAAGAGTATCGGCCTGCCCGCATGTCGCGAAAGCGCAAATATTGCGGCTGATTTCCCACCATGTTTTTATAATGTATGCGTAGAAAACTTTGGCATAAAAGTGGTTGGCAAAAAAGAAATGTCACGACCTCAACGCGGTTTAAAACATGGTCTCAGATATTAGGGCAATTACAAAGAAATGACTATATGTATAAGAAGCTGTTTTGACGTTTAATCAGGATTTTTGAGCTCAACAATTCAATATTTGAGCTCAACAATTCTGTTGTGGAGCTCAGTAAAATAATCATGGAACTCAACAAAAGAATTAGTAAGCTCAATAATGCATTTTGAGCTCAATGATCAATCTTGAGCTTCAAAATATATATTTTTTTGGCCATAAAATCATTAATCGAAATATGTAAGTCAAGTTTTGATATTCATGATTAAAGTAGTGATCTCCACTAATGGTTTTTGACTTAAAAAAAATCGTCTTCAGCTCTGCACTTTATCCTTTCATCTTTCTAAATCATTTTGAGCTCCATAATTGAACTATTGATACAGAAGATTCGACAGGGGTTATTCATTAAAAAATAATTATACAGACAAAATTGATTTAATGAGCCCCAAAACCACTTATTGAAGTCAAATGTGATATATGGCGAGCAAGGTATGAATTATAGAGTTCAAAGATAATTTTGAGCTCAAGAATCACGGATGGAGATCAACAATTCACCCTGTTTTAACAATTATGAAAGATTGCTTGACTTCCATAAACCGTTCTGAAACGGTTAGCGACAAAGGTAGATATGCACAGGCGCCCTGCCTTAAAGTTTCTATTTTTACAGTTTTTAAATAAAAGATATATCATTTAAAGGGCCTACTGCAATGTTATGATATATTTTTTTTTTTTTTGTTATTCAATTTTTCCAATATTGTGCTTTAGTTTTCACCGCTTTTTAGTATTAAGGCCATTCCCTATTTTTACCAAACAAATGGAACATCTAATTCAAAAGACGGTGCCTCGTTCTTAATACAGAACTTTGCTAGATCTTTACGAGTGCAGCATATATATATATATATATATATATATATATATATATATATAATATATATATATATATATATATATATATATATATAATATATGTGTGTGTGTGTGTGTGTGTGTGTGTGTGCACGAGACGTTCACGGCACCATTTTGCTTTTTGTGCATGGCCACGTTTGGCCCTGCTAAATTCCGAGAGCAAGTGGTGGCATTTCGTAAGGTGGTTTAATATTCTTACACAACTGGTTGGGGGTTGGGGTTGGGGATTGGGGTGGGATGGTGTGGTGGAGCTTAACTTAATTGTGTGGTATGTGCATGGACAGGTTTTTTTCCTATCATCCTGAACGCCGCTTTGCTGCATTTTGTTGTTTCCTATATAGTGCAAAATGGGTCTCATATCGACGTGTCGCAACGGGCTTGGTTTTGAATGGACCTGAAATAATGTATAGCGTTACCAGCTTTTATTCGCAGTTTGCACACAGAAATTGTGCCAACTGGTAAGAGAGACGTAAAATTTCTCCCAGCGTGAGGTATCAGTCTTTTCAATTAATGTATCAAAAGATAACGAGGGTGCCTATCACGAGTAATGGCGTAGGACGATGTCATCGTGAAGCAGTACAGGCTTCAAAGATGATTATCGCGTCATACAGCAGACAGCATGATCAGTGGCTTGCATCGAGTCAGGCAAAAATAGTAACCTATTATACACTTTTCAAATACTTTATTATCATGCCTCTGACAAAAGGTGCTTGTCCGTGGGTACAGAACACAATTTTAAAGTAACTTTGAAAAAATCACCTGTTTTACTGTTGTTCGTTCCACCATAACACAGACAATCTTTGGAGGGACACTATTTCTATATTAGACCGCTCCCCATTAAGACCATATTTTTCAATCCCTTAGGTGGTCTTAAAGAGGGTGATCTGTAATTGTAATAGTATTGAGTCAACACGCTTATCCAGCCCGCCCCGAGTGTTGGCACTTAGCGCCTGGATCAAGCAAGGACGGAACTGGTCGGGTTATTAAAACATATGAAGCGAACGGTAGAGAGAGAGAGAGAGAGAGAGAGAGAGAGAGAGAGAGAGAGAGAGAGAGAGAGAGAGAGAGAGAGAGAGAGAGAGAGAGAGAGAGAGAGAGAGAGAGAGAGAGAGAGAGAGAGAGAGAGAGATTTCTGTTTATTTAGCCCACATTAGTGTTTCATTTTATATCTTGCCCTTCAAAAATCAAAAAAAAAAAAAAAAAAAAAAAAAAAAAAAAATTCCTTCTTGGCCATGTATTTTAAACGATGACATTTCAGATCTCTTTGCAACATTAATTTTTCATGTAATAGTATTACAGGAACGATCACTTCAAAGGTCGACTTCTTTAACCCCCTCTTATTTTCTCTACTCAGGGAATGGGTTGGACGTTCTATTAATCCCATACCATGTAGGATTGCCAGCGTCCATGCCCCTTGAGACGACATACACTCATTTTGCAAATCCTTCAGTGTGCGGGCTGAGTTGAAAGTCAAATCGCCCCCAAATTACAACATTCTATTCCATTTTTTTATTCTGGCCATTAGCAATGTCTAGTCTGAGTGCTTCATGTGAATGTAACCCTTTTTGCTTTAGTTAGAGATACTGCTTTTCCGCATTGTGGTGCGTCACGCGCATGTCCAACAAGGATCTCGTTGTGAGGATGCTTGAAACCATTATTTATATTTTAAAGAGAACAAGAACGTTCAGTACAGGGGCCTGATTGGATCATACACAAATTTAAAATATCAAAATTTCATTTTTCTCGAAATTTAGGCTTGTTTTGAAATATCACTTGAGCTTTAAATCTCGAGTCAAAATCAAGAAAAACCAAGTTTGCGTATCGTACAGTAACAATTGACGTAAACACACTGGGCTATCCGTTATTCCCCAATGTAAAACTGGCAGGAAAGGAGTAATGCCCTTGCATCGCAACTGATCGGGGTAAAAAGAAGAATTGATCTGCCTTTAATAAACTTCGGGAAAATTCCAACTTCTCGGCAAGCATTTTCCATGACGTCACACTGGCCTCTAGTAGTGGGCAAGATTGGACATTAAAATGTTAGAGGGCGTGGTAGGCCAATCAGATGTAAGGACACACTCTTGTGACCAGTCTAGTATCCTGCTGTGCAATCCCTGTCTCGTTTTCATATTGAACGAAAGCCTCAAAGGTTTAATCTTTCTGGATCAATCCAAGACGGCGAAGTTAAATTCTTCCATATTTCGAAACATCTTGTGAGTTTTAATGTGGTAGGTATCAGATAATACCTATGCCATCAATGTATTAAAACAATTGGAACCTGTCAGAGGGGATTGTACTGGCAAATTGGAGACCTCGGATCCGAGCAAGCGCCCAGTCTTCTATCTGGCGGTACAGTCTTCTCTGTCGAGCGTCACCGTGTTTTATCCTTTATTATCCCATTTTTGGAAAATAACTTGGTTTCTGCTTGGTTGAGAGCTATCCACTCATACATCGCATTTAAAAACAATGACAATGACAATGACTTTATTTTCCAGCAGTGCCCTTCGGGGGAAATTACATACAGTTTAGTAGTACACCACACAGAAGATGACTTTGGCATAATTACAAGGACTTCTTCATAATAACATTACAAAATTTTGCTAGACGGCACAAATCTGCATAATTAGCATTAATATTTCACACAGGTTCAGGATGTTAGGTCCAATTCTCAAATTTCTGTTAAGAAATATCATTCTTTCTCTGTAAAGAGATGTACACTCAAAAATATAATGCGACTCATCACCAGGCAAGCCTTGATTATATAAAGTACAAAATCTGCTAGCATGTTCAGTATTATGATATCTACCAGTAACAACAGAAAAATTGTTATTACAACATCTAAATTTGGTCAAATCAATCCTGAGATTAGGCTGCAACTCAGTTAGATAATTTTGAAGCATGAGCCTTTGCTTAAATAACTTATACTGAACCAAACAAATAACGCAACTTTTTCATTTGGGTTTATTTTCACATTGGAACTGTATTTAAAGTTCAGAAATATACGAACCATTGTTAAATCAGTCTAAAATAATGCACCAAGTAGTGTGACCTCAAGGTCGAGTACCCTGACCTGCCATAGGGTCATTGTCATGAATCAAGAGTGACTACAGCAGGCTATTTTACGCAAGTCTCTGAGACCTGAAATTAACGTTGCCAAGTCTTTGATTCTGGGACAGGAAAAGGCCACATTGAAATCAGCCCAAGCGTAACTGTGTGCGAGGATATGAGGCTTTCAAAGTTTGGTGGTTGTGCTGAATCAAGGACAACTGCAGGATTCAGTGCTACCCACATGACTAAAACATTCGCACCTTTACTGGTTGGGTGTAGCCCCTCACGGACAATAAAAGGGCAGCATGGGATTCATTTGGCACAGTATTCCAAGAACTATGGGTCGATTATCAACAGTAGATCGGGAGAGAGGAATTGGCATGCTACAGGCTGGTTTATCTGCAGCAGAGGTGGCAAGAAGACTGCAAGTCCACAAATCCACTATATCCAGACTTGCTACAAGATTCCAGGAGACTGGGAACACAGCTGATAGACAGCGTCCTGGGAGACCAAGAGAAACCACACCTGCACAAGACAGACACATCAGGGTGTCACATCTGCGGAACAGAACTCAACCAGCCACTAGAACTGCACAACAGACACCTGGCAGAACCAATAAAAGAATATCTGCCCAGACAGTCCGTAATAGACTACAAGAACACCATCTACACGCCAGGCGTCCTTACAGGGGTCAAAGTTTGACACAGGCAAGAAGGCAAGCCCGACGACAATGGGCTACTGCCCATACTCGCTGGACCCATCAACACTGGAGGGATGTGCTATTCACCGATGAATCCCGCCTCACCCTGTATCATGCAGATGGTAGGACACGTGTTTGGCGATGAAGGGGAGAACGCTACTCAGATGCCTGTGTGCTGGAAACAGATCGATTTGGAGGTGCATCAGTGATGGTGTGGGGTAGAATTTTATTCACAGCCAAAACCCAGTTAATCTTCATTGAAGGTAATCTTAACGCTGCCCGTTACAGGGATGAGATCCTTCAGCCTGTTGCTGTCCCTTTCATTAGACACCACCAACTCCACTTGCTTCAACAGGACAATGCTCGGCCCCATGCCTCTAGACTGACGATGGATTTTCTGCAAGGAGAAGGAATTAACGTTTTGCCATGGCCAGCCTTCTAACCTGATATCAATCCCATTGAGCATATTTGGGACTACCTTGACCAGCGTGTTCGGAGACGGGATCCAGCGCCAGCCAACCGCCAGCAGCTTCGCCAGGCTCTTCAAGAAGAGTAGGATCGTGTGCCCTGGCAGATGGTGCAGCGGCTAGTGTCATCCATGCGCCGACGTTGCATAGCAGTTACAGATGCTGATGGTGGTTACACACAGTATTAGTGGACATGCCAATTTGTGAACTTTACAAATCAATGTTGCCCTGTTTATTGCCAGCTGGTCGCACCCTCGTTGACAGTTTCAAGTTTTTGTTTCTCACATGTTATGCCAAAAAGACTGCAGAATATGGATCTAATTTGTTTCTGTGATATGAAAGTAACAATAAATATTTAAGTTAAAAAGTTTAAGGGTTGCGCTATTTGTTTGGTTCAGTATATAAGTCTTACAATGACCATTTTGGTTTACTTCAGCTACCCATTCCTGCTGATAACTATTAAGTTTTTTGTTCTTTTTCAGAACCACTGACTTAAGACTACAGTCATGTTGGTACTTGAATGAAAGCTCTTTTCATGAAGAATTTAAATATAGAATTGTCCTCTGAAATCTAGGTATATATACGGAAAAAACAGACATTGGTATGGAATGAGTTCACATGCCAGTTTCCCCATACACCATACAGTTAGCCGTTCTCTTGTGTATCTTCAACATTATTCAAAAAAACATTATCTGAAAACTCTCCAATTGATGCAGGTTTTCAAAGCCCCATACCTCTGCACCATATAATAAGATAGGAAATACTCAAACCCTATACAGATCCAAACACAAAAGCTTTACAAGTCTACTGCAAGGGTGGAACCTCCATGTAGTTATTCCATAATTCAGATGCTATAAAAACAAGGCATTTTAAATAAGTTATGATATGCTTGGAGGCAGTAGGTTTTTTAGTTTAGAAAATATGCCATACACTCGGCATAATTCATTTGATACATAATTAACATGTTTGCTCCAACTGAGATTATGATTAAGTAAGACACCGAAAAAATCTAAAGTCTTCAACTCGTTGAACTGGTTGGATATTTATCATTACATGTGGTAATTGATGGGGAGGTAAGTGTTTCTGTTTTGTATGAAACATCATATATTTTGATTTACTTACAATCAGAGACAGCTTGTTCACAGCAAGCCAGTCACTTGCTTTAGCCAATTCTTTATTAGCTAAAATAAAGCAAGGCCTTCAAACTCCGCATGAACATTATGGCTGATTCCGAAGGCAACTTTACGACAGATGCGTTTGTACTCGTGGAGACATTATTCCGTGTGGATGCACTCTAGGGTATTCTTAAACTTGCCCATGGATCCCAGCTATGACGAAGCAAGTGATCATTTTGAGGGCTTACTTTGATATTATGCTTAATTCATATTTGCATCCAAATTTGGGTCTTACAGCTGGCCGTATGTATGGATCACTATGCAGTTTTCTGAGAAATGTATTATTAAACGATTATCTGTCAATGTTTGCCCAGTTCATCAAAATTATTGTCCTTCTTTTATTATTGCGCAATTCGCGCTCACAGAAAAAACATTTTATTTTCCCAAACAAACGAACGAACAAAAAGACAAACCAACAAACAAGCAAGCGAGCAACCAAACAAGCAAACAAACGAGCAAGCGAGGGACTGTTTGAGCGAGGAATCAAGCAAGCTAGCAAAGCAGCAAGCAAGCAAAGAAACAAACAAGATATTAAGTTTGTGAAAGATACTTGACGAATCTTGCTTGTAGCCTCTCCATTGCTTCAACGATTTCTTCTAAAAACCGTTTGGCCACATCATTTCAAACTTCGTGCGGATGTACCTTGTCGGGGGGGGGGGGGTGATGTGGTCTTGAATAAGTTTCGCGGGGAGGTCATGAGGGCTGTCCAACCGGAGCATTGTAGCACAATTTTGCTACAAAGTCCTTCAAAATTGCTACAGATTTTCTAAAAAATAAGTGTTTCTCATGTATAGAAGTGGAACAAAATGCTACAAATGAAGACATTTTGCTACAGAGATTTTCAGATGGACAGCACTGGTGATGCTGCGATAATCATTTATTCTTATGTAGATTTGGAAGGTACTGTGAGCGCCGATACCTCTTATTTTGTTCAAAACGCGGTATTCCTACTTTATTTTTCAATATTGTTTTGGCTTGGACTCTCGCCAAATTTGGCAAAAGGAATGTACGCACCTTGAGTTCGTTTCTATACAATGGTGATTCTGCTTTCATTAATTGATTTGTAACTCTTTTTAATTACGCGGGGCCTAATGATTGATAAGAGAACTTATTAGCATGGTTAGTGCAGTAATACAGATGTACATATACTTGGGGCTTATGCATTTCCTTCAAATTATGGACTGTGTATGATTCACACTGGGTGGTGGAGTTGCATTCTCTGATGGATCATTAATCAAGTTAATTAAGGAAAATTGTGCTGGCGACGATGAAAGAAAGCCTATGTGTGTGCGATCCACCAAAGAAAAGTCACCCTTTACCCTTGAGAGTGGTCCAAATAAAGCAAATGGTGCTGTGGTGCATGTTGACTTATCTCAAAAGGATCTGATAGGCTTCGGTCTATTCCTTTGTTATGAGCAGAAACCTTCCACAAGCAATCCTGCTATTTCACATAAAATCTGATAAACTTTGTAAGAAAAAAAGTCTCATCAACTGTGTCAAATGAAGATATAATTACTCAATCCAGTATGGCTACGTATCAAACATTGTTTCCAGTTCAGATGAGTTTCACAACACACCAAATGATAATGTTTTAACTGGTAATTAAGTTTAACTAAATACGACAATGATAGTACCAGATACATTATTTGAATCGATACGATAAATTGGATCCTAGGTTTTGTCATCTGATTTGCTTTAATATTCTCAGGGTGCCAGATTTATCTAGCACCAGCTTGTCTTTGTTTTCCTAACAGCCAGAAAAATATAAGTTGTCCGTGTTATCACTAATTAAACAAGCCTTTTGAAGCAATGGAAGGTAACGTTATCAAAATGGGACATAAAGTCTTCTTGTTGCAAATGCTTGCACTAACTAGACCAATGTCTTCAACCACAGACTTGCAGTTAACTTATTGAAGTGGCCTGTTGACCAATCCCGTTTAACTTTGAGTGTTCCAGCAATTTAGCAGCTTGGACACTCCATGTGCAAATCATGGGGAACCATGTTTCAATTGCTTTACAATAGTATGCACAGTAAAACAGGGTCGTTGACAGAGTGAACAGAACTATTTGCTGAACTGATGATTCCCACATGCGTTTCCAAAAAGACAGGATGCTGATTCCCACACTTCGCCGATCTCCATGTCACAGAAATGAGCGAGTAGCGACGTCTGCCCAAGGTTACGGACCTCCGCTGCTGTACAGGATTCATTAGCCAAAAAAAGTTTCTGCAGTAAGTAACAATTCATATATTTTTTACTTTTAAGGATTTTGTGCTTTAGATATATATTATATATATATATATATATATATATACATATATATATATATATACATATATATATATATATATATATATATATATATATATATATATATATATATGTGTGTGTGTGTGTGTGTGTGTGTGTGTGTGTGTGTGTGTGTGTGTGTGTTTTCAGGACACTGTAAAATAGACTACTTCAAAACGGCCAGCTTATATACTTCCACGCAACGCAGGGGGAATTGCGCGGTTTTTTTAAAACTTGATTTTGGTTAACGAGTGGTGCTATACTTTTTTGGTGTTTTTGCAAGGTTGAGAAGTAGTCTTCCGCAAAAGCACAAATAGGATTCTCATCAAACTTGATACCATGATTTGAAGCACCAAATTTGTTCAGTTGGTGGCGCTTATATTTTGCAAACATGATCAGCTGCAATAAATATTAGTGTTGCAAATTTATGGCTATAAACCCAGGTATAAATGTATATATTTTTTGTGAGGGGTTTTATTTCAAAGCGATGAACAGATCCACGTTGAAGCTTTTGGTGAACCATGTGAAAGACGGAGTCAGCTGAGGGGAAACTGGTTTCAAAGTGTTCTTGTCTCAAAATACTGATCTAATCACCAATTTCCTTTTGACCTTGCGAAGCGGGTAAATATTCGTTCCTTTCAATGTTTGAATACACGTTCAACTTTTTTTTTTCACTGGAAGTGCATCGGTTAGAACATTTTTAAATTTTCAGAGCTAAGCTTTATGTTGACGTAACAGGATTGTTCATTACTTGGATCATGTTGTGTAACTATGTTCGATGGAATTCTTTCTTCTGAAAAGAATAAGGGTTTCGTGAATTGTAGTGGGATAAGAACAGAAGGTGACGGACATTCATGTAAACACATTTCTTCCAATTTTTCATTATTCGCGGCTAAACATTGCATTTTTATCTGAGTTTACATGTACGCAGTCTTATGAAGGACTTATTCTTGTCATACTCTTTTTAAATCGAAATTTGTAAGCTTTTTAAAATGGTAGAGGTCGGTCCATTACTTCTTTTTTGTCCATTGCGGCTCTGTGAACTAGGGTTGGTTGCTCAGATTTACGAGATTCCGAAAGAGGATAATTGACATTGACCAAAATGTTTCACAGATCAAGACAAATATAGTTAAATATATTTTCCTCATACATTTATTGCTTTTCCATGAAGTTGCATCAATTTTATATTCTTTGAGTCATAGGGCCCATTTGAACAAGTCTCAGTGAGTAATATTTGACTTGCAAATTTGCGTGACCACTAAGCAGTTGTGTCCACTTTTGTCACGATGTGATCTTATCACGCTATACAAGTAAAGTAGCTTGAAACGTCCCGTCGTGTCATTCCACCGTGAGAGATAATTATGTATTTTCAGCCACTTTGCACCGTAAAATGGAGCCTGCTTGCTTCCTGTGCTGAGCTATGCTGTTAACAGAAAATACATTCAAGGAAACTGCATCAGATTCACGAAGGGAAAGGTACAAGACGTCGAGATGGTTCCTATTGAAGTTTACAGGGCTATCATTACGGCTGATGGATACTCTGATCAAAATTTTGACTGTACGCTTTCTACAACTCCGATTCAATATTTGGCCATGAGCGCAAAATACATGAAAAAAAGAAAAAAAGAAAGAAAGACCGTCCAGCCTTTTTTACAAACGTGTAATCTGGTTGGGTAGCCTAGACTTTGTTTGGATAATACGACGTGTAAATGACATACAAAAGCAGACACAAAAAATTTGTTTTGAAGGCAATTACAACACTACAATAAGCGTCTTACAACTTGACGATTTATACCAGAAGTGTGGGTTCTGGTAGTTGCTGTATGCTGCCATCTAGAGGGGAAAATAAACAGCAGATCACTCAGTGCCAACACATAATGCTCCACATGTCAGTTGCGGTCCAATTAAAAAAAAGAAAAGAAATCCAATGACATTTCATAAAAGAGCCAGTATTGTGGGAGTTGTGATTAACCTTTTTTCCAACAATCTTTTTTTATGGCAATACTTGGCGACTCTCATACACGTTGCCGATGAGTGACTACATCTTCAACCAGTAGCTTTGTTGGCTGCGTGTGAACCTTGCTATCCAGTTCTTCGCACAATTTCACCATGCACTTGGAGAAACATTTTTCTCATTAAAGGCAATTTAAATCTACTCTTAATATGGTTCTGTTTCATAACGTTGGTTCATTGCATCACAGAAGATGAAAGAAGTAAAACATTGCACCACAGAAGATCAAAGAAGTAAAATCATCTCTGGTCATAATTTTTTGCGCTATGGATCGTTTTTGTAAACGTTGACACGCCACAGTTAAATTTCCAGACGTTTTTGCAGGGAAACCGGTCGACATCAACTGATAGTTTTGAATATCGTCTACGTTCGTTCCTGTTCTATATCTTTCGCATGGAGCAAACATTTTGATTGAAAGTATTATAGTTAAAGTACCTCCTACTCCTCGGCAATAACGTTCGTCCTCACTCTGGCCCAATGAGTGTCAGAGAAAGCTGTAATCTCAGGCTTGTGACAGGACAATGCAAAACTCAGACTGAAATCAACTTTTTCAGGCAATTAGACTTAATCAAAAACTGTCTTCGACGACTTGTTTTAAGCGTTAAGTATACGACCAGAATCTCTGACCGACGGCTTATGAGTCCGGCAAATTTTTGTAGGGTACGTTCAAAGCATGCGTGACAATTCCAGAAAGATTTCAATTTTAAGGTCTCATAGAGAAAGAGTGCCCGCAGAAAGTGCAAGAGGTTATCCGTCGAACTTGAACCTTCTATAATCGGTCACAGTAACCCCGTCGTTTTGAAGGCCATCAGCTGCACATTACATCGTATTTCATTTTGAAAGTTTACCACCACTGAATGTTTTCATAATATCTTTCACCACTGGCTCACATTGATATTTTTGACATCGATGTGAAAGAATATGCTGAATTCCTCTCAATTTAATCAGGGATGGACGTTGAAATATCTGCACTGCCATTTTGTAGCGCTTGCACATAGTTTGCTGACATATCGATTAATATCGCTATATTTTTGTCGCTTATTGAATCTTGTAGGTGTCGCTTCATATGCCTCTACAACATTTAATCCCAATATAATTCTTAACGGAGGGCCGCTGATCCTATTGACTCCAAACACAATGGTCTTCGTCAGTTTTGTACACCAATATTGAATATGTTTCTTAGTGGGCATCGGTGCAGTTGGCATTCATATATTGACTAAAAAAGCGCACTGGGATATAATATTTTTAGGATGTTTCAGCAAAGTCACTCGACCTTTAATTAACAAAAGTAGGCATCAATCAACCTTGACATAACATACGGACCCTGCTCTGCGCTTTTGTGTTTTTCCAGGATCGTTTTATGGAAATTTGTGCTATTTCCATTATTCGGGTTAATGAAAATGGTAAAAGGGTTATTGAAAGCGGTAGTTTCAAGAAACCTTAGCAGGAAACCCTGGGATGCAATCTATGTCAAGGAAGGATTAGCTCCTGAGGCACGAGTCCTTTCTTTCGTCTCCAGATGGTTTTATATCACCTTTATAATCATATCTGTATTATTGTGCCGTATTATATGAAAGATAATGCAACTGGTCTTTTTCATAATCTAGATATACAGTTCAATGTCATGATGGAGCCGTAGCCTAGGGCTGGCTAACTGGGCTGCTGCTGTATTAGTGGGAATAGAACCGCGAAATCTTCGACCACTGCTCTTATTTCAAATCCCGTTTCAGAAATCTAATTGTGGTAAAAGCCACACATTTGATCCCATTTATTTCCACGGTTTTTTCTGCGCAGTAGGTCTATTTCTCTCAATAGATTTCTAAGATGGCTTTGCAAATGCCGCTACATCTGGTTAATTGCTATCCAGTCTAGTTTCCTAATTTTGTTAACTGCTATTGAGAAATCGATGTATCGATTATGCTAACAACTTAACCGAATTTCAAAATGACAGAACGCCCATGAGAATACTTTTGCAGCGTCCGTTGAAATTCACCCTACAATATAAAAAGAGAAGGGGGCTTCATTTGAAGTCAATACCTGACCAGAGTAATCAATATATAGTAACAATGTCCCGAGCATCGTCTGCTTAGGCTTGTAAACTTGTGCATTGTAAAACGTTTTTAATGAGACAGACAAGACACTAATCAGCTACTTGCCCAGGTTTTCATCAAACAGCAATGAAAAAAAAAACGCGTTTACTCAGTCTTGTTTTGATCATAGAAGTGTCAAAACCGCGAAGTTAAAATTTACATTGATATTATTGACAGCATTTAGCTTTCGCTTTGACATGTTCTGTTGGGCTTACGCTCTTGCAGAATGGCACAGCTGGATTTAAGGAACCAGCCCGCAAGGCAAGACACAGAGACCTTTTTATCGAGAGGAGCAGGATTTCTTGCATGTATAGGGTAGAAAAGATTGTAGAGATGTTGTTCCAGTGGGCCCAAGATTAATACACTGCATGTAGTCTTTTAACTCCGCTTTCTGTTCTGGATCGGTAGTCCATCAACATCTTTACGACGGAATATAACAGAACACTTTCCTGGTCAAACCCGTCAAAAATGGCTGATCACTTCAAATGCTGACTTTGATTTTCTTCAGAAGAAAGCTTCGAGTGCGAGCATCCAACGAAGCACAACAGGTAAATGTGCCGCTAGTCAATAGTTATATGCTCACTCTTGGTGTTCACCTCCAAGATGCATCCACTCAACGCGTGCACCTTGTCTGATAACACTTCCATCGGCCGTAACCGATGTACTGTTGATTTTTGAAAATTGTTGAACATAGACGTATCTTAAAGACATTTTACATAGAATTAGTATCCCTCAGTTATAAGTTTTGTTTAATTGAAACGTGAGTTGAAAGCAGACAACCAAAATTACACAGCACAACGCTTTGGAAGTTTTACTTTTTCAGGGCCAATTTTTGGACCGAGTCAACAGCTTTTATCGGCGCGCTTTGCGCCCAATGCGCACCGAGAAAAGCTGTTGACCTAGGATATTCTCCCTGGAACTATAGGTCAACTGGTACTTGAATGAAAGGCCTTTTAACGAGCATTTCGAATCTGGGATTCTAATTATAATTCAGACTAGTTTGCCTTAAGTGCATCGACGTTAGTCGGGATTGGCACTGAAAGAGTTAAGTTTCTTTTCCTGAAAAATACAATTTCCTTCACCTGTACCAGCGCTCAATATTGCAGGGCTAAGGAGCACACAGGAAATGTTAATGCCCTATCTTAAGAGAGAAAATGAAGACAAAGGGGGTTAAGCGAGTATATTGACACAAAAATCAAGAAAACAAAACGCTGTATCAAATTCCAAGGGCCAAATTTAACCTCTTTTTTCATATATACTGCAACATCTGTCGTAAATGAAGGATAGTTGATTATTCTCTTATTATATCGCAGTGATGTTTACTGGTTAGAGTAAGACAGGGTCAAAGGCTTTAGACGTACAACCATGACACTCCCGTCACAACAACCTTTTCATAGTCCCGCTGCTGTTGATATTTACGATTTTGTAGGATGTACAAATGCCACTGCCCTATCGAAACCTATTTACTCTTGTCCATGTTTCGTCTAAACAGAAATATTTTGCCCTGTATTTTATGATAACACACATGATACAGGACGATAACTTTACTAAACCCACTATCTGCATGGGGAAAATATATTTTTAACAGGGAATAGCCTTAATACGTAATATTAGAATTAGTATACACACTAACTACATCGCAAGAGGCTTTTTATTTATTTATTTATTCATTTATTTATTTATTTATTTATTTATTTATTTATTCATTCATTCATTCATTCATTCATTCATTCATTCATTCATTCATTCATTCATTCATTCATTCATTTATTTATTTATTTATTTATTTATTTATACTGGGAGGACCGTTTCCGACAGAGCAGTGGCCTCATTGCTGAAAGAGCAGAAGTGATCTATTTTATATATTCTTCTAAAGAAGTACCTTACCTGCAGAATGCGACTTCGTTTTGTCGCTATGAATGGTTTCAATCCATTTGTTGAATCTCTGACTTGACAGACAGGGAGAACACACCATTAGGCCTTGGTTATACATATTTATCATCCTAATACACGATCTGTCGTCCCAGGTCTTCCACTTACCCAGACCAGAAGGTAATTTAATGTTAGCAGGGCTCTGAGACCACGCTACATTCTCATTAGCTTATTTACAAGTCACAAGAGAATATGACACAATCTGAAATTTTCATATTTCAACCCTTACCTGGTCATGTTTTAACACGGCCCACGCCTTTTCTCTGCCCCGGCCAGGATGATAGTTTCAGTGACAAGAAATTTATCTTTGTGGTTTCTATTTTAATACAGTTTTCAATCATATTATTTACTGAAAGAGCAACATTTAAAGATGAGATGTTTGAAGCAGATCGCATTGTCACTGGTCCCTAAGGACCGGTTGATCCAGGCAGTGTAACATAATGGGCACCTGCATATCAATGGAGCTACAAAAAATAGAAATGAAGATCTGATTCACAGAAAATCTGTTTGTGTCTTTAGATGTGCTATAAATTAAAATGCTACAACTGTTGTTCACTCGTCATTGGATGTCCTTATAGTACATATATACCTGGATGGAGTGTCGGCTCTGCCTGCAACAGGTTTAAAGACGTTCAAACTTTGTGAATTTTTCCTAAGAGGCACACGGTAAAACTTCAGGACTTTGTTAATTCCTCATTAGATGTGCGCATAGAAAAAACCAATGAATTGAACTTGCGCCTTTACCACAAACATGAATTCAATTGGAATAGTATCCATCATAGATCAGACTATGTGTAGCCATGATTTTTTTTTATGTGTCCCTAATTAGCATGAGTATACTTTCTGCAAGTTTGTATGTGGGTCATTGCATGCATTTACAGTAAAAATCTATAAATTAAGTTGGAATGACACCTATATCTTGCTGCCAGAAAATTAATAACTAAAGAAAAAAGAAAGTAAAACAAAAGAAAGAAAGGAAGAGAGACAAAATAACTACATTTGTAACGTGAATATTGAGGTGTCTATGCATCTCACCTATTCAAGATTAGATAAAACCGAACTTTGAATATTCACAGTCCTAGGCTTAACGGTTAAAATATGCATGGAAAATCATCATATTTTGAATAAGAGACAAATCTAGAAATTTTGAACGAAGGGTACTGTGCCAGACATTTTGAGGCTGTTTTGTCTGGAAGGGCGTTTCCATACTCCAAATATGTAATGATATAAGCCACATGATAATATTGGTGCATTTTGAGAGACAACCTTATCAAATTGAACCCAACATTTCAAGAGAAATGTTGACCAATCTTTTGGAGTTCGCTTCTTTGAGGGAGTGAGTGCTCGAGGAACTGGGCACCATGCTTGTCCACCAAGAAGTTAATTCACTGCAGCTGCGTTGAGGGTGATGATTAAAAAAACTAGGCCTATGTATGTATACATCACATCAAGAAGTGAAACCCCTGAATGTATTTATGCAACAAGGGGCTGGCTTAAAATCTTGTTAAGAACATTTAGTCGTCCTTAATAAGACCCCCCCCTCCCGTCCTTGGACTTGAGAAGACCCTATTATATTACATGGTGCTGTGGATTTGCGTATCATGTTGATTTCTCTTGTCTCACATCATTCTACATAATTAGATAGGGCCAAACCTTTTTCTTTGTTTTAAAGAGAAACTTTCTTCCATTTTTGCAAAAAACCCAAAATTATTTTAATGACCAAACTCATCAGTTGCCTGAAACTGTGATTTTGTTACACAATCCAACTGGCCTATGTCTGTATCTGAAACATCATTTCCAGTTTAGATGAGTTTGGCAGCTGACCAGACAGGTCAGAGCGTCATACATGATTACGTTGGAACTGGGTAGGGCCAGAAACACTATTTTTTGTTCATATGATAAACTGCATCCCAGGTTCGCCACACAAAGGTCTTTACTTCAATATTCTCAGTGAGACAAATTTAAGTGGTGCCTGTTTGGTTTTGTTTTAGTTTGTTTTGAAGAAAAAAATATTGAATAGTCTACTATATGACCTTCTGTGAAATATTCAAAGGTAAAACAAACAAAGTGTGACACAGAGTCCTTTTCTCGTAAATCTTTGCACTCTGGGACCAATGTCTTCAACTGCAGACTTGCAGTGAATGGTGTTTGACACCGAGAACGAGGCTTTGTGACAACATTGAAATAGTATACTGCGTTGCTTAACGGTAATTTAATCGGGAAGTCGGCTGCAAAGTATTCACCCTAACAGCCTTGACAGGTTTGACATTTCTTGTGTAAACCAAGGAAAATTGAAACTTAACTGCTTCATATCAGTATGCAGAATAAGAAATACTTCTTATCTTAACAGGGAATTTAAACAAGTTTGATGACCGAGAGAAATTAAAATTGGACTGCGCTACACATTTCCATGAAGTTCCGGGAACATAAGAATGCTGACTCCCACGTTTCGCCTATCTGCGTGTCACGGAATTCAGCGAGTAGTATCGTCCCCGGGTATTGATGTGTCCCGTTAGCGCGCGATATTCACTAACCTCAACAAGTCTTACCTATTTAATGCTCTGAAGAACAGTGGGCCGACCGATACAATAACCCTCTGTATAAAATCTCTACTTCGCTCAGCACGCTTCATACAAAGTTCAAAAGATGAACACAAAGTACGGATGCAATAGCAATCGAACAATCTACAAAATGCAGTTTATGCCCAGAACACTAGAGGGCAGAATTGTTAAAAGGGATCACCGGACACTTGCTGACCAATGAGATATGGCAAGAGAATGTCAGGTAATCCCCTTTGGATGGCGGGTATTCTCTTGCTGTTTATGTTTCAGTTTCATTTGTGGAGCTTACTGATCTCTTTATTGTGGTATCAACAGAACCAAAATCAAATCTCAGGTGGCAGTCCATATTTTAGTCCAAACGTAACGTCGGACAAGATAAGCTCTAATCACACTAAGGAATAAGATTTTACCTTGACCTTTATCAAACACGGCGTATCGTTGTGTAATATTTATGGTTTCATTTTTCCATGGCGACATAGCAGCGAAATTCAGTTATAGTGCCAGCATTAACAGATAAAGGCGGTGTAGGACCGTCCTTAATTTGTTCTATCAATGTGTACACGTCCAAGGTACATCACGATGTCATCAGTTAAAACAATCAGACATGTTTGGTCTCGGGCGTGTAAAGTGTTCGACTCACCTGGGTATTAGAAATAGCATACATACATACGTAAAATATCAAGTATCATAAATTTGAATTGCTATGATAGATTGTATCTTACAGGCATTGGGCTTCTTGTCACCATTGGAGAAACATTGCAGCCTAAACAAAATAATTTGCCGAAATCAAATTGCTGGTCCACCCAACCTTTACCGTGGGAAGGATAATGTTGATAGATTAAAGTGTCTACAGTGTCATAATTTAGAATTTCACCAGGAAAGTGATACAAACAACAGTTTTATGACAGTGTTTGCTGTCACAAGATCATTCATGCCTACATGAAATATGTAAATTCCTGACGCGTGATAAGAAATTGTTCGCAATTTGAATTTAGGACTGTTTTTACTATAAGTAAATATACATATCAAATACAATGTATCATCAGGTTTGTTTTAAAAAAAATTGTGGAAAGGGAGGTGCTGGTAGTGAGAGAATACGTAGACCCAGCAGTTTGAACTCATGAACTGCAGGAAACAAAGACTGTTTGATAACAAGACAGTAAGCCGACCTGTTATTGTATACCTAGACAAATTAGCAAAGGCCGCCTGATAGGGGAAACAATCAGCCGAAACTTGAACTTGATATATGGCGCAGGAAAGACCCTTGATTGGACCGAGTCAAGAGACCGTTTGCGCAGTAGCTTGTTACATTGTACATGTGCAGATGAGTCAATATGAAAGTTATGCTCTTAAAAGAGCTTTACATGTTTACTGTAGATTCAACCATCCAATATATTTTTGTAAGGACACTAAAATCCGGTTCTTAGCGTCACGCACCTCTCACACAACAATATGGTTAGGCGTACAAAAGCACAGAAACAAATTCTACGCATGGGTTAATATGATCAATGTATTTGCATGATGACAACAGTCACTTCATGCAGCCTGAAAGGCATGTCAAGCAGGCAAGGCACGGTGTTTTTGTAATGTACACTTGTCTAACGTCAATCGAATATACTTTGTCCGATATTGTTAACAACACTCGTCAAATATGACATTTTGAAGAAAACTATTCGTCCTTCTCTGGTATAGCCAAAAGGGATTGCGTTGGCATGTCCATGTGAGAAAAACTGCATTCGTTTTCCCTATTATTCATTGACGACTCGTACTACATGTATGTTATCGCCTTGGAAGAAAAACTTCCGAATACGGAACATTCATATCAGCTGTGGTGCTGCTTTCGCCCATTATCATTTAATAAGCAAGTGAAGTACCCACATGTGTGGGCAGATCGCTGTATCAAGAATGGCAGAATATGTTGTTTTTGCCAAACCAGCAACTTTACCAAAATTACGTATTTAAAAGTTCCTCCCATGTTCTAAAAACAGACACTGAGCTCGATATAGGAAAACACCGTCAAATGTTTCGAATTGATATTATCAATTTTCACAAAGGTTAGTCACTCCCTCGCTTTTTAACCAATACACCCGTATCATGAAGGCTGATTGTTAACGCTTTCTAGCAAGGATGCCAAAGAGTTTAGCTGGAAATTCATATGCAAGTCCCGTATTGCAGCAGCAGCAGCAGCAGCAGCAGCAGCAGCAGCAGCAGCAGCAGCAGCAGCAGCAGCAGCAGCAGCAGCAGCAGCAGCAGCAGCAGCAGCAACGGCATACAGTTTGGAGTTAACTATTCGAAGGGAAATCTTCGTATCTGAGAAAAGCACGCACGGAACAACCTTTATTCATGTCTGTGTTTGATCGCAAAAGTGGTTTCAAATGGTACAACATAACGGCTAACGCCTTAAAACCCCTAGGTCGCTCGCAAAAGGGATCTGGTTCTCCTGATAACATGCGCAAAAATTTCAAAGTGAATTGACCTGGGTGACCTTAAAATTGTGTGCAGGTCATTCTCCTTCTTACGTGAATTCGCTTTTTGCAAGGGAGATCAACTCAAGTTTTGTGATCCTAGCTGTTCTGGTTCATCAGATATTCCTTGCATTTTTTTAACAGATCGACCCTGATATCAGGTCAAGGTCACTGTCCTTCAAACCTGCAAGCGTCTGATGATCCTATCTTATCCTGTTTTTAAGCACTCAGGTACCAGACATTTATTAAAGAGAAAAAATGACTCTGATGATCTTCAAATTAGGTCAAGGTCACTGACCTTCAAACTTGATGAAGATCTTTACAAGTGTGATTATCTGTAAACGTTTCATGATCCTAGGCATACTGGTTCTCCTGATATTGCATGCAAGAAATTCATACAGAATTGACCTTGGTCACCTTACACATTGGTTTAAGTCAATTTCCTTCGAACTCAACGCAAACTTCAACAGGTTACAGACCACAGTTGTGATTGGCTGGTTGCGCATCCAAACGGAGATAGTCCTTAATTGTGAAAATACTGTGTTTTCAGCATGCTGTAGCTTCTGTTTAAATAAAGTTAGCTAAGTCAGGTTTGCCGCATCGCAGAGTTGCTTCATTGGTGGTCATATAGGTGTACTGTCTTCCAGGCCAGGTGAGAACTTTATGGTGGGGAAGGACAATGATGTGACCCTGGCAAGAGCACAGTTCATACACCTGTATAAAGCCGACATCCAGTTGTTGTTTCGTATTTCAATTATCACAAATTAACGAGCTGGGAATTGTCTGAAAAAAATTGGTCCATATTTTTCTGACATTTATATCTGTTAAATGCCGTTCACAGAATTTTAAAATACAAAAGTGCTGATTTTTTTAGACTGAAAAATGCTAATATGAAAAACAGAAGGATTTATAACAGTGGTCTGTGGCCAACAATGGTGATCAACTGAAAAGTTTCATGATCACAGATATCTGGTTCTCCTGAAATCGTGCGCAAGCAGAAGGTACACAACGACACACAGACGCATGCGATAGCACCTCCCCACCCGGCCTATATGGGCAGAGGGGTAATAAAAACCACAGTTGATGCATGGATAATTCAATAGTGAAGCGAGGGGAAATCAGGGTTAGTAATCAAAGCTGGGGAGTCCCTTATTTTGAATTTGAAACGTCAGTTAGGCAGGTAAGGCCATCTCATAGAAATTAGACTCAGAATTAGAAATAACATATAGACTTATGTTTTTAACTCGAGATGTTTGGACAAATTATATATATATATATATATATATATATATATATATATATATAATTTGGGAGATGGGGACATATTAGGGGAGACTCTCATCATCTTTAAGGCAGACCAAGCGGTGGTTGCTAGAAGCAGAATACAGACACAACAACACTGCATATTGATTTCGCTGTACTATTTTGGTTTCATTAATAAAATATAAAACAACAGCGAATCTGGGGGATGGTTGGGGAGCAACATTGCTTCTATTGTTTTTAATTTTGATGAATATATATATATATATATATATATATATATATATATATATATATATATATATATATATATATATATATATATATATATATATATATATTCATTATTGGCACAATATTACTGTTACAGACGATAGAATATTAAACAAAGTGCGCCTATGTTCTTTCTTCAAAGCTGTCACGCCTAAGGTGGATTAGAAAATGCTGCTCGTTTCCAACTGAAATAAATTTTAAAGTATCATTTCATGTATTTATACATACATTTGTGTGGATAAACGTGCTTAACATTTATGGTGTATTGTCTGCAATTGGCTTGCTTAACAGTTATGGTGTATTGTCTGCAATTGGCTTGCTTAACAGTTATGGTGTATTGTCTGCAATTGGCTTGCTTAACATTTATGGTGTATTGTCTGCAATTGGCTTGCTTAACAGTTGTGGTGTATTGTCTGTAATTGGCTTGCTTAACAGTTGTGGTGTATTGTCTGTAATTGGCTTGCTTAACAGTTGTGGTGTATTGTCTGCAATTGGCTTGCTTAACAGTTATGGTGCATTGTCTGCAATTGGCTTGCTTAACAGTTGTGGTGTATTGTCTGCAATTGGCTTGCTTAACATTTATGGTGTATTGTCTGCAATTGGCTTGCTTAACAGTTGTGGTGTATTGTCTGCAATTGGCTTGCTTAACAGTTGTGGTGTATTGTCTGCAATTGGCTTGCTTAACATTTATGGTGTATTGTCTGCAATTGGCTTGCTTAACAGTTGTGGTGTATTGTCTGCAATTGGCTTGCTTAACATTTATGGTGTCAGGCAAAATTTAAAGTGAAGAAATTCACGTCCCATTTTGAAACTCATTCAACATTAAGCGGGAGGTCGGGCTTATTCAGCTGCCATTCAACTGTTCTAGTTCAGGTTGCAGTGGTACACGGAACAAAGGTGGAATGTGATGCATTCGAATAAAAATGGCAAAAGTGCGAATGACTAATGCTTAGCAATATGAATTTGTTTTCAAACTAAAGATGTAGGGTACACATTAATGTGAAGCACCGATGCTAAAACCACTGACTGGTTTGCTCTAAAAGACAGTTCTCTGAAGGGCTGTGAGAAATGACTTTTCACTTCTATGACCAAAGCACTATACCAAGGGACAATAAATTTCCCACAACATAAAACAAGCCACCTTACATCGTGACAGACACGTTGAGTTATCAGGGCCAAATGGTTCTTTGAACCTATCCATTTACAACACCCAATACCCAAGGGATCGGCTCTTATGTCTCTATGTTGAAAGATCAGGTTCTATCTACAGGAGCTGGATACGGGGAGAGCTTCTATCACCAGCCAATATCTGCCGCGGGTGATCTGAATGGGACATGCAGCCTCCCGCACCAATCTTTTATTGAACTCAGGCCGGACGGCCAGTTTCACCTCTGACCAAGGCTGTCAATAAATAAACGAGTAAATATGTCGAGGTGTACGGTACAAACAGTGTAGGGTTTATAAAGGCTGCGAATTAATTTGCTGCACTGTCAGATCAATGTAGGGAGCGACAAATAGATGGCAATGATAATGTCAAAGGATTTCATATTTCTCCTTTTGAGATAAGAGATTTATGGATTTGGTTTTACTAAAAGAGATTTGCATCTTTTAGGATAACTGAGGAGTGCTTTCACGTAAATTGATTTCATATATGGGCTTATTTTTCATACCTTGTCTTTAGTTCAAGATGCTTGATTTGTGTTTCATGCAAGATAAGCCACTGGTATTAACCATTTTATGTCCACACATCTTAAGCATTTCCCTCTCAGACCTAATGAGAGCTATCGTTATCTTTTTTGTTGAATATCTGTTTTCACAAAATACCTTGAAGTTGAACGAATGTCTAAAAGGAGATGTCTTCAGATTTTACATGCCGCATCAGGGCAATTAACGAACAGCTTCCTCTTGTAGGTCCCCACAAAATATGAGCAGACTTTGCTGCTGAGAATTAAGGTGATGTGTATTGCGTGTCCAGACAATAACTTGAATAATTGCTCTCTTATCTTCAAACAAATTTGTTTTTACATCGTTCGCAAACTATCACATACTGAAAGCCACAGTAAATTTCACTTTGCTATCGACATGTTCATTAAAAATTTCTCAGACCATATTGAGTACGGATAGCCTGTCTTGATTACCTGATGCTACTTTTTGTGGAACCAATATTTCAGAATATGAAAAATATGCAGACACCACGGGTATGCCATGTCGAGAGAAAAGCCAAATTGATGCTGAATTTTTTTCGGTGTAACCGAAGAGCGGAGAAAAAAAACCTGTGATTGCCTGGAAGATTTTATCTGAGAGAGAGAGACGGTATTGGGCGTTCAGGTGCGTGTACACCAGCATAGCCTGCAATTAGGCCCCAGGCTGTGTATCTGTTACTGGTAAAGTGACTGTTAGAGAACCGTCTAAGATATGGATTACTCAGACTGGTCAAACTCCCTGGACAATTATACCTATTTGATTCTGACGGGAAGTCCCTTTGAATGTCACTCTACAAAATTAACGTAGTGCCTTTCAGAAACAATTGTGTTAAAGGCTGAAGTGTTTTCACTCAGAATGTGTTACACCACAGTCTCTTGTTGTCAAGCTTGATAATTTTTATGTCTCTTTTACGACCTTTGGGGATCATAGACTATACTTTCAAAGCTATACCTTCTAAACCGTTCTTCTTTTGTTGCGACAGTTGATTTAACCTGCAACTTTCCGGAAGAAATCATTGTCATTTTTATGGGTGTTGGAGAATATCCTTTCTCCTGCTCCTGCGCATTGATCTGCCCGCTATCACATTTGTCTGACCGATGTGTTCATTGCAGTTTGTCCCAAGCATATCTTGCTGCATAGCGTGAGGCGTAGGACAAGTGAATATTGCTTAGTGGTGCAAAACATGGAATGTAGTCTAGGAAAATTTACTGTGTAAGCAGATAGTGCAAGATACACATTGCATGGTGTGAGGCAGCTTATGGGGTAAAGGCAAGAATACACCTTCAGTCAGAACCAGTAAAATTGGATGAAACACTAATGTACAAATGTGCCTGAAGTTGCTTGCTGGAATCAGTGCATTAAAATCCATATAATATAAAATTTTATGTACTGCAGAGAGAATATTGCCGGCCTTCAAATTGAAGAACATTGTTTGACCTCGGATTATTGTGAATTAAAAGTACGATAAAGTAGCAGTCTAGGTTTAACAGTTACTCGAGTTCACTAAAATGCTTATGTTAAGGTAGGGTAAATATGAGCGCATACTCATTCCAATACATGAATTCCGCAGTACGTGCTATACGTAAATACTATAAGAGAGAGTTGTTGTGAATGCATATAAACACTTCATTCTGTAGATGCCATTTTATTGCCTAAGGCTTGCAGTCCTCATGGCTCGTTCGTGGCATGCTTTTTTGTTGTCTCAGTCAGAAATCTGAAGGTTTTTTGGCTGCAGAATAAATAACTATTCGTGGCTCAGTTATTTCTTGAAATAAATGACAGCGGAGCAAGTTGTTGAAATGTAGCTGAGCCATTAAAGACTCTCATAGGGATAAGCAATGGGGCGTATCTGACCTAGAACATCACCATGTGGTGTGCATTTCATCCGTCTTTCACAATTATTTTTTAGCAATGCGTAAAAAACAGCATATGCACGTAATTAAAACCTAATAGATTAATCTATTATGTCTTTAGAATATACGACAGAGAACAAAGTATCATTCGATTTTTCGAAGCCTTGTTTTTCAGTTTGATATGTTCAAAGAGGGAGAGGAAATAAACAAGTCCTTATACTTAAGACTATGTCTTGATTTGTTTTAAACACGGGGTATTCCACAAACGATACAATAGAAAACAAGGACGAAGCCTTTGGTTTTAAAGCCTTTCTACATGACAGGAAAAGATGGATTAGCATAGGTGGAAAATCAGCAGGGCAAGTTGGATACTCTTTATAGGTGGCATTGAGGAATCATCACAGTGGATTGATGACCTGCTGCAAGGAAGAGACAAGAGAATTGCATGTGGCCAGATACATTGAGACATTACGAACATCAGATGACAGATAATGTGCACACTATGGATGGTAATGGTTATCATGGAATCTCTAAATGAAATTCATGCTTCCAGAGTTAGATAAGAATCTTTTAATTGATAACGCAATTGCAATGAACTGAGTTTTAGCTCAGCTGAACTATTAGCTGAGCTTTTAGGAGGGTGAGGCATCCGTCGTCCGTCTGTCCGTCCGTCGTCCATCCGCAATTCACATTTTCAACTTCTTCTCCAAAACCGCTGGCCAGATCCACTTCAAGCTTGGTGGGGGATGTACTTTGGGTCGGTCTCTACCAAGTTTGTTCAAACGGTCATGGTCCAGTGATTTTTGGATTTTTAATGATTTTCTTCTGTTCATTTTTGGGGGAAATCTTAAAAAATCTTCTTCTCCGAAACCGCTAGATCAATTACTTTGAAATTGTATAGGGACACTTCTTGGGACCTCCCGACCTTATTTGTTCAACAGGTGGCGCTGCATTTAAATTCTTTTTTTAATGAGTTTCTGTGCGTTTTTGCTAATTTCGACTTCTCCAAAATCATCTCTCAGATTGTGCAGAAATTTGGTGGATGTGTTCCTTGTGGAAGGGTCACACAAGGTTGTTCACCAGGTGGCGGTGCTGTGGATCCCTGATTTTTAACGATTTTTTTCAATTCGGGTACTTGTTGGTCAATGTATACATTCCTATTGTTTGCTATGTAAGTCAATAGGAATTGGAATGGTAGTTTACATTTTCGACCTCATCTAAAAACCGTTTGCCAGATTCACTTCAAACTTAGTGGGGATGTGTCTTGGGTGGGTTTCTACCAAGTTTATTCAAAGGGTCACGGTCCAGTGAGTTTTTTTTTTTGGGGGGGGGAATTTTTCTTGTTGATTTTACATGCCTATTGATTGCCATGCAAGTCAATTGGGTTTGCAATGCTAATTGACAATTTTGACTTCTTCTGCGAAACCACCAACAGCTAGATTCACTTCAAACTTGGTGGGGGGTGTTTGTCCAAATGGTCACAGTCCAATGATTTTTTTGGGGGGGGGTATTTTTTGACCAAATCTTCAAAAGTCTTTATCCTTGCATATACTCAGCCAATTGCTTTGAAATTGCATAGGGACACTTCTGGGTATGAGGGTGATACATGTACAGTACGTGAGTGACCTTGACCTCATTTCTAAGGTCACAGGGTGACGTGCATGAAATTCACTGTTTAAATGGTAACTTGACAAATATTAGGACTAGGACATTCATATTGCAAATGCTAGTTGTCCTCAATGAGGGCCAGACTTAGACAGTAGATGAGTGACTTTGACCTCGTTCCCAAGGTCATAGGACCACTTGCTCAAATTTTACTGTTCACCTGACAACTTAAGAGCTATTTGAACTTGGACATTGACGTTGGACATGAAGGTTGTCCTGAGCAAAGGCCAGGCTTAGACAGTTCATGGGTGACCTTAACCTCATTCCCAAGGTCACTGGGACCCAGACGCTTACGTGAATTTTACTTTTCACATTGTAACAGGAGAACTGTGAAAGGTAGGACTTTGATGTGGAACTTGTTGGTGGTCCTCTATTTAGGTTAGATTGAGACCGTACATTAGTGACCTTGACATCATTTTCAAGGTCACAGTGCCACTAACATGAATTTTACTGGTCGCGTGATAACCCGAAAAGTATTTGTACTGTGACTTTGATCTCGCACATGGGGATAGCCCTATATGAAAGTTAGATTCAGAATAGGTCAGTGACCTTGACCTCATTTTCAAGGTCATAGGGCGACTTAGTCAGGTGAGCACAAGACTGTCACAGTCCTATTGTTTATTTTTTTAATATGATATCTTGAACAATCCAATAAATTGAACTTTTATTTTGAAAGCTGCAGTCAAAGACGCCATGGAACAGTCTCTAGACTGATACTAGAAAGGCACAATCTATCACAAATGTATGTGTATGAGTCCTCGGGACATCATATAAGGAAACATTTATTGCCACGCGCCTTAATGCATTGTTACAACATCACACCGGAATCTCAGACATACTGGTTTTCATTAGATGGGCACTCGCGCCCCGTAGGTAATCATGCAGGAGATAACGACAGGAAATCTTTTACCTGTGTGGCGTAATTCTGTGTTTTACTGTTCAAAGAAAGTTAAAAATGTTCTTCTCCTTTAATTTTGTCACCGGTTTCGAAGTTCATTTGTCGACAAGCCACTGGTTCAAAAGTTCGGTTGTAGTAAGAAAATTGAGTTATCGCACAATAAATAAGGTTTTTCTCTCAATTGTGGTAGACCGCGGACCATCTTGCATTACACGTCTGATGAACTTTAGATATTTAGAAGTGAGGATGCTAAAATATCTTGGAACTACACGTGGTTTGTTGTTGGTTAATGTTTGACGTTATATTGTCATACAGCGGACGGAAAGCATTGAAAGATGTTCAATTTCGTTTCTCAGACTCTTCGTGTTCCCTGAGCTGCAGACGTTACTGGGTTTTAACACGACACTCCAAGGGAATACAAGGTGTGTTGCTGATTGCTTCCAGTTGTCCGTTTCACAAGTCTTGATCTCAGTACATGTATGTATTTTACACGACTCTCTCATTGATCGGTAGCTCGTCAGATCTTAAAACAGACACGCTGTCTGCAATTTTGTGATGCCTTTTCATAACCCTCTCTGATTCGCCGGACGTTCTATGGCGGATCAAACGGTGCCAAACAAAAGGTGGCCCGATCTTCATGCCTTTAGCCTGCCTGCAGTAAGAACTCAAAGAGTGATTCTCAGCCTTTCAGTCAAAAATCAAACAGCATTGCACGAAAAGGCATCATCTCACGCTAACTCTGCAGTCATTTTATCTGAATAGATGTACTCCGTGGAAGAGCCATGAACATCAGTACGTGGTAAAAAGGAAAAAAATGCAATGTCTGAGCGTTTGTGTCAATGCGTCGTGGGTATATACTGCATGCAGAGAGTTATGTCCAGAACGCTAGGTATTCATATGTCTGCGTAAACAGACCTTTGTTACACCTGTTATGTGCCATGAAGTGCAAGATAAAATTTGTTTGCTTACCGTACAGTGAGCCTGAAAACCGAGAAATATATGCGGAAGCCATTTATTTCCCTTGCCACACCAAAGAACGTTTTAGGCAAGGTCATCTGCATATTTGTCTGAGAAAAATCCATCAAATTTAATTTGAAGCTGATTGAAATACTTCACGTGCTTAAAGCATTAGAAAATGACTGAATAATTTGACATTTTGAGTGTGTGTCGGTTCGTCCGTCTTGCATCCGCTGCATCCTTCCGTAATTCACATTTTCGACTTCTTTATACCGTTGCATAGATCTACTTGAAACTTGGTAAGGATGTACCTTGGGTACAAATTATTGTTTATAAAACGGTCACGCTCCAGTCATATTTTATTTTTAATGATTTTTTTGTTCATGTTTTGGCAAACTTTAAAAAAATCTTCTCAGGACCCGCTGTGCCAATTTCTTTGAAATTGAATATGGACACTTGTGGATACGAGGGCAAGATTTACACAATGTATGGAAGATAATGACTCCATTCCCAGGATCACAGGGTCACTTACTAAATTTAAATGTCCATTTGATCACTTAAAGAGAATGAGAATTGCTGTTACCACTAGATGGCTAATCATATGTTAATTATATGCATGGGGCAGACCAGTATACATAATCTCTCTCACAAACATAGATGAAAGTTGATTACCTCATGACCATTGTAAGATGACATCACAGCTAAAGAGTCCACCCGGGAAGTTAAAAGTGGCCCACTTTTTCTGCCCACTTCCTGTTACCTTTAACAACTATTTGAGCCGGGGCTTTGATCCTGATGATCCCGTCTGTGGGCCACATTTCACAGTACTTGGCTCCATTCCCAGGGTAACTTTCATGAATTTTACTGTTCACTCGAAAATTAATTGAGCTAGGACTTTGACTATTAAGCCAGTGCTTTGATATTTGAGCATGATAGTCATCAAGGAAAGAAAAGAGAGCTTGACCTGATTTCAAAGGTCACAGGACGACTTCCCTTTGTGTAGGCATCGTTGGCTAAGCACAGGAATGCCAGTCCTCTTGTTTCACTTCTGAGGTCATCATTTTTCATACAAATTTAAAGGCAAAAGTATGAACCACTGTTGTTATGCGCGTGTATCAATGATTCAAACGTTCATTCTCTCAGTGTTTTCCACAATCTGTGTCCTAATGGAAGGTAGCCGTGTAGCTATATCAAGGCAAGTGCTTTTGCCCCTGCTAATAGTTTGCAAACCATGGTCACCGCAGCTAGTCTGGCAGCGTAATATTTCTTGCATCCACTTTACATTACCAAATGTGCACATAATGCGGTACCGCATATACCGTGAATGAATACAAATCACCATTGTGTGAACTCTCTGTGCTGTCGTCCTCACCCTGCACCGTTTAAGGTTAAGCCAGCAGTTACATGATTGGCCGGGTTTACAAAACCAAAAGGACGAGCAGATGCATGTACAGAGATTTCACGATTATGCTATCGTCGACAGTTCGAATGCTAATCAATGCAAACCACATGATAACTGCAGCCACGGCGAGTCAATGGTAATTTGTGACTAAATATTATTATGGAGCACACAAAGGCCTGGCAAGAAAGAACAACCCATGGACGTCCAAAAATTAATATGAAGCCTTAGGCTCGTCATCGGGCCCAGAGATATGGGATTATAACCTGGTAAACCGGTTTAATCGGGGTAGTGGCAATGAAGGGACCCACAGAGATTCTATGTTACCAATCTATGTGTAAGATTATCATTTGATAGACCAGCTTTCACTTTTGCTGTCGTTTCAAGTTGGCGTATCAATTTACTGCTACTCTTTTACAGAATTGATTTAAAGTGAAAAAAAAAAAAAAACAAAAAAAAAAAAAAAAAAACCAAAAACAATTTTTATGATTGTGCTATCAATTGTTGGTGCCATTTGTGTTTGTAGTGTTGAAGATTCAATTACAAAAGTAAGATGATCACTGTCGACCTTTATATGATGACATCTATCTCCGGTCAGGAATGTACCAGATTCTTTTCTAGAGAGTATTATCACGCAGGTAACTATACTAGCTCCATGATATTATGCATTGAAGGGTCTTGAAATTGTAGTCTGTAATACAGATCGTAGAACAGCGGGGGGGGGGGGGGGGCAGATAAAGAAATAATGCGTTGTATCTTGTGGGAGCGAGTTTTCGTGGCGTGGAAGAGTTAAGCTACCTGGACAAAATGATTTGATTGTTGTTGGCTAAAATCTTATGTTAGTATAGGGAAACCTCGTTATACTGACACTTATATCTGACATGATTAACTAAGGACAGACTTTTGAGGGACTTAACGCCCAAAGCTTTTATTATATACCTCATTTATCTAACATATTCACATGGCTTACCTATTTGTAGGGAACAGATGGTGTCATGAATACACGTTTTCACTGTTCAGTATACATCATTCGCTTGGCAAGCCCTGTATGATATGGGCTTTCGTGGTCATCCACCGATCTCAGATCAGTTTTAGATACAATGACTCCTCTCATATGAACTCCTGGTGTCAATTGTTGAACAGTGACCGACAGTTTGAATTGGGGTTTAACACATTCTCTGCTAGTTTTCAGTCATTGCAATTAATTATTCATTGATTTCAAGAATGTTTCCTAGCAATGGTGTAAATATATCCACGAAAAGTTTTCTAAGGCTTACCGTAGGCCCTAATTTGCCATGGTACCTGTCCGAGACAAGCTGTAGGCTTATCTTATGCATTAAGCCGCCTGGGTACCTGTCCGAGACAAGCTGTAGGCTACCTTATGCACTAAGTCGCCTGGGTACCTGTCTGAGACAAGCTGTAGGCTTACCGTGAGCACTAAGTCACCTGGGTATTGTCCGAGACAACCTGTAGGCTGCCTTATGCACTAAGTCGCCTGGGTACCTGTCTGAGACAAGCTGTAGGCTTACCGTGAGTGCTAAGTTGCCAGGTTACCTGTCTGAGACAAGCTGTAGGCTTACCGTAAGCACTAAGTCGCCTGGGTACCTGTCCGAGACAAGCTGTAGGCTACCTTATGCACTAAGTCGCCTGGGTACCTGTCTGAGACAAACTGTAGGCTTATCGTGAGTGCTAAGTTGCCAGGTAACCTGTCTGAGACAAACTGTAGGCTTATCGTGAGCACTTAGTCGCCTGGGTACCTGTCCGAGACAACCTGTAGGCTACCGTATGCACTAAGTCGCCTGGGTACCTGTCTGAGACAAGCTGTACGCTTACCGTGAGTGCTAAGTTGCCAGGTTACCTGTCTGAGACAAGCGGTAGGGTTTGCCACTCCTCAACGACATACCCACTCCTATGAAACTAGAAATAGAGAAAATGTTAATATTCCAAAGCCTGACAAAGGTCATCTCTCTTTATATATTTAGTACATACAATCTAGGACTTCATTTGCAGTATAAATATTTTGTAATTGTGTCTCTCTTGATCCGAGGTGGCCCCAGTGTGAGCGGACAAGCCGTCTTTAACTGGGGTCATCCTGACAGTTCTGTTCACATTTCTGCAAACAATAGCATGGAACTTATATCTATCAATTATTACATACTGTTTGTAATGTTTATTTACCACATTCTGTCGAATAAAAGAATTCTGACTCTGACTCAGACTCTATCGTAGGCACTAATTTGCCAATGTACCTGTCCGAGACCGGCTGTTAACTAAGTTATGCCATACCCAAGTCAGAGTTAAGGTCAGTAATAGTTTTCCATGAGTTTTAAAAAGTGCTCATGATTAAAACGAGTGTCAGTGATGTCAGAATGTCAGTGTCACTGATGTGTGACATCAGTGTCAGTGATGTCACATTATCAGTGTCACATCATTTTTTTTTGTCAAAAAGCATTTCCTCGTAAGCGCTCGTTTTGATGCCAAAAGCATTGTTACTTTGGTGTGTGTGTGACTCAGTGACTTTACTGCTCTCTGAGTTGCTGTCGGTAAGATTCTTACTCTATAATTACAACTTACCTTGTAATAAGCGAACAAGAGGCGTCCAATCCAGTCGGAAGGAAGTAGGTGATCCTGATGATTTTTTGAGATAGTTTAAAGGGAATCACAGAGTTAAAATTGCATGCTAAAAGCAACATTAGGGCATTCGAATTGATAGATCCCACAGGTTGTGTTCTGCTCCGTGGCAAAACACCCTGCCCTCATATTCTGAATATGAAATAAAGTAGCATCAACGATAGTCTACAAGCGATTTAATTAAGTTGAATAATGCCCTGACAGGTGTACAGTCACATTAATCTGAAGATTTTTGCCTGTAATCAGTAATATTTGCAACCATTAAATATGCATATACATTTTTTTTTCAAATAGGTGATATTAGAAGCTTGATTGAATGTCAGGTCGTTGATTATGGTTTTTATTGTATTCTTTGGCCATTGCAAAACAATGCCAAACGTGAAAAATCGAAACGCAAATGTTTTCAGCTTTAGGTAGTGCTTGTCGGGGTAGAAGTCACAAAGAAATGCTACAACCTAATAAAATACTGGTAGTAAGAGAATTAAAGTTTACTTAAAAGTGTTTTGATCACCATTTTATTGATTGGATATGTGCAAGACAAAATATCGTAATTGTAGTTTGCATAAAGAATCAAGTCCCGTTAACGAGTTAATGAAAGTATACCCCTGTGTATAAAAGTGTACAAAACCTCATGGATATTTGTATATATATATATATATATATATATATATATATATATATATATATATATATATATATATATATATATATATATAATTCATTGAGTGAAAACTACCCCTTTGCCCCTTCACAGCGGGGGCACACGTGGTCAGGGTACAACCCATGGTGCATCAATAAAACATCATGTATATATATATACATACATATATATATATATATATATATATATATATATATATATATATATATATATATATATATATATATATATATATATATATCATAAAAACATTGCTTCATTTAAATTATATGCACTAAGCCAGTCGGTTATCCAGGATGCTCCGTTTACATGTCCCTCCGGTTCTGCCATGCTTCTACCAAAAACCTTTTACATGTATGATCAAACAAATCTCCAATATCTCTATCATATTTGTGTCCAAAATTTCCCAGTAAATAACTCAGTTTCCCAATGCTAGATGATGCCACAAATTTTTGCCACACAATGATACTGCTCTTTTCCTCCAAACATTTTTCCAAATATCTGAAACATTGAATTCTTATATTGTTTCAACGGGGGCAGGTAAAAAAAGTGCTATATACTCGTATTTTTCTGTACAACTACAGCATCGTATGTCCCCCAAACCCAGTCTTTCTTTACCTTCCCCAAGGCCTAAATATCCTGTGCGAGCTGCAAATTGTAATGGGGTTCCCTGGAAATCTTTGACATTAAATACATAACTTTCACCGAATGGGGAGTCTGTGCCATTTTAAGGACTTCATTCAATTAATTTCCTGGTAAATATCCGTTTTGTAACTTGCTAAACTTAACTTTGAATAACGGTTTATGCAATTCGGATCAGAAGAGGAGAAGGCATGGCCCATATATACCCATGTTATTCAATATTTTTCTCATTCTACTACTATAAGGCCAAACATTGCTTCCATTTTCGCTATAGCCAGAACATAGATCATCGAATATTTGTTTACACAGCCGTGTTTCAGGCAAGAAAAATATCATTGTATGAAAATATTTTATCCGTATCCGGTCCGAAACTAAATTCAGTGCCAGCCAACCAAGTTCTCCAAATATGGCGACCAGCGCTGGGGACGATCGTACCTTCAGTTAAGCCATATGCATATATATATATATATACATATATATATATATATATATATATATATATATATATATATATATATATATATATATATATATATATATATATATATATACACATATATGCAGTAGGCTACGTGCATACTAACCTAATTGTATGAATCGATCCCCAACAGCTGGTCTTTTTTCACTTTCGTGTCTTAATCGTAAAGGAAACTAACCCACCTTTGCTTTCAGGCAGGGATCTTTTCTATATGGATACATTTCTGAAAGTGGTGTATAATTTAGTTATAAAGATGATGGATTGTCTTTGTTGCCGTCTAACTCGGAAAAGGCTTCATAAAAAATTCGCTGCCGGGCAACGCAGGGACAGTAAAAAGTTGGGGTATAAATTTGCTGCTACTCGTTTACAGAAATGAATTGAAGTGTAAAAAAACAAGAACAATTTTATTATTGTGCTATCAGTTTTTGGTGCCATTTGTGTTTGTAGTGCTGAAGTTTCAATTTCAAAAGTAAGAGGATCACTGTCGACTTTTATATGATGGTATCTATCTCCGGTCAGGACCGTACCAGATTCTTTTATAATGTGTATTACCACGCAGCTACCTATACTAGGTATGATATTATGCATTGAGGGGTCTAGGTTGGCGCGTTTTGTTGCTATAAAAATGGAATTTTTGATATTTTTAATGTACGATCTAGTGTGACTTGCAAAACCCAGCGTGCTGTAATTTCTGGCCGTGTATCTTACGTGTAACTTCTTTGTGCTCCATAAATATGGCTGGTTCATGCAGTTGCTCCAGCATCTAAGAAGCCACGGTCCACCGTAACCTGAATATTTCAACTGTTTTGTGGCCTGCACTATTGTTAATTCCTCTCCGAAAAGGTCAAATGCTTTTTGGCACATTTTGTCTGGAGAAACCATCATGGCTACCCAATATATAAACAGATATTTTCTACTCTTTCAATGCCACATTTTGGGCTAGTCAACAGCTTTTCTCGCCCCAAGAGCGCCGAGGAAAGCTGTTCTCCTAAACTATTATATTCTATGTAACTTCAGGTATTCTGGTACTGGAATAAAAGGCCTTTTCACAAGGAACATGAGTCTGCTACCCTTATTATAATTCAGAGCAGTTCATCTAAAGTAGATTTGAGGCGCAGTTAGGACTCAAAGAGTTAACTTTAAATCCGAATTGCTTATACACGTATTACTTTTTGTATCAGTGAATTGTTTTGAAAACGAGAAATGAAAACAGAACTAAAAAGGCACCAGTTACTTTTCTAGATACACTGCTTAATACTGAAGGAAATTCTTACGGCGGTTTCATTTTTGGCACGAATAATCTGAATCGGATATAAATTGCTTGCGTGAATATCAGACTCTGAAATATTTATTGTTTGGCATTTGCGAAAACTGAAAGGCACGTGTAGCGCTTAAATATTTGGGAATTATATCATATAAAGTATTCTGTAAAAATCGGTCTTCCAATGGTACTGAGACAAATTCATTGTACTTAATATAAAACACAATAAAACACTAGTCCATTCATAAATAAAATGTTTTACTAGAACAGTTAATCTTGGTAATATTTTTATTCGTAATTACGTTAAATTTTCCTTCCCATTGAGTAAACATCTGCCACCGGCGCCGTTCAGCGGCTAGCGTCATCGAGAAATCTTGTTTACCCAAAGTCATGCCACCCCTCCTACTTCCATGAATTTCATTGACACGTTTTGAAATCAACTGAACAGTTAAGTCAGTCTATAAAGCAGACAACACGCATAATTTCAGCGCAAAAATATGCACTTGGGAAGGAAAGGTTGAAGTTGATATAAATCATCGAGAAATATTACAGGATCAGCAGTACAATTTCCGAGGTTTCTTCCTTCCCTGGCCATCTCAAATTATCCGCTGTTGGAGCATTGCCACGACCTGCCACTTTATTTCGGTTAACTCTTGAGTGCAATGGTTCCTTTAAGATATTAAGATTGAGTACACCGTTTTGCTTTTTTACCGGCACTTGTTTTGTTTTGACGGTTAAGTCTTCAGTACAATGGTACATTTAGGATAATAAGATTGAGTGGACTGTTTGGTTTTTTACCGTCGTTCTTTTGATGTTAAGCGCTACAAATTCTACCAGAGAACGTGCTGTTTGTATCAGGTTCATCCCGTGTTTTTATAGATTTTAACATGATCTTAAATAAATTGTGATATTAATACTACATTACATGAATAAAGGCAAGTTACAATTCTGACGTGAGGTACTTGCATGCTTATGTTTGCAAATGTATGACATATTTAGACATTAAAGCACATTATCTTGAAATCCATGAATATTTTTCCTACCAACTGTTGTGTACGCCTTTTTAGCATTGGAACATTTATGTTGTGCGTCTATAAACCAGTGTTCCTGGAACATGAGTTTGTTGACATATGATGTTGCCTTTACATGTAGGTGCTGGTAAATATTATCTGCGCTTGTCAAAAAGGACAACATATGACATACAACATCATTAAAAGCACTTAATTTGGCCAACTTTTTAGAGCTTTGGCTGTTGCCGTTCAACCCCGCAAAGAGGACATGTTCTGGTTTCTAAAATGGACATTTTATTTCTGGAAAAAATAAAACCTTTTGGAAAATAATGAAAAGCCCGTCACCGTTTACAGGTATATTTTCCGTTTATGCACAATGACTGCTGGTTCCAGTTGGTATCCTGGGCTGGCCGGGTCTCCGAGGCGGTACTGTTTATTGTCGCATTACATGCAGGTAACATATTGCATCTACATTCGCTGGTTTATATTAACATTTTGTATTACTGTAATGGGTGGGCGTGGTGGCGGGGGGGGGGGGGGGCTCCCAGTATGCTGCCACAGGTATTAATGTTGCCCTACTACAAGGTACTGAAAAAAAATAAAAACAAAAAAACAAAACAAAAAAACACAAAAAAACACAAAAAACAAACAAACAAACAAACAAACAAAAAAAAAAAAAAAGCAAAGAAAAAAATAGAAAAAATAAAACAGATGATACAAAGTACGGAAAATTAGGGGCTTCCAGTACACAAGTACGGCAAACTACCCAGCACAGAAAACACCTTTGATGCCCCTTTTTACTATTCCCCTATGGTAGGAAGAGCATAGTTTAGTCTGATTGAATTACCAAAAGAAATGTATCATTTGTAACGACGGTTCGGTTAATGATTGAGTAAATATTCAATTCTTATCTTCCAAATCTTTGGGGCTAAATATATCAGTTTACAAATATAGTTTCTCATCCATCTTTCATCTTCGTCTCATAGCCCACAGCTTGGAATTAGCTGGAAATAAACTTGAAGCTTGCTCCTTTTCAACTAGGACAATGTTTATTGACACAACTTTGAAGTTTTCTCCATAGGCCATTTTATACTTCTTATGGAAGAGTCCAGCATCGCCTGATAGGAATCGAACAGCGATAAATAAGAGGCAGTTGAAAGGAATGTACATGTAATCTTTGATGGCCTTACAAATGTGTGTTCACCGCTCCGCTATCCTATTTCACTAATTTTATAAAAGCTTGTGGCTTTCGCCCGGCACAGAAGATATTGATTTTCTAACATGATAAAATATTACACAAAGACTTGTTATCATTTGCTTTACTTCTTAGTTCTTTTATCATCAATTTACTTCCGACAAATTACTAGTCAAATTAAAATTATAATGTAACTTTGTGGTGACTGTGTCAGAAATATTAATGTATTGGTAAAGTTACGGCGCATACAAATAGACCGGCAGTGTGATGATTATTAATATTAATCCAGCACATCACAGGTCATTTGGGTTGTCTGCTCTGACAGGTACACTACTAAACTATGCCGTGTTACAGCGACGTGATGGTGAGACCAATTAAGTAAAACACAATTTTGCATGGTGCACATCATATATTCATATTTTTTCAGCACAATTATATCTCAATATCATATGTACACGCAAGCTTTAGTTTCATAGAGATCAAGATCTATTAATTTTTTATCGTTTACTGAAAAACGCGGTCGGTCTATATGATGGTTGTAGATAGGTCGTATCGGAATATGTACGGTTTGGCTATCCAAGTGTATCTTAATGCTTTTCGCCTTGCAATGATCCAATGTTGCAAACGTGAGTTTGGTACTAAAAGGGAACTCTGTCTCAGAATTGGTGGTGACCGAACTGCAGCTGGGAAAAAAAGAAGGAATAAAAGGTAGATTTTTTTCGAGTAAAAAGGATAAGAAATGTCTCTAAAAACTATTGTAAGATTGGTTACATCATTATCATTGATGTATCCTCAGGCAAGGCAAGGACGTACACATGGACATCGTAAACACCCTAATAAGTCTCACCACTCTTATGGAACACCACAGTTTTGGACTGGAGAATTTAATAATCCAAATGGTCTCCTTATAGTCAGATCTGTACTTTATTCAAAACAACTATCAGTTTTGAACCAACTAAAACAAGATATCAACAAATTATTCCTTGGAAAGAAATTGATAAAATATTATATCATATTTTCAAAGACATAGCTTTTCACAGACTTTTTAAACCTGTAGTTATAGATGTACCACATGTACGCAAATTAACTTTAGAAGGGCCTAAAAATTATGAGCAACAGGAAATCGCTTGTGGTAAAGACAAAAAAAAAATATGGAAGCTGTTGAAGAACGTGCAAAGAAGGATAAGTTTGATATTTCCGTCTAAGATGAATGGATCAGTGGTATAAGGCATAGCGCTCCAAACAGAATGTAAAACAATAACAGAAAACAACCCAATCACCACATCCTGTTCTGTAAAATCCAGAGGTTGCTCAATGCCTGCAAGAAATGCATGATAAATATGTTTTTGCACCTGCAGATAAAGCATTCAATAATATCTTTGTCCCATATAAATAGTTTTATTACAAGGTTTTAATTTACGAACTAGGCCTGTTGATCAACTCAGGTTCTCCCACACATGAAAAAGTAAATGAATCATCGGATATTATTTTGCACAAACATCAGCATTATATTTAATCTTCATTTGGCCTGACATTTTCTGATCTACATGCCTATTTTCCCAAAATTTACTCACTTCCAAAACTGCATAAAATCTGTATGAGTTTTAATTCATAGCAGGCTTCAAATTTTGCTCTACTAAAGAATTATGAGTTTTATTTTCTAAAGGCACAAAGAAAGGGTAGGAATTTTGGTTTTATTACAGTGGTCAGATAGAAGCATCTTCTAATATAAACAGGTTCGAATTTTATCTCATTCGAAGACCCTGTTGAAACAGGCGAATGGAACTGATAATCATTTACCTTTTAACCCTTTCCCTCTTGAATTGAGACTGAGTCAACAGCTTCCCTTGGCATGGGTTGGGCACTAACATTAAGTGCCCAACCCATGCCAAGGAAAGCTGTTGACCTGGGGCATGTGGTCTTGATAAGTCTTATGTACGTTTCTCAGCCAAATTGTTTTTCATAACTGTTGAAATTAGTTGAAAATACTGAAGCAGACGACATTTGACCACCAGCCGGTTTTGGTCGGTTTAAGGGGGACCCTGTTGGATCAGGTGAATGGTACTGATAATCATTTACCTTTCAAACAGATTTCTTCTAGGGAATTATCCACTTTATATACAACTATGTCTCATTCTGATTTTAAAGAAGGCATCAAGTCTCATATATAAAAGATATCTTTTAAAGAATGATAATATCTTATAAAGGTAAATATTTTTTGGTAATGTTATGAAAAATTTGAATACGATCAGTTTTTTGAGCTGTTGAACTTTTTTATTGATAACATTATGTCAATTTTGGACATTCCATCTTTAGACAGACGATTGGTTTTCCAATGGTTATCAATGGTGTACCTTTTTTGATCAATATATTTATTTTACTATGAGTGTAAGTTTCTTGTAAAGCTGTTAAAAGAGAAATTTCATGAACAATGTTTTAAATTTACATATACATATATATTGATGCCCTATTAAGCATCAACAATAAACATTTCGGAGAATATATTTCACAAATATACCTTGATGATTTGCAATTAAAAGAAGCTACAGAAGACAAAATGAGATATAATCATAACAGTGAATTAAAGTTTAAATTATATGACAAACGTGACGATTTTGAATTTAGCATAGTAAATCACCGTAATATGGATAGTAATGTTCCACAAAGACTAGCTTATGGTGTCTATGTGTCAAGGCCAATTACCTTTGCTAGATTATGCACTGGTTTTGACAACTGTGACTCCCATCATTTACTGCTTTTGCAAAAGCTTCTTTAAGCGGGATATTCGGAAATGAAATTAAAATGATCGTGTCTGTAGTTTCGGGTAAAAATGAACATTCATTTTATAGATATCCAGTGGATTTGAGATGTTATATAAATGATGTAATGAATATGTAAACCTAACAATTGTAACTGACAATTGATACAACGCGTGTATGAGGCAACATATTTCTTAAAGGTGAGAGTTGCCAACAACAAATCGATTTAAACTACCACTAACTTCTGTTGGTACCTGTCTCAACTCAGGTGAGAGGTATTTTTCTTCACACTGAATTTCGTATTCTTTGATTGATATATAAAAATATCAGAAAGTTGTTGGTATATCTGCCTTGAACTTCTGGATTTTGACATGGCTTGTCTGATGACTGAAGGATTTTGAACATGGATAGTTCTATTTCACTGGGATTTTCGGTGCAGCCTCTCTTACATTGCTCAAAAGTGTTGTCCACTTCTATTTTTCATGAGAGGCATTGATTCTACGTTGTCGATATGACATCTTGTATCCTCTTTAGATCTTCAATAAATAATGTATAGCTTGATGGCTATTCAAGGATTGCTGTTGTGTCGGGTGATGTTCATGTTGATGAACATGTCAGAATTTGGCCGGTTTTAGACTTGCACTGATTTTAAACCACGATATTGACACGTAATCAGGTTATGGTCTTACTACTATTTAATCCACAGAATCATTAAAGCGGCATTGTAAATTAGCTCCTGATAATTGAACAGTACATGTGAATAAGTAATTTCTTTTGGGGATTAAAAGATATACAGTTCTGTAAACCCCATTCTGGGTGGCCCTAGTATCAGCGGATTCAAATCCTTACTGGGGTCATCCTGACACATTTGGTAAATCTGTGGGTGTTTTGATACTATATCAAAACACCTTATCACAACCCTATTGCAGATAACAATGTTAAGTCCATTGAATTTGGAGTATTTTTGTTTGTTACTTACTTTGTACACATTCTGTCAAATAAATGCAGTTCTGAGTTGTATAGGGAAGAATGCTTGTATTTTATGTAATCCTTCTGGCCTCCACGAGGAGTTTAACTTTTTGAGTGTCAAACTTTGGACTGAGTCAACAGCTTTTCTCGGCGCGCATTGAGCGCAATCCGCCCAATGCGCGCCGGAAAAAGCTGGTAACTTGGGATATTTCTCTATAACTATATGCATGCTGGTACTTGAATGAAACGACTTTTTACGAGGAATACGAATCTGAGATCCTGATGATAATTCAGACTAGTTTGAGTTGAGTAGATCGACTTCAGACGAGATTGGCTCTGAAAGAGTTAACTGCCCTACTCCAGACGTCCGTGTACGGAACTACTGCCCTGCATGGGCTACATTTTTGAAATGTGTCAACGTGTGTACCTTACAGAAGTTATCAGGTGGGAACAAAGGGATATACTTGAAAAAGGTTATGAACACTGTTGATATTTACTATAACTTTCTGTAATCAGACGGCGACCAATGAGATATATAATATAAACTTCATAGTATTCATATTTGGCAGATATTTTATTTTTTTATTTATTCATATATATATATATATATATATATATATATATATATATATATATATATATATATATATATATATATATATATATTTATTTATTTATTTATTTATTTATTGCAGATTCCAGTATGGACTGTGTGTGTGTCATCTATATTGTGGCAATGGAGTCTAAAAATCATGTTTATCAGATGAAAATAAAAGTGTCTGAAATAGTTGTCCAAGTTCATTGCGTTGTTTAATAGTCTTCATATACTCTTCCTTTGGTTTTAACAATTGTATAGGGCATCATAGAAGGGTATATCATCGGAAGTTATTTGTGCATTTAATTTATAATATTAACCTACAAGTATACGGGGAATCATGTGCGTATAGCCTGGTATAAAAATACAGGAAAGATGCTACCCAATAGAAGACTGTTTATAAACTTCTCTCGCTAGAAAATGCATGTGGCTGAAGATTTCGCTTGATTGTCTGAGGTTAACACGACTGTCACACTGTTTTCTAGAATGTCAAGTGACAGAATAAGGGCAACGGGTCATATAAACGAGGGCTAATCGTGTTTTCGTCCTGCGGTTTTGAGCATCGCAATCTATTACTGCATGACATCTTAATGGTTTATTTGTCACCTCCGCTCTCAAAATCTGTCATTTTTCTCACTTTTGAATTGTGCACAAGAGCCCAAAATTGTTACTTTTTGGCACATTCCGCCAAATTGAGATATTGCCGTTTTTTCGTTGCAAAAGCAGTGTTATTGTTTGTCAGATTTGGTAAGATGCAGATGAAAAATAGTTTGTTAAATCAGACATTTTGCTGATGGCCGTACAGATATGGTAGTAAATCATTGAAGCCCATGGGCCATTCTTGCTAAATGTTGATATATGACTAAACCCAATTTAAAATCCCATTTATTGGCCAATAGCTACAATATCATGACAAACTATGAATCATGTAGAAACTGACTGTCTAAACCCTCTTCTGGTGTCTATATGTATCTTAATTTGGTCTTGAGGGTCACTGCTGGGCAGCATAGATGTCATATCATAGTGGAAATCCCAGCAGTTACCCCTTGGCACATGTGGAAATGAAAGAATATTATAATATAGCCATGTACATGAACATGTGCCTTCAGCAGAGTATCAAAAGAATTTATGACAGGGATTTCAAATTTGCACTGCAAAAACTTATTATTTTCGGTCTCGTCTCATAATTGTGTATAAATCATATTTTAATAAATACACAAGACACATCAAAGGCACCCTAGGGGCATCACAACCTGTCCAGACCAAGAGAAAACAGATGATATAAGCTAACTGATATCATATATCATCAATAAGTGTGCCACACAAAATTTTAACTCTATGTAAGAACGTGATCTTTTTATAAATGACTGCTGTTCAAACATGTGGGAAAATGTCAAATATACCTAAAATGTGCGTCAGCTGAGATACTTTTTATTAGACAGAACAATTTCATTATTTTACCCAGCCACTGGAGGGCTATAGATTTAAATAACTCAGCGATTTTTTCCAGTTTGGGTATTTACTGAGATAAAAAAATGATAATGCAAGCGTCAATATTTTGCTAGGGAGGGATGCCTGCAGTGTCCAGAAGCTATGTTTTGAAATGTTATACTAGACACATGTATCAACATTCTTTTATCTGTTTTGGTCATCCACGTCAATACTGATTGCATGTTATCTCCTTCTAAACCCAATGTTAATTAAAGCGCGTAAATTGGCATTTCTTCAATTAGATATTACCTGAATAGGTAAATGTATCTGTGCAATTGTGTGCAATAAGACACACGTATATTATTTCCCCGCCAAAATAGCTGCTATGTTGCTAGGCAATGTGTGTAACCATCCTGCACTATGTGGGCGCGCGGAGGCACACAGCAGCTGAGGCACGAACATTTCTGCAAGTAAGGAATACTTATTTTAAACATGGCGATTTCAAACCCAGGGGGTCTCAAGAGAATGTGACTTTCACTCTTCTGAAAAGAAAGAAAATCCGAAAAAAAAGTGCCAGAGAAACACATTTCATGTTCGAAACAGGGATCTGTGTGCGCACATACGGGTACTTTCTTCCTGAGCTATACGCGGGTTTAGCTTGTGTGAGTGTGTTGTACATGTATATTGATGTGGCATGCTTAGAACACTACAGGAAATGATACCTCGTCAGAAATATCAAGTTTTGCTATTTATTTCATCTTACAATATTATTGCCTGCCAAAAGAGTCAATGAATTGGAAAAGTGCAGCAAGCGTGAAATCAGATAGTTGAGGGTGAGGCTCGTTTGTGTCACAAGGGTCCATTATTCTATATACGGTTGACTACATGTAGACAGTGTCATTTATCTGTCATTTTTTATGATTTGATGTCAAAATTAGACACAAGTTACAATAATCTATCTATATTATTTTTGTTTAATATAAACATGGCAGAAACACATGCATTTGATGGATATAAAGCTGTTGACAAGGGCATATAATTTGAAAGGCGTTCTTTCATGCTGTAAATTTAGGAAAATGTGCAGGTAAACTTTTTGGACTCTTTTTCTGCCAAAACTTTTAAAAAGAGGGTAATGTTAAGGGTACAAAAAGCAGATGTCAGATATTATTAATCGTTGTGGACCAGTTCATCCACAGTGTTTCAGGAATTTGCACCTATTTGTGATATTTTGCAGTGACAAGTTCTTATCAAATTAATATTATTGTTTTGTATCAGTAATTATGAGCGGAACCTAATACTGTTATTTGTACATCACTTAGTGTGGATTATCAGAATTCAGACAACAATATCCTCTTTTGGAGGAAAGAAATCATGGCGATTATCTATCTGAGGTGACGTGATGTTTTGTGCACACAGTGACAACCTATTCTCTGCATTTGTTTTTGGTGGGAAATGTGTCAGCAGATTTGAATTTTGTTGTCTTTCCGGAAACTCAAATTTAAAAGGGTGTAAGATGGACCAGCATGTGTTTTTGCAATCAATGTCTATTAATTAATTAATTTATTTATTTATCCATTTAATTCACTCTATTGCGGTAAATGATGCTGTTGAGCAAACCAATGAGGAACTGGAAAAAACGTTTGCAAAGTCGTCTGTTTGTGTTAAAGGGGCATCTGGAGTGTTGACAACTCTCTGTACCTTCTGTGGTGCCAGACAACTGCTGCAAATGTATATAAAAGCATGAGGACAGATGCCACAAAGGTCATATTTTTGATAGAGACAGAAAAAATACAAATTTGGTCACTGATCAACAAATTGTGATGACAAGGTGTGCCAGAGGAAGCTCATGAGGCTATTCGTCGACCCACACGTACAGCTTTGTCGGCCCCATGGACATACACTGGACAACACTGATGCGGAGGTAGACGGCCGCCAAAATAATACACCAACAGTTTGATAAAAAGGTGCAGCATGTGAACAAAAGCAGACCAATTAACACATGTAGCGATCGTATTCCAAGGATCAGACGGTCAATCTGATATGCGACTCTCTGTACTTAAACTGAAGAAAGACCATTTATAATGTCTGTAACTACTAATCTTATACGTAAATGAGAGGCTCAGACATTTATTCTATTAACTCAAATTAATTCGTACGCTACTTTTACATGTATTCAGAAAATAAATATCATGAGAATGATAAAAAGTATAAATGAAAGACAACAGTTGTTGGCCAGATGTACATTGCAGTCAAAGGAGTCTGAGTGGCGTCCTATTCACATTTTTCTTGAATGTTGCCTTTACAATTGTAGAACTTTATTTTCTTTACAATACATCTCTGCGGTACAATGCGCACAACTCAAACTTGATTCCTTGTTCAGATCAGATTTACAGATTGATTGATTGATCTATCTATCTATCTATCTATCTATCTGTCTATCTATCTATCTATCTATCTATCTATCTATCTATCTATATATCTATCTATATATCTATCTATCTATCTATCTATCTATCTATCTATCTATCTGTCTGTCTGTCTGTCTGTCTGTCTGTCTGTCTGTCTATCTATCTATCTATCTATCTATCTATCTATCTATCTATCTATCTATCTATCTATCTATCTATCTATCTATCTATCTATCTATCTATTTATTTCATCCAGGGTGGCCAGTTCAGTCGTATACTGTTCTTCTACAGGGCCTTGTACAATTACAATAATTACGACTAAAACCTAAATCAAAATACGATGAGGTAAAATAGTATGAATATGCAAAATAAATTCTAAAATATAATTTAGACGTTGGAAATGTTCAAATGATCATGGGAAGAAAAAGGATTTGTAAATTTTCTTAAACTCAGACAGGCTAGTACATCTTTAGAAATCGGGAGGCACCATCATACAAAATAGATCGCTTAAAAGTATCTTTTGTTGAAAATATTTATTTACATTAGTATTTGTTAAATGCTTGGTGAAATGAGTGCTAATGTTCCTTTCTAAAATCACCCAATCACACAAGTAATCAAACATAAGACCCCGTTTGAACATAAGCGTTGCCTTGTGAAATTCTTTCTCCGAACGTGCGCCATTTTGATTCCTCAACAATATCAACTCTTCCAGCATTTATGTTATCTTAATTTCCAATTCTAATATGTGCAACTGCATTTTGTTATCTCTGGGCCATATGCATACTCTTTTCAGTACATGTATCGCAAATATTTTCAGCATAATCAATGGCAGGATATTTGAATTAAAACAGTTTCTAAAAAACATTTTGGTAGGAATCTACTTAAGCGCCTAAGAACCGCTAACTTGCCCATGAGTTTCACATGCATTTTCTCCATGTGCATGGTCCATCTTAATCCACATGTACACTAAAACACTTCATATGCTGGACTTCTTGCAATGCGTGACCATCCATCTAAATTGATTACTAAATCATCCTTTCCATTTCTATTCCCATGTTTTAAAATTGTTTTGGTATTATTGGCATTGAGTTTCAATCTGTTTCTGTTCGAAATATGATAGTTCTCCCGCCAGTTGGGAAGCAGAATAGTATTAATAAGGTTTTGAATGGTATTTGATTGGTTATAATTTTCCGACATCCTGTATGGGAAACAATATAACAATTTCGTGACATGATACTATCTTTCGAAAGAGAAGATGTGCTGTACAACCAACTAATGTTGAAAGAACGCCACCTTTAACCCTTAAAGTGCCAATCACTGCTATAGTTTTTTTTTCTCATTACCGTTCAACATATAATGGTTAAAATTAACAACTTTCCTCGGGACACTTGGGCGCAAAATGTCCCGAGGAAAGCTGTTGACTCAATCTTAAATCAGTGCTTTAAGGGTGAAATTTTACAGATAACGGCAATTTTATTACCGGTCAAAACTGCCGTCAAGTGCTATTGCTTTTATCGAGAAATACAAGGGGATTCGCTTTTGCCTGTAAATGTTAAAATATCCTTTATCGTTAATTATTAATATAGAAACATTATATTCTTTCCAGGCTGATACTTGCTCTTTTAGAAAGATACACAAGCTTGAAAATTCGTAGATACAATACAGGTCCACCAAATGATCCCGTTACCAAAAAAGAAAAAAAAAAACCCAAACAATTGGCACCATTTATGTATCGAATTATGAATTTTCGTCAAAAAACTTTACCGCATTCAACATACTTTAGAACTAATATTAGGCTTTTCAGGTGGAACAAAAGCAAAATTCAAAGTTTATATGTGGATAATAACTAGATTAGCTACTATTCATTTGTTTATTTACTCTGTTTGTCAAAGGAAAGGGTTTCCTATGTAGTATGACAGGCGATGAGAACAAACAGTTGATTTTCTAGGCAAACTCGTGCCGTGGCCAACCAAATTCATTTTAATTTTTCGCAGGCAATACCCTATCTATCCTACAGACACGTTAGCTGTATATTGCACCAGAATGCACCAAATTGTAAATTGACTGGATGGCATCACATCTAAAAAAATATACCTGTGGCGGCATAGCAATTGAATGATCAGGATTGGTATTTTTGTGCCTGATGATGGCATAATGATATGCTGGCTATCTACAAACGAATTTTTTTTTACCTTGGAAAAAAATCTAAGGAACAAATATTTCTGGTACTTTCGTGTATATATGAATATACGTGTATGAATAGGCCATGTATAGTCTTTAACATATCTAAAACTGTGCGGAAAGGTAGACGTGCTTCTTAAGAAAGTCAAAACTAAGCAATATGAAAAACAATTGAGAGCGAACTGTAATTAAATATATCATATCACTGACCAAAGCCCTGTGTCACGTGTACAAATGGGTTACATATGTTATTTTCCAATTAGGTGTAACAGTAGATGTCCTATCAGTGAGCCATACTACAATATTCTGCGATCATCATTTTCCCAGCTTATCGTCCACGCCCAAAAATCTAAAGGAATCTGTCGTGGGGGAATCTTTTACTATATCACACAATAAAGTCAGCTTGTGCTTCTGAAAAAAAGCAACTTCATTTACACTTTGCGGTCCTTCCTTTGGGATGTCTTGGTTTCAAGCAGGTGTAGCTGGTACCATGTGTTTTATATCACCGAAATAATTATGCAAATCAGACGCTGAGAACTCCATCCGAATAGCATATGATTGCTTCTTACCCCAAAGGATATCCGTAATATATATGGTTTATTGAGGTGTTCGGTGCAAACTTTTTTAAAATGACCATGCTCTACGTCACGTGACTCTGCCGTCACTTTGTTGCCGGTCTCTTTATGTTCAGAGGGTAAGTTGAACGAATCAAGGCTCATAGTATCCTGATGCCGGTGATGACGTCTCAGAATCACCTTGACAATATCACCGGATACCAATAAAAATGTCATAGTTCATTCTTCTAGGCAACCAATCCTTCTTCAGCAATCCCAATGTGTAAAAAGTAACAATTCTGAATTGCATAATTCATGTAAAAAATTCTCATTATGAAAAAGTACCTTCTTTGAATTGAAACAAATTAAGCATTTGATCGTGTGTAAAAACCGCACTAAATTTAACAATTAGCATTACATTTTATAACATAGTAGCATGAGTAGGAAAAATTCAGCAAGCAACAGAATTGGTTAAGCTGGCAGAAACTTTATTGCGCTCGAGTGGTATCATCATCATACAGAACAACCTCTTGATAGTATTTGTACACCTACATATAACAAGAGATTTTCTAAACAATCCGACAGTATCGCGAAAAACAAATATAAATATGCATATAAAGTTTATGCACCACGTGAAGTCGGTTCTATGAAAACAAGTGGTATCTGTTATGAAAGATTACCCCTTGAAGCTATAGGTCAAGATAAAAGACACGCAACATGCAGGACTCTAGTAGATGGAGGCAATACGCATATCTTTATCATGCGGCATTCACGACAATCATTCTGTCCTGCAAGGTAATCCCTATTTTTTGTTCACAAGATCACCAATACGATTATTTCACGAGAAATGTCTGCAATCACATTGGGCTTGTAAAGGTCAGAATAAGCTCTAATGTGTGTATTCGCCCCAAAACACAACTGAATACACAAACATTTGGAGAGCTAGAGCTGTGTATTCCCATCAGTTTGTATGTTAATGCAACCTAAATGAAATAGTCACTTTTGTAACCGTGGCTATATGATTTTGTGAGGTATTTAGTTATGCATTTAGATTTACTGTCTGAAATTTGGTGTTTCTATGTGCAGTGGTTTTCAAGTTATTATGTTGCAAATTACAATGTTAAGTAATGGGAATACACATCCATAGTCCTCCACTGACTGCAGTGCCCTTTTTTAGGCAGTTCTTGAACCTCCGGTTCTTGCCGTTGCCTATTATATATCATGTGGAAAAGAACCAGGGAATGTCGGTCATCCATATTAGTATCAAATTAACTTAAGCTTGATGCAATGACTGCCAATCTTGCACTCTCTATCTTCTGTGTAATTGGTAACTGTTGTAAACTGTTGCCCTGTAATAATGACGTTTAGTCTGGTTCTTTGGCCAGCTTGTATCTTTTTCTTGTATGCATTCAAATGATTGCCTTTAAAATTCAATTATATTCTTAAAATACAATATTGCAAAGACAAAGAATTCATGTTCTTATTTATAAAGAATTGATGAGCTCGTAAATGAATGTGATGAAGAAAATGTGAATCCTGTTTTCGATGTGTACAATTTTGTTTGGAAGGATTGAAAAGAAAGTACACACGCTGTTGTTATGGATCTGCGGTAGAATCACGATCTATGGCAGTACGACAGTCACACAAGTTCATGCGTAAACAGAGGGGAATCGTTACTCAGTCTTATTCGATTAACTGTCACATCTTACCGAGTTGGTATTATACAGTTTTGAAAAACTTGAAAAGGAGTCTGGGTGAATAAGACAGGTTGATGTCTCGTCATGGGCATAACCGTGCAGTCTATGTCATGGTGTCTCTCTAAGTCTGATGACTTGCAGTCCATATTTGAGTCTGCATTCCAGAATTGGATCATCTGCTCTGGGTTACTGTAATTGGATTATCACTATTTACCCTGTAGATTGACCGGGCAAGGTACTATTGCCCTTGGATGATTTATGACTGTGTGATTGATGAGTTTAAGTTAGCTTTAGAATTTATCACCTGCTCATCAGAATTCGACTCTCTTGTTCGTATTGAGGCGGCCAACAGTCGCCCCTGCAATGACTATTGCATTTTCCCAATATATGATACATGCATTTGATAATTTTCCCGGTAATTTTCCTTAAATATTCCATTATTTTTTATTTTTTATGGACCAGCTACCCTCATAAAGGTCCTTCGTAATTTGGTAATTTGAAAACATCGCACGAAAGTGTATAATGTTTTCCAATATTTGTGTGATGTGTTTCTAGTGGAGCTTTATAATAGCCCAATCGTGTTGTATGGAAGACACGGCTACTACATTGTGGCTATATTACTGAAATATGAGCCTGACCTCTTTCGGTGCCAACTGCGACTAAAGTCAAATAACTAACAAAATCAAACTGCTCTGAATTATAATAAGGGTGGTAGATTATTTTTCCTTGTAAAAAGTCTGTCCATTCAAATACCAGCATGCCTGTAGTTATGGAGACTATAATGGTCCAGGTCAACATCTTTCCTCACCGCACTTTTGGGCGCATTACGCCCCAAAGTGTACTGAAGAAAGCTGTTGCCACAGTACAAAACTTGGTGTTGAAAGAGTTAATTTGTATCTCATGAAAAAGTGAATGCTATATTTTTTACTTCTACTATATCAGAAATTATAACTGATTGAAAATCGGTCAGGTTCGAATCAAATTCACTTAAGTAATAAAAAACGGGGTCTGTGACCAGAGACATTCATGGCCTGACGCGGAGAATATTGAAAATTTATGTGTATACTGGTGAATTGTAGTGTTTTCTGAGCCATAAATATGACATCAAGCATAATATAAGTTACAAATGTGCCAGAACATTTTGGGGTCAGGCAATATGTGCGTACAAGACAATTCTCCATGATCACTCCAGAGATGGGAAAAAAACTCCCCTTTTATACCACCATCTAAATCCATAACTGTCATTGGCATTGTACAATCTGTACTTGAATAAAATAGATTTCATCGTCCGCCTACTAATTTCGTTTTGGGCATATGGAAATAAAAATTAGATTAGTCGATCCAGACAATGACAAGACATGCATAACGCCAATTTATATCACTATAACAGATTTTCAAAAGAGAAAAGCGCCGCAAAAGGTAGAGTTTGTACAGTGTGTACTGAGTATGTATTGACATGCTATTGTGAGGACGTACCAACAGAACACTTAGTCCGATGATGCATATCCAGAAACATTTTCCCAGGAGTAAACGGACGAGACGGACATTCTGAATAGGGCTAAATAGCGGTATTCGTGTTACAGTGTTCCAGTTAGGATTTTTTTTCAGGGAGATACAAGAAGGGAAATTCAGGAGAAAAGGCTATATTTTGATCAATTTTACATGTAAATAAACAAGACTTGATGCTGTTAAGAAAATTCTCAGAGGCTATTTCAGATTAATGGAGAAACTGTATTAGTAATACGAAGCCATGGAAAAGACAAAGGGTAAAAAATCTGGCCACGAGGTAAATCGACAACACGAGATAATATCTCATGGCCACGACTGCAAGTTCAAAACTACTTGTATATATTAATATGTACAAAGTTACACCCGTATTTCAGGTCGTTTTCCATGTATTGTAATATATAGGCTAACAATCATTTTAAACTTATACAGATTACTTCCTTTGCATGTGGTAAGTTTAAAATGATTAAAGCATGCACCAGATCAAGAAATGTTTTTGGTGAATCTGTCGTCCTCCAGATTTTTATCAGTAAAGGGCACTTGTCGACTTATCCCATCAACGTGGGATGTTTTTATACTTAGCGATACAAGGCACTGATCACACGGTTGGCAATAAAGAGACGGTAGTTTTGAAAAATATCCAGTATAAAGGGCAACATAGTTATTAACTCAGCTCATCTGTCAGTCGGCTGACCTTTTTCGATGTCAGGTTTTCCGTCATCTGTCTTCAGGACCGTCAACATTAAATTATTAACTGATTTGAATCATTTGCTGAATCGTTCCAAAATATATGGATGTACCTAGCGTGAATATCTGCAAGGATTGTTCACTAAGTGACACTACGATAATTTTGGGATATTACAAAAGCTCGTGCAAAATTTGAAAAGGTCTCAAAAGAAAAAAAAAAAGCTAGACTGAATTGCTCCAAAAACCACATAGCCCACGACCTGGGGACCTGCATGGTATCCTTCCCTTAACGCATACTGTGTGGTTTGTTTTTCTCTTGACATAATCTCAAAAAGAAGTTTGTTGGAGTATCCCGATTGAAGCATATTTTATTTTAATAAAGGTGATCCGGAAGAAGAGCATAGCCCCACATGAATCCGTTTCGTATTGAGGGAATATTTTTAAGCTCTTCCGTTCTTAAGCTATTTAGCCACTTTTATAAGTCTGCATGAAAATTCTTTGAGATGCCTGTAGATCTTAATTTATTCAACAGTTGAGGATACTGTTCTATCTTTTTGTGACCTTTTAACTCTGCTGACCAAAGGTCGCAGAGCTTATGAGGCCGTTCATATCTGTCCGTCCGTCCGTAAAGTTTTGCTTGTTAGTGCAATACCGTCCACAGTTGTCAAGTTAGCCCAATATAAAATCAGGACTTAAAGGGTGTATGAACATCTAGGCCCCTTTCGATGCTAGTGGCGCCACCTACATTGTTATGCAAAATAGGGGTCAAAATGTGAAGCTCCAGCAACTTTGAATTTTGGTGGATCTTCACGAAATTTAGTGGGATTGTGGGGGAGCTCAAAATCTAAGTTGCTAATGATACTAGTGGCGCCACCTATAATTTGACGGAACGTATGCGCCAAAATGGGTTTTAAGAAGTAAAATTCCATATTTGGAAAAGTGATTGGATTAGACTTGCCAAATTTATAGGATATACAGAGGCCAAAGGTAAACTGTTATATAATGTCAGCGACCTTGACCTTGACCCTTTTCTGTGAGGTCACCATGCCTTGACATTTGTAAAGGTGATTTTGTGATGGTCGTGTGTCGCTCGGACATCAATGTCAAAGAGAACTGAGCCTCCAGATCAAAATTGCACTTGATTACATAGTACATAAAACTGTAGCTGCTGACGTAATTTTTGGATCACTGTGACCCAGTAATTATTGACTATGACACTTGTCCAAGTTTATTGTTTTTTCGTCAATAACTCGATAAGTTATTACCCTATTTGAACAAATAGACTATATGTGGAAAGCTGGATGTGGGCGTATATTTTGAACGGTTGAAATTTTTTTTATCCGGGTCAAGGTCAGGTGGCCAGTTTGAATGTAAGGGCCATCTCGTGAATGCCCTGCAGCCCACAATTTTCGAGATAATCCTATATAACGTTTAGGAGTTATGAACTGCATAAAAATCTTTGTCGACAACAATGTTGGTGGCGCCACCTGTAGTATTATGTAATATACAGTTCAAAATGTGAAAATCTTGTGACCGGAGTACAGTCCACAGTTTTCAAGTTGGCCCAATATAGCTTTCAGGACTTACAGGGTTTTTAAAAATCTAGGTACGTTTTGATTTGCTGGCGCCACTTACAATATTATGCAATATAGAGGTCAAAATATGAAAATCTTGTGAACACTCTAGTGTCTTTAAATTTTGGCGGATCTTTACCAAATTTGCCGGGATTGTGGGGAAGGTCTAAGTCTAAGTTGCTAATGGTACTAGAGGCCCCACTTATGATAAACGAACCAGCCAAAAAGTGTTTTAAAATGTAAAATTCTATGTTTGGAAGAGTAATTGGATTAGACTTGCTAAATTTGTAGAATATATAAACAATGTCCAAAGCCAGAATTTAATATGATACTGTGACCGTGATCTATTTTTTGGAGGGTACCATGCCTGTAAAATTGAAAGAGGTGATTTTCTAACGGCAGGGTGTAGCTTGGACATCAATGACAAAGTCAGCACAACACCAGGCCTAAGGGCCGCTTGTATTACATAATCTGGGTGACCTTGATCTGCTGTCCCAAGGTCAACGACGACATAAAGTTAGGGACTCACTCATTGTTGTCTTGGCCTATGCAACAAAATCCATCAAAGGAATTGCACAAATAAGCTATGATTAAATGTGGAGCAAAGTGCCATCTGGTGGACATTTTATATACTAAATGTACATAAGCTTTATATGTTCAGAAGCCACTTGAGGGCTCACAACTATGAAATAAACAGGCCCCTTGCTATGTGTTCTTGTAATTTTTGAGTTTTTCTAACAAACTGCCGACACGATTGTCTTCAAACATTGCAGGGATCTGGCGTGACTTGGTCACCTTGAAAGCTGTCTCTATAATCTGTTGGGGCCTCCGTAAGATTTTACCGTCCCTCCATGCCGGACCACGTCACATAAGTTGATCACATTTTGGGTTTGATATTATAGCATGGGAGATGTTGTCCCAAAGGAATATCATTTTTGATCAAATAAATGCAGCATGGAGACAGACCAAACCCATGGCAAAATCACCATACAGAAACCTTTTGAAGGACATGAATATGTAATGATTTAAATGTATATTATAAAAATATATAAATGGAATTTTAATTGATTTTAAAGCTGAAAATGTTAACTTTTTCTATTGTCCAAGCCAGCTGAGCATAGGCTGTGTCACAGCCTTTTTCTCGTGGGCTGTGTCAGTTTCTTGTTGTGTATAGTTGATAGTTCAGTTGTACATTTATATCTATTCGTCTTTGATAACCTAATGGTTTGTCTCACACACACCCTAACAAGCACAACCTGACATTTGTGCAGTAATACACCCTTTTGTTGTCATGGTGCAGAGGTTTTTCATTTTGTTTTGGAAAATCAATTACATTTATATCATGAATTTGCAACCTATATAAGCTACTGCTTGATTAATATGGACAATTTTTGTGTTTATGTTGCTCACTCGTTGCTAGACCCTTCTCTGTTCCGCAGCATAGAGGTTGCCTAATCCCCCCTCCCCCTCCCCCCCCCCCCGCCAAGTGGCTACATATTTTGCGAAACCTTCATTTAATTTTGCATAATTTGATTCTGTAATGTCAGTCATTTTCAAGATCTGAGTTTCTCTGGGTAATATGGTGGTAACGCCATGCAAATGAAAATGTCTGTGCTTTGCTTCGATATACTTTATTAAAGCTGACCATGTACATAATTAAGGATATGTAATTTTCTTGAAGCATCTTGGTTGAGCCAAAGCGTGGTGGAGGATAATCCCAGACAGCGTAGTTAATTACTGTGTGCAGTGAATTACTATTCCAGAGCAAGGCAAGACTTGATTTATTATAAGCACTATGTATCGTAAGGCATCTGAAACCGATAGGCATAATTCGTGGTAGTATATATTTGTAATATATGATATATTGTACGAAAATTCAATTAATTATCTCCTGATTTAAAAATTAGATGTCTGCTGTTAATAAAATAAGAAAGAGATCCATATAAATACAGGTGTATCATACCATTGATGCACAGCATTTATCTTTATCTAATACAATTGATTTGTGTAAATTATATCACCAGCAAGACGTTTATCAGAAGCACAGTTACACTCAGTTACAGACATTTGCACACAGTTACACATAGTTACACACAGTTGCACCCAACTAAGATGATAGTCAGATCAAATGTGCTGCATGCAAACAGTATGGTTTAACTCTTTCCATCTTGAACTAAGACTGAGCGAACATCTTTCGTTTAGGCGGATTGGGCGCTCAGCACCCAATCCGCCCTAAAAGAAAGCAGTTGACTTTGGCCATGTTACTCTGATAAGGCTTGTTTCAAGTCTCATTCATTTTTAATTAACACTGAAATATTTTTTTAAAAACATCGACAAGGTAAACGACATTTTAGCTCCAGTTGGTTTCAGCCATTTCATGGAAAACGGTTAAATATCACAATACAGCATAATTTCTTGCGAATTAACTGCTGTGGAAATCAATATCATATAGCATTCGCAATCAAACTATTTCATTCAGGCTCTTGCAAGTGAATAGTCAAAGGAATAGACAAAAGATCCAGGTCAGCGTCTCACCCGCCCGCATAAGACTGGTTGCGCCTTTGGAGTTTACTGGCCTGTTGTGCTGGGCCTTCCCGGGTTCATTAAGATGCATTGAGGCGAACAGCTTTCGCGAATCAATCCGAATGTGTCAATATATAAGATTTTGGGACTCTGGCTTTGCAGCTCCTCCTGACTGCTACATATTACTATTGCCCCCTGTGCAATTAATATTACCCAAAGCTTGTGTGTGTGCGTATAAACCCATTGCACCAATACTGACCACATCATCAAATCAGAAATGATCTCTCTTGGACTCAAGGCCAAAGATGTGACAGAATGGCGCTTCTTCTGGTCGTGTTTGTGTGCTTTGAAAGATGTCACATGTTCAAGCCAGAGCAGTTAATAGATAGAAGCAAGCGGCACTTGCTTTGAATTGTGTTCATCAGTAGACAGTAACCTTTCTTCAGCAAGGTGACTTCACAATTTCAACCAATCTGCACTGACATATTTCGTTAAGAAAGTGGACAAAGGTTAAAGGAAATCTTGCTTATCAGACAAAAGGGTATAGCTAGGGTAAACGTAGTAAATTTAAATGGATTTGCTCATTCCTTACATGAAAATTCAATTCAAAGAGTTCACGAAAGCATCATTTTTATCTTGCAATACGTTTCCTGTCGTTACAACCATCCACTTTTGGATTTTCAAGCTGTTCCTACCATGCTGTAGTCCATCTTTTCGTGAGGTTTGTACCGTGAAGCCCTTGTCCCAGTTACATGTGTGCGACTTAAGAAACAGACTACAAGCACCGTTTATAAAGAATGCAGGTATTATTACCGAGTGCGTATTACTGTGCAGGCTCCTACTGTCTTATGAAATATTCAAACATGTATATTTTTTCCGTCCATTTTTCTATACACGGAAGTCAATTAATCCTCGCACACTTGGTGAGCTGTACATATGCCAACGGAGAGAAATGCCCAGAAATCTGCGTACTACGGCCGGAAATTAAGCAATAAACAGTTTTTGAGCATCAGCACCATGTTAAACGAACCATAAAATATATTGAAATAATGAGAAAAATGGAAACCAAATTTCAATAATTGCTTGCTAGAAAAGTCTGAAAGCTCCCTGGGAACGTAATCGTGTTAATTTTGAATAACTGTAACGGACAAACATATAGGAGAATAACTGTTCAGGCTTCACAGAAAGCTTAATTTACTCATGGTATTTGAATAATTTGATTTTCACCAATTCCCAAATACAATTCTAATCTGTTGGTGGCACACAATTCAAAAGAGACAATTTTATCGGCTCTTTTGTTTCTAAACTCAGTTTCTGGTTCTGTGCATATTGTTTCTGCGTTTAATTATCACCATTCCAGATTGAGCATCACGCGCACACTGTCGACGTCCTTCAACTATCACAGTAATTAGTGGCGGAGTAATCTTGCATACGGGATCTTCTTTAAAACTTTTCCTTGCAGATAGGTCGACAACAACCAGCACTGTTAAAAATGTCTGCTTTGTCTTTTTCATTAACATGTGCTTTCAGTGAGGTTTTGAAAGATGTTATTAGAGAAAGACCATCGTGCATCGTGCTTATATGGGGTTAAAGAACGGCAATCGTGATGCATCGCATGTCGAACAGCTGCCAAGGCTAACGAACTGGTTATGTTAGACTGAGGCCTGCCCTAATGATACTTCAGCCCACAGAAAACTGCGGTATGGCAATATATCCTATTTAACTTGAGACACCTACCGAAGTGTAATTCAATACAAGGCGTGGAACTCCACAGACTAGGTGATGTTTGGGTAATACTATTCGATGGGAAGTCCTGGCTCTCTAGGGTACAGTGTAATAGAATAACCATAAATGGATAAAGGATCAATTTGATTCAGCTGGTGTATGAAATTTGATAGTATGATATATCATTACTTGAAGCAAGGTTTCTGCATGTGATTTGCTATAGGTCTTGCACAACATGTTAGACATGTAACATTATCCAACGCTTTATGGCATATGGTGAGTTTGGAAGCCAATGAGGCGGATCTTCAAAGGACTCATACTATGTCAAAATAGTTAAATCTTAACCCCTACATGGAGTACTGGCGGGTCTCTATTAACTGAACTTCATCTGGAGACTATGATTGCTAAGATATTTTAAAGTCCATCTGCTTGTTACAAAGCTATTACCCGTTTTATCCTGAGTTAAACATTACTGAAAAAAAAAATAAATAAAAGGAATATAATTTCAAATATTCCTTGGGTAGCTGACTTTTTCTTATAACATCTCGTGAATAGAAAACGCTTTGAATAAGATTGCAGGTGAGACTCCACAGCTTGATGTGTCAAAGCTTCCCTTGGCTCAGTTAGCGACCGAACGCCGTCCTAAAGAAAGTTGTTGACTCGGTTTAACCGTTAAAGCGCTGACTTTAGATTGAGTCAACAGCTTTCTTCGGGACACTTGCGCGCGAAGTGTCCCGAGGAAAGCTGTTGACTAAGACTACGTTTTAATTTTCACCAAGTTTGCTAGTATTTGAATGAAAGGTACGTTCATGAGGAATTTGAATGTTTTCACCTTTTTATGTTTAACAGTAATGAGAAAACAACTATAGCCGCGATTAGCACTTTAAAAGTTAAGTATAAACGGCAAAGAGTTAAATGATCAGTAAAGATGTAACATAAGATTTATTTGTAACTGTAGACCCTACTTGTCAACATTTGATTCATGTAATGGATACATCTTTGTTTAGCTTGGTCGAAACGGGATGCCATATATCAAGTTTTCTATTAGACTGGTGTGCGCAACAGGTGACGTTAGAACAGAAACAGGTTGCCACCATCAATTTTATTGCAGACATCTTGCAGTCATTAGATCTAATTTACTGGCCACGAAAAGGTTAATTACAGAAAATTTCCATTGAAAAAAAGTTTATCCCATTAGGTACCTGAAGCGAAGAAAAAGAACGATCAACTGCAAACAGCAGGCACTGTCACTGTGTTATAACATTGTTCACAAAGAGCATCTTTTTGCGCCTGTTTCAGTGGATACATTTATTAATGCACCCAAGTTTCTCTTCCTTGGTTGTATTTGCAACTAAGGAATGTTAAATTCTATGCATCATAGAGGAGTTTTGTCAACAGAGTGCCAAGGTAACTTCTACAACTGCTTTAACTGGGATCGATGCAACGTGACGTATTTGTACTTGCAGATAAACACTGCTTTTCATGGCGTAAATGAATAAATTGTAACTATAACAATGCACTTCTGAATCGGCACCACCATATGCAAACTATTAAAAGAGAAACAATAGTGAAGCCTGTCAAAAAGAGTTATCTTGAATTTAGTATTCAATTCAAAGTTTGTAGTGTAACTCATTACAAAAGCAATTTGACTCATGTTTTCAAGCATGTCAGCCATCATCCATTAGTCTGTGTTCCTCTGTGCTTTGTACGTAGCATGCGGTCAGAATTACAAGAACATAAACGCTGTTGCAGCAAGTAAACCTCAAACACTGCTGGGTAGTCTATATCATGGATAATGGTCTTATGAACTGTTCATTTTAAATTACCTGTGGAAATTGCTTTTGTTTTTCACTGGTTTATTATTCAACACGTTTTCGTAATTTTCCATTCGGATATCCCCACCAAACGAACGATCCTTATACGCGAGGGTATCCTTATGCCCGCGGGTATACCTTTGTTCTGCTCTTTAAGCTTCTGTCTGTTGGTGACATTACCCTGTTGGTTGAGTCCCATAATTATGCATATCCTCCGCGGTCAGAAGACAGATTTTTTGGCATTGCTAAACAACTTACAAAGGCTCAAGGGGACAGCAGCAGAATACACAGGCACGTCCTAATGAATTTCATCCATAATCAATTAAACATTTATCGTATCACCAAAAACATCACTGAAACAGTCAGTAGCATAATGTAAGGTGCTATTGTCTGTTTCATTCCTACAAGCCTTAGCATGTTGACCTGACATGTCGTAGCACCTGAAGTCTCTTTTGACATATTCCCAGTTAGAGTAGAACTGAGCCAATAAGGCCCAATCAGCGCCAAGGAAAGCTATTGGTCTTAGGCGTGGTATCAGGAATGGTCTTGGGCGTCCTTTTATAAATAATCTTACATACAGATCTCCTCAAAAATGTTCTCTAGTATCAATATATTAAGGTAAAAACCTTCAGGCAGATGACAATTTACATCCGGGCCCTTTCGGAGTTATTTGGGCGGAAAATGGTTAATTTATCCATCAAGGTGGCAGGGGAAGTTCACTAGAAAAAAATGCTCGATAACACAAATTTTTCATTTTTTTATCTTCAGTCTAAATATAGGAAAAGGACAATTTCGTTGCCCTTTCATTCGTGTGGGTGATAATGGTTTATCTCTGCCGTAGCCTATTCTCAACTGCCCCGTTAAGAAAGAAAAAGAATGCTACCACTGTGGGCTCTTAGGACAATTGCAGGCATTTTCAGCATTGCATGGAGGTTCTGTTCTCTTGTTTTCTGCCTCTGCCAGGTGCTCAAAATTTGACTGTGTTCCTCTGGTGACTGACTGAACGATCCAATTTCGACATGGTAACAACAGCATGGCTATTACTTCTGTTCTATATGCTAAAAATGCTGCCGTAAGTGTAGTGGACTTGTATCCATGGAGACTTAAGTTTGTATACCAAACCATGAAAGATTGGCATAGCTGCAAAGCAGAACTTAACGGGCAAGCCATGGAGCTCGGACTAGAGAGGTCAGCCTGGCTCTCTAAACAGGTTTATAAATTTTATGAATCATGCAATAATCTGGCTATGGTATTTAATTTAAACATAGATTAAACTTCTAAGAAAAGTTTTTTGTTTCAATTTTTACGAAAACTGTTTAATATATAAAAAGCTTTAAACAAATTGATTGTACTCTGATTGCAATCCATCCACCAATTTCAGATACCTCCAATGCGTGCACGACACAAATAAACTAATGTTGTCCATTTTTTTTGTCATTTTTGTTAATTTTATATTGATGCTTGATATTTCATCTCCACGCCACGTTGAATAGTTTTTTACATACCAGAAGAAACAGTTAGTATATATTAGAGCCTGACAGAACCAGAGCTTACCGGGTTTCAGGATTGAAGCCCGGCTTGGGTTCGGCTTTTACAGTCACTAAACGTTCTGGTTCGGTTATCATTATCAATTTTGGCAATAAAATTGATTAAAAAGATCACTGAGGATACTTTGCATACTTGTACACACTTTAACCAATGCAACAAACGCCACTTTGCAATTAAGTGCGTCATATGGGTTGCATCAATCGCCCTCATTACATTAACAAATGTAATGCCCCGGTGTAAAGGGGTCACAGCTATAAGCCCCTGTTTAAATAAAGCTTTAAATGAGCATTGTAAGATGTGTTAGTTTATTCGTGTAATGTTTGAATTGCATATACCGAACCCGAACGGTGGCCGGTTCGGAATCGGCAATGTGTACCGAGTACCGAGTACCCGGTTTGGTTTCAAAATGCATGTTCGGTCAGGCTCTAGTATATATCAATTAAAATGATATTTAGTGTAATGCTCCCTGGACACTTGTATCCATGGCACTCGTTTTCGACAACAAAGAATTATGTTGTATCGTGAAATGTAATTGAAGGATATTATTGTTGTACTGTTATCCACTTCAACAATTTTGAATTCATTGGCTACATGCACGCATGTTTTTTTTTCAGGTGCCACAATTCACGATGGCGAACACTAAGGGAGCTCTCGTTTACGGCTGATGGATTTATAGTTAATTCTTCAGCGGTTAACTATATCTTACCCTTTTTAACCGTTGTGTTATCAACTTTCGAGCTTGTGTTTACAGCTGAACACGTATCGTAAGTCTACATGGTGCTGGGGAGTGGTAATACAGACAAACCCGCCAATGCTGAGAATGAGAGAAGAGACGGTCCACCAATATGGCGGAAAAATTCAAAATACTTGAATATGTGGATTGATGGTGGTTGTTCTGACAATGGGACACAATTAGCCGTTGGAAGCGTGAGGTACAACAGCCCTAGTATGCAGCTGGGTAAAGGTGAGGTAGGGTAACTGCTAACAAAGAGACAGTCAAAAACAAGGGTCTTTGGCTGCAGCCAGACAAGGCTCTGAAGCAGTGTGTATTTGAAATATTATGGAAACACGTTAAACGCCATGTTGACCCCGGCAATGTTCACGCTTACAAACTGACCAATGAGGCTATTGAAGTGACAAAATCAGGTTTGCACCAAATAGTGGCTGAATCTAGTTACGTGCAGTGCATGTCCAAAATTTCTACCATAACACACCCTGAAATCTAGTCATGTGAGTAGGAAGCTGACTGTGACTGGTATTAACACTGACACACCTGTAAGGTCTACATGTAGACAAAACAAAGAGACTTAGCACAACATCAAAGAAGACTATGAATGATAATAAAGATAAAGTATGTGATGGACCAATTCAAGGATTTTTTGAGGCTATTAACAAAATGCTAAGTTACATGCATACATTTTAGTGAAGTTTATTGGAACTGCTGAGCAGAATGGTCACGAAAACAATAGCTACAAAGAGAGCAATAGATGAAGGAGATAGGGTAGAGCTGTTGGAGGCTAAGATAAATCTGTCTCCAAAGACTTGCAAAATATACCTATGAGCGGAAATGACTGGAAGAAGAAAGAAAAGGTTTGAACAGAGACACAATGTAAATGTGACAAAGAAATGACACAAAAATGCAACGATTCCAAGATCAGCTCAATGACGAGCTTCACCCGTTAAAACATAAAAGTGCACTAACAGAAGCAGAGCTGGAACTCGAAGTCAAAACCCTCAAAGGTCAACTGAATACTCAAACCAACTCACAAAACGCATACAGACAAGGCTCCAAACAGAAATTGACTGTCTGTTTAGCCAACTTGAACAGGAGAAAACCTATGCTAACAAACTGGAGGATGAGAAACATTTGCTCAAACAAAAGTTAGTCATCACAGGGAATGAAGTGTTTGAAGATGCATATCCTAAATATGGAAACTGTTGATAACAATAGACAGTTCATGGCACCATGAACTCCAGAATCACCTCAAAGTAAACAGCATGAGGAACTACAAATGACAAATACCAAAAGGAGGTCTAGGGGAGATATATGTGATACTATACCAAGGAACAATGCAGCAACTGCCAATCCTACTACAGACAAAACCAAGCCATGGTTAAGGCTCAAACTGCCAACCAATTTGAGACGGCACATACAAGCTGTAACTCATACGGATAACAGTGGGCACCGCGCACAATGAGGGCACTCCAGGTCCACTCGATATCCACGTCCACCAAGACACCATGGACCTAGAAAAGGGCCTCACGGGGACCTGTGGGTGGTCACAGACAACACACCAATGTAAACGTGCAGAAAGAGGTGACCATAATTAGAAGCTCACAGACAAAGAATATAGACCCTAACCGTTGCCTTCAAGAATGGACACGAGCTTTTCAAGCCTATACTATATCTAAAGCGAATAATATGATCGCAAATAAACCTGAACATGCAGATTGTTTGTTTTACACATCACTGCAAATGATGTGAAGACCTTGAAAAACGAAGAAGACCGGCTTAGATGCGTATCTAGAATCGGTAAGCTGGTCCAGACACTCAAACAACAACTTAGGAGCGACAAAGTTGTGGTGTCTTTGGGCACAAGCAAATATGATATGCATGAGAATGCCATACGCAATGATGCTGTGAATTCCCTGCTCAAGTCAAAGTTTTTATCGCATGAGGACATATCATGTTGCACCCATGACAATATCAAACGCTAGGACACTCAGGTCAGGAACTTTATCATGACAATGGGCTCCACTTTACGAGAGAGGGAGCTGCAATTTTTGCCCCTAATTTGCAGCGCAGTATAGACAAGGCACTAGGTATCACACCCAGAAGATGGACATTCTCGACTAATTGACTTAGTGTAATATTAACATGGTAAACATACTGTGGTAGTAGTAGGTCACTGAAAGGGCCTTATCATCATCATCATCACAAACGTTTAAGATAGACAGATTGACTGCCTATCTCTTGTCAATCCATAACACAGTTTATGCAATATACATCCATTAAAAAATTTCCCTATCCTGTTGCCAAGGGCGGAGTATATGTTAAAAGAGAAATATGCTAGTTTGTCCTTGGAACATTGATGGCGTTAAACTTAGACAAGGCAACAAGTTAGAGGACAGAAGTGTTTATGACAAACTGTCTTGTCAAAACAACTTTTTTTTTAACAGAGACACATGCTGGTGCTAATAACAATATCTCACTGACAGGATTTAAAACTTCCAGTTTTGTGAGACCAAAAAGCGAGGCAGCTAAAAAACCACTCAGGTGGCATCACCATACTGCTCAAGAGCAACCTGCACAAGGGAGTTACATTCATGTACCGTGCTGTAAATGCATGTATGTGGTTAATATTCAATAAAAATGGTTGAAAATTAACAGAGACCATCACACAGGAGTTGTGCATATCCTTCTTAGCGATTCAACCTATGGTAAAAGTACGGATTATGATCCCCATCAGGTTCCTGTAAATGAAATCAGCAGGTACTCATTGCAAGGTGATATAATGGGGGTTTCAACGTCACAGCAGGGACGGAACTTGTTCACCTTAAGACAGACTCCCCTAAACATTTCCCTGTACATAACACGTATGTAGTAGATAAGGACATTGGCAGAGGCAGCAGTGTGGTTACTAAGGTGTGTGAGTCAGGCAATAAGCTTTTATCCATGTGCTGTAGTACTAGTTTACGAATCCTTAATGGCCGTTCATTAGGTGACGTACAAGGTCATTTTACATGTTTTAAAGAGAATGGCCGGAGTGTGTTTGATTGTTTCATATACAATGAGCACTAAGTAAAATACGTACAATCGTGTAGAATACACATTTTTGTGGGTGAAATATCTGTTCACTGCCCTTTATCTGCAACCCTGAGGATTGATATAGTAGAGAAACAAACTAATTGCACAGCAGACTTAACGCACTTCCCAAAGAAATATAAATGGAACCCTCAGAGTGATTTGGTATTTCCTCAGGTCAAGTGAAATTATTGTACAACAACAGGGTATAGATAAATTATGTAGTGATGAAACAACAAGAAGCTCGGTCTGTGTATCCAACTTCCCTGAAATTCTATGGGATGTAACGATTATGGTTTGGTCCAGCAACGTAAAATACTGGAACGAGCACAGAGCTATGACTGACCTTAAAAACAAGACAGCACACGGTTCAGACCTGTGTCTATGAAGTGTTAAAATAAAATAATACAGATACTTTGACCCCTCACCTGGCAAGGTTTAACATAATACTCAATTCGGGTGAGTACCTACAAACTTTGTCTTAGTCCCCATATTTAAAAAAAATGCTTTCTGAGTGTGGTAACTATGGAGGGATTACAAAAATAACTGCTCTGCTAAGCTGTTTAGATCTATTCTAAATAACCACTTCAGGGGTTTTTGAATGAAGAGGCATTATGAATGATGTCCAGTTTGGTTCTATGCAAGGTGGCGGGGCCACGGACACCATACTCATATTTAAAACGTGAATTGGCAAATACACAGCTAAGAATAATGAGGGAAACGATCTGGAACTCTATAATTGCTTTGTGGATTTCCGAAAAAAAATATTCGACTCCATACGGCGTGATGCACTTCTGCTAAAATTGCTATATCATGAAGTTGATGTTAAATTTTACAATATCACAAAAAAGGGGGTTCTCGTTCATCAGAGCCTGCATACGTGTAAAGGATAATTCGACTCCTTTTTTCGAGACACACTCCGGGGTCAGACAAAGTGATGTGATCAGCCCTAGTTTATTCATTCTTTTCATTTATGATATACCTGCCTTATTCAATGCAACAGTTAATCCAGTAATGTCAGGCACAAGATCTCTAAGTTGCATCCAATATGGAGATGGTTTGGTACTGGTATGAGAAACTCGTGAAGGCCTACAGTCATGCCTGAACAAGCTACATGAATATTGTGAGAAATAGCATCTCAAGGATGATAGGCCTACAGACAAAACCAAATCTGTAATATTTTATCCAACTGGCAGAAAATATTTACAAATCTTCCCTTTTCATGGCAAGGTTATTGAGGTAAACAATGACTACACCTATCTGGGAGTTAAACTGTCATCATCAGAAGCTCCACTAATGCTGAAGCTTGATCTGAAAAATACAGGTTTGAAAGCACTGGTTAAGCTCAAAAAGCTTACAAGCTCAATGAAACCTTATACCATTTTTATCTACATGACCGCCGTATTGCACTAATTGTATATAAAGAGTATCTGGATGTAGCTACTGAAAATTATAGGACATCTGTCTGTAAATGAAAAATAAGTGCTCACAAAATTGCTATAGAAGTTGGCAGATACCAACCAAACAGAGTACTTATTGAGAAAGAATATGTCAACAGTAAAATTCAAACAAAGTAGAAAGAGTATCCTTTTATACTTGTATGCAGTATCAGAAAACATATTCTTGGTGCTTAATTTGAGCCTACATCTTTTTTCTCCCACGAACAGTTAATTGATTATCATATCAATATACCGAAAGAAAGCGACCGGGCAGCCTTAGGCAAATTCTCTGTAGATGCATCAAATATCAGAGATATTCCAGCTACTTGTTTTTATTTTATTTTATTTTTTTAATTTTTTTTTTTTGGGGGGGGGGGGTATGTGTATGTACTAGTCCACATTCTACATATATGGTGCCCTTTTGTGTACACATGCTATATATGCACTAATGGTGACTACTGTATATATATATATATATATATATATATATATATATATATATATATATATATATATATATATATATATATATATTGCATCTATTTCGTTATTTGGTCCGTTCTATGTACACATATCCGTGTATTTTTGGGGAGATTTTTTTGTGTAATGTCTATGCTTTGAAACTAACAATAGACCGTCAGGATAAAATGTCTTAACTAAAGCCAATCAATTCTCTCCTTTGTATGTATATGGAGATCCATGCGTAGCATTATAATTTTTGTTCTTTATCATTTGGACCGGGCTCTCGTCTATTTGACAATGAACCAGGGCTACGTTTGCTGATATAATGCATCTATCTTAAAAGATACTTCTACCAGGGACACGTGACTTAGTATATTTAATTCCAAAAATGTAACCTGCTGGGAATTTGCCGATGATCCATGAAGGCGTACTCTCGAAGGCAAGCTGTGTCATCTTCATGAATTAATGAAACTACAAATGATTAAGTGGATTATATCCGCGAGCTAGGCGTAGAATGTAAAGCTGCTGGGTTGGATGCGGAGAGTACGCTAGATTACTGCTCCTCAAAGGAACTGTCCACTGGTCAATGATTCTTGAATTAATCGATGCCAGTTTGGATAATAAATCGATACTCAGGATGACTCCATTCAAACATTCATATCTACAATACGCAAATTTTCAATGACTATACTTTAATATGCTGGTATTCTGATGGGCAGTTTAATACGTCTATTATGACGTCACAACTGGCATGTGCAGCATGATCATCATGCACGCATACAAGTTACCGTTGTTTAGGATGCATGATTGTACGCCAAATATTCCATTTCAGTCGTGACTCATACAACTTATACCTGCTGCCTCTACCAATATCCACTACGTACTGTGTCTTATATTGTCTCGCGAACTCTGGTGATTTGCAACTTTATCTGTAGCTTATTTACCTCATTGACAATTTTAACCTCCCCTGGCTTGTCAGTCGGGTGAGTTTATAGTATGGTTTTCCGCGTATCTTCGTCCACTGACCATAGTTGACAATTTAACATTTTCCTCAAAAACTGTTCCTTAGATTAATTTTAAACTGAGGAGATATATATCCAATATGAATCCCTGCCAGGTTCGTTCAATTGGTTAGTGATTTTTGGATTTGTTTTGAATTTCTTTCGTTCATTTTTTGAGAAAATTATTAAAATATTCTCCGAAACCGCCAAGCCAATTGTTCCAAAACTACATGGGAACACTTCTGGGGATCTCTGAAGTCTGGCTGATGACAAAATGCAACCCCTGAATTGACATGTAGAGGAAAATCACAAGTCTGATGTCCTTGTTTCTAATGTTTTTGAGCATTAGTGTTCTAGTGACACAAAAAGCCAGATTTTTATAACTAATAGATTTAATTTTAGCCTATTAATAACATTATAAAATAAGTGGACATTACAGCTGTGTGTTAATGGGAGTGCCAGTAATACATTCAACAGCCTAAGACAAGAATTGACAAAGTACACTGAACCCGAAGATAACATCATTAGATTGAAGCCACTTCTAACAAGCTTAGGCCAAAACACGCTGAGCGGCATGGGGCGGCATGACACGGCGCGGCATGGCGCAGCATGGTGTGGCGCAGGGCACCAACCACATACTTTACCTAGATTGGGAACCTCATACGGAACGTTTCTATTGCGCAACCAAGACTACCCATTCTACTGGTGTTTCTTTTGTGTTCTGCTCGAGAGTACAACAACGGTCACATGTGTCCTTATGTAGATCCAAATATCTGTTTTTTCTAAAGGATTCCATAATGATAAGTAAACGGCTAGCACCATAAAAAGCGAGTGCAGCTTTAATCCTTACGGATTCACATTATTGATTACATAGAGCCGAATTTGTTAGACCAAGATCGTTATGTTAACCCAAGAAAATTATTACAAAACTGATGATGTAAAATTTTTGGATCAGAACACTGAATTCAGCTTTTCCTTATGGACTCAGTGTCAGAATTGTAGGCTTCGGTGATGTTAGGAATTTGGACTTTGCAACTCTTGAAAATAGTCACACACCTTTTCATAATAATCAGGCTGGTATTCAAAGAAGAAGAAGTCACGGAGAAAGAAAAAGAAAATTACGGAAAAGCAGGAAATTTAGGAATGTGGATACAAAAGACCCTGTCCAAAATTTCTCCAATGGCATTGATCAATTACATATTGCTCTTAAAGCACTATCATCTCGAGACATAACAAAAATGAATGAATATTTGGGTCTTACTTATTCAGAACACACTTTTTCGCAAAGTATTTGTGAAATTGTACATGCTTACACAACAACTATTCGGAAACCAGATTCTAATCAGAAAAAAAGTGGATCAAATGTTTTGCAGCATTCATTTCAACCACAAAATGATTGAATCACTGAACATTCAGTCCCTTTTCAAGTTGAAATTTGTTCGTAACATGATTCCCTAGGAATGCAAAATGAAAGTTCCCCCCATTATTTCCTACAAATATGGCAAAAATATTGGACAAAGTATCATGAATTACAAGAAATTTCTGGCTTCAATTACTCTTGAGGATATTGCACTGAATCAAAATTGGGACTGTATGTCTAACAGTAAATATTCTAACTTTGTTTGATGCATACCACCAACATGTATTTACAGGTAATTTGGATATAATACAAAATTCAGTTTTAAAAGAATTGATGAAGAAAGGTACAAAATTTCCGATATGTCATAAGTTAAATAATGACAGTATTTTTCAGGATATATTTGATGCATTCGATTACTACTGTATGAAATGAGCAAACAAAGGAAAAATTGAATTTCATAAATTTGAAGGATGGTCTTCAAACTTGAAAAGAGTCTGTAGAAATAGAATCTATCGTTACAAATCGCATATTCAGTATTTAAATACGGTTAATCTAAAACAGCCTAAAGTTTCAAAAGCAGTCAAAGAACCACAAGAAAGATTTGTAATCACTAACATTGAAAAGGAAGGTAACGATTTTGGGATCATCTGCAAAAAGTATTATCTGGATGTCTTGAAAAATGAACTTGGTGCAAACAGTATTTCAGACATAGGAGGAAATGACGTATATAAATTTCACAAACAATCCATTGATAAATTGATAATTACACATAAAGATGAAATGAAAAGGAATTTTGATATCATAATTTCCGAAGAGGACTCGTCTATTCCACTTTTGTTTTGAATACCCAAATCACATAAAAACCCTTTTTAATCTAGATTTATAGCTGATGCTTCAAAATGTATAACAAAACAATTATCAAAGGATGTAACATTGTGTTTGACTGCAATAAGGAATTATTTCCGTAAATACTAAAATGCAACTTCTGGAAACTATGAAATAATTTGTTTTTGGAGTATTAGCAATTCTTCCGAGTTTGTATATAAAATCAAAACGATCATCTGTATTCTCAATGTCTCAGATTTTTGACAACTGTTCAGACGCAGGGTCCCTGACCATGGCACAGTTCATTTCTGATTTGGTTCACTTCAATATATTTTTTTTGGAGAATATGAAAATGTCAATTGTTGACGTACAGATGACGAGGAATGGATGGCCATGAGATAAAAACTAAGCCCAGACCTACACGAAAATCGAGCAGGGGTTCCCATCGATAAACTTTTCTTGTGATTTATACCCGCTTCCTCCTGACCTGAGACCGACAGCTGTCAAGTTATTTCCTCATGCTATCTACATTGAATGGAGCTAAACTTTTTGGGGGAGTCTGGACTTATTTTTTATCTCGTGATCAAACATCTCTTGTCTTCCGTGCGTCAACAATTCACATTTTCAAATCCTCCAAAGGTGTAAAGCAGACCCACTCCAAACTTAGTGGCAAACTACCCGGTATGGCTCTACCAGGTTTCTTCAAATGGTCATGTCCCGGTGAATTTGGGGTTCTTTATGATTCGTTTTTAAACTTTTTTGTTTGGATTTTTTAAAAATCTCTTCTCTGAAACCGCCTGGCCATCGGCTTCTAAATTGCATAGAGGCACTTCTATGGACTTTCAGATCTTCAATTTTTTTCAACAGGTGTTGCTCCATTTTTTCCTATTATTTTTTCAGTAATATTTTGTGCGTTGTTTTACAATTTGCGGCTGATTCCTGTGATTTTTCCTATATGTATATTTTGCTTTCACAATTGTTTTACTGTGCATGTGTGTTTGCTATTTTTGACTTCTTCTCCAATACCATTACCCAGATTTTGCTGAAACTTGGTGGATATGTACTTGTGAATGGATCAAACAAAGTTAGTCAGAAGGTGGTGATGCTGCTGCTCTCCAATTTCTAATTGATTTTTCTGTTCAGGCACTTGTCGGCATTAATTCCAACTGACTACAATTAAAGTCCATGGGGATTGCTTGGTAATATATATTTTTGTCCTCTTATCTAAAACTGTCAGCCATATTCACTCCAAAGGTGGCAAGTTTGTATCTTGCATGCGCCCATACTGAGCATTTTCAAATGAGCACCATTCATCGATTTTCGGATTTTTTATTACTTATTATCTTTCTTTACTCTGACGTGGGAGTTGGTGGGTTAAATCTCCTTCTGTCCAACAGCTTGGCCTATTGCTTTGAAGTTGCACAGGAACCTTTATGGGTGTTCCAAGACCAGAATGGGACTAATTATTAGTTAAATGTCAAGGTCAACTGAGCACGGCCTGTTCACACAGCCCTCTGGTTTACGTCTTCATGCCGACTTTTTAAAATTCGCGCCACTGCAAAACACACAAAACCTTAAAAAGAGAGAGAGAGAGAGAAAAAGGGGGGGGGGGTTGCAAATACTGGCAACACTATTTCTTGGAAAAATAAGGTGTAGGGGTCCCTAGATGTTTCCCTATGCAATTTCAAAGCAAATACCCAAGCCGTTTTGCAGAAGATTTAATTTGGCCATGATTGAACCTAAAGAAAAAAGTCACTGAAGTGTGACCATGCAAAAAAACGTTCTAGAGACCCACCCAAAGTATATCCTTACCAAGTTTAAAGAAAACTATCCCCCAGTTTTGGAGAAATAGTCGAAAATGTGAATTGTGGAAGACAGACGACAGACAGACGGGCGACGGACGAAGACCTTCACCGTAAGCTTGGCTGACTGACAAGTCAGCTAAGGTTTATATTTTTCCTGTCCAGTCCTGTAACTGATTATCATATTAACAAATATGTGGAAGTATTCATATTTTGCAAGATATTCTTTTATCACTTCGAATGATCATGGAAATGGTTGAAAATGCTTCATAAAATCTAGATAAGTTAAGTTGTTGGAAATTGATGCAATTTTCCATTCATTGTAGAATCGATAAAGGATCGCCAAGTCCATGAGATGACCCTTGCAAGCAGAGTATCGGATGTTCAGGACCTGACTGATTTACATCGATACGAACCGCCATTTATTTCGATCCAGTCAGGAGGCGTCACTCTTTCTGTACTGAGAGCTAACGTTTTAAGAGCAACAGTTCATACGGGAAAGGGGCGTGTGTGAACATGTTTGTGAAGTGGTTTGGCTGTGCAAACCTGCAACTTGCCGTTAAAACCAAAGGCCCAGAATCGGAAAGAAGGGAGGGGAACTTGCCTCTCCGATTGTGCCCGAAATATTCCTTGCACTCGACAATTTTGATAAATATCGAGATTATAGATATTTAGTCATAGTGTGAAGGTGTTTTGAGGTAACTTTGCATGTTGGTTCAATGTGGAAAAATATAGGTTTGCTGCTATGTTTAGGTACAAGGGATTTCACGTTTTATGAATTCTTATAACAGTACAAAAATTTATACACCAATTGATGTGATTAATTAAAAAGTGTACATCTTTAAGAACTTCAACAACTGACGGGGTCATCTCAACAATACCTTTTATATTGGTGTGGGCGGAGCAGAAAGAAAATTCAGTCATAGCACCTCTGATCTTCTTAAAGTCGTTGCATTTAATCAATTTATGATCGAGGTTTGAAGAAAACACTTGTCTTGAAATGCATATTAAAGGAAATGTTTTTTCAGAACACTTCAGAATGATTATTACATTATGTTATATCCTTATTCCGCACACGATTTACTACATATTACTGCAAGATATTATAACAAGTTGCAAAATGTAATAATAATAATACATTTTGCCGCAAGTATTACATATTAACGAAGATTTCTGTTCGTTTTTATTACAAAAAGGCAGCTATTACAAATTGCCGCATAACAAGGTGTCTGGCTGTAACTGTTTAATTCGTAGTCACTGGGATAGAATATGTAACCCAAGTTTGTTTCTACCTCAGTTATACACTGCCAACTGGTTGGACTAATGTGCCCTAAACAGCTGGAAAGGGTACATGCTAGTTTAGCGGTAAGTCACACTATTCTTATCTGAACTTGTTCTATACTATTTAGTAATTATGTTTGGTTTGATAGGTATTCTGCATTCACATTGAAGCTCTACATTTATAAGCTAAACTTCACTTATTTAGCTGATTCATCATTCGCTGCGTTCAAATTTACAAATTATTATGTGGGTTGTCTTTGCTGAATATTCAGCTTAGACCAGAAGCCGCTACTCAGAGAGACATATACGGGTACAGACTCCGAAACATGTTCTGAGTAGTTACCCGCTGAAGACCGGCTGTATGAGCCCAATTAAATTATAAATTAATTGGGCTCATACAGCCTGTGTCCAAATTGTACAGAGGAACGTGTGCAATTTGAACAATAGTACTTCCCTATGTATGTAGGTTACACAATTACAGGTTAGCTCATGGAGAGAAAAGAATTCGGACTGTGGAATAGGGAAATGACTACAAGGAAGCGGTTCTGAATAAAAAGACACAAATACAACAACATATTTCAACACACCAGTCTACCAAGGTAGGCATAAAAATGATAGCTTCCAATGCTGTCTGAATATTCGGTAATATATTATGCAGTCAATGATTGTGTGAATTTTGTCTGAACATAGCTCCAAGCAAAAACGGGTGCCCAAGAGCTTGCACACCGAACAGTAAAGGTAAGGAAAAATCCCGCTGCTCCAAAACAGCAACAGCAGATGCAGGTCACAGATTGTAGTATTAAATTGTTTGCATGTCGTTTTACTTTCCTGTGTAAAAAAGGACAAAATCCTCCGATTTTTTTTACATAAAAGTCTTTTTTTTTTGTCCTCGGAATGAAAAACGTGGCACAATATGGCATGTATCATAGCTCGCTATGTAAGGCGTGCAGCCTGCGTTTTGTCATTTTCAAAGCCATAAACTGCAAAGCGGCACACTCGGAACACAATGTGAAGGTTTATACTGCTTGTATATATTATTTCTGTACTGACTCCTTGTATTCCATTGACAACTAACTGTATGCTATCGTCACTGAACCAGCTATTAGCAACCTGGTTACTTATTCAATATATCTCTCTGAAAGCACAATTGTGCACTGAACCATTCTTATTGGAAAGGTTTGCAGTGATCAGCACTGTCTTGGATCGGCAAAGGATAATAAGCAAATCTTGTCTCGTGTGGCTCGCTTATATTTTCCAGTGGCACAGTTGCCACAAAGATGGATGGCATATAATATCAAGACGACAGAACAGTCCATAAACTCAATTCTTTGACCGGCTCATTTCACAGCGGGACATCTCATCAATACAGTTTTACAAACAAGGCCACTCGGCGGATTGGGTGCGCATCGAATGAGTGAAGCACCGTTGTGTCTTTCAGCGTTTAGATAATCTGTTATACTGTGCAATCGCATGTCAGCCTTTTTGCACTCGCAGACACGCCATTGTCAATTTGAAGAAGATATCACTTACATATCCGTTGATCTCTTTCCTCATGTATCCGAAGATACATCATTTCGAGCCTCGTAGTGTTTGTTCGTTTCACCCAAAATGCCACAAAAAGAGAATCAAGTATTGGGTTCAAGTCACCTTGTTACACGAGCTGTTTAGTTCTTTAGGAGGGCAGGGGATATTCTTCCGGTAGTTCCAGAAGCTTTGTGACTGATATTTCTTTGTTTAACTCTTTTTTGTTTAAAGTTACAATGAAACTACAGAATACCCATGTTTGTTGTGTTCAGTTCTTCGAGGAAACTCTTCCAGAATTGTAATGAAAATGCTTCTCTTTTTTTTTCAAAAAAGCCTGTTAGCTTTGAAATTAATATTTTTCCAGTCAGATTCACAAAAAGCACAGGGATGTGTCCTTGTTCTTTAATATTTAAGTTAAATTTCTTGTGAATAGAAATAATTGTTGGTGAGAATTATAGATAATACCTGTCATGATAACAAACTTTAGATCAACAACTTTTTGGCTGGGATTGCGCTGAGCACGAGTCAAATAAAGCTATAGACTCAGTCATGAGGCCATTGATCACAAGAGTCAATGATTTCATGTTCATCCCACAGGCCAAGGTTATAGAAATTACGTAGTAAATTGCAAAGCAACTCAAGGCTTTTGCCCTTCATTTTCTCTGTGATAACGGATGGTTTCCATTTGTAACGCATAGGTATCCTCGACAATAATTAAGTACTTCCTTCCTTGGATACTTTTCCATCTTCTTCGACTCCTCACTTTGCTCGTCGTGTACATGTGGTTACGAGGCCTTGGTTTAGCTAAGAAACGCGTACAACAATATACCCCTTGGTGCCTTTAAGCAGAAAAGCTTTGAGATCTCTGCTTTCAAAATCTTGTCTCCGTGTCTGGCCACATCACTGCGACCATTGAGTGCATGATTGATTTCATAGTTACCGTTTGCCTTTTTTGAGTCGGGTCAAGCTACCCTCCAGCCCAAGACAAAAAACAACAACTTTATTTTGTGTCGATATAAGTTACAAAGAACATCATGACAAGAGCTCCTTTTCCCGTCAATTAAAATATACAGGATAAAGACATCGAGATAACCTGGAAAGAAAATGTTGCTTGGATTTAGACCTTGACCTGCATTGCGTAGTTCAACATTTGTGGAAAGTTATTGAAGGTATTCCCAAAGCCAAACAGCATACATAGTTTTTGCAAATCCTGAAATGCCGTGTATTGGCAGAACGGGCTGTCACGTTATATTTGAACATGGCCATGTTGACCTGTGACTGTTTTTAGTTTCGAATATATATCCTCGCAATGTGATATTTTCAACCACTCTATATATGTGCTTAAATACACGCTTGCTCGCTCTCCTTCATCACGCGAAGTACCGGGAGCTGCTGTGCGATCCTGGTGGCCAGAATTAGCAACTGGATTTCGAACGTATAACATTATACTGCAGGGCAAATCTTGACAAGGTTGATCTTGCAATTGCCTCTCAGAAGCGTTCGAGACAATTCATATGATAAAGCCCGAGGCGTCTTCGTCCTTCCAGCCTTGCTTTGTACTCTTTAACGATCGTATGGTAATTATATCCTTCCGGCAATAATCTTCTATTATTTGTATGCGTTACAGAGTTTCTTTGTCTAACATGAACATGCAAATAAAAATCCTATTCTTGCAAATTTTTATGAAACAGATGAAACATATTTCTATAAAACAACCATTTATTCTCAATTGTAAAGAACACTGAGCGATCTGTTAAAAGCGCTGTTCACGTAAAAGAAAAAATGTCAATGTCTGAGCTAAGCTAGAAGAATAAAGTCTCTGTGTCTACACCAGATGGTTAAATATTGACTCTTCAAGAGTTTATCACACCTAAAGTTGTGCTCATTTGAATTCTCATCGGAAATTGCAAAATCATATTCCTTGCAAAAAAAAATATATATTTCCAGTGTCTGCATGCCGCCCACAGCTCCGAAGATACGAAAGATGCTTCGGTATGGGCGTGTAGAAATCAAAGCGTACTGAAAGGAAAGCCGTTAACGTGAGTGCCCATTATCCAATTTAGCACTGAAAGAGTTAAGTAATACTGTAACAATATCTAGGCATGTTTGTAGGCATGTTCAAGCAGCCTAATGAGGTTAACGTCTAAGGTACATCTCGAATGAAAAACAGATTGATCAAGTCATTAATAACAGTTAGACGAACTGTGCGAAGGATAACAAACGGTTTACGAGACCCCAAATTACTCCGCCGTACAACCATTTTTATTTGTCTTCGTTGCTCCACAAACGCTTTGAATCTGTATTGACTGCTGATATTGAGAGGAGGTTTTAATATAAATATCACATATACTGTGTAAAGAAGTGAAAGTGTATTATTCTAAATTAGACGTACAGAGGGACCATCAGTTTCACAATTACATTATTCTTAAGAATTCTATTGTAAGAACAAAATGGAAAATATGTCCTTTAACGCGTTTGTAGTTTTGAGCACACAAGTCAGTCATTGGCTCTATATTTCTTCATACAATATTGAGGTGGAACTTCATTTATTTTTGACGCCATCGCAAAATTTTAGCGTCCTAAGAAAATGTGCTGACTTGTATTAAATATTTATCTGCGACTTTATAGCATATTTTCTTGCATGAAAGAAATTAAAAAAACAGTATAACTTCAGACATTCTACGGGCCTCCCACGAGGACAAAAGTACCGCTAATGGACCATTTCTCGCATGATTGATATAGCCTCACACAGGAGCAGCATAGAGAAATAACTCATCTGTTTAGCCATGTATATTTAACCTCAAATCACTATTTTCAAGAGGCCTTCGGAAGGTAAAGAACTCTTGGAAATTGATGACTGAGACTTTAGGTCACAGGCTGAGGGGCTATTGGAATTACAAGCACCGAACACAAGGACTGTCCCTAAGATATAAGCCTTAAATTGCGAGACAGTCCCTTGGAATGCATAGAGTCCCCTCTGGCATGTACGAAATGAAGCTTCAAAGAACACAAGGTAATACACAAACTTGACCTTCTCCTTCCGTTTAAGATGCTTGAAAACCGAGAACGCTAATCGTAGCACAACAGTGCACGTACGCCCATTAATTTATACGCCAAACAGCAGCTCGGTCTGGATAAAACGGCTACATCAGACATAATGAAATCGTCAGATGGAGTGACATTTGTGACCGAAGGCACCTTTAATTTCTTCTAACCAGTTGCTAATGGTTAAACAATCGTGTTTAATTTCCTGCGCTCTTAATTTCACCCATCAAGCTTTATTCCTCTTTTTACACTTGTCCGGCATCATGATGGCCCTCCATCCTTTTGTGAAACGTAAACGCTACTTTCTCTTTTTGCCTTGGAAGTAAAAATAATGCGCTATAGTAATGTTTATGCACTTTGGAAAGAGAAAACCTCCTTTATCTTGTACTTGGTGCATACATATGTGGTACAATAGTGTGATTTACGCAGTCTGGCACTTTTGTTAGACAAATATTGATCTTTCAGTTTGTCGAAATTGCACTCTTTAGCAACAAAGCCCGCCATTATCACGCTGCAAATTAACCTGGATGTACATGGCATAGTAGGCCTAGGCTTACTTTTTTGTTTAGTATATAGTAAGCGCTTGCTGTGTGTCCACTAAACCGAAATGACAGTTCAATTTCACACAGTGACTTCAATGATATTTCATGTAGCAGCCCAAAGATAATCGACATCAAAGGACCGTGATTGGACTTGAAGAAAGAGCAAACGGGAAACATGAATATTTAAGGGTGTGTGTTATCTATCTTTATCGCTCGGACTACGTTGAATGGTCGATAAACTGCAGTTTTATATGCAATTGCTTACTTCAGTGTTTAATCCACAACATTAACATTATGAAAGTAGGAGGCGATTTGAGTTTAGATAGTACCAAAGACAAGGGCATTGTTGACTTCTTCACAACCAGGGCCATAAAAATATAGAAACCACAAATATACAAAGTTACTCTTTGTTTTTCAATGTATTCTGTTTTAACAGTAATAAGTATATATCGTTTTTTTTGGCAGGGACGTTAAAAGTAAACTATTACCGTAGATAAATCAAACAATTCGAGCAATGGGCTCTGGTTTTTTCTCGTGATGTTGATATTTCTTGCTCTACTCGTCCAGGTGGCTCTGATGTGTCTTGTATTTTCTGACGAATCTCAGCGTCACTTAATTTGAAATTGCTTAAACACAAAGTTTTTGTAGATACATATGCGTCTATACCGAGGGTGCTTTAACGATACAGCCATGCAATTCACGGATATGGTCTCACCACCGAGACTCTGCCAGACCTTCGTGCAAAAAACACAAAATGGTGGCCACGTTTAACAAACTCTCTACAGGCTGATGTTTTCCTCATGGCTCTGCTTTTGTCTTTAGTGTATCTGTTTGTTGGAGCCGTTCCTGAGTTTTTTATTGAAACATAGTTAGTCACAAAACTAACCTTTTTCTATTTTTTTTTTGCAGGTATGTAGAATACAAATGACCAACATTCCTTGATGAAATAGCAGCAAAGATGGCCGAATGCATGTCAGGAGCTTTACTGTGCACAAACGCGTGCAGATCATGTTTGGTAGGTAGGCGGCTTATTTGAATGGAGTCGAATGCCCATCACCAGCAACTTTCAACAACGGTTTGAGAAAAAACGAAACAAATGTGATTTCACTTATCTACCAAATGTAAGTCAAGTGTATTGGTAATTCAGTTGGTGGTTCTTGTGTTTTAATACACACAAAGTGTAACTTTTGAATTGCGCTTTGAACCCTTGATGCTTGGTGGCTAGGTCTGGACAGGCTGGTCCCTGATGTATGATTTTAAAAGTATACTGGAATTGCAGGTAACGTCTTTAGTCTAGCACCCATTTTGGACTTGTTTTAGTTATTGTTATTGTTAATTTTGTTACTCGGTGGACTTAACAATGACGAACCAGGATAATATTTAGGTACATGATTATAGGTTTATGGCAAGATGTGCTTTCAAAATTACTTTTCAAACCTAAAACAATCATGAACAGTGAGAACAACAGTGAAAACAGTTCAGCGTTAGCCTCGAACGCTGATTTTGGAATATATTTTGACGATAATTGTAACTGTCTATTCTGCAAGTCAAATTTCATGAAGAACAAAGAATTTCACAGTAACGTTACTCACAAAAAATTCAAATTGGGAAACTCCCTATCGGAAAATGTAGTATTGTTTTGTGAATCTTCCAATATCATTTATTTGATATCCTGCACCAAATACAAATCACAATGTGTGGGCGTAACAACTCAATCAGTTAAAAAGAGATTCAGTGGCCATAAAACTGCAATTAAAAATCACAAGTTATACACTTTTTGTGCAACCATTTTTCAATTTTGAGGAACATTCACATTTGGATTGCCGGATACAAATTATTGATTACATAGAGCCAAATTTGTTAGACCAAGACAGTGATGTTAACACAAACAAATTATTACAAATAAAAAAGAAAAGATTTGGATCACAACACTTATTTCAGTTTCTCCTTTTGGACTCAATGACAGAATTTTAGGCTTCGGTGATGTTAGGAATGTGGACGTTGCAACTCTTGAAAGCAGTCACACACCTTTTCATAATAATCAGGTTGGTATTCAAGAAAAAGCCATGGACAAAGAAAGTCACGGAAAAACACGAAATGTAGGAACGTGGATGCAAAAGACCTTGTCCAAAATTTTCAACAGGCTTTCTCCAATGGCATTGGTCAACTACATACAGCTCCTAAAGCACTATCATTTCGAGACATAACAAGAATCAATGAATAGTTGGGTCTTACTAATTCAGAACACACATTTCCGCCATTTTTTGGGTGAAATTGTGTATGCTCACACAACAACTATTCGTAAACCAGATTCTGATAAGAAAAAATTAGATCAAATGTTTTGCAGCATTCCTTTCAAACACAACATTATTGATTCACTGAACATTCAGTCCCTTTTCAAATTGAAATTTGTTCGTAACATGATTCCCAAAGAGTGCAAAATAAAATACCTCCCCCCATTATTTCATATAAATATGGCAACAATATTGGACAAAGTATCATTACTTACAAGAATTTTCTGGCTTCAATTACTCTTGAGGATATCGCAGCGAATTGTGACTGTATGTCTAAAAGTAAATATTCTAATTTTGTTGATGCACACCACAAACATGTATTTACAGGTAATTTGGATATAATACACAATTCAAGTTGAAAAGTAATGATGAAAAAAGGTACAAAATTTCGGATATGTCCCAAGTTGAACATTGACAGTATTTTGCAGGATACATGTGATGCATTTGATTCCTTCTGTATTAAATGGGCCAAAAAAGAAACATGGAATTTCAGAAATTTGAAAGACGGTTATCAAACTTGAAAAAAATCTTTAGGAATTTATCGTCACAAATCCCACATTAAGAATTTCAATACGGTTAATATAAAACAGGCTAAGTTTCAAAAGCAGTCAAAGAACTACAAGAAAGATTTGTAGTCACTAACTTAGATAAGGCAGGTAACAATTTTGGGATCATCTGCAAAAAGTATTATCTGGATGTCTTGAAAAATGAACTTGGTATAAACAATATTTCAGACATAAGAGGAAATGACGTATATAAATTACACAAACAATCCATCGATAATTTTATAGATACACATAAGAAAGAGATGAAAAGGAATTTGATTATCAAAATTTCTGAAGAGAACTCCTCTATTCCATTTTTGTTATGGATACCCAAATTATTTAAAAAACCTTTTAAATCTAGATTCATAGCTGGTGCCTCGGAATGTACAACAAAATAGTTATCAAAAGAAGTAACATTGTGTTTGAGTGCAATTAGGAATCATATTCGTAAAAACTGAAATGCAATTGCTAGAAACTGTGAAATATATTGTTTTTGGAGTGTTAGCAATTCTTCCGAGTTTGTATCTAAAATCAAAGATGTAAAAGCAAAAACTATCAAATGTTTTGATTTTTCTACACTGTACACAAATCTACCCATAGATGAAGTCAAGAGTTCACTTTCAGAATTAATAAGCAAAATGTTTTAACATAATGGTAAACCACACATAAATATTAAATCATAAACAAAGAAAGCACATTGGCCACACTATTAATATTCAAAAAGTAACGTTAAATCTTACACTGTTGAAACTTTGATAGATGCTGTAAAATTTCTTTTGGATAATACTCTTGTTCATAGCGGACCATTGATTTTCCAACAAATAAAAGACATTCCAATGGGTAGCAACTGCTCCCCTTTACTGATAGATTTATATTTAACCTAACTTGAAATTAAGTGTATGGATAAAATGATGAAAAAGGACATTCGAATGGCTACAAAATTATCAAACAACGCAACATATATTGATGACATTGCTTGTGTAAATGTACAAAATTTCAGTGAAATTGCTGAAGAAATTTACCCAAAAGATATCCTTTTGGGGGCGGGGGGGGGGTAACAATTCAGATGGTTTCAGAGATGTGTATCTGGACTTGGATTTTCAGGTCCCTAATGACAGGGCTTTGCATATGGAACCCTGGGTTTTGTGGATTATTGGTGACAATACAACTTGATTACACGGTTGCCACTCAGAATCTCCCAAGTTTCTTGCCTACCCATTCATTCTGACAATGTCAAGGAAATCAATCGAAGTGCCTCACTGGCAAAATGAACTGGGATTTGCCCCTGTGGCTGTAACAGTGAACTAATACCTGGACATACAGCTTGTTGATGTAATTTTGGTCAATCAAAATACTTTCAGAATCACATCATGCGTCAGCAGTCAGTAATTTTGAATATCATCGTCGTTAATTTTCATCCTTCGTATTCCGTTTCAACAAAAGTTTTTTGGATATACAGGAGCCTTAGAATGAATAAGGCAAGCGTCGTGCACGCATGCGCTTGTTAAGGACATCACAGTTTATACTATCAAGTAATGAGCATTGACGGGTATCTTAGCATCAAATTATAATACTAAAATATATACCAACAAGGAATTTGCCTTATTGTCGGGCATACTATGTTGATATGTTTATATACAAATTAATTTGTAAAGGCATTCTTTTGGAATTCAACAGTCTGCAAATTTTATTTTAATATCTACCATTTGTGAACAGACGCTACATTTTAAAAAGACATACATGGAATTAGATGAACTTGAAATAGTGGAAGGCACTTCCTGGCACTCTACCTCAAAGATTTCGAAAAGAGCCGTACTGCATTGAACATTCAAAATGTAAAAAAAATATGGATGCGTTAGGGTGCCTATATCTTTTTAGCAAGTTGACTCTTCTAGAGGAAGGGAAGCGACCATCCATTCTTTGATGAGTGCTGCTTGTTGTCTCCTGCACCGCCCTAGGTAACTGTCCATCGCCCTCTAATGAAGAATACATGAAGTGTATATCTCCAAAAACTGACAAATATGGGGTTCTGAAAACTTGTTAGCAAAGTAGCCTGCACAGAGTATATGTGACAATCATGATTTTACCATACAAAACGATACCTTTAAACTTACTTGAAATGTTCTGGTAAAAAGTGATATGGCCGACCTTTTCAGACGTACATAAGTCTTTTGGCCAGGAAAGCGTCAAGAGGAAAATGGCTCGAAGCATTTTGAACGGTCTGCAGGTCACCTGTCGGTTCGCAGGTTTGTAAATGCAAATCCGATGTAAGGTCGTCATTAGACAGGAGGTGCAGCCACATTTTATCATTTTCTGCTCAAATCGTCTAAAAGAACTCTGATGTAAATTGTCGGCTGCTTTAATGTTCTTACCCAAAATTCCTCGATAACACATTATTGTTGAGAATTGGGGATTAGACTTAACTTGATAACATGCCCAGTTTAGTAGCTTTCCTTGGTGTGGTTTGGGCTCATTGGACAAGGAAAGCTATTGATTTGGTCTTATTCTGACAAGTAAGGGTAAATCGTAAAGACTTTAAATTCTTCAGCGGCAGCAAGTTAGTCGTATACACGTGTCCCAGGTTCACGACGCATTAGCGTGTTCCATTGACAAAGGAAAATCACAGTTCTGTGGATCACAAAGTTTCGTTAACGTTGCGTACCTAATATTCAAAATTTTGTATACATCGTACCTTAAAGACTCTTTAAGAGTCAAAAGTATGTAGTGTATGTGTTGTTGTATTCCCGTGTCATCAAACTGATGAAGTGCTTTTTCATTTCGTACCTGAAAAATGCAATATGTGAGCGTAATGACGGCTTGAAAACGCGTTTAAGATTAATTTGTTGGGTGTATCTTAGTCTTTTAATACAACTGGCCATTGTCTTTTTATATCTGAGATTATGTCATAGGCCATGATTCGCATGGGGTTCCATCCATGTTCATGTTACTTTATTTGTTTTCACTTGCAGTCATATATAATATAAACATGCTAGACAATCTGATATACATTCATATCTTCATATACCTTGCCACAAATTTCGATCAGACATAGATAAATTACAATTCTACAGAATAAACATGCGCGGGCTTTAAGCAGGTTTACAAAAGGTAAGTGTTTCAAAATGTTTTATGGTGATTCGTGCTGAAGGTTACATAGTGTTGAAGTCATCGAAGGAAAATGTGTTAAACTCATTGGAAATCACTTTGGCAAAGCTTTTATCTAATTATGGTATGCATATTTTCCGCTTACCCATCTATTATCATATCCAATATCCAATAACAATTGAATAGCTTCAATGTTATATTTAGGGAGATTTTGTAAGCGAAAATGGATTTAACGGCACCTGAAGTTTAAATTATAGGTCAAACAAATTGTCATTTATCCGTGAAACATAGGCGCCTTCCAAACCCCCCATTTTCTCGTAAATAGCGATTTTTACAATGTTAACGACCTACAAAGAATACAGGTACTCGAGTTAAACAGCACATTACTTTTACCATAGAAGCAGGTGTATATTTTTTCATATGAGAACATTTAAAGACCCAGCATGAACACGTGCAGCAAGTGAATGCTTCTGCACGTAACCGGGATCACTGGCGAAAATGAACCACGGCTCCCCTGGGCTTCTGCAGGCTCAATGTCACATGGAATTCACTTGTTGCAGTAAATATGTGTCATTGATCCATAGAAAACTGCAGAGTCCTTCCTATATTCATTTCACGTTGAGCTCCGTTTGCAATTCATTATCTTATTTGCAAGATTAAGAAAACCCTATACACGACAGAGCGCATTTAGTGAGACGCCTGCTTTCCGTCAAACCCAATAAGTGCATGTCTAGCGATGAATTGAATGCCTTATTAAAAACTCCAGTCATCAATTCTGATTAAATATTGACGAATGATAAATCGTTAGCTGGCTCTACATCATGAAGACATTACACTGCAGGCACATGCTGAACATCTTTTCCGTTAAGCTCTGTAAGACTAGATATATGTCGACGGGCGGGAATGGTAGTCTTGTAGGATTACCCGTGCCATACCCTGTGGTCATCAACAATAGCCCCAGGAAATGAACTCACCGGACCGACTTGCAATTGCCCACGGTCGGTCAGTTAGGATGTAACAACATTTGAAGCCTTTACTCATGAACCCTATATTTCGTGGCACAACCATACCTCCTCTCGCAAACTTGCGATACGTATTCAATTTAACCACTGTTTTATATAGATAATAGAATACAAAAGCATTTTAACTACACGATTTAATGATCCCCTAGAATAATGACCATTTGTGGTATTAGGTTCGCGGTTTTATATATTATGCCTGGACTTGATGCAACCACTATTGAAAAACTCGTGTGGTGATAGTTATAAAATTCTAAACATAGAGGTACCGAGAGTGGTAAACTTCTTTTCTCACACAATTGCCAAAAGAAAAAAAAAGACATACAGGAAACTGGGGGAAAAGATAGTACCAAGGAGTAAACAAAGCTGTATATCAATAGCTGTTTCGATTAATCAGACTGTTGGAGGATCTGCATTAGATATACGTGTTCCAGTCGCAACTTTCACTTTTACTCTCACAGGAAAAGCAAAATATGAAGTAAGGGAAAAGTAAAACGAATCGGCACCGAAGTCTGCACATGACACGCTGACACGAAGTTTATGTATCAAAATCTGTACGTGTCATGCCAGACAAGCTGTAAATTGAAATATTTTGCCTTTGTCATTAGAATTTCAATAAAATTGCTTTGTTTGTAAATGATACAAATGTTCGCTGCGCAGAACATAAAGTGGGACTATTTTGCCTCCTGTATGTACAATGTTATATCCCATTATATATATATATATATATATATATATATATATATATATATATATATATATATATATATATATATATACACATACAATGTTGAATCCCATTATACATACAATGTTAACTCCCTTTACCATTTGGATTACACCATTCAAGTTAGATGAATACCCACAAAATGAGCGTCAGCAACACCCTGCACAGAATATGGATTTTATCATTTTAATGTAATGATAGCAGACTTCAGGGAGACGAACTGCTGCATAATGTGTCCTCGGTCATAATAAACAATTCTATGTTGCTCTTTGCTGTGGTCACAGGTTTTGTTGCTGAATGAAGGAAAATGCAATAATATATATTCAATTTAATCATTGTTTCCAAATAGATAATAGAGTAGAAAAGCATTTTAACTGCATCGCTTAATGAGCCCCAGGGGGTAAAGACTATTTCTGGTATTGTATCCAGGTTTTTATATTCACTAGGTCTGGTCTTGATGCAACCGGCTCTCGGAAAAATCATGTGATAATTTGCCCCTAAAAATATAAAATGATGGGGCTGTAGAATGCTAAAAAAGCTAAACATGGAGGTGACATGTTTGGCAAACATTTTGCTCATGCAAATACCAAGGACTGTCTAGTAGAATTGTTGCAAACTGCTTGCAGTGGGTGCAATTTATATCACATGCCATGTCCATCATTCAATTCCTACTCCACGCGCGGATCTACATCTCCTTTCGTATAACTTGCGAACACGTGGTCCAGTCATGTCGTCTGACTTACGAACAACTGCTCCAGTCATTATCAATATGGTCTAAAATGGACCCGAGCAATGCTTTTATGTCATATCAGTTTTGGTGACTTTAAACCATATTTTCGAGGTCAAAGATTTATGTCCCACACATTCCTTTTGTGATAGGTCCATTTATTTGACAGACGATATCTTTTATAAAAGTGCTCAATTTCAAATATATCGGTCGTGATCATGATCTGATCAGATGTCGATGATTTTGTTCTTGTAACAGGTTCAGGTAAGCTTGGTTTCACCAGTTCCATTTGCTGTGCATCACTTGCTGTATGTCTGTGAGATGCTTCTTGAGAACATGCTTAAAGATGATATATAAGGGAACTTGTCAAACGATCTTGATTAAATTTTGATCCGATATGCCTTGTATTGGCAATTTTAGGCCACAAACAATGTGATTCGATTTTTGTAACGTTATGCGTGCTTTTTAGAGCCACATGATAATATATTGAATCATGTATCACCTTTGATTATGAACGTTAATTCTGCAGAATGACAAATCTGGTCTTGGCCAGATTTCACCCAGATATGACTGATAAGTATACCATGACCAGACTAAATCTAATTAGTCGGACCTACTTTTAAGGATATAAAGCCATCTCTGGCGCTCATTCTGTTTTGGCTTGCAGGTATTCAGTTTTGCGTGCGAGCGATTTTTTAAATCTCACTGGCTCAATAAGGAAGCCAATTTTTTGGAGTCTTGCATTGACAATAATTCTGGACTTGATAAGACTTTGCTTACCACAGCCCTCGGCCCAGCGGAAAAGGGCCCGTTGTACTGGGTGCTCTACGTGCGTGCTCTTGATGTGCCTTATGAGCTTCTTTACTTACACTTAACACAAAACTACCTTGTTCAACTAAATTGTGAGCGAAGACAACGCCTCTGTAGCATGACAATCATGGGCCGCTTGAATCCTTTTTTCTCGCTTCAATCCGGTCAATATATTATGTAATCTATATGAATGGGTAAACTCTAACTAGGACTGTTCAACCCATGATAAAATCCTACTCGAATTAAATTCACCTTGGATTTTATCCAACCTGGATTAAGTCTTGCTTAATTTGTCCCGGCTTTGCACACGTAAAACCTAGTCGTTTGAAGGTTTTTGTATTTCAAGATATTTACATTTTTGTGTTCGTACATTGCCAATGCACCATGCGGTCAAGAGCACCCAAGAAGAGGCACGTGATTTCTGGTTTCGTAGGTTGTCATGTTCATTCAGGAGGCTCACCCACGGTCAATGATCCTTATTTGTGATTTTGATAATAGTATTTCAAGGGAAACTTTGCCTTTAGTTGTCAAAGTTGTTCCTGCGATGATTAATGTTAGATATAATGATACACAAAGGATACATTAAAGCAATGTAAACTAGCCTCAAAAGACCGCCGCTTTACGAATGCACACGGCACGCCTGCCAATAAACTGTTTCTACGATGACTGCGTGCTATTGGTATAGGCTATATGACATGTCACTTTGTTTATGTACTTCTGACCTTCTGCCACGTGCACATCTGTGGAACTTAGAAGACATGTTTAGCTGTTTAAAGCATATTTCCGCGAACAAGAACCACAATCGCCAGAAACTTAAAACAAGCCTTTTGCACAATCCAAATTAGCTCACATGGATTAAATACAGGCTGACCGACCCTAACTCAACCCAAGTAAGATTTAATCCATGAATTTGATCAGTTTCGTTTGATTCAAAAGACTCAATGTGTGAGGAATATAATGCAGTAGGTCCTTTGTGGCTGGTATGACTAGTGAGTAAACTGTAGAAAAATTTTGATCTTTGAACTTCGTTAATGTATCAACATTAATAAATTTAGTCACATGATTTATCAGATGTTAAAAGTTATTATATTCTTCTGTTCATTTGATATGGGGATGTATTTGATGTCATACGTGTAAACGTCAATTCAAATTCATTAATTTGCACTTGTGCAGAACAATTATCAAATGAAGTACATTCTAATTTTGTAATCATTACTGATGCTAATGAAGAAATATCCAAACTCGAGGATAGAATATATGGAAGAAATATCCAAGCTCAAAGATAGAATACATAGGTTCAATTTTCAACATAACAATGAGAGACAAAATCCTTGAAATCCGCAGCCTTGTATATACATTTGGGCTTTTAAAATATATCTTTTTGAATTTTATAAGGGGGGGGGGGGTTAATGATGTCATCCAGGGTACTTAGACACAATTATATTTACTTTTTTTTTCTTTCTCCATGAGTAGGGCTATTCATTCGAATCCAATTGCACGTTACTTTGATTACTTATTGCATTCTTTGATTGTTTTTCAAGTTTGACTGATTTAGTGTCATGCAGATCTGGCTCCAGTTGGTCTTAAAACTGAAGGTTGTCTGAAACATTTTACGTCATTTGCAGAAATGAGTTGTTTTAATATATATACGCACCCTTTGTGGTTCTTCAATTCCTGAATGAGGCAATTATAGAATTATCACATAGGATCTGGTCTTGGATTCCTGTTGTCTCTACTAAGGTCTAATACGGACCTTTCGAAATCCAGAAACTGACACTAGCCACCAGCCAGTCTGGGAGGTATAAATGAGTGCAGGAGTTCTTTCAAGTTGCATCATAATATGGTCAAGCGGACAAAATTCGATTTTCTCTCTGTAACCCAAAATATAAAGTACACGAGTTAAAGCCACCAACGGCGTTTACTTTGACCCAGATAATTATGGTGTCTCTGTGGTTGTAATATATTTCAAATTTTTTTGGATAGTATATTATCTTTCTCAAGTCATGTCTGTCAAAGATATTTCAGCTATTTGTTAAATGTGTAAACAAACTCCTTTAATCTAGATCCCTATTTTGAAAATAAAGACAAGTTATAAATTTTCAGTACAAAATTATAGGTGAGGCCAACTAATATATTTGGTGGTTTTACGTGTAGCCCCACTGAACCGTATTTACAGCTTTCAAATTTAAAATGTTGTGACTGTATCAAAAAAGGAAATAAATTTATCGCAAATACCGACATATATATATACTTTGAACACCCACTTCAAAATGAGTAATGTTCCTAAGTATACCATGGTATGTCATCAGTTTTATTTCCTCCTCATTCTTAAACACCAGATTTTAGGACAGAAAATGTGTAAAGAAAACATTTACCTACCTACTGATTTTTTTTTTAAATTATGTTTTTGTTTATGTAACAGGAAACAAAAAAAAAAGAATTATTGCTTGGTCTGAAATAAATTATTAAGCAGTCAATTTTTAAAGGAAACAATTATGGGCCAAAGTAACTTCCACCTCTGTGGTAAATAAGTCCCACCATTTGATGCAGTAAAATATAATTTCAGCAGCATAGACAAGCAAAAGTATGATTTCTTTAAAGCTTAAATGATATAGAATTATAACACTAAAACTAATTGCCTTACTGAACATTGCATATTGGAAGTGAGAGTGAAATCTTTAGAAAAAATAAATTCAGAAACAGTGCGTTGAGGATGAGGAAAACCCCATGTGTGTACAAACCATATACATTGTAAATAGGTTGAACTCCCGGACACGCTAGTGATGCGAAAGGCTTTTTTTTCAAGTTCATCTGATCCCGAAAAAACACCCCTTGCGTCTGTGTGGCGTATGTTGAATTCATGCTCTGATAGGTCTAGACCTTTTTAGTTGTTTTGGATAGAAACATTCTACATAAAATATAACAGATTCTTCTGAAGAAAAACCTCATGGACTTTCTTAAACTGTGATATAATTTAGTTACTCAGTCCAGCAGGCTACGACTCAAACGTCGTTTCTGGGTACGATGAGTTTAACAAGAGGCCAAACTGGTCAGCGCGGCAAACATGGTGCTGTCACTGGTAGAGTACGGCAGATGAGTCATTCCATAATGGCAAATAAATAGTCTAAAAGAGATTCAAATCAAACCTGTTTGTCAAAATATTATGGTTTCGTGTGTATATTTGTGTAGAGGTTGGGTTTACAATACGGAATGCCATTCTTTGAGAAATTATATCAAGCTTGAAGAATATTGCATGGATGTTTTGTCGGCGTGAACGAAGTTCATCAGCTATATGATACAATAATCTGGATTCCAGGTTTTCTTTCTATGTTCTCAGAGGGTCAGATTTAAGGGACGTCAACTATTATTATTATTATTATTATTATTATTATTATTATTATTATTATTATTATTATTATTATTATTATTATTATTATTATTACTTGTTTTCTTGTTATACTTTTTGCTTTTGTTTTTGGTTTTGTTGATTGTTGATAGAAAATAAATTGATCGTCCATTTTATAATTATTGAACCAAATATTTTGAAATATTCAAAGGTGACGTTATCAAGATGTGACATAGAATTCTTTTTTCATATTTTCCCACACGTCCTGGAGCAATGTCTCCAACCTTGGATGGCGACCACGGACTTGTAGTGAACCTTCTGAAATTCTGAAGTCATTGGTTTTGGCCAACTATCATTCAAATCAGAGTGGTCTGCGGATGTGTGACAATACTTTAGGCTTCAAATCGGTAGTATAAGAATAGTTTGGGCACTTTTTGTGTAAATCATCGTGGGAAACTATGGCTCAATTGCTTCATAATGGTATGCAAAGTAAAAGGTGCTGTGGATCTTAACAGGGACTTTGAACAGGTGAGTTGACAGAGTGAACTGAACCAGTTACTTAACTGAAGATTCCCCCTGAATTTTCCAACATATATAGGACGCTTAATCTCACGAATATTCGCCGATATCTGTGATAGCGCCGTCCCCACGAATTTGTGAGATAGCGCAGGTTCGTCGTCCTCAGGTAAAAAAAACCGAAGCGGGCTGTTCACCATAAATCCTTAACAGCTTGAACTATTCTGAAAGAGGGCAGTGTGACAAGTCTCAATAATAGGAAAGACAAGTTGCCATTTTCGACAATTGATCAATTACGGCCTACTTTCAATGGTAAAATCGTTTACCTTTGTTAGTATACTCGTGTCTTACTACTCGTGAGTATGTCTTGTGTAAGTTGAATTCTTGAGAGTCAACTTAGGCTCCCTGATACACAAGGATCCGAGGGCCGATATAAAACGAAGCTTCAATGTTATTTTGACTTTGATGTTGTGGGCTGACAGGTATCATAAACATATGTGCACATGGAGATATTTCATCGCCGTGCGGGTACTATTTTTCCATTAATATTGGATGTGATTTACATTTTATTTCAAAGGAAAAGTAAGCCAAAAGAGATTAAACACACACACACACACACACACACACACACACACACACACACACACACACACACACACACACACACTCATATATCGGTCAATGTGTCCTTAAAATGATCACCTATTTAATTATTACAGGTTAACCATACATTGGTGGCCTTAAAGTACATGCCTTGGCTACCAGTTTACATTCTGATCCACGGCAGAGATTGATTCGGTTAGGGTCACCCTCATTTTGGGTGTCCTGTTAGGGTTAAAGGGTTATTAGATTTTTGACCTTTTTAAAGATTATTTGAGTATTTGTGCTTCAAACTGTGGATTATTGGATTTTTCTTTCTTCTTAGGATTGAAAATTACTGTTATTACTTTAGGATTTCTGGCAATTTTATAGACTATTAGATTTTTTGAGTCATCACTTTTGGATTATTAGATTTTCACACCACCCCCCCCAACAAGGGCTCCACTCTGAGACGAGGGTTATGCTGCTAAAAGCGAAACAGACCGCTCCTTGTTGCAATGTTGGCATTAACGTGAATACTGTAATGCATTTCTAAAAACTGCGAAATATATCGCTTTTGGAGTATTTGCATTTCTTCGGAATTTGTATCTAAAATCAAAGATTTACAAGCAAAAAATATCAAATGTTTTGATTTTCTACACTGTACACAAATCTCCCCATAGATGAAATCAAAACTTCTTTTTCAGAAACAATAAGCAAAATAATGGTAAACCATACATAAATATTAATTCATACACAAAGAAAGCATACTGGTCACACAATAAATATTCGAAAAGTAACGTTAGTCTTACACTGTTGAAACTTTGATAGATGTTATAAAATTTCTTTTGGATAATACTTTTGTTCTATGCGGACCACTGGTTTTTCGACAATTAAAAGGCATTCCAATTGGTAGCAACTGACCCCCATTACTTGCAGATTAATATTTAACCTGACTTGAATTTAAGCATATGGATAAATTGCAATGATGAAAAAGGACATTCAAATGGCTACAAAATTATGAAACAACGTAAAATATATTGATGATAATGCTTGTGTAAATGTATAAAATTTCAGTGAAATTGCTAAAGCAATTTACCCAAAAGATAAACTTTTGGAAGGTAACAATTCAGAGCGTGTTTCTGCACTTGGAATTCGGGCCACTGTTGACAGGCTTTGTATTAAAGTCTATCACAAAAAGAGATGAGTTTGACTTTGAAGTTGTTAACTATCCTTTCCCGGACAATAATATTTCAGAAACCATTGGATATGATACATTTTTGTCACAAATTTTGAGATTTGGTCGTATTTGTTCTTAACTTCACGACCTCGCATCTAGAACCAAATTTATTTACAATACACTTGATTCAAGAGGATTCAAAGATGATGTACTATTGATCAAATATTTCTGCAAGTTTTGCTGTAAATACCCAGAGATGGTTAGAAAGTTCGGCATCAATAATTTTACAAATTTTATACTTGCCTGTTGTGCAGCTTAATTTTATCTTCTGGCATCATTCTGTTTTAATATTCACTTTCAGATATTTTAGGCTTACATGTTTTCTGTCAGGTTAAACCCCCAGGGGCTCTCGGTAGCAAGCAGCGGTCGACGACAGTTTGTCAAAGTTTGCCTAATTCTATTTAGAGTTGGGTTAAGAAAAAGTATGTTTTGATAACATGTTTTTGACTTAAATGCTAATGACTTTCATTCTTTGCTGACATGCCTAAGTACACGTTTACTCAATATAAACAAATGCTCAAATTTGACAGTATTTACTCCAATGTCAGAAACCTGACCCATTACGTTGAAACATTGACTCAGGGTTGGCAGGGAAATAGAGCTTTATTGTTCGGAGACTTTCAAAGTGAAGAGTAGGTGTCATTATCTGATTTGTTTTACATATCTGGACAGAATATATCGGCCCAGTTTGTTTCTACTTCAGTTACATGCTGGCAGGTGGTTTAACTAAGATAAGCTATCCAGCTAGAAAAGGTACATACTGGTTCAGGGGTAAGTCAAATTGTGCTTATCTGAACCTGCACTATTCAAATTATGCAATTATGTTTGGTTTGACAGGTATTCTTCTCTCATAATGAAGCTCTGCATTTATAAGCAAAACTTTACATATTTAGCTAATTCATCATTTGCCACTTTCATATTTATTCATTATTATGTGGGTTGTCTTTGCTGAATATTTAGCTTAGGCAAGGAGCCGCTCCTCAGAGAAATATGTACGGGTATAGGCTCTAAAACATGCTTGAGTAGTGACCCGCTGAAGATCCTTTCATTCATTTGGGCGCAAGAACGCGCAATATGGACAAGAGTACTTCAATATGTATATAGGGTATACAGTTACAGGTTAGCTCATGGAGAGTAAACAGTTCGGACTGCGGAAAGGGTGATGACTCCTAGAGGTGTTTCTGGACAAAAAGACACAAAGACAAATACGGTACTGGCGGCATGACATGATGGAGGTTTTCCCTGCAACTACAATCTTGAACTAATGACACAATAAAATTCTGGAAGACAATTGCTTTCCGTCTTGCATGTTCAAAAAGTAGGAGTTCCCTCAATATGCAATCCATTATATCCTAAGTAAACATCAGTAACATAGGCATCTCTGCACTCCTGTGACCTCATAGAGTAAGCCATGGCGTCTTTAATCTCCACATCACCTTGCTTGTATCTGAAAATTTTTGCTTAAGTAAATCCAAGCAATTTGAGCTATTCTTTCTTCATTGGAGACCTGAACTTTAACCATAAATCCACCCCCACAGCTGTTCTGTGTATTTCCTTAAAACTTCCAAGATCATCTATTTTTTATCTCTGCAGCATGTAAAATTTCTTGTTGACTTACAAAACGCCACAATATACACAGAACACATCAGGCAAAGCTTAATTCTCTCTTCAACATTGATCAAGTGGACTAGTTGATATTTAAAAGACGGGTGCAAGGCTTAAAACAAGGTAATTCCCTCTGAACTTATTCAAAATAGGTGCCATGAAAAACACCAAGAAGGGGGATGGGTACATTAAAACCTGATAATAATCTGCTAAATCTGTCATTATTTATCCAAAATGGATTATTTTGAAACTTTAAGAATAGTTATTGCTGAGAAGTACAAATAGTCTGAAATTTTTACTCAAAATAGCATATAACGAAGTGCTGGAAACTCATCTTTAAATGCTCTGAAATGAGCTGTTCTAATACTCAACCCGCTAATCTCCCCTGGTGTTTATACACATATGTGTCATGCAGCCCAACACCCTATTCCCTTACAGCTGCACTGGATGGTGATTCAATTTCAGGACAGACACATCATTCTTATGTTTTCTTATCAACTACCAGATTCAAACAAGTGGGTGAAAGACCTCTACAGAATATCTGACAGCCATTTCACCCCGTATTACCTGGCCAGATTTGTGATTGATGGGCACAAGGCATGCCAGTGATGGAGAAACCATGTGGCTGGAGCACCGTTCCAGGAATTCCACTGATTCCATGGTGCCCCCCGTAAAGGAAATGAGCTATTTTCAGGGCTCCAGAGACTGGTTGCTAATGTTTATCTGTCACTAGCAGCCGAAATAGGAAAGGCCGTCTGTGGTTGGCTAAGAATCAAAGATGGCCGCCATTTCCCATGAAACAAGAAACCTGGTTCCTCTTGATACTCCATTGCTTCACTGACACATGTGTACTATAACATGAACCTTTTTGGTCATTGCACGTTCTCGTCCAGGTTTTGTGATACTTTGTTTACACATATTAAAAAATCATACTTTTGTGACTTTTTGTAACCAGTTCAAGAGGCTGCTGTGCTATTTTATTTGTTTACATTTACTACCACCAAGTAGCTTCCCTGGGTTATCATAACAATAAACTAGACTATGTGTTTCTTATAATTTCCCCACATATTATTCTAGGCTTACCATTCAGATCTCTGTTAACAAATCATCCTTTTGTAATGAACACCCTATTCTATCATGATGTTACCCCGTAACCAAGGACCATCCAATAGGAGCGCAGTATTGCCAGGTCGTAATACCAGGACAACGACGTCCTAGACCCTATTCTATCAAACAGAGTAATGACAGCCTTTTTCTTAACTTGAACGTTATTCATGGAAAAGTTATATAAGGTAAGCAAAAATTTATAATTTGTAATGAGTGTTCTGCATATTATGGGTGTCTATGGCAGTTTCTGTCCATAATCAATGAATTGGGACTCGACACCAACCAATAAATGAATCTGGACACTGGTTACAGTACTAGGGGACATATACACGAACTCGACAAGAGGACAATCCATGATGAGGCCCTCATACTTTTGCCAATGGCGATTCTATGGCCGACAAGACAAGTCAAACTGCGCCTACGAATCCATCTGCCCCTCCAGACTGAACGATTTACACGACAAAAATTGAACAGTATTGGGCCTGGGCAATGTACAGAAGAGTCCACCGACAGGCAAATTAACTGCCTGGGGGGTAAAGCAGTTGCACTTTCGTGTTCACATGCCTGTCGCGCCATGTGTGAAAATATGTCCTTGACCTTGTAAATCTTGCTCAAAAGTCCCATTATGGTAATGTTTTCCTTTAATTTCGTTCACAATAAAATGTTTCAGTGCTCCTTGTAGATATCCCCTTGTTCTCTGCTCGTAATTAAGCGCTATAGTGCCGAAGTATATTCTTAAAGTTAACATGTCCCACGCGAAATCATCACGATCCTGGAGCTAAGAAAAGTACCGTTGTCATGCAGGGCGTCTTTGTTATCCGTGGCAGTTCTTTAGAAAAAAAACGGTAGTAAAACCGGCAGTAATCTGCAGACTGTTGGGGGTTGGGGGTTGGGGGGGGGGGGGTGAGTGTGATGTTGATATTTATTGTGTGAGTGTGCTTTTTATAGCTTGTTTAGGCGGTTCATCATGTTTTCGGTCTTACATCATGCTGCAACCACCCCTTATAACATTTATTGGCCCCATCTCCATAGTCTCACTTGTAAAGCAGACCAAGTTCCGTGTTGCTACCAGCGGAATATACAAAATACGCAGCTTGGGTCTGCTGCGGAGGCAACCCAATCCTCATACTACAACACTGAACACTGAGTCAACATCCATATGCAATATTTACTGACTTTCTCTGGCTTATCTACGCAAATATTGCCATATAATGTTGATGATAGAATTTGACTTTAGCATACTCACTTTGACATGTAACATTCACATATAGAAATGTACAACTATATGGTATATAAACTGTAAAACTTTAGATAGGCGACCCAACCTTTCCGGTAGCCGTCGCCATGCAGGATCCATGTGCCTGCTAACAGGTCTTGGACCAGTAACCCTCAAGGTCGGGTTAACTGATCCACACTTTTGATCGTGTTCTGAATACTATTGCTGTGTCTATTAGATGTTAATATCACAGGGGCAGAGCATCCCAAATTAAGTCCCATCATAATTTTGGATAGGAAAATACTTATCAAATGTGAAAGGCACTGTTACTCTAGAAATATTTTTATTCATTTGATAACTTTGTACAATTTTGGAGACATATTTGGCGCGGAATGGTCAACCATGGAGGTAAGGTGCACAAATGCACCTGTAAAAAAATCTTGTCACATGAGCCCCATTTTCTTGCTTTTAACTTGCTGTTACCTGTATAAACTAGAAGTAGAATGCAAAGGAAGTTGTGGTTTTACGTTTCAAACAGGAGAAATAAGCCAGCGAATGTCGCTATTTTAACATGTAAATGCATTAGGCCTAGGTTACTGGTCCAAGACCTGTATTTTACTATAGCCACTTCTTAGCGAGAACGAGACTGGTAACATAAACACCAGCTTGACAAGGGTCAAATCGTGGGTCAGACTCCTGACTGTACGGTAACTATTATTTGCTATTCTAGGTTCGTACTGTAATTGACAATTTAGCAGATAATTTGATGGTGTATAAAGCAATATCTTACCTTTGCATTTCTTCTATTATGCATGGTTTCTCAACTGCCAAAATTAAGGATGTCTAGCTGTCGTCTTCCCAAGAGACAGCCGTGACAAATTAGTTTTGTACTACAAAGACTGAAAGTGCCTTTATAATTACATACTTTCATAAAACACAATTCACAGCATAACGGCTGGTACGTAGCTTGTCCAGACAGGGTTTTCTCTCTCTTTTTTTTAGTAACAATGTGATCATAATCGTGCAATTGTTTTAAATATTTCTTGCACATTTCAGGAGACTACCGTTAAGCAATGACATGGTTTTTATACAATATAAAAACCATGGCCTACTGGTTGTGTGCATTCTCTCTGGAGTGCGCATCACGTTTACTTGTACATGTATGAAGTGACAAACAAAACGGGGATCGACCATTAGATATTGTGCTATTAATTTCCTTTGTTGTATCCGTAACATAAGTGCTAGATTGAGCACATATAAATAAGTGATTGACAGTGTTGTATTAAGGTTGTTCCGTTTTTGAAAGCATCGTTTACTTTGTAAATTCTAAGGTTATAGTCATGTATGTTTACCTTCGCCTGATCATGACAAGACTAAGCCAATAGTTTCCTTGGTAATATTAACGACACATAAAGCAGTTTATCCTGGTTTGTCATGAGTGGAATTTCAAAATATTTTATGAAAACATGTTTCAGAAATTTAAGGAAGAATGGACCAGCCAGCATATTACACTGCTGGTCCTTTTAACTGTTTTGAGGTCCAAATACCAATCCATGTGTCAAAATATATTTGAATTGTATGCAGATACCAAACAAGATGTCTGTCAGAACAACTATAGCTTCTTGACTTTGCTGTTCTATGTTATGCTGAGACTTTCTTGATGTTTTGGTCTAGATTCAAAAGATCCGTATACCAACACAATCGGTCTCATCTACTAACCTCATCATTCAAAACGTTTCGTATGAACAAGACATTTAATTTCAAACTATGAAGCAGACCGCATTTGACACGGAAACGCTTTTGGAATTTGTATGGGAAAAGGTTGACATGAGCTACATAATATTCTAATAGAGGTCCTGTATTACTCAGGCTCGTCGCGTCAACCCTCCACGTCTAACTTAGAGTTTAGTATTCTGCAGAGCAAAAAAGTGACTTTTCATTTCCTCTCAGAAAACCTTGAGACTGACTTCATCTGTATCTATCACCGCTTTCATGTGGAGGCTTGCCTGCAAAACTCAACGTATGTGTGTGTGTTCTGTTTTAATCACAAAATGTTAATGGCTAAAACAAACTTAAATATGTGTTACTTTTTTCAATTAAGATGGAAAATTCCAATGAAAACAGTCAATTTATTTTAGATCTTTACATAACAAGTGGAAATAGAGATACACGAAGTAACACGAACCTTTGTTTCTGACTCGCAGAAGTCAGAAACACGATTATGTACTGGATGCATATAGCCAATTTGCATAATAAAATATCCGTATATGTTGAGGCAATAAGGTTCTGTCAAATTTTGTATAATTATTATAAACAGATCCATGTCTTTTCATAATGTTTTACAAACGGTCTATTTTCAGATATACCAGTGAGGCGATATGCATTATGGTACCAGGAGCCCAGATGAAAAACGTATGTTGAATAACACTTGTAGTGTCATGATAAATGATGCAAACAGCAGCAATTTTCCTGATTTGCATACATTGATGTTGTCTCCAATGTCGCCTGTGACCGCTTCTCATGTTGTAGGTCACGCATGTAATTCACAACAAATTCACCTTTATTTTGCTCTTAGTCTTTACCGAAAAGTAATTGTTGAGTGCAAAATAATAGCTTTGAGCACGCTAGCATTATTTCATTTTGACAGGCCATGCAATAATATAGTTTTCTGCCATACCCCAGAGAGTGCTATCAGCATGAAATTGAACATAGAACAAGGCATAATTACGGAAGAGTTGCAACCGCGAGCGATAAGCTAATATTGATGTTCCAGTTAATGGGACTTGTAAGCCACAGTTTTTACCGCTAGATGGCTTGGCAGTGAGACTTTTACTGAATTTATGTACAGATAGCATTTATGTGCTGATGTGATTGTTTTGGTGCATGACTGATCTTTAGACGTATTAGTAAAATGGAGTGACACAGAATAGTTGTGTAGTGCCAAGAAAAAAATGTAAAAAATGTGGTTAACATTTAAAAGGTTAATACCGAAAGATTCAATGTATAGATGGTACTATCTGCCAGTTGCTATGTGCTTTAATGCTCCTACTGGAAGGCCATATTAGTGTTTCCATGCAAATTTATTTATCAGAACAACTGTATCCAAAATTACAAACTATGCCTAAACAACTCCTAAATCATACCACATATAGACCACCACTATTAAAAAACGTAATATCTTTTGGAAGCAAGTTTTGTGGAAGGTACTTGAAACGATTTTCAAAATGTACTTTGCACTGTGCTTAGCTCATATTTACCGCATAAGACGTCAAGCAATCTCAGCAAATCGATACAGATTTTTTAGATCAACTAGGGCAAAACGTTTTATCAACACTGGTTACAGATTCCTGTTTAGAATTCCTCAAATGAACACGATAGTTTGAGAGAACCCATGTCTTACGCTACACGGAATGCACACACGTAAAAATGGTTACAAGCGGTGTGTTTCTTGAGAGTGCTTGATATGATTCATATTTGCATTATATTTGCATGCATGACATCCAACATACAACCGATAACATTCGGCCAGTTGCAACCGTGATGGATAAAGCAAATATCATCCGCACCTGCCAAATTCAAATTTTTGCTTGGCACATATATTGGTAGCAATCCACTCACATGTTCTTGTAGTCTCTTGACTTGAAGGGCTTTGTGCCATTGCTTTGTGCCAGGTGTTCAAATGCACTTAAGTGTATCACATGTTGTTTTCAAGAACATCGAAAGAAGCCATTATCTACACTAACGTGGACTCAATGCTATTGTAATGGAGCTTGACTTTGCCGATGAAACGTTTCTCAAACCACGAAACAATATATATATTGTCAAATGAAATGCATATTTCATGTAGCAATAGGCAATGGACTTCCGAGGAATTTGGACCCGATCTTGTCGTCTGCACGATTAACTCTTTCGGCTTTGTCAGTTTTATATTTTCTGCAATAGCATCGATCATCATACTAGGGTCTTCTCAATTACCAGGATTATTGTGGCACCGATTTATTTTCGTAGGATATACAGTGTATGCACTCCTAACCATGTGTCTATCTACTTCCAGATTCATAGTCACATTCTATAATCGTTTGGCTCCAAATGATGGAGTTTAATTGAGGCCAGCTAAATCATATATGAACGCACCATGTTGAGTTTCTAGAATGAAAATAGGAGAACGTTAAAAACATTGGCATATCTGATGGCGCAGCGTATCATTGACAAAATGAAAGAAGAACTTAATTCCAAAATTTGCCCCAATACTGCATGTATAATTACAGATGCCCAAACTGTAGCATATCGTCAAATCCCTGCTCGTCAGCTGATACACTCCGACACAAAGACCCCCGTCTGTCCGCTGATGAGAAATCTGTCGAGATCATTAAGACCAATGACAGCCCGAAATAGAATTTCGCTGAAACTGAAATATTATGAAGCGGTCATATTCGTGCTATGATCAAATCGAGGCATCGTTCTCATCGCTTCCTATATATATATATATATATATGTATATATATATTTATATATATATATATATATATATATATATATATATATATATATATATATATATATATATATATATATATATATATATATATAAATTATATTATATTTGACACAATCTTCAGGCAGCTATATTTTTTATATGTGAAACCGAATTGTTGGACGGAGATGGACAAATTCGTGTATTGTCTGTTTGTTTGTCTGTTCGAAACGTCGCATATTTGTCCAGAATTTTCACATAATAGCAAAGAGGAAGCCCATCAAGCAGGTTCCTAATGCTGACATATAACATCTGTAATTCTCGTTGTAAATGGTTTTCCTTTGACGACAAACTAAAAACATTGAAACAGACGACATTTGTTATTTTAATGGTTTGATCGACAGAGAGGGTTACACACCTCAGGACTGTTCAGTTCTGGTCAGTGAAGATCAGCCTAATTATTTATGCAAATACGACCTCATAGTGTATAGGCACACAATTGTCCAAGCTTTGATAAACGATCATTTGGAAATTGAAAATAGTGTATAATGTGACAAAGAGGAGGTAAAAACGAAATACATTGTAACTTATAAACTATAAACTCATTGTCAGCAGAGAGAGCCAATCATTTAATATCCCGATTGGATTAGAGTTATTGTAAAAAAAATGAGGGCAAGGCAATTCATTCAGCTTTCATATACGTGTTTTCCTGCCTTCAGTTACTTGAGCAGAAAATGCTGTATCTTGTTTCCTTGACAAAGAATCATGCTAGTAAATTGCATAGCTATATTTAGCTGGAAGATAAATCAGCTTTGAAGAACAGCTTTAACGATGAAACGTCACCCATATTGATTTGAGGCTATTGAAAGTAAACAAAGATACATATGTTTGAACGTTTTATTGGCGTTCTGTGTTGAGCACCGATAGGAAGGTTTTGAAACGCACAAATCCATACATACCAGTGAAAGTATTAAGTGACATTGACATCGTTAGTATATATGTACATAGAACATGCGCTGAAGACTCTCTTGTGTTCTCGCAGAGAAAACATGTCTGTCATTTATTGACTCATCAACGTTTTGCTAGACTATAAAATGTATCTTGAACATTAGCCCATGTGCAAAGTTCAGTATGCTTGCACGGTATGACATAAATTATAAATGGCACTTACTTAACGTGTGTCTTACACCATTAACCAACTAAGCCAATTTGACGACGTTCAAATTATCACTGCAAGTAGGTTTAGAACAGATCACGCTGCAATGAAATTGTATTTGCAACATTTTAAGACACAACTTGTGTTTAGGTCACACAATTATATCATGCCCGTCAAAATCATTTTGATCATAAAAATCTGTATCATCAGCAAAACTTCCCGACGAAGTTGTAGCATTTCCCGAAAAGTCTTGTCTCAGGGGACGGCGTCGTTCGTCGGCATGTTCTACGGAAAGAGACAGAGGTGGCGGGGGCGGTGGTGGGGGAGGAACCGGCTTTAGGACTAAAACTTTAGTTTGTCGGTTTTCTGCATCAGAGTCCACTTCCTTGAATCGTAAACTACCCATGCCGTGATAGGCGTCTGTATCGCCCTGGCAACTACCACAAAACCCATGGCAACTGTCACTAGGAGACATTTTGTCCCCCCTCCCCTCATCAAATTGACCGTCAGTAGGCTGTGGATACACCATAGCAACTTTGTTTTGATTTGACGCATCGCTATCTGCGTCATCTGCTGGTTGGCTGTGTGTGCATGCGCCACTTCTCTTTCCTCGTCGAGGCTTTCTTCCCATGTTTTGATTTGAGCTGATTGGCCTTTTCGGGATAGTCTTCTCTGCATCGGTGGCTTGCATATACCTTTTCGCTTCAACTTTTGTAGCCGCCTGATCTGAAGAAAAGCGCACTTCAGTCACACTATTACTAGACACGTTGATTATCGTAAATTTGCATTGAAAATGAAGGCTGCATGTCCTATCTTTTGAATATTGGTTTCAGTGTTTTTATTACTTCAAAGGAAAAACACCTTCATCTTATGTAAATTTTTCTAATAGAATGGAGCTACAAAATTAAACAACATTGAAAAAAATAGTTGCAATTTTTTATGCTTCTTTGTCGTAATTCACTTCAAATAGATAAAAAGGTTACCACACAGTGTATTATTGTCCAAGTGACCAAATGTATGTCACTTTCATAAGAATGAACGGCTACATGGAATATGTTTCACTAAAGATACGATCGAGGCACTCATATCCGAGGAAACAAAACCAAATATACTGTTCTCACCCTGTCTAGCTTTGTAGGCCTCAAAATTGTTCCTCCTTTTGCCTGTGTCTTGTGTGACCTGAGCTGAATTCACTGGATAGCCCCGATCTGGGTACTCTGGTGATGAAATGCTGTCTGAATCACGTGACACGGGTCGAATTGCGCGAGATCGGCTTTCCTAATGCAAAACAAAAAGAACACAAAGACTGAGCAATTATCCCTTCCCATCATTATATAGAAAATATTAATATAAATGGAATTTTATGTATCACTTACGTCAAGCAGCTAATGATGGCCAGTAATATATTGTAACTTGTAGTTGTGTATGGATTTTCTGTAGAGACATGTATTGTGTGTATAGCGTAATTAAGTGTCTGTTTTGTGATACGATTACCCCTATGATGTACCCTATTTCTTTATAACGATGTATATTGTCATATTCTAATGCACTATGTAATAATTCACATGTTTAATCATTGTTTGTAACTTTTTATTATCAATCTCTGTTGACTAACATCTGATATATAGTATATTTAAATGTATCGCTCCAGCAAATGGAGTTAATAAAGAATATACATACATACATACATACATACATACATACATACATACATATATACATACATACATACATACATACATACATACATACATACATACATGCTTGTAAAGCCATAAAAAGTTTTATGAGAAAACATCTACGACTGTAATCGTATCCCCCCATTCCATAAGAAAGAGGACTGTGACAGACCTATGCTCAGCTGACCTCACATACAAAGACTGAAGTCGTCCTATGAGCTTCAGAATGGTATTAAGGTGAGCTTCGATTAAGACCATGATCACTGTTGGCAAAACGACCATATCCCCTTGCCAATTTTTTTTTAAATTTTGACAATTTGTCAAAATCAGAAAATGACAGTACCACCATGTGGTGAACACATTTGGTGGAGATCAAGTCCACGTATATTCGCAATAAGTCTGAAGAAGCTCCAAGTGACTGCTTCAAAGAAAAAGTCAAGAAAAGTGGAAACACACATAAATTTCTTAAAACGCGAAAAGCAATCACAGCGCCATCTGTTGAATAATTAGGGAACATATCCCCTTGCCGATCCCCCCCCTCCCCCGAATTTTGATAACTTGTTCAAAATCAGAAAATGACAGCACCACCATGTAGTGCACGAATTTGGTGGAGCTCAAGTCCACTTACATTCGCAATAAGTCTGAAGAAGCTCCAACTAACTGTTTGAAAAAAAAAGTGAAAAAAAACTTTAAAAAGCAAAATAGAGTCACAGCGCCACCTGTTGAATAATTAAGGTCAAGAGGTCTCCAGGAGAGACCCTATGCAATTTCAAAGCAGTTTGTTTGGCAATTTTGGAGAAGATTTTGGAGTGTGGCCGCTTGAACATATTTGGTAGACACTCAACCAAGGTACATTCCAACCACGTTTGACGTGAATTTGATGGAGTTTTCGGGAAGAATTACGAAATGTGACTTACCATTGCAGTCCCCATTGAGTTTTATTTGAATGAATGTAAATGTATGCGTTTACTGATAAGTGTCCAAATTGAAAAAAAAAAATCTTTAAACGTCACAGATGCAGAATATCATCACCTAGTGCAAAATTTTCCTTGTCCACAAGCCACGTTTCCACCAAGTTTCAGAAGTATATAAGGTATGGTTTGGGAGAAGAAGTAGAAAATGGCTTTAACAAACAAACAAAAATTCGTTAAAAAAAAAAAAATGAAAAAAAATTGCAGCGCCACCTGGGAAACAAAATGAGGACTAAGATCCCAGAAGTGCCCCTACACAATTTCGAAGCAATTGGCCAAGGGGAGAAAATATCGATTTTGCTCCCCCCCCCCCCCAACAAAAAATAAAATAAATAAAGTATTCAATAAAAATCTGAAAATTGAGACCCATCCAAGTTACATTCCCATCAAGTTCATCAAGTTTGACAGGAATATGTCCTGTGGTTTTGGAGAAAAAGTCAAAAATGTCAAATGTGAAGGGACGGACCGACGACGGATCACCATCCATCCTATATGCTGACTAACAAGTCAGCTGAGCTAAAAATGAGCATTAATGGTGGAACGAAACAATACACGTAGAGTCTGCGTGTGTCACAAAAGTGCCATCTGGACTGGGATATCCAAAATTACAAAACATACATATACAAACTTCCTTTTTGTGTATTATTGATCATGCAATGTTTACTATATTTTCAATCTTTAACTGAGGAGCTACTGTGTGTACAAGACCAATTTCATTACTGCTGCAGTTGTTCCATTTATAGTTATTAGGAAGTGCTGATTTGCTGTTTGGAATATCACGGTTACAGTTATGACTTTATGTTTGACCGTGTATTCCGACAGCGGCAAATTCAGTTGGTATGAATACACCATGCATTTAAAAGCCAAAACACAGGAGGCTTTGGCATGTTTTTCTTGGGATTTGGAATGGAGGTTGTGATTTCCTTCATGCTTTGATAAGTAAGAGGTACATAAATTCATTATTAAATAAATCTAGTGGAAATAGAAATTTGATGTTACGAAGGAGTGTTTTTCCTGTTGAATAACAACTGGGAATAGCAAATTTGATGTTAAGAAGGAATGGGTGAATAACAATTGGCACATACTGAGGTCACACGAGTTTCGTGAGGGTTTTGTTGTGTATTTCTCAAGTCAACAAGACGATATGTTATGAAAAACAAACAAACAAACAAACGAACAAACAAACAAACAAAAAAACAACCAACCAAAAGGGACAAATGACAGCAAGCTACGGAAGCTTAATGAGACCACAAAGAATTATTTTTCAAACTCGTGATTACGAGTTTTTTCTGGAAATTATGTGTTTTTTTTTTCTTGTGATTACGAGTTGTTATGTCGTAATGACAAGTTTTAAAAAATCGAAATGACGAAGTTGTCTCGTTGTAACGAGTTTTTAAAACTCGAAATTACGAGTTTTCCAACTATCAAAAGTCAGCTTGTCAAATATATATATATATATATATATATATATATATATATATATATATATATATATATATATATATATATATTAATGCTGGTGGATTTAAGTCCCCGATTCTGGAAATAAATGCCGACTCAGTAAATATACTGCATTACCGTGTTTATATGGCACTCGCACATAACTACCTCCATTGAACCAATCTTTTTTAGGAATGGGGATTTGGTCGAATGGATATGTGCGTTTCCCATTTCAGCTAGGCGACTGGTGCCAAAGGTAGCAGGTTCGAGTCCCGCTCGTTCCGAATATAATATATATATATATATATATATATATATATATATATATATATATATACAAACTGTATATATATGTATATATGTATATATATATATATATATATATTCCCGTCACTGCCTACCTCTAAAATATAAATCCAAAAACATCGAAAAATTAATTTTTATTTTCATTTTTATTAAAGAAAAATACCAAGACGTGACAATTTCAACCAACAATTTTAAATAAAACTATAAGACCACGCTTATTATAGTGAAGGGTAAGTATAATCGTTTATTTTATCAGTAAAATATATCTGAAGACGTGGATCTTCTACTGTATAATAGAACATATATTTTCTATCTGCATGTTTAGGTTTTTTCTTGTTTTTCGCTTATGGTCGCAATAAACAAATAAACATTCATTGAATTAACGATTGCTTTAACTATTAATCGTGAAAAGGGTTTGTTCTCTGTCCAAGACAATGTAATTTTTAAATGGTCCTGCAGTGTGCAGTTTTTTTTTCAAAATAAGTTACAGACATTTTACACATTACATGAATAGAGATCTTAAAATATTAAAATAATTAAATTTCTATATTCTATTCATTCAGCAAAAGGATCAGGGCAGCGCATTACATTATATTAACGATGGTATAATTTTGCATGTATCAATCTGTTGGGGAATCAAATTGTATTCGAAGATCTGAGAAATCCATAAAAACCTGATAAATACAGAAAAAACACGATTTAAAAAATGTAAACTAGAACACCAGGATAAGCGTAAAGTGATAAAATTAATTTCAGAAAGGATGTTTACAAACTGTCAGACATATTGTTGTAAGTTAGGTTTTAACGTTGTTCGAAAAAAAACAATGGTATAAATGATTTGTCCCTTTATTTCTGGTCTTATTTATTCACACGGCCGCTGCTGAATTCACGTAATCACAGGAACCAAACCAGAAAACTGCAATTTTCCACTTGGTTGCCTAGAACACAGAATCTATCTTTCACCACATGACCTCTATAAACACAATGACAATAAAGGACCCAAACAAAGAATGAAGACATTAAGAAATTGGAAGCAAATATATTTCGAGGACAACAACGTGTATATGATTTCAGTAAATGTATTACTTGGTTTTCCCCAATTGATAGAAGTTATTTATGCAAGAAGTAAAAAGGAGTTACAGTGTGGCAAATTCAGAAGATTCATTCGAGCAGTAACAGAAAAATGCGGTGTATGTGGCGAGCGCCAACATGTGTGGAGGTACAGCTGCCAGACAACGCCTTAATCTTCTGGAGTGTTCTGTTTCATGGATCATACAGCGTTCAAATTAACAGGATAGTTAAGTATCTAACGAATGATTTCTGCCACCAGAATCTAATGTTATACCCGAATCGCAATGACATTTGAAGATCTCCATTATACGAATAAGATTTGTTTCCACAATAGGAAAAAAATTCAGACTCTTCACCACGTGTGTATTAGTAATATCGTTCTTTTAGTAACAGGAGGTTACTCCATATTTAAATACTTGACAATTTAAACCTTTTATCGCCAGATTGTTGATAGGGATCACCTACGTACTAAAAGATTTGAATCTGAATTAAAAGAATTCAAATGGTGGGGATTTTGTCGGAATAAGGTGTCAAAAGGTTAATTTATTCGATCTAGCTTTTTTCTCATTTCTACACGCAACGGCGGACTGGGTTTTAATATCCTTTAGAAAGAAGAAGACGCTGCATGGATGCCTTACACCTGACAAACATGTACGCAGGGTTGCCACATGGAGCTTGTCAGAAGATTGCAGAAGCACTACAGAGAACATGGCCAGCCCTGTGGGGTGCATCTAGTGCTGTGCTTCTGATGGTGAGCATCATAAGGAAAATGAAAAAGCAACTTTGATCGGGTTCTCTGGCAGACCAGAGTCACCTCAGGAAAAGTGCCAATCAAGGTTATATTTTTCAACTGGATGTTTAGCTGAGCTGACTTGTCAGTCACCTTATTTTCACCTATGGTCCTCCGTCCGTCGTCTTCCGTGCGTCCGCCTGTCAACAGTTCACATTTCGACTTCTCCAAAACCATTATTCAGGGTCACTTCAAACTTGGTAGGGATGTACCTTGGGAATAGCTCTATTTTTTTCAAATTGTCACGGTCCAGGGATTTGTGATTTTTTGGGGGGTCATATTCTTGGTTCCTTTTTTTTAGCAAAATTAAAAAAAAAAAACAAACAAACAAACAAACAAAAACTTTTTCTCCGAGAACACGAGGCCAATTGCTTAGACAGTGCATAGGGACACTTCTGTAGACCTCCAGACGTTAATTTCTTCAACAGGTGGCGATGCCATTTTTTCTGTTTTTAACATTTTTGGTGTGTTTTATGCCACTGTCGATTCCAAAACAGTACTGTTCTGAAACTCGGTGGAAATGTAACTTCTGGGAGGGTTAAACAAAGGTGTTCACTAGGTGGTGATACTCTGAATCCCTGATATTCAACAAACTTTTAATCCGGGTACCTATCGATGCATGCATTCCTGTTGCTTACAATGTAAGTCAATGGGGATTGCAATCGGAATTTACATTTTTACTTTTCCAAAACCGTCATGCAGATTCACTTCAACACTTCAATCTTGGTGGATTGTACCTTGGGTGCCTCTCTGCCAATTTTATTCAAATGGTCAAGCTCCATTGATTTTGGATTTTTTATAAATTTTTTATTCACTTTCGGCGAAATCTTGAAAAAATCTTCTTGTCCGAAACCGCTGTCCCAATTACGTAGGAACGCTCCGGGGAAATCCCACACCTTCATTTATTCAACAGTAGTGAAACCAGTACGGTGGGGCTAGGAAGTTTTCTTTCTTTTTTTCTTTCTTTCTTTCTTTCTTTCTTTCTTTCTTTCTTTCTTTCTTTCTTTCTTTCTTTCTTTCTTTCTTTCTTTCTTTCTTTCTTAATGAAGTTTTGTGTGATTTTCTCTATTTTCGACTTTTTTTCCAAACGGGCTCTCTGATTGTTCTAAAACTTGGTGGAATGTAACTTATGGGATGGTTAAACAATATATCATTATGTGGTGACCCTCTGGATCCTTAAGTTTTCGCCGAGAAACAGCCGGACGATGCACATATTGCATATTGATTACTATGTATGTTAATGGGGATTGCAATAGAAATTCACAGCCTGTGCACGTTATGTCAGTTGAGCACAGATTTGCCAGAATCTTTTTTATTATAAATTTAGAAGACACACAAACACTGATAAGAAAGAGGCCCATCAGAGACCAATCTTCTTTTGAAGTAACTGAATGGACATAAGTCCACGTGCCATCAGGTGGACGTACAGAAAATAAAGAACAAAACAGTGGCGTCAAGTGTTAGAAATTTTTATCATATCAAGTGCATCCTAGACACACAAAAAACAAACATATAAAAAAAAAACAAGAAACAAACAAAATAAACAGAAAACAAATAAACAAACAAACAAACAATTCCTCCCCCCTCCAAAAAAACCCCCAATATCGTGGAATCGTGGATGCGTGATAACTGATACTTGCCCTCAAGGAATGTTTGAGATGGCTTAGCTGCTGTATCAAGTTACGCAGCACGACAATGATCATAGTGGATTTTTGGGAAAAAAAAACAAAAAAAGATGTTTTTGCGTCATATGCATGTTTTTGCTCCTGGTCAATTCCCTCCTGTCATGACAATCTTGTTTAAAGCAACATTACGCTTCTTAAAAAAATCGGAAGAATTGTTTAACCTAGTACGAACAGCATACAACACTGCAGTTTCCAAAACTGTAAGACAACTGTAAGATATGCCTGTAACAGTCATGCCCGCACGTGGGTGTCCGAGCGTCCGGCTTAACTTTGTTTGTGTGGAGGTTGTTTTCCTGTTCCTTGTTTTTGTGTTGTCCTGCTTTTTTTTTCCAAGCAGTTTAAGACTTCATTTGGTTCATGACATTGATCTTATTATTCAGACCTGTGGGTGTTCATTGAATTGGTATGCCACTAAAATAAAACTGCCGTCGGTGAGAAGCGTCCTTTTCAGTCATATTGTACCAGGTGCATGTAATCATTCCGTGTCTGAAGCAGAGTGAACCTTTGCAGAGGTCCGACCTCATCAACACTTGAGGCACAGATTTTCTGGGGGTGGGGGTAAAGTTGCTTCACAATAAAGGTCATATATTTTATACTCATAGTCTTAAAGTTTTCAGGAACTACTGTACGAATTACATCATCAGAAACGACGCAGAAACATATTCTGTTCTAAACTGTCATATATGCTTCAGCAATACTATTACTACTGCTACTACCACTACTACTACAACAGAAAATCGACTTTCTATATATTCTTCATATCCCTGCTTGCAACATGCCTTTGTATAAGTTATTTTGATTATCGTCCTGTTGTGATTTGCCATCTGTTGTTATTGTATTCAAGGTAACAACTGTGGCTGACTCATAACGAGGACAAAAAAATGTCTCAATGAAAGTCTTTCCGAACATTTTCAAGCGACATATATCAGTATAATATATCCCTGTTATTAGCATATGTACATGTATTGGTCGAATAAACTTATCCTGATTTCTGAAAGGTCCCCTCGTGTTCTTAAACATACCTCCTAATATACACGAGTTCTGCATTGCTGCGGGCTTTTTTTTAGGTGGGGGGTGTGGAGGGAAAGGGTAGGGTAGAGTATATGAAGCAGTTGAAAAATAATTCTTATTGAATTCTGAACATTCGAATGTTTCTTTCAGCAACAGGCTCTACAACTTCCATAGGTTGCACACCTGAATTATTGTCTTCTATTTTGTTATACTGGTACAGTACTGCCTAATATGTGCCAAATTGTTCAGATTAAACTGCAACCACTTTGAATGGCAATCCATCTCTGCTCACAAAAAGAATATAAATATCACTTGAGGTTGCCCAGCAGTTAAGATAGAAGCTACATACAGCAAGGAACCAGGCAAGTTATATCAGTTGCTGGGGGTATGGGCTATCATGGCATTGTAAATTACAAAATGCGATGCTGGCTTCAGTACACTAAATAAATAGACGATCTTTTCATATAAATCCTAAGCTTATGTGAAAATTGATTTAATAACGCCTGTTGTTATTTACCTAAAAATAATAATGAAATAATTTTAGAACTAATTATTCTTGGATACCATACAGACTTTAGCAAACTACAACACATGTATGTAACCTGCATAGTTTATATTTTCGTTGCGACGCAAACATGGTTCCCTACTCCACTTGCTCAGTTGCTCCCAACGGCAACACCTTTGGAATACTGAAGTAGCTGACAATCCTCTAACGAAGCCTGTTTCCATATATAATCCGTATTAACTCTTGCAATGCCAACTGCCACTTCAATCGAACTACTTAAAACGAACTGCTCTCAACTATAATAAGGATGTGAGATTCATATTGTTTGTGGAAAGACCTTTCATTCCAGTACCAGCAGATCGCTAGCGCCAGAGAATATAACGGTTAGGGTCAACAGCTTCCCTGGGCGCGCATTGGGGGCATTGCGTTCAAAGCGCGCCGAGGAAGGCTGTTGATTCAGTCCAAAACTTTGCACTGAAAGAGTTAATTTCATTGATTATTGCGCGCAGACATGTTAAATAAATATTCCTTTTGTAACATAATAAGAAATGAGCAACTAAGTATCACTTGTACACGTCAGGCATTTGATACCAACAGTCACTCACTGACGACACAGATCTTGCCAAATATTGTTACGTCTGATTGTCACAAGATACTGTCCGCTTAAACTGATAGTCGTTCCAGACCAGTTATTACCAACTATCATGTGAGTAGGACATGACAGGCAGCACGTTTGAAGGACAATTTATACACCTACGTTTGCCATGTATTTTGATACATTTTCACGAGGAAACCGAGACATGTGTAAATGATATTGTACTGGACAACTGAAACCGACATTGGAAAACAACCGAGATATTTCATGGTTTACTATGCGTTATATTATATGTGAACATAATCTGAATAAGGGGTGTGGTTTCTGGTTTGATCCATATATATACTGATGTTATATGAGAATCTTAAAGACAGCACTCATCTGAAATAACAGATGAGGTGATGACAGTTAATACCCACCACAGAACTTTTGAAGTCCAGATACAATCGTGCACACTTTAAGTTTCCATTTGAACCCTTTTTTCAATAATTTAAAAAAATGTTCGTATACACTGGTTATTTATTTCTCGTATGTTTAAACGGTTCAATGGAGAGAGTGAAATATAAAGACAGGGGAAAAGGCCGTCGGCCGCCTGCTGCCGCTGATGTAATGATATAAACAGGATGATTGAAGCAGACGTCATTGAAGTGAAAAATATAAAGATACAATTTGCATATGGCAATTTTGTGATTGTACTTGTTGATGCCTTAAAGGTCAGTAGAAAACATCACTGATGGTGCTTTTGTGAATATTAGCTTGGATTTTTATTAAAACCAAATTGTAATCCTTCTTGCAGCAATATATCTTAAGCATTATTTAGACCTGCTTTGACATGAGTTAAGAAACTTTTCGAAGATTACATACCTACTGTGGATAAAAGGTTACAATTAATTCCATGTAACTAACTTCCTTTGACTTGTTTTCGTTATGTAAATCTAATTTCTTATATAAATAAAAACACATTTATGCTCATTCCGTTACATTTTTATCACATTGATAAAATATAGTTTCAAACACGTGTTTTCATAACTTACTTATCCTACTAAAATTACGTAAATTTTAACTATTTTACTTTTAAAAAGGTGTTTCTTCGGCTACAGGAACATAAACGGGGCCACAGACATACTTGTGCCACTGATCACATGCTGTACTTACTTGAATGATCATATCGGTAGAATCAGGGTTTATGTTCATACGTGCTGAGCGCGACACGTCCACTAAGGACGGTGCCGGGCTGTTCCGTCGTCCCACGGATGATTGGCTGCGTTTGCGTTTGGGTGTCAGGGTACTACTTGGCGTACGAACGTAGCCCTGCAAAAATGAGAAAATAAAACGTGCAGTTGTGGATACAGATAAGTCCTTTTTAATCCAAACTGACATAATTGAATATTCTCTAGGAACCACTGACAGAATATAAATAATAAAAAACAGCATAATTTTAACGAACATTAAATTATCTCATTTCAAAAGCACATGCAAAATTTGGAGACGGCTGACAGTGTGCAATCAAATAATGTTTCGATGGTCATCAATAGGGCTACAACAAGCAATGGACTTCAATGGCGAAAAAACAATCGTCACAAGATGGCTGAAATATCAACCACTCAAGAATCGGATCATTGACACTGCAGATATGAAGCGACCTCTGTAAGCTTCCCTCTCTATGATTATATGAATCTTGTTGTTGTGTCTGGCTTGTTGTCGACAGTTCTACTCTCTAATTGAAGGATGCAAGTATAACCGTAAGTCAGATGTGATTGGTAATTGTTTTGCAGTTTCATAGTAAGGTTAACGTTCGTCTAAATTGCAGTGAAAAATGTCGGAATATACATGTGTATCCATCCAGCTGATTTAAGGGTGTGTATTTGCACGGAGTTAGTGCGATTTAGTTGCAACGTTCACACAACATTGGTAGCAATGCTAATATATATATATATATATATATATATATATATATATATATATATATATGTATGTATATATATGGCACATTATGACACAATCTTATTTACATAGTTTGCTAATATGCTACTTATTACATTTATTGATTTTGTACTGGGGGGCCAAAATGTTAACAGGATTACATCCTTTCTGTCATTGTCATTTATTTTGCGGGAAAAAAACAAACAACAAAAAACATTCCATCAGAACCAAACAACGTTGAAAATCTACATGGGCTGGGCTTTTAATCTGTATGACTTGACCAAGAGAGCTAATCGCAGTGTGCTTGGAATTTACTCAAACTGGATTCAAGGTCACCTAGATTTAATCCCTTTGGGATTAAATCTGGTTGGATGTTATCACTTTTTTAGGATTTGGTGCCAGATCCTTTGCGTTTCAGTCAGCTGAAATGGGGAAAATGTATTAACCCTTAAAGTGCTGATTTAAGATTGAGTCAACAGCTTTCCTCGGGAAACTTTGCGCAGAATACGCGTTAAGTGTCCCGAGAAAAGCTGTTGACTACGACTACTTTTTGCTTTATAATAGGTTTGCTGGCATTTGAACGAAAGGTATCTTCATGAGGAATTTGATTCTTTTAACTATTACATGTGTAACGGTAAGGAGAAAACGACTATAGCAGTGATTAGCACTTTAAGGGCAAAGCAGCCCAGGATTCTCATGCACCAGGACGTCACATTGTGGAGTAACATGAGGGCTGAAATTTCTCCCCAATAGTTACAGATGGAAAAGAAGGTCTTTAAACAAACGTTTCGGACTTTACCAGGAAGATGTGTTTTGAATGATTTTACAGTGTTAACTTCACAAAATAGTACATTGAACAAAACATTCTTACTGAAATATCTATTGGCTTGGGAAATCGGCAAAACTTAGCTCGGTAACGAAATCGTTTATAATTTCTATTACTATTCAGAATCTATGAGAAAAAAGTTCCACTGCAACATGGTTTGGTGCTGTTTTTGCTACCTGAATCCGTCGTAATAATTTTCGACGTATATCCTGTGCTTAAGATTAAGATTAAGTTAAGATTCCAGAGTCTTAAAGTAAAGTAATCGGACAAGTATGAAAGGAAATCGGATTTGCACCAGCCCATTTCCATTTGGATAAGAAAGAGTTATTTTTATAATGAAAGACAATACGCTATGTGCAATGGCAATGATTTTATGGCATCTTCTTCATATGAATTAGAGTAAGTGTTTCTAATGTTTGTTATCACAGAGCATTTACCTGCACTATTTTGCTGGGAGCTATTTTGTCGTACATATGCGTGGATAAATACAAGAACATAGTACGGGGAACTGTGCAGAATATGCATATAATTTGTCAGAGCTTTCCTAAGCAAAAGAAGTACACAAGATGTGGAATCTTCCAGAACGTGAAGTTTGTGTTGCAGGTGTTGTATTGAACGTGAGAAAACTACAAGGAAGATAACACAATACACACCAGGAAAAAAGATCGTATGATGCAAGAAAACAATATCAATACCGCATAAATGAAACAAAACAGTCAAGTGAAAATATGCTCCTTTACAGCCTCTCTGATGTAGAAAATGTTCTGATCATCCACTTTTGCAAAGGAAGCCTGTGGCAATCTCGTTTAACATTTGAATTTCTGATGAATACAGATTTTATGGTTGAGTAGTTTTGCTGTGTTGCTGGTTGGTTGATGATGAAAAACGTACAATTGTATCACGCATGATTGTCCTGGTTTTCCGAAATTTACGCTGCAAGTATTCTTCAACCTTAGGAAGTAGGGGAAACTAGCTCCAAAAATTGTCATCGATTTTCTTCAATGCAATGGTAAACCTTTCCACTTGAAATACGGGAGGTACGTACGGCGATTGCAACATGTAGGCTACCCGCAATCAGTTTCTAAAAAAATAAGAAACGTTTTATTTGATAAAACAAATATGAATTATACTATTATCGCTGTAAACTTGACCCTTAGTTTTTGCTGCTTCAGCACGAATAGTTAATGTGTATTGATGGCCGGATAAACCCGAAAGACGGAGTTATAGGAAAATCATTGCTGCGTACATCGGACAAGGTCTTGGTTCACAGTCGACGAGTTCCACGGAAGATCAAGTTCCAACGCTGATTGCTACTGATATCGACGGAAAGTAAGGGGGCAGCTTGTTGAAATTTTTGGAATTAGAGTTTAATAAGCCAAACGTCAATACAGTTATGTGCGCTTGGACCAAATGACCACTTTGCATGTGCTTTTCCAAACCGCACGCGCCATTCAGCTTCAGAATTTACCCTCTTTAAAAAGGATATTCAAATCGCGTGGGTACGGTGTGTAGGCCTAGTCCAGGAGGAGGAAGAGGAGACAGCCAACAAAATATTCTGAATGCGACAACAAAGGGAGTAAGTAAAGATGGGGGTGCAGTGATCCTGTAAATACTTTAACCCTTTCCTGGTGAGAATAAAAGTAAGTATCCGAAATATAGTACTAAAATTGCCTTCACACTGCCTTTTTTTTACTCTAGCATCCAGTGTGTTCAGAGGGACGTAACCACATACAAACTAGGGAGCGTACTGAAACTATCCAATTAGAATGCTGCAGAACTAAATACTATCCTGGCAACATTCAGTTTCTGCCAAAAACTTAAAGACAAGAACAGATGGTTCAAGAACTGCCCAAAAGAGGGCACTGCAGTCAGTGGAGGACTACGGTTGTGTATTCCCATTGCTTTACATTGTAATTTGCAACTTAATAACTTCCAAACCACTGCAATAGAAACACCAAATTTCAGACAGTAAATCTAGATGCATAACTAAATACCTCACAAAAATCATATAACAACAGCTACAAAAGTGACCAGTTTATTAAAGGTTGCTTTAACATACAAATTAATGGGAATATACAGCTCTAGCCATCCAAATATTTGTGTATTCAGTTGTGTGTTGGGGCGAATACACACCCTGAGGCTAATTAAGACCTTTCCTATTGAAGATACAGCCTCCAAATTGAAATAGAGTTGAAAGTCAGTAATCCCCTCATTTTTATATGTCAATGAGAATGCTCCTTTTTTGTTATCCCGACAGTCAGCCACACTAGCCTTCACAGACCGGCAATGTTGGGTGTAAACAGTAGGGCATTCTGGCCCGACAGAATCGATATGTGATACATTTGTTTTTGTTTTCATTTGAATTTTTTTCTTGTAGGACCACATTACGAAAAACACTGTTTAGGATGCATAGATTATGCCCAATTCGGTTTCTTTGCCCACTTTGTCCATTTACCAATTTGAAAGTACAATGGAATAGCGCAACAAATCTTTTTCCCCGCTACCACACGCAACTGGCGTAGCCTGGATCAAGAGATCAAGAGATTAAATATTCTGAAACAATTCAAGCATTCAAAAATAAACGGAATGGTAACATAATACATGTCCCCCCGTACTTTTATGGTAAAAATAGATTCGCCCAAGCCCACATACTAAGATGCGCTTGAACTGCAGCCCTCTTAATGATTAGCTGTTCCAATACGGTTACATTGACAGCCAAAGATGTGCTTGTGGAGCCCCAGTGGGAAGCATTTTCTATTTTTTGACAGAATGTTCTTTTTTCAACGAACCCCGCACGGAATTACTGGGAACTTTTCAGCCAGAAATTACTGCTAAAATGGACATTTTGCTGTATGGTGATGCAAACAAGTCTCTTGATTGGCACACGAAGTTATTTGACAGTGTAGTAAGGTATATTTTAAAAACAAAGAGATTTAGTAAAGATTAAGTGATTGTCCTTGCCGTTTTCTTTCCCTTTCTTTCTTTCTTTCTTTCTTTCTTTCTTTCTTTCTTTCTTTCTTCCCTTTTTTTCTACATTTGTGGAGAAGAATTTATAAAAGCTTGACAGCTTGTTTCCTAATTTATGTTTCTTTGAAATAAAATATGTTTAAACCAAACCACCAAAGTACAAGCGACAAGGGCACCAAGCCATGGTAGAGGTGTCAGAAGGGGGGGGGGTGTCCCCCTACAAGAAAAGCAGATGAAGGACATAAATTGAAGCAATTTTAGCCATTTGTATACCCGTTTTGAATTTCAGGTAAGATCTTTGAAAGGATGAAAGTGCTGGTGAGGCAGCGTATCGAATTACCAGTGAGTCTCAATTAAGGAGCTGCATCAGAGATACAAGCTGGGATGAAGCTGATAAATCACACCATTGAAATCTCTGGGCCAAACTTGACAGGCAGACGTTTAGGTACAGACAAGTTTAAATGATAGTGATTTTCATTTACAAAGTTGGCTGTGGATTTTTTTTTCTTTTTTGGGGGGGTGGGTGGGTGGGCTCATTCCCTCTGTGCGCGCCTGGCACTGTTGTCATCAAAGGTTAAACAATAGCCATAGTTCGCCCCATCATATATACTTGAGCCACACACAGCATGTCCTGTACAACCGATTATCGGAAACAAAGAAAATTACATATGCAAAAGAGTATGCACACAAATGTATAAAAAGTACACGTACATATGCCGGAAGAAAACGTATAGCAGGTGTGTGGACTGGTAAAAGGACACAGTATTCATTTTTGTCCTCAAATTCGCCAGAACCGGAAATCATGTATGCACATTTGCAAAATTGTCAGTATGAAGGGTGTATTTCATTATAACAACCAGAATATTATAGAAAGAATCACAGTATATGTTACCAAGAATGAAGATCCAATAAACAAAGATTGCCTTTTTGAATTTTACTTAACTAATGAAATATAAAATATGAAAGGTCTATAAGATGCCTGATACTTTAACCAAGAAAATTTTTCGATGTGCTCAGTTTTGTGAACACTGTTGCAAAAAGTGTAGGTGGTTTCAAAGTGAAATCCGTAATGACAAACTTGGTGGTTATCAAGCGACAAGCAAAATGAAGGATGGAAGTCAACCATGAAAGGATTATGTACACAGGATAATAGTGTTTGTCATGATCTACTTAGGAACCATGCTACTTTTTCAACATACGGTATTACAAGTACGGTAAATATTCACTCAAATGTTCACACCGTGGAAAAGGAAAGTTGGCAACTACAACCAACAAAATAACACATTTTGCGTCCCTCAGTGAACAAGCAAATCAATTTTTACTGTATCAAATTAATTTTGAATTCTCGTAAAAATGTTTGACTGGTTGACGTGTGGGTCTTTACTTTAGATCTAAACACGCAAAGATATTGATTTGACGTGAGAAGATGCAATATTATACACATTTAGCTTTAGTCAAAGTAAATGTTCTTCAAATGTTTAAAAATAGGGAGACCAAATATCTTGATCAGTTCACATTTTACCCTGCCAAGCGGTCAACGAATTCTGGTATTTCAAATCTTGACTGTTTTCGTCTTTTTGCCAATAATGTTTTCCTTTCATATTTCTCTCCCTCTCCCTCTTTCTCTCTCTCCCTCTCTCCCCCTGTCTCTGCATGAAAGTGAAAGATGAAAGGGCACACGTGTACAATGATTATAACAATCCTTACAATGAAACAGTCATTATCTGGCTATGCTCTTAACAAAAGCTTTTTAGTTCAATGTACTGTCTGTGATTGGTTTACAGAGTTTAATCTGTTTGGTAGGAGATCCGAGTGGCGGCGCGGTGTCACCGGGGTTTAGCTGTGCCTCTGGTGTCTCCGACTCCCGGCGATGCCTGCTGCATCACAGAGACACTTGATCGTCCCTTTTGTTCCGAGGTGTGTCTCCACTGGTGAGAGTCTCTTTGGTAATGACCGGATCCTGACCAGAGGAGACACCAGACTTTACATGGTCCATAAGCTTTGTCGTATTTTGATAACTTTGGTGCGTGTATATTACATATTTGATCATAATGTGTAGTGTGAAATGTATTTTGGTGTATATTTTCCTCGTCTCACGGGGGTTCAAATAAAGTATTATTTTTATGATATCATGGATATATGATACCGGTACCAATGTTGATTGTTTACAATCTTTAAAGTGATTATAGCTGAGTGTGGATTAAGTCTTTCGGAAATCTTATATCAATGTGGGGGAAATTTATCAAATTTAGAATTCCCTAGAAGATTGTGTTACTGGGCGTACAAGGAGCATGGTTGATGCGTGTATATATATTATCGCCAGTGGATTAAATCAACTGTTCGACAATTTTATCACGCAACACAGCTAAACGCCGATTGTGTATCATCGCTCCATTTGAATAATATGAAGCATTATAGCAAGAAAGTTGCTCTGGAAGATTTAAAAGGATCGTGGCCATTGGTATTTGGGACCACGCGCCTATTCCACAAGAGTTACCTGGCGCTATTATGGCATGCTATGTTTACAGATTCTAATTGATACAGGGGCAAAATATCAATCGCAATCAACTGGAAGTACCCAGACAATAATATTTATTCCATAACTACCACTTTGGTTCACAAATGTCCGTGAGTCTATCCCACAAAGAACACAATCATCTGCTGACATCAAAATACACACACAAATGTTCGAACAGTTTGTGTGAAGAAAGACGGGACCTGCAAACAAACTGGAGTTTTGCATCCTCTGCTCATGCCAGTTGCCCAGCTGCATTAAATAAATACAAGAGGACCTACAGTCCATCAGGTGTTCTTAATAATGTTAGTCCACCTCATATATATATATATATATATATATATATATATAGGCTATTCATATAATATGTACATACACATACCCATGTATGTGTATATTTTTATATAAGTATATATTGTATTTATATATGTGAGAGAGAGCGAGCGAGCGATCGACAAGTAATGAGAGAGGGAAAGCGAGAGAGAGAGAGGGAGAGGGAGAGAGAGAGAGAGAGAGATAGAGAGAGAGAGAGAGAGAGAGAGAGAGAGAGAGAGAGAGAGAAAGAGAGAGAAGTAATTTATTCAATGATGTCTGGTTCCGTGCATATCATAGTTTGCTTTTCCAGTATGTGTACTTTGCCTTTCATTGCAAAATTTCTCTGTTGCTTTATTTCACACAGAGTACCAATGAAAAGTTCATACACTGCATTATACGTGGTTTCACCCTTAACCATTCCTGCGTGGTACATTCCTCTTCAACTGACTTGAGTTCTTCGTCGAGAAGGCAAAGCAGACTGACGGCTGAACGCCTGAGAGCACAGACCTACATGTAACACTTTACATCTATGCGTCTTGTGTGTCACGTCGGCCCCCCGGGCACCAAGGATACATGCCTGCCAATCTTTTATTGTGTTCTTCTTCCCAATAGCACGTGAAAATGATATCAATGAGAAAATTCAAAACGAATCATGAAACGTCAAAACATTGCATGATATGTCTTGTATGCTCAAGTGGGAAAAATTCAATATTGATGACTGTTGGTGGCATTTATTTGCCCCTGCAATAAAGTGCGCAAATACATGCATCTCTCTCTCTCAGTCACTGTCTGTCTGTCTGTCTGTCTGCCTGTCTGCCTCTCTCTTTCTCTCTCTCTCTCTCTCTCTCTCTCTCTCTCTCTCTCTCTCTCTATATATATATATATACAAAAACAGGGTTGGAATTGGTGGATGCTGATGTGTTGTGTGTACCTGAGCCATTAGATTGGGCAGACGCAAGCGATACTATGATATATATTGTTTTACAGAGAAACTGGAAACCAACAAAGTATCACTTAGCAGTTGGTATTCATATAACAGATGAGGCATTAGGAAAATCATACATATTTTCAACTGCAAACAGCTATTTCATGTATTTTCTACGAAGGGTGTCAATAATTTAACGAAAGAGAGATCATGTTTCGTTGCAAAGTGATATTTATTTGGGCTTTTAAGAAAATCATAACAATGGCTACATGACATTGTTTCAATCTTCAGTAACCCACAAATGGACTAGATGCATCGAAACAGTGAATATGTGATGGGATATCATTTTCAAGATCATGTCTGATTTATGTCTCGTGCATAATTTACACAAAATAACATTTCTTTAAATTCATTTCTAAAGGTGAAACAAATATCAGCGCACACGATACACTCGCTTTTAAGCCGCAAAGACTTCAATGGAGTAAATAGTCCTAATGTACCTCCTAAGTGACGACATCAGGTGCACAAATTGATTGTCATTAATCCTTCGTTGTCAAGTAAACCATCTGCTCGCTTGAATTATACATTTTGCGAGCTTGGTACCGACATGGCTAGAGGCTTAGTTGTCTCTCTGAACAACACTGTCAACAAGCCATTGTTTGCTCTGTAGTAAAAGCTTCTCCATATACTTACGCTCGGGTACAAGTCAATTAGATTGACTAATTGAAATGTGCAAATGCGTAGCCTACGTTTTTCAAGCTTTCCAGATAGCTTTTAAAAGTTGAGACATGAGTCTCTCGATATTACTTAGAGAATTGAGACTACTTATAGGTAATGGCCTATAATCCGCGCTGATTTGAAGTATGTCGACATCCACGTTGCGTCGTTGGAACTTGTTCCCCTGAGTGTCAACGCCCCTCATAAAAAGAAACTCTCATCATCAAATTGATTCGATAACTGAACAAAATAAAACATTTTGGTGGCATACAACATGTACTTGCGTTACTCAATTTTCAAAGTTCCTGTGCTTTACCTTTTCTCAATGTTGTATATAATTATAAGGTATTATCTTCATAATAAAAAATCCATTCGCAAAAGAGGCTTTAATTTTAATATTGTGGATCACCAAGTGAAGCATGCTGAGCTGGACAAATATATTGAGTTCCTGTCAGTATTTTTCTTTTCACAAATTAAAGTGACGCAATAAGTTTTGTGTCAACATCTTTTCCTCAACTAGAATAGATATATGGAACTTATTCTCAAACAGGTGTTTCCAGGAAGCTGTTGGTCAATCTGTCTGTAATTAACATGATCCAGCGGCCGACTGGATGCTTTCTGCCAAGTCAATTCCCGGTCGTTATAACCATTTTGATTAAATAGAAGATTTCGGCAAGGCCCGTATTGCAGATCAATAACTGTGAAGACCTATACAGAAATGTAGTTATTTTGTTGCAGCCTCTTTTGTCAGGCATTTTGAAAACTTGGACGTTAGATTAGTGGCTCACCATTATTGTGTGTGTGGTGATGGGGAGGGGGTGGGGGTGGGGTAATCTCGCTAAGAACAGCATTCAGCAGGCAAGACCTGTTGCAGTGGTATAACGATTTACACCTGTAATTTATTTGGTGTGAAAGATGCCCCATTGGTGGACGTAACGCTAGTTTAAAAACGACTGAGCATGCGTCTGTGTTCAAAAACAACTAATTTTTTCTATAACCGCCCCCTCTTCACTCCCGCCCAAGTACCACCTCGGTATGTGGAATATTTGCCATGATAAAACAGACTTCAAGGGCTAAGTGGACAATCTAACTACCTCCAACATGTTTATCAGGGGCCAGCAAACTTTGCAAATTTACTGTACATGTGGGGCTTCGTGAAACCTGTTGATTGCTCTAACAAAGTAATGTTGCAGTCAGATTGCACACAAGCCTATTTGCGCTCACTACTTCGACCACTTATCATGAGAAAGCTCAGCTCATATTATATGCGATTTCAGACTCACTTGCCTTACAAAAAGACCTTTCATCCAAGTACCTTAGCGCTTTGGCGCATTTGGGTCCATGATGCACTAAGGTGGGCTGTCAACTCAGCCTACGACATGGTGTGGAAAGGATAATGTGTTCTCCTTGTCAGCATAAGGTTGTTCAGAGAAGCTGTGAGCAAAATTGTTGATATGTAATACACACATATATTTCAAATTGACAATCCCTTAATTATTAGCAATATTGCGGTCAGAGAATGCGAAATAAATTATATACAAGCAACAGGTGAGGTTCGAGCATAAGTTGAATGTATTTACTTACAATGTATTTCTTTGTCAGTAAACACATGTATCTGGCGTGAATGTTTGCGACTTTGACATGTTATGAGTTGGTGAGTGTTTCTTTCTTTTTTGCCCATCCTGTCGTTCAGCCTTGCAGCATTAAGTTGTCTTTTTTTCATTTCAACTGCAGCATGACTCTGACGGCATGTGCACGTATCATCATGTAATTAGTTGTTCCGTGTTCAGATCGAAGGACCACAGGGTAGTCAAACTAATACAGCCACTGACGCAGCTCTGTCAAAATCCAGACAATCCCCACATTAAGACTGACACATAATATAACTCATGCGACAAGCAAACAATGTTGCAGGGTCACGTTTACTTCCGAATTCTCCAATAAGACTCCCAATTCCGGGAGAGCTAAATCTTGAAATTGCAGGAAGTCAGCTTATTACGTCATTCTAATACTCTTTACGGCGCTGTAATTTTATAGTGCCCCAAGAGAAAAGACAGGGACAGGAAACGTAATGGCTATTTCATAATCTATTTCAGCTGTAGCTGATATATAAGTAAGGTGGCCAGTTGTTATAGAGTAAGTTAATACGCTTAGATGTCCAGATTTCTCTTGTGGGATAATCAAGTAGAGAACATGTTATGGCTATGATATTGATGTCCACATTTTATTAAGCGTATTATCAACCTGGGCCATTCAAATCTTTCACTGTCATTCTGACTTTACAAGATCTATTGAAAGGCAGATGGTGGTTCATTTTTCCGCTTTTGCTTCTAAAGGAACATTAAAAACTTTTATTGATACCCGTTGAACGGGTATCAAATTTTATTTTTCAAGACAGCACAGCGGCGCATTTTTCGCAACGCGTAGTGCAGAACCAAATTGAATTGGTTCCGTCGGCTACGCGTCGTCGAGACCAGTAATTTCTCAACGCGTAGTCGAACAGGTCTAATACAGTTTACAAGAGCATCCGTGAATGGATAGTTTGGCTACACGCTATGGGAGGCATAGTTTCTCCACTACGCGTCGCCGAGGCTCGGCGACGCGTTCTAGAAGAACATTTTCTCGGCAACGCGTAATGGAGACTGTAATCTTATTTGTTAGCTCGACTACGCTTGGTGGAGACTGTGATCTTATTGGTTGGCTCGACTACGCGTTGCCGAGACTCTACTGCGCGTAGTGGAAACTGTAATCTTATTTGTTGGCTCGACTACGCGCTGCCGAGCCTCGGCTACGCGTAGTAGAGACTGCAATCTGATTGGTTTACTCGACTACGCGTTGCCGAGCCTCGACTACGTGTAGTGGAGGCTCGGTTACGCGTAAGACCTATGCGTTATGGCCCTGTTGCCTTGCCATAGACGCACCATTGAATAAGCGCCGCTCCATCGGTGCCTCCGTTGTAAAGGGGTAGATTTCCCTAGTCGTCGTCGTCGTCGTCGTCATCATCATCATTATTATTTTCGTTATCATTTAAAAAAAATCAACATGTAGCGCTGTGGTGTTTTGATATATTATTTTATTTTTAACGATTTTTAGTGATAAATTTTATATGCCTCAAGTTTGGCAGGAATTTTTCTTGATCAAGTTTCTACCAAGGCTGTTCACTTGTTAATCCCTGACTAATAGGTAGCATAGACTCAAAGGTAGGTGTATTTTGATTTAGCATAGGACAAACTGAACACCAAAACGCAAAGTGTGGTGCGTAAAACAACTAAATATGAGCCACTCATGGGAACCAATAAAAATAGAAAGCGTATGGTGTAGGAGTACCAAGTATTATTCCTATGCAGTCTTCGCAATTGAAATACCAGATTTTAGATAGATAGGATTTTTAAGATCTATTAGATATAGACCAAAATGTTATATATGTATATATATATATATATATATATATATATATTGTAATACCCGTAGATATGGGACGTTCATTCGTTTATCCAGCCACATCCCGTCCTTCTGCACTAAAACATTTCACGGTTTTTGCTTTTCAAAAAAGGCACAAAGAAAGAAAAAGCCAGTTGGTCGAACGCTCGTCAGACACCACAGTTATTCGGTCAATATTTGATATTTCAATAGTTTACAGCTGTAATGCACATTGCCTTCATAGCTGTATGTTCCTTCTGTGTGGGAATCTCACAAGAAAAGTGTTTATTCAAGTAATTAGTTCGGCTATGACTCTTTGTGGCCATCCAGTGAGATGTGCCATTTAAGAATTAGGATACACATCAAGCGGACCGTAATCCTTGGGAAATGAAGTAACTCCAGTTTAACTTCACATTTGTCCCGTAAGGACCAACAGCAGATTTTGATCTCCTCATTACAACATATAAATATCAGTTCTCAATGGAAATTCTTACACAAGATTGCAGTCTCATCTGCAAAATATCCACGTCCCCAAATGATTATGGCGTAATGAGCTCAGCACCAGTGAGCCATGTACTTATCTATGAGCTACGTCTTGGTTGTAGGGATTACGGGAGGAAGCTTATGTGATGGGGCCCAATAAGCTAGCAATAGGTCAACAAACATACTTGCCACGTGACTGGTTATAAACGTCGACGAAAGTGATCAGTTGCCTTTCCTTTGTCACGTATTTCTAAACAGTTCCCTTGAATTATTGGTAACATTGACTTTTCATTTATTTTAATTTTCACCTTTTTTATATAATCAGATATTTCAATGATTTATTGAATAATATATTGGACGGAATAACTGTTTTAGCACACATTATAGTTGGGATTTATTGTCACTGTTTGCAATATCAACGAAATTATGCACAGTAAAAAATGTAGTGGCTTGACAGTATATCATTGTCCAACTAGTAATTTGCTCTGGCAGATGGCTAGATTTCATGCATGAGAAACCGATCGCCTGAAATATCGATGCTCTAAACACAAACCATGTTCATGCCCTTGTTTGAAAGCCAGCAATGACTCCGTACAATAACTTACACATAAGTGCCCGGTGCAAAAGATTACAGGTTCTGCGAGTGAATAGTTGGCATGCAAAACCAAAATTTATCATGCATGGCTGCAAAGTGAAGGTTAACTACTACATTAACTGCGCATATTGACTGTCCACTATATAGCTATTATGCACCTTAATACGGATTAGGGCCTTTCTTAAGTTACACAGTATTGATTCTAAAACCCAAATAATAGAACCACAAGCCCTTTCTTTAATTAGCATGATGGTTCCATCGTTGTCCCACTCTGCGGATGAGCCAGATAATGGGTTACTGTTCCCCTTTGTTGCCATTATTGTAGAATAATTGGATGCACCCACGTGAAACATAACTTAGACCGTAAATAAGCCTACCATGAAGACGAACTTGCTGGCCATGACCACGCAAGACTCCGGTCCCACTGTGTAAAATGTGGCTTTTTATCGTAATATACCTTCATTAATTGGATATAATTACAGGGTCGTGATTGTAGTATGCAATTCTGAATTTAACGCCAATATGCAGGTTTAAGCAGAAGCAACTGCACAGTGATCCGAAATTGAGACGCCATCTCTTCAGATTTATAGATTTATGTTTCTGCTCTGTTTGAAATGCTCAATGAGCACGAATTGTGATTGCGCATTGCTGTATAATATCTGCTTTGTGTGCATACTTATTTTATGCGTATTCACTTCTGAATTTTGCATAAAATATAATGGCCGTCCTTCTTGTCTGTACATGGGATAATTAACACCTCTTTTCAAATCTCATTTTCGAAAAATATAACGTTAGGACTCCCAACAGACGGTCATCAGACCCTGTATAAGGTCACCGTATTTATAATTGCAGACTGTTGTGTCATTATATTGTTAAAATATAGCAACTAATCGATCCGGGTGTATCATACATCATTGGGCTGCAGTAAAGAAATTACAGATAATAACAAGTTAACAAGAATTTTATCAAGCCAGTATTCACACCAAATAACTGGAAAACAGTAACCGGCACATAGGCAATCACAGACACACAGACGAACGAACTATAGATGAAGAAACGCTACAATGAACTACATGATCAGAAGACATGTTGTTGTTAGTTTTTTTTCTCAAGCCGATAAATGTTATCTTCTCGTGTCCTTAAGCACCCATTCCTCAACTATCGTCTTAAGTCCTTTTCAAATCAATGTTATGTCCAGGTGCAATATGTACAGCTGTATATAAAACAAAATAAATTTTGAGCGCGTTTAATATGCCATGCAGGTAAACCGTGGGAAAGTGTAAGACAGGTAATGGCATTGATCTGGCAAAACACTGTTAGCAATCATAGTGCTACCGCCTGTTGCTTGCTCTACGTGGCAACTATGCTGTCATCCCCCAAAATGGAGTTAAATAAAGTTTCGCATGAATTAATTTGATAGGATGCAATTTAAGCACGCAAATTCTACACTGCTTTGAACTCCAGAAGAGTCGTTCGTTTCCCTGGAAATGAAAGTATATGGTAATAAAGCACTATTGAATTACGAGCTCTGGGTCTCACGTGTGTATTTTGCCTTGGAAACGCTATTTACAATTTGCATCAGTGTTATTTACTCCCTGCTTAATGATTAGCAGGCTTTATTGCTTATCCAAATGAATCAGTAATTGCGTGAATTACGTCTCTCTTCTTTCTCTCTTTTTTCATTTTGTGAAGTTAAATATTTGAATAAGAGAGGTGATATTTGTATTTTCAAAGAGAGCTTGTCATCCTTATCCTAAAGGCTAATAAAACATAATGACAGCCTTTTATTTCTCTTCTGTAATATACGTTGAAAATGGTTAATCATTTATGCTCCAAATACTCTCCTTCGTGTGAATAATAACAAATATTTGTCATTCTGCTCTGGACGTTATCCAAATTATATAAATAAGAATTCTCTATATTCTGTGAATTCAGTACAGTTACAAAAAGTTAATGCCAAATTTGCATTTTTCTTCAGCGATATAATTCATAACTGATCAGTTATATGATGCCTCATATATCCCTCCTTGTAGCAACAATTGATTATAAATACCATTCAACATCTGAATTTATGTAAATAATATGAGTGCCAAAAAGCTTTGTTCCATAACGTTTTTGGCTATTGATTACTACTTTAAATATATCGGGAACGGATTGTACTGCAGTCCGTACTTTGCAAGGAATATGAAAACGAAATTGCAGTCTCAGGCACCATTTAACAAAAGATCTGAATGAGCTACTCCATGTATTGTAAAACAAACAAACAAAAAAACAAAACAAAAACAAGAAAAAAACAAACAAACAAACAAAAAAAAAAAAAAAAAAAAAAAAAAAAAAACATAAGTTACCTGCACAATATCTGATTCTTAGTGAAAATCAACGAAATAACAAAGAGAACAAAAAAAAAGCATAACAACAACTCGTCAAAATATAATAATAATAATAATAATAATAATAATAATAATAATAATAATAATAATAATAGTAATAATAATAATAGTAATAATAATAATAATAATAATAATAATAATAATAATAATAATAACGACGATGATGATGATGATGATGATGATGATGATGATAATATAAAATTCAAGATATGATGATTTAAAGTATTCAAGTTTTTAGATTGAAGGCAGATATCACATGTTGTGACACCAATTATTTAATTAGCACATCAAAATAGGTTTAATGTTTGCGGAAACAGGAAAGAACTTAAATATTATCCACGATAAAAAATGCAAGCCCCTGTATGTGTGAAGGATTTCACGTTTTTATGTTCGTGTCCGAACATGTGGGGATAAAATAAAAAGAATAGCTGTTTTGAGATTTTTTGACACAAAATTTTCATTCCATGCACAAGACTGTTCCTGTGCTGAAATAAACATTTGCTTAACGCATTGTTTTAGGCACAGCTCGAATATTTACGAATACATATACCTTAAAGTTTGTACGATTCTATCTTATGGTCTGAAGTACTAACCAGATATGAAGTTTTTGCCACGAGTGTATCGCTGGAGTAGGCTCCTATCTTCACGTGTCACAAACCGCTGTTGTTTTACCCAGATAACACTGGTTAACCCCAGTGCGACGCTGGTTTCAGTTATCATCTTGATTCAAAGCAGGAAATGCAGCTTTTCGTGGATTGGGCGCAATTTCTATGCAAAGTAAAGTTATTGATCTGTGGCATGTTATCATAACGGAGCTTATGCCTAATTTTCATCTTAAATGCGCCAAATACGTGCTCAGGAAAGGTGAAGGTCTTGCGCATGGTGTCATTCGATTCTCACCAACATGTTTTCTATGAACAAGAAATTCAAGTAAAAGTATGAACACAGAAGGCAATTAACATCCGGGGTTTTCCCAGGCGATTTGAGCGGGGACGGATTGAAGAGCACACCTTTTCTCTCTGCTCTATGTATGTGTATCGTCACACAGCATCTCATGTTTTATACTTGAATGAACTGGAAGAAACTTATCCTCGCTCAATCAAGCACAAATGTTAGCATAAGAAAAATGCACATTGCATGAGTGAATCTTACGGATCTTATTACCTTCTCTCTATTAGGCACTCATTCTGTGGAAAGATAAAGATCGCATTGTAGATACCCTAATTGCCTGTTGTTGGCATAGGTCAAATAATTTCAGCAGAACATTAAAAAGCAGATATGACCCTAATAAAACCTTCCTTGTGGGAGTTGGACCATTAATTGCATGTTTCTTCAGGACATTGAAATGTTTAATTCTGATATACAAAGGTGCATATCGAAGAATTCAGAACACAACGAAATTTTCTGTGAACAAAACTATACTCATGCAATAGAGATTAGGTTCTCAGAAATTTTGTAAAAGGAACCTGATGAATTATTCATCCAGTGTAACTGATAATAACATATCGAATTCACCGATCGCAAGATACAGCTGAGCTGCAAAAACAAGCATGCCAGTGTGTTCTACATTGGGTTGCAATACTCATCGGTAGCCGCAGCTTCGGTGCTACATGCAACCTAAGATTGTAATTAAATTGCGACAAAATGTCGGAAGTGCATTGTTCGATAAAACGTAGGACGTGCATTGCTAAATATCACGACAAGCAAAAGCCTTTCTTACAGTTAAAACTGTAGAAAATACTGCAGCGAGAGTACCTATATATTTCAATGCCTCACTAAAAATGCCGGAATTGAATATCATAATACTGTTTAACTATATCTCTGAAATTACGGTAATATGACACAATCTTTGGCGGTAATTTGCTGTAAAATTTGCAATTAAGACCACATATATATGCTATATCACACACGCTGCATGGCTGAATATGTGCCGGTGTGTCTGACAGAAACATGGTTTCTTATCTGTACGTAATACAACGAAGTAGAAACCCATTTACAGGACTATTGTGTCACAGAAGTTTAGCCATATACCTGCCAATTAGGAACCCATACTAAAATATACTTTCACGAAACACTCATTGAGACAAAAACGAGATCGAAAAACTTAAATTTTGCGAGTGGAGCTAAAACAATACTAATTCCAAGTGTCGCAGATAGTACGGGCAAACTTAAATTTTCAAGGGATGCGGCAATCTTGCTTATATGTATATGTATACATATATATATGTATAAATATATATATATATATATATATATATATATATATATATATATATATATATATATATATGTGTGTGTGTGTGTGTGTGTGTGTCTGTGTAATATATGCAAAAGTGATAATGAAGCAACGTTTCCCAGCGTGTTAATAGTAATAGTAATAGTAAAATTATTTGACTTGTGTAAGGATCCATAAAAATCATAACTTCTTTCTTGACTTAATGCAACAATCAAGGCAATTATATATTGAGATTCTTTATAAGAATCAAGCTATTATGTCTGAGTGAAGAGGAAATACGTCATAAGTTTTAAATCATAGGATTTAAATTTGGCTGAAATCGTTATTTCCACTTTTCAAATATATGTTGAACATGATAGATTACTCAGTCAAAATTGTCATTTTGTTGATCTTATTTGTGTTTTTGCCACTATCACGATAATCTTATTTTAGTAAATTTTCGATCGAAATGTTTTACCTGAGGTTATGTATATTAAAGTGAAACACTGGGAAGTTCTAGGAAAATGTCCATAAATTCCGTTCAGTGTCGCTCTGAATTTTAGACAGGGTCAACAAAGGCTTTTTATCAAACGAGTAAAATTATTAAGCTATTTTTCATTGCTATACCATAACGCGTGCTTCCAGAATTGTCTATATCGTAGGAATAGGTAAAACACATTCATATATATTTTAGCAGTATGTTAAGACATGTTGCTGCAAAAAATGCAATGATCGAAGAATAAAAATAACTTTAAGTGTCCCAGGATGGGTAGTTATTGTGGAATATCTGCAAAGTTGCCAATTTCCTTGTTGTGTATTTACATTAAGGCATGGTCAATGGTATTATAATTTTCAAAAGACTAGACAAGGTGCTTGTTATCAGATGCCCCCTTACGTCCAAGAAGAAACAGTACTTGTTGCCATTTGAAAATGATAAACATACAGTTTAATTTACAGTGGTAGAAAGTCATGTAGATTTTCATTTACTCTTGGTTGGCAATTTACCTGTAAATTGCCAACAGTAAGTAACGGTACTGTATGTAACTAAAGAACATACTCGATGCAGCCAACTTAGAATGGGTCCATCATGCGTCCTCGGAACACTTAAGAATTTTGTATAGACAGCAGAAAATGATTTGATATGGAGAGTTTCGAAGATAAACGTCACATATTATGTCATTACTCGTTACATTGTGAAATCCAAACGTAAATTTTCTGTGAGATGATAAATTTGTATCGCACAGTAACTTTTTTCAGTTTAGCGAAAGCATCCAAGCGTGAATGCGTTATGAGCTCTGAGAAGAGAGAAGGAAATTTAGAAATAAACTAAAAATACATGTACCTATATATTTCTCACACCAGTCTCCCTGCACGCTGTCTGATAATCACAGACACGGATATCAGATAAAACTGCTTTAAAATTTCTTTGTCTAAAACGGGTACAAGAGTCTTAAATTAACATTACGATTTTCTGGTATTCCAGGGTAAAAATACTTAGCAATTAAGAACACACAATTTCACGTTTGGCAAATAGAGAAAGTCATGATGAAAATGACATTGACGAAGTATGTGGTTTTTCATCTTAAGGTGGGAGCTGTGAAGCTAGTGCGCAGTGAGACTGGCAACTTTGGATCGCAATTACCCATTTATTTTTTCCGCAAGTACATTAAACCTATATATTTTCTGATTACTACATATCCATAGATTTGTATCCATAAGGTATTTTTGCAGGATTGGAATTTTTTTAGATTTTAAAGCAATCTTTCTGACTTGGTAAGATTTTTACATTTTTCGCGCAGAAGTCACACAATTTTTTTTTTCCCAGTTGAAATCAGAGGAAGTTGAAAATATATATCCATCTTCAGGATTGAATTCAATGGTAAGTCCTGAAATAGCATAAATAAAAAGTTATAGAATTTTTAATTTAGTCCTGACTTGTTGTTTATTTTCCTTCTATAAATTGCTTCAAAAGTCACGGAAGGGGTTGTCAGAAAAAAATCCTGGGACCCGATCCTGGACATGATATTTTTCTTTTAATGTCCGTTGATTTTAATGTGATAGGGCAATTCATACGTTTGTGAGGCGAGATACAAATTGCAGAGGTTGAGCAAAAAAAAAAAAAAAAAAGGAAAAAGAAAAAATTCCGAGAAAATCGCATTGAAAGAAGAAGTTGCCAATTCTTACGCATTTATGGCTGTAATATGAAACATACTCATTTCTTCTGCCCTGTGTTTGAATTATTGTGTGAAATAAACTTGTAGCTTTACCTCTGTGATGTCATTAAACAAAAGTATATTTTGTGGCTTAGATCTCGACTTTTTTAACACCACACTTGGCTTGTTTGGGTGTGGGTTCATATGCGGCTTTCCATATTTGGGGACCAGTAAGTGGATTGTGCTAATTTATTTTTACATCAATAGAGGATTTCAAAGTAATCAGAACAATGGTAGTGATTAGTCTGAACTGGCCCATTCTTATCTCCACGGCTAATGGTTTCCTGTGAGTAACTCTTGTCAATAGCTCAATTGGTTTCCAGGGGTGAGGGACTAATGACTGTGCAAACAATGACATGGTTCATTATCATGCCCATGTACACAAACCCATGTGCGGCACTGTTTAAACTTTTCATTGTAAACAAAAGTTTTGAGATCAATTATCTCATATAAATTTAATGTTCATACATCTGAGTTTTTGGGAGCATGTAGTTTTAGTATCAGACTATCCAAAATATGAAAAAGTGATCAGAGGTTATCCAAAGGTGCCAGCTTCAGATCTTCCACCTTAACCTGAAACCCATTGCTGTGTCCTAGTTTTCGTCAGGGGAAGAAATGTAAAGCTGTAGTCAATGTTGAAAGCATCCAAAGAATAATTAATACCAAAAAGTTCCAATACCCAAGATATATAACATGGAAACGTACGACACAGTACCTTAAAACCACTAAACGGTTGTCTGTGAACACCCGAGCTTTACCTCTATTCACACTTGGAAATTATACTTAATTGAATAGGTGGTAAATAAACTTTGAACTATCTTTAACGCCAATTCAAAAACCTACTTTGTTACTCTCGTGACTTCGGCTTCATTTCTTTGAGGTTTTAATCGAAGACAAATAGAATCATTCCTGCATATCTGTCATGATGTCCAGAAATATCCATTTTATCAAGTCCATTGTATACAGTTATTGGATTTTGAGACGTGGAACTGAAGACTTAGCTTGCTAGTGGTTTGTGTCTAGCTTTGAAATTTATATACCACTATTTTGGTGGTACAGCCCAACATGCTTTACGTCGGGGAGATGCTCTTTCACCATAACTGCTGTATATAAGCATCACAACCAGCAGATTTTAATTTCATTGTTAGATCTATGCTTGAGGAACTTAGTAAGGGTAGAGCTTTGGATATTAAGCCTTGACAGATTGAGCGTATATGTATTACAAAACAAAATAGACATCAGAAATCATCTAAACAATTTTATGATATATACGAATTGCTTAAAAGTAACAATAGCCAGTAAGGACCAGATGGAGATTGCAAGAAGTGCAGCCACAAGTAATAAGTCTTATGGATCTTAGAGTGGTGTATTTAATGCTTGACTTCAACGATTGATTTTTTATTGTAACAACAGTTTTTTTTTCACATTATGAATATCTATAATTATGGATATGTCGCCGATATCAGCACTGTAACGGAAGGATACAGCAGAGCAAGTTCCTGTTTGATCAACGGAAACATGCACTGTCAATGTAACAACTTAAATGCGCAGAAGAAATTGGTGCCTAAGTGTTGTCTTTCATGTTGTCTTGCGTATTTCATTTTCATGAGATTGCACTTATGAAGAAAACACTGCCACTGATGGGGAGACACACACGCTTTTGTTCTGTCATGATCTTTTGTATTAACATATTTGCCTTTGTTAAATACATACTATTTAATTTTCGTGGAATTGATGCCGTGGTGCTGAGTGATTATGAACTAATAACTTATTTCCTTGTCGACCGACGTGCACGAATACACAAGCTGATAACCATGTATTGAAATATACGCTTGATGTAAAAAGTGCAACATGTGTAAGGCACGAGACGAGCCTTGTCCTTATTAATTTTCAGCGCATATTGAATTTCTAATGCATACATACAATATATATATATATATATATATATATATATATATATATATATATATATATATATATATATATAGATAGATAGATAGATAGATATATAGATATATTTAGAATTGAGTCTGAAGAATGAAGCAAGGATTTAATTGTATTTTCTCATGCAAACCAGTAATATGGACAAGCATCCAGATGGACCATGACCCAAATATAACGAAAGAAAAATATTACATCCAGGCACCAGTATCCAGCAATGTCTGACTTTGTTATAACAAGCACGGTTCTTCAAACCCCATCGAAATACACTATATTTTGAAATATTGCTTAAAATGTTGAAACTTCCTGCATTAATTCTAATATTATTTAGGTGATTGACCGGAATATATCATCAAAAATACTATATATAATTTATCATCTATTCTTGTTATTTTTCATTTCCGCTTATGGTTCGTAATTACTAATAACACAGAACTCAAATAAGTTATTTATATTAAGCTAACACATTAAGCTAACATCATATACTACATGCGCGATACAGATCGACACTTTTTGTAAAGCTTGTAGAATAACAGTGCAAGAATAAATATAAAATCAATAGACATAAATCATAATGCTAATTTCCGAAGAATTAATTTACAGTTTATAAATATACAAAAGCCTCCCATGTACCATCAGGTCTTGTACATCTGCACGGCACAAGTCACAACATAAGGCAACGGTTCTCGAATGGACAAGCTCGACGCAGCCTATAGCAGATATGCAGGCATTAGGTGCTACACTATTATTTATGGTCATTGGCTACCCACTAACTCAGTACAAATAGACTTTCAAAAAGCTTTACAGAATTAATCGTTTGGAAATCTGTGTAGGACGACAACAGTGTTCTGCGTATTTAAGATTATTTCCGCCTTGCTTTCTCGACAAATCATTTGGGGTGGGTGGGTGGAAGTCAAGACGAGTTGTAATTTTCCTTAGATTGACGTGACGGACTTTTTTACTTTGTGATGTTTTATGACAAAAATAATTTATATGCATCGATCTGTTTCTTGTGTAAGAAATATATTTGTTTCCGTATATCATAGAGCATTTTTTCTTTGTAGTTCAACATTTTGTTTTCATATAATAATCCAGCTCCTTGCTGGGTTACATGCATATGACTTTTTGTATCATCTGATCACACCATTTGCACCTGGCGTCCTGAAAATGTGTGTCCAATATGCAGGTATTTTTCAAGCATAGTAAAATGGAAAATCCAACCTACTTTGCCACAAAGTTCATTGCTAGGTATAATGCAAATAAAAATCACTGTGTGTCCGATGTAAAAGTAGATATTGCTTCCTTTCTTTACAGAACCACTGTCAAAGGTAACGAGCTGATATGTCAAGTTTCACGAATAGTAGTAACTACGATTAATCCTTTATCGTCGGATGTGACGTTGCACAAAACAAGTTCCCACTTGAAAGCAAATAAAGTTGAAAAGATCTATATAATATATGTATACAATGCGTCCGCAAAACAAATTGACTTAAGCTTGGAATTATATATTTGTATTTACGCGGGAGAAAAAGTCTTGAGTAATAAAATCCGACTCACCCCCGGTGTCTCTGGACGAGAACTCCGAGTTCTGATCGGTATGGTACCGGAATGGCCTAGTTCTTCAGGCATAGTTTCTGTGCTGTAAGTATCCTGACTTAATGTCAAATGTAGGCGTTCGTCCGCTGATAACCTTCTTTTAACTGCAAGACCGGGACTTTTTTCAGCGGCTTGTCTTTGTGTCACTCGCACCAAATTCTCAGATATATACCTGCGCTTTCTCCTCTGTGAACTTCGCCTCTTGACCAGAATTAAGACTACAATAAGTAATATGACAAGCATGAATCCTAAGGCACCAGCCAGCACGAGGACAATTAAGAGACTCTGGCCTGATATAATGTGAGACACTGAAGAGTGGTACATTGCTATAGACTTGTTAACCACTACATGTAAGCCAGACTCTGATACCTTTGGTGGGAAACCGTGATCTTCTACATGGACCACCAGATCAAACACTTCCTCGTCATGATTTCTTAAGTCTGAATTCACAGATATGATACCTGTATATTGATCTATTTGAAATAAGTCACTTGTTCCTTTCAGCCCATATTTTAGGCGTGCATTACCACCGCTATCAATGTCCTGGGCTTCAATTTTGACAACAGTGTATCCCAGTGGTACTTGGTTGGACATGAACACGGTATTATTCTGGGAGTTAGGAAAGTCGATTTGGGGATTGTTATCATTACGATCGGCCACGTATATTGAAATATTGGCGGTACTTGTCATCGTTGGGTCAAGTTTATCGCTGACCCTTACCACTAAGTGATATTCTGACTTGGCTTCTCTGTCGAGAACTTTGTTGGTTTTGATTCGGCCACTGACTGGATCTATTACAAAATCACCCGATCCTGCATCTTTGAATGAAAAGAAATGCTGGTTGTAGGGCTCAGAGTCAGGGTCATTGGCAAAAACCCTGCCTACTTCTGTATTGATGCGTTCATTCTCGAACACACCAAAAGCATATGTTGGACGTGGAAAAGTTGGGGCCATATCATTCAGATCACCAATTGTCACTAAAATTGTGGCTGTGGAAGTCTTCTGTGGCGAACCTCGGTCTAACGCAAGCACCTGTAACACAACATCTGGAGTTTTTTCGTGATCAAAAGAAACACGTGTAGTCAAAACTCCAGTTACTTGGTCTATGTCTATACATTTCTGAGCACTATTTTGCAAGGCGTAATAGACCTCTCTATTTTGCCCCATGTCTTTGTCCGTTGCATTTACTTGCAGAATTTTAACTCCAGGTGGGCTGTTTTCCTTTACTGTTGCAGAAAATGTGGAATCGCTAAATAATGGAGCATTGTCATTTTCATCTAAAATTATAACTTCAAACTCAATAACAGAGCTTAATGGAGGCTTCCCGTGGTCTTGGCACGTGAACTTTAACTGGTACTTAAACTCAGTCTCTCTGTCAAAAGCAGCATTTGTAACAATCTTGAAATCTGACCCTTTCCCAGAAAGCTGCTGTATCTTAAACAGTGGATTGCTAACTGAGCAGTTGACTTTTCCATTATTTCCGGCATCGCCGTCCTGCACAGAAACATGGGCCAAGAAACTTCCTCGAGACGCTGTCTCGGAGATTTTCACCTTCGTACCTCCGCCTAGGATATTAAGTGTGATTTGAGGTGGATGGTCGTTTATGTCAAAAATTCTAATGATCACTTTCGCTGCTGCGGGCAGGGATCCGGGTCCCCGGTCATGAGCCATAACTGTCAGGTGGTACACCGACCCAAGTTGATAGCTAGGTGTTTTTTCGAGATAAATCTCGCCTGTAGTATTTCGAATACTGAACATATTTCCGTGACTTGCTGATGTGTCTGGGGCAAAGCTATACAATATCTGACCATTAAGACCAGCATCGGGGTCCCTTGCAGATACACGTGCTATTGTTGTGTGTTTAGTTGTGTTTTCGTACACATAAAAATGATACGATTCTTTTTCAAAAACCGGATCGTTGTCGTTAACGTCAGATACAGTTACATACACTTGAACTGATCCGGAATTACGTGGTGATCCCCCATCGAAAGCTATGATTTTCATGTTGTAAGAAGCAGTCGTCTCTCTGTCCAATCTTTCAGACAAAATAAGTCGCACATTGTATTTATCACCAGTCTCAGTCACTTGAAGCCTAAAGCTGCCAGACGTAGGCATGAGCTCGTATCCTTGAATCCCATATTGTTTACTATCAGGATCCCTTGCTGAAGGGACTATGAATTTAGAGCCCGGAGCCTTGCCTTCGGGTATACTAAGCTGTATTGTCCCCTGTGGAAATTGTGGATGGTTGTCATTTATATCCGAGATGTAAACACTTACTTTAATGATCTGGAAATACTGTCGGGGCCTTATTGCGATATCCACGGGGATCACACACTCAGTCGACCGCGGACAAATCTCATCTCTGTCAATTTTCTTTCTCGTGGCCAAAACCCCACTGGCTTCATCTAATACAAAGTATTGGACATGTAATCCATTCTTGCTCAAGAAACCGAAGCGAAGATCAGCAGCGGAACCCGCCGGGTTGCCATGAATGCCTATGTAAGCATCGCGTCTGATGTTACCGACCTCTGTTGCTGCGGGAAGCTCTTCTTTTATTTTGTATTCCAGAGTCTCTTCGCACCAAACATAAGTTGCCAGTAAGTTTACCACTGTGATGCATAAATTACAGAACTTTATCGTTGTAGAGAACTTCATACTTCCTTGAAATTATGTACATTCCGCGTGTTAAGCTCCGTTGTACCCCACGTGGCTTCAGCTTACCTGTACATACATTGTAGTAGACCGCTTACACCCAGGTATATGAGGCCAGCAATGGTATGATCCCACAAGACAAAGTTTTGCCTCTTTCCGTGTATTTTTTAAGGTTCAGTGCTATCCGTCTACCTCATTGCACAATAGTAACTGTAATCATTTCCCTTCATAACACTTGCTGAATCACTTTAAAGGAAAAGGTAGCCCCCTAATTGGTCCCAATCAGTGCAGTGGGTAGTTTATCTCCGCATTGATGAATCCGACGCCCAGGATAATGCAATGTACAAAGGGGACTCGTAGAGCTGTTTCATAGGTAAAACACTTGAGAAGTCTGTTGCCGTTCAGGTGCCCATACTAATTTCCAGTCTGTGATGCTCCGGGGAAAACCATCGAAAGTCCTTTAAATTCCTCTGTCTGAGCGCTTGAATCATCATAATACTCGGAGACGAGAGCACTTTACTTTTGTCCACGCACTGCGACAGCTACTGCAACAATAACAAAAAGCACATACCTAAACATATCCCCGCCTTCACAAGGATTAAAACTTAAAATCGGCCTTCTTTACGATTTATAATAAGCTTTTGCGATTGCAAGCGACTCCAGCTTACCGGTCGGCTGGAGAAACACGAATGAACATTTGCCTGATGGATGAAGCTATTTTAACTGCCGCTGAAGAAAGCGTGACATTGTATTCGCACTTACCAGCGTACCACGTGACTAGCAAAACCGCTTTATAATAATGATTGCGCTCACAAAGGCCGATATTTTTCTTGTATCATGATGGTGCGTTTATAATCTTGGTCTCTAATCGTTTCAGTTAGAAATAGCTGTTAACACCGGTCACTTCCATCAAGCGCATGTTGTGTTGGTGATGAAATTTGCAATGATCACTGGCAAATTATTGAACTAAATGGCCAGATTCTCAGGTCTATAGCATAAACTGCACACGATTTGTTTCAGGTTGACATTCCTTTAAGAGGACCGTGATTACCTACCTCTCGTCAAATGAATGATCCTTTAAGCGTCTTACAGTCCAAACCCGGTTAGTGACGAGGGGAGAGTCCTCATTTATAGAACTCAATGGTCTTTTGACAAGGAACACAATATTCTGAAAAACAAGAGTAAGTGTACGGACCACTCGCTTGCAGAACGGTTTTGTATTTGCAAAACATGTACACGCAAGTGCTTTCGCGTAGTAAGGACCCTCTTGACTATTCATTACGCTCCCTTTTCACCGCCAAGATTATAATCACCAAGTTTCCATACAGATTGTACGGGCACAATGGGAAACACATTAATCTCGCAGAAGTGCTTTTCTAAGCTTCACACTGGCATAAAAATAACATGATTACAAAAGTTGACGGAGAAACCATGACACAATGAAACCCTGTTTTCGCGAGAAGAATTAAGTTTCACGTGTTTCTCCGAACTTAGGAATTCAGGTAATAATTAGAATGCTATTAAACTTCTCTTGTTGTACTTGCTACGTAATACAAAAATCCCGCTGAGTTCAAGATTTTCTGTTTGAATAAGAGCGGCTTAAATTTCAGCAGAAAGAAGAGTATCCAGATTGTGCCCAGATGAGGCACATTATCGTGATATTGAATATACTTTCACTTGCCACCTGCCTCCCAACACCAATGAACAAAAAATACAAATGGCCCCTAAATATCAATTTGGAGACCATGGAACACCTTTTAGAATTTACAACTCTGTTCAATTCAATTAAACTGTCATCTCGTAGCTAGATTTCCATCAGCTTGCTTACTTAGCCAAATGTGATAACCCCATAGGTCGTTATTTTCCATGCAAGGGGTCGCTATAATGGGTTTTTACTTTTGTCATTTACTTCAAATGATGGGACTAGGCCGTGACATCTCATTCTCTACTACATCGTTAAAGAACGTATCAAAATAGATTAATTAAAATTTCAGTCGAGGTGCTGTTCTAAATTGGAATATTTACAGACCCTTTTAGCTTGTGGAGTTTCACGCGCGAGTGGGAGAGATAAGTTCACGCGACTGTCTAACCCCCTTTCCCATGGACCATTTACCGCATTCGATTTCAAATGAAGATTGGTGTCGTTTAAGGCAGGCAGAGCAAAGGCACGCGTTGCGGGAGGTAGATACGGTAAATTACCCCCTCCGCTTTGTACCAATGCGCCGCAAAACGACCGGAGCGTTCCTTCTTTCCTTTTGGTAAACCAAAATTCAATGATTAGGGACACAATTTGAGGAACTGTGTGGTATTATTCTTCCACATGATGTGAAAGTAAGCTTCCACTTGGTGAATCATTTTGAAGTTTCTGATTTCATCAGGTGGGAACACCTACTGCTGTAAAAAAAAAATAAAAGACCTATTTTTATTTGTAATTTTACCTGAAAGAAAGAAAAGTAATTTATCCAGATAGATTACTTTATGGAGAATATGTACCGCGACCTACATGTCACAAAAGTGACTGCGATGACGAATTCAGGAATGCATCTATTAACCCGTATAGTGCTGATTTAAGATTGATTCAACAGTTTCCTCTGGACACTTTGCGCGCATTGCGCGCAAAGTCTCCCGAGGAAAGCTGTTGACTAAGACTACTTTTTGCTTCAGACAAGGCTTGCTGGTATTTGAATGAAAGGTATCTTCATGAGGGATTTGACTCTTTTAACCATTATATGTTTAATGGTAGTTAGAAAGCAGCTATAGCAGCGATTAGCACTTTATGGGTTAACCGAGAGTCAAGTTTGAACAGTCGGTAGATGTAAACACATATGTCTAATCTTGCTGGATTAATTTAGTTTTCACCAATTTCTGTCAGCTGTTCTCTGTGGAATGGTTTGCCGCACGAAGCTGAAACAAATTAAGCTGATTATGTCGTTTAGTCTATCAAATTGGTGATTCCAGAAATATGTAAATGATCGACTTTACAGCCACAAAAAATAAAAGCATGTGCAATGTTTTTTTTTTTGCTTCAGTATCAAAAATATTTTCAATAAACCAGAGATCGGAACAGCAGAGATTTGCCAGGGCTTCAAATATCCCAGTAACAGGGTCACAGTCTTGGCTGTCTGCCAAGCAGGCAAGACTGTGAGGAATTCTATGAAGGATTTGATATGTGACTAAACTCTTAAAAGGAAATGCTTTACTGATAAATTTATTAGTGCCTCACTTCTACTTCAGGGGCATGATCACAGTAAATATATATCAGTGGTGGACAAAAAAATCAATTTCCTTGATAAAAGCAGTTTATACAAGATATACAAGCTAATCTTCATCTGGAAACACAAATCTCTGTTTTTCATGTTCATATCGTCGATTCATTATTGTTTCGTATCATTGTCACATTGAGTCCACGCGCCTGAAGTTTATGGCGCGCTCAGGATGTATGAGCATTCAAGAAAATTTACAAAAGTGGAATATTGCACCCTCCGGGACATGTGTTTTGTGCAAAAATGGCATTGAAAATGTATCCCATTTTTTATTAATCTGCCCGGCATTTAATGAAATCCGATTTAAGATTTGGCACGAACTCGAGACCGAATTGATTAATTCTAATAATTTGTATATTTGGGAATATTTTATTGGATCCTCTACTAATACAAAGTTAAGTTTACTCCTTGGGGATGCAGCATTTGAGCAGGGAATTGAAGTTGCAAAGATGTTTGATGGTGCATGCAAGCAATACATGAAACAGTCGTGGTCTTTACGTAAGTCCTTGGTTGACGGGACATAACTCGATTTATCACAGTGGTCTATTTAATTTCATTTCTATAAAAGTATCTTATGTGTACTTGACATCTCTTACCTCAAAGGATTTTA